>CM055127.1:393614834-394214834 GCA_029206835.1 Rana muscosa | reverse complement strand
TGCAATGGAGAAACACAACAAAATAAAAGCAAGCAGATGAAGAGGATGGAAAGAAGAAGTAGAAAAAAACAAGGTAAAGAAAATAGGAAAAGAAAAAAGTGCACTCATCACTGCCAGGTTTGGTCCCTCTCAAGAGGAATCCGAAAGGCATTTTATCCAGGGATCCCAGATTTTCTCAAAGAAGGAAATTCTGTCATGTAGAATCGCCGACAAACGTTCATTTATCATGATCCATGTCAACTTAGCCTTTAAGAGATAAAACAGGAGTATCAGAGATTTCCAGGATTTTCGCAATGTTTTTGTTGTTTTCAAAATTTTTGATCTTTTTTCATTTGTACCAGGCTGGACAATAATTTATGTGTATGTTCATTTAAATGACAAGGTGGATTGATGGGAAAAGTTGTTTAAAAAAGGAAAGATAACATTGTTTATACTGTCCTTTCAGCTCGCATGCAATGACAAGACAAAAATCAACAGATACTCCCTGCATTTTCTAAAAAGGGTTTTAGCCTATAAAAAGAAAGCAGCCACCACATCTATGGACTGGTAAAGCGCAACGTGGTATATTTTTGTTTTGGGGTTTAGATACTTTAAAACATACCTTTCTAGTCTTTTCCAAACTTCCACAATCAACTGCTGCACCAGAGTGTGATGGCCCTTCATTCCAAGCCTTGAAATAAAAATAAAAAAAATAATGTGTGTGTGTAATATTATATATATATATATATATATATATATATATATATATATATATATATATATATATATATATATATATATATATATATAAAAATAATAAAAATAACACCCATAAAACATACATACATGCACACACTAAAAGTTGACTCAGTTGAATCAAATGTAAGCTTTACCTTAGAGCAGAATATAAAGTGTCCACCAAGTCATTGTCCTTCATAAATCTGACTTTATTTTCTGCTAAGCTACGAAGAGCGATAAATTCCGGGTGATTCTGGATTTCCTCGAGGGTTCGGCTCCTATTTTTTTCTTTCTGAATTTGCCACAGCAACTTGATTGCAAAGCTGACATGATTGACAGAGAGTAAAGGTTTATTGACCCCAACAAGTTGGAATAGCTGAGATTCATTTCTGCAATGCTTCAGCTGCTCCAGCAGTGCGTCTGAACTTTTTCTACGGGTCTGAATCAAGCGCAGTGAAAATGGCAAAGTCCTGCTGCAGCGGAACATGTCTGGGCTACAGGGAGGCAGTCTTATAAGATCCAGTAGAATAGAACATTCATTTTGCTGTACTGCAATCTTCCAAGCTTTAACTTCATGGATATTTTTAGGTCATGTGAGAATGCTTCCAATGAATCTACCTGGAAAGAAAAGGATAATGAAGCGTTCAATGGGCTTCATAATAGTTATAATAAACACTGAATCACCTGAGCGATCCTGCTAGGAAGCTGTCATCTGTAATGTGCCAATCATAAATGACCAAGGCATTCCCCGCCCAGCAGCCACATACATACCTGCAGGGAATGCCTCGTCTGCCTAAGTGACTGTTTGACGGTTTTGCTCAGGTGAGTTTGGACTAGGATCTGACCATGCCAGAGCTCATCAAAAGCAGAGAGGTGACATAGGAAGCTGAATTTCTTAAAGGGGAACTTTACCTTGACTGTTTTATTTTATTGTTCTTTCCTCTATTACCCGATTTCCTGGGTTACTCTTAAAACACATACTTACACATCCAGCGTTGTCCTGCTGTAATCTGCCAAAGACCACCATCTTCTTTGCTTGTGTCATCGGGAGCCAGCTGTCTCTTCTGGGTCCTTGCAGTCGACCTACTGATAACACGCACACTGTGTTCTAGATTGCCTGCCAAGCCTCCTGGGATGTGTGACAATAGTACTTAAAGTGGAGTTCCACCCAAAAATAGAACTTCCACTTTTCAGAAGACCCCCCCCCTCCAGTGTCACATTTGGCACCTTTCAGGGGGGAGGGGGGTGCAGATACCTGTGTAATACAGGTATTTTTCTCCCACTTCTGGGTATAGATACCCAATCCATCCACGGGTATCTACGCGCCTTCTCCGCCCCCCCCCCACTGTTTTCTGGAAGACACACAGGTCCCAGAAGACAGTATGGACCAGTGGGATAGCACAGCTTGAGGCCGGGTTCACACTGGTGCGACAAACGCTCCGACATTGGGAGCTCATGTCGCATGACGTGTGAAAATCAATGTTTCCCTATGAGAGCCGTCTTAACTGGTCCAACACATGTCGGTCCGACTTTGAAAATGCTCCCTGTACTACTTTGGTCCGACTTTGATCCGACTTGCCCATTGACTATCATTGAAGTCGGATCAAAGTAGGATACTTGTCCTTACCATCCGACTTTTGACATCCGACATGGTGATTACAGCAGCAGTAAAAATAATTTATCTCACCCTGGGATTGTTTTGATTGGTCAAAGGACAAGTCAGACTATCACAAAAATGGATCAAAGTAGTATCCTGTTCATTCAAGTCAGATGGATGTAGGACCGATGTCGTATCAGTGTGAACCCAGCCTCAAGGAGGATTCAGGCACCTGGGGATGTTATTCTCACTTAGGCAAGAAAACCAGAAGAGCAAGCTGTGGTTCCAAAAAAGTATTACAAAAAATAATTATTATATATTTAATATACACACACATTTTTTTATTAAAAAGAGGGGCTAAAGAAGCAGGATTTTTCAAAGAAGAAAAAGTGAGTGAAGGTCACCTTTAACCACTTGCCTACTAGGCACTTTTAACCCCTTCCTTCCTGCAGAGGCAAATTTTAAGCTTTCTGTGCTGTCACACTTTGAATGACAATTGCGCGGTCATGCAACACTGTACCCATATGAAATTTTTAGTTTTTTCACACAAATAGTTATTTTTTGTGGCATTAAAATCACCACTGGGTTTTTTTTTATTTTTTGCTAAACAAATGAAAAAAGATCAAAAATTTGGAAAAAAAATAGGATTTTTTACTCACCGTAAAATCCTTTTCTCTGAGTCCATAGACCGACACAGCTTCTCTATTGACAAAGTGGGTATTATCCGTTAATTAGGAGTGACTAGGCAGAAAAACTTGTAAAAAGTGTTGCATCACACCTTCTACAGTACCGCTCAGGGGGCGGACCCTCTGGGTATAACCTCTCAGTCTGCATCTCGCAGATCAGTTCGTCAAAAAGCAGTACAAACTTAAAAGGAGGGGTGGGTGCTGTGTCGGTCCATGGACTCAGAGAAAAGGATTTTACGGTGAGTAAAAAATCCTATTTACTCTTTCGTCCATGGACCGACACAGCTTCTCTATTGACAAAGTGGGACGTCCCAAAAGCAGTGTCAGAGAAAAAACGAGGGGTGGTAACAGCATAAAAATAAACTTCACCCCAAAACACAAAACAGCACTCCTCCAACGGAGGAGCTGCAACTCTAAACAGCCGCTTGCAAAACCTTGCGGCCGAAAGAGGCATCCGAAGATGCACCTACATCAACTTTGTAGAATTTTGTGAAAGTGTGAGCGGACGACCAAGTCGCCGCTTTACATAGTTGGGAAACAGACGCTTGATGTCGGAAAGCCCAAGAGGCACCTATTGCCCTGGTCGAATGCGCCGTGACAGGAAAGGGGGGCGCCTGACCCTTTAAGGCGTAAGCCTGGATTACTATCTGTCGGATGCACCTAGAGATGGTGGCCGATGAGACTGCTTGGCCCTTCTTGGGACCAGCCACCGAAACAAACAGTGAGTCTGACTTCCGGAACAGGGAAGTAGCAGATATGTATACTCTCAAAGCTCGGACAACGTCCAAGGAATGCAACGCCGACTCCTTAGGATTCGACGGCTGAGGACACAAGAATGGAAGTACAATGTCTTCGTTAAGATGAAAAGCCGAAACGACTTTCGGAAGAAAGGAAGGCTGCGGCCGCAGCACCACCTTATCCTTGTGGAAAATCAAATAGGGAGCCTTGCAGGACAAGGCTGCCAGCTCAGAGACTCGTCTAACTGACGTAACAGCCACAAAAAAGACCACTTTCTGAGAAAGTGTCAACAGGGGAATATCTCTAATCTTCTCAAACGGTGCCTTCTGAAGCACCGAGAGGACCAGGTTCAAGTCCCACTAAGGTAGCGGGGGAACGGACCGGAGGGGCCATATGTTGAACCCCCTGCACAAATGTACTCACGAGAGAGAGTGAGCCGCCAGGGGTCGCTGAAAAAAAAGACAGCCAGGGCAGATATCTGTCCCTTAATCGTACTTAGGGCAAGCCTTTGGTCAACCCCATGCTGTAAAAACAGCAGGATTCTGGAAACCAAATAAGTACGTGGCTGCCATTTCATTTCCTCACACATGGAGATGTAGGCCTTCCAAGTGCGGTGATAAACCTTCCTAGAGGATGGTTTCCGAGCACTTCTCATAGTAGAGATTACTGAATCTGAAAGGCCCCGGTCTCTCAGTACCTGGCTCTCAACAGCCATGCCGTTAAAGCCAGTGACCGTAAAGCAGGATGGAGTATGGGACCTTGCGATAGCAGGTCCTTCCGTAGTGGTAGGCGCCAGGGGATGTCTGCTACCAGACGTACTAGATCGGCGTTCCAAGGACGCTGAGGCCAATCTGGAGCGATTAGGATCATTGGAACTCCCTCTGCCTCCACTCTGCGGAGCAGAAGAGGAAGAAGCCTTAAAGGGAGGGAAGGCATAAATTAGCCGATACTAACCGCACGATGCCACAACGCGTCCGTTGCATCTGCCCATGGGTCTCTTGACCGGGCCACAAACCTCAATACCTTCCGATTGAGTCGGGAAGCCAGAAGATCTACGTCTGGTGTGCCCCATCTTTGGCAGAGGAGTTGGAACACCTCCGTGTGTAAGGACCATTCTCCCTGGTCCAGCATCTGGCAGCTCAGGTAGCCCGCCTGCCAGTTTTCCACACCCGGAATGTACACGGCCGACAGTGCCGGTACGCTCTTCTCTGCCCACTTCAGGATGCGAGCAACCTCCGATGCTGCAGCTGAGCGTCTTGTTCCTCCTTGATGATTGACATATGCCACCGCTGTGGCGTTGTCTGACTGGATCCTGACTGGACTCCCTTGCAGCCTCTGAGACCATTTGAAGAGGCACAGCCTGATCGCCCGGATTTCCAGGACATTGATCGGCAGGAGGGCTTCCTCTGGGGTCCAGCGACCTTGCGCCGACTGAACACCCCAGACTCCCCCCCCCAACCTGTAAGGCTGGCGTCCGTCGTGATCACTATCCAGTAAACCGGAAGAAATTACTTCCCGGCCATTAGAGCCGGTGCTGTCAGCCACCATAACAGGGATCTCCTGACTAGGTGGCTCACTCGGATTTTATAATCCAGAGATGAAGGGCATCTGTTCCATCTGGACAGAACTTCCTTCTGTAACACTCGAGCGTGGTATTAAGCATATGGGACCGCCTCGAAGGAGGCTACCATGAGGCCCAACACTCGCATGCAAAAACGGAGTGAGGACCAATTCCTGGAAGTCAGCTGCCGTACTGAAGCCCGGAGGGTCTGCAACTTCTCCACAGGGAGGAATACCTTTGCCTCTGAGGAATCCAGAATCAACCCCAGGTACACTAGGCGTTGAGTGGGCACCATACTGACCTTTGCGTGTTTAGTATCTAACCACAGTCTCGAAGAGTCTGACAGGTAATGGACACGCTTACCTTTAAATTCTGAGCTTGAAGGCGCCTTCAGTAGAAGGTCGTCCAAGTAGCCCATGATAGCGATACCCCGCTGTCTTAGAAGTGCCAGAATCGGAGCGAGCACCTTGGTGAACGTCCTGGGTGCTGAGGCAAGGCCAAACGGGAGGGCCACAAACTGGTAGTGGTTCTTCCCGACAGCAAATCACAGAGACTTCTGGTGTCTGGAGTATATGGGGACATGCAGGTATGCGTCCTTGATGTCCAAGGAGGCCAGAAAGTCCCCCAGATGGAGAGCCGTGACTACAGATCGAACCTACTCCATCCGAAATCTTTGTACCTTCACAAAGCAATTGAGGGCTCTGAGATCCAAGATTGGATGAACCCCATCCTTCTTCGGCACAATGAACAGATTTGAGTAAAAACCCTGACCCCGTTCCTGTTCTGGAACTGGAATAACTACCTTGCGTTCCAGTAGACCCTGGACCGCCCCATACAGGGCCTCCCGACGGGTCGGTAGTAGCTGGAGATTGGAGGTGATGAATCTGCTGTCATAGCGTTCATAGACACCTCAGGGGCACCAGCTGCTAAATCTGGTGTTTCAGGGGAGAAGACATCTGGCTCAGATGCCATGCTGACCACACGCTGACACTCACAGGGCTCCAGGCAAGATACCAATAGGCCACCCTCCTGCGCTGCCGAGATGCTGGGTTACCCAGAGGACTCACCACCCTGGACCGGTACTGCTATGCTGCCGTGTGCTGCGCCTGTGATGCTGTCGCACTGCTGCTGTGTCAGTCTGCTTCTTTTATCAGCACTTCCTGTGTGAATTTTCGCGCCAGTGTAATGCACCCTAGAGGCCGGAGGCTCTCGCAAAATGGCTGCCAAAAACGTCTGTATGGAAGATAATGTGGGCTCTAAGAAAATGGCCGCCGAGCCGAAGATAGAGGTCAAGCAGCCGTAGCCCACAAAAAGAAGGCCGCCGAATGGCAATATATACATACAAGGTGGACAAACATGGCCGCCGATCAGCTGATAGGGGTCAGTGGGTGTGGCCGAACCACAGGAAGATGGCCGCCGGGCGGTCACAAGAGGCCGAACTCGGCATGGACCACCTCAAAATGGCCGACAGCATGGAGGAGGAAGCACACACACACACACACAGGTAAGCAGAAATTACATTTCTTTTAAATGTTAGTTACAGCCAGCCCCGCTCCAGTGGAACCCCTTAGGTGACCCCCAGCACCCAGCAACCTTTAGCTAGAAGCCCAGGGAGGAGGGAAAGGCAGGGAGAGAGGGAAGAAAGGGGCCACAACCACTTACTTGATCTCTCCAGGAATGTCCAGCTAAATCACCCAGCCGAGGCAGGGGAGTTTTACTTACCTATCCTGCATGTATTATGCTGGAAGACATTCCAAACAGATCATCGTCCGCGCACGGAAGGTGACTGTTGGCCAGGCATGCTGTGATTGGACCCAAAAGGGACGATCATATGTATGCCCTGGAGCGTGACGCTCACCGGACAGGCTGCTGCGACTCGGCCGTAAGGTCAGCCGAAGCTGAGCGGTCCGATGCAAGCCTTGGAGCGTAAGCTCACCGGCCAGGCTGCTGCGACTCGGCCGTAAGGTCAGCCGAAGCTGAGCGGTCCGATGCAGGCCCTGGAGCGTAGGCTCACCGGCCACCCGTGGAGCGACGGGCATGTCGTGGAAAACCCAGCGCGTAGCTAGGGTCGGCACACGCTCGATGGCCGAAACTGGGGAGACTACAAGGATTGAAGATCCAGCCTGTCACCCAGTCGGCAGTTGATCGAAGATCGCAGGAAACAACAAATGTAGCAAAAAAAAAAAATATATATATATATATATATATATATATATATATATATATATATATATATATATATACACATATACATACATACATACATACATACATACATACACACACACACACACACACATTATTTTTTCCCACGGACCAATGGGCCCAAAGGGAGCCATGTCCTACTCCTTGCTAGACAGAAAAAAACTGATCTGCGAGATGCAGACTGAGAGGTTATACCCAGAGGGTCCGCAACACATTTTACAAGTTTTTCTGCCTAGTCACTCCTAATTAACGGATAATACCCACTTTGTCAATAGAGAAGCTGTGTCGGTCCATGGACGAAAGAGTAAATATTTTTAATAGGTTTGTTATAAAATGTTGCAAACAGGTAATTTTTCTCCTTCACTGACGGGCACTGATAAGGCGGTGTATTGTCATATTCTGCTCCCTATCACAGAATGCTCCGGAAGTGACGATGCGTTCCAAACACTTGTGCCATGCGTTCCAAACGATTTGCGACAATACAGACCAGTGAAACCATCAGATAATGTCGGCTCCCCATCACAGATTGCTTCGGAAGTGACTTTCCGTCGCCGCCATCTTGCTACACCCCACACAGTAATGATAGAGTGAGAAGGGGCAAGCGGACATCTTGTTACACCCACCAGAGTTTTAGGATTTCAGTTATTTTCAACACAAATTTGAGCTTATATGCTTAAATACAGTATTTGGAAATCCGACGGACTGTTTAGATGTTAAATTTTAAAAGCAGCAGCAAACCTGCCGACTTTACATGGTTGCTAATGTGACAGAACACCTCTGATTTTCACATTTAACATGTAAACTGTCCGTCGGATTTACAAATACTGTATTTAAGTTTATATGCTCCATTTTGTGTTGAAAATAAGGGTAAAAATCCTTCTGCATTTAGCTCCCCTCTTATACTTACCTGAGCCCGATCTCGATCCAGCGATGTGCACAAGAGCAGCATCTCTCTCTTCTCAATGAACAGAGAGGCAGCAGAGGGAGCCATTGGCTCCTGCTGCTGTCAATCACAGCCAGTGAAGGAGTGAGGTGGAGCCAAACAAAACTGTGCGTGTCAATGGAAACACAGGGCTGGCTCAGGAGCGAGCATGCACAAGTGCCCCCAGAGCAGACGACTGGCTAAGTAGGTACTCTCAGGGATCTGAGAAGAGGACAATCAGGGCTGCTCTGTGCAAAACCATTACACAGAGCAGGTAATTATAACTTGTTTAGAATTACTTTAAGATGTACTATCAACTAGCGACATCCCTGCAGTATTTGAAACAATCTTAATGGGTAATTTAGGGCTCATTTAAATCACAATCTCTGCATTAACTGTGTGTTTCAGCAGGTGTGTTTGCAGAGCATTTAAAAGCATTTGTGGGACAATTTAATACTTTTTTTCAATTCATATTCTTTACTAAATTGCATTTTCATGCACACATGAGCATTCATGCAAGTTTAGTGAATTTCGGTGCAGAGAAATGGCGTATTCTGTACTTCTTTTAAATGGTGTACACGAGGCTCTTTGAAATACATGGATTTTTCTTGCAGGTGCATCTGTACTGCATTTAAAAACTCACCTGACAGCATCTGGTGTAAACAATCCCTAGATGTCCTATTAATTTGTTTTTGTGAATGTAAAAAGGAGATTATACAATTTCATGACACCATCTCGGTACAGTGTGTGGCCAACTTACTACAGGAAGCAGTAGTCTTTATCTGCAACTTATTGGCAGAGGACAGGCTGTTTATCTTGCACTGGAGCTGCTTTATCATAAAAAATAAATAATGAATAAATATAAAAAAAACAAAAAAAAAAAAAACACACCCATGCAATAGCGAGTGCATGACCCTGCATAGTAATTTGTATCATACATGATATCCTAAAAATTATTTCATAGGATTTTCCCTGGATATCGTTAAAATTAGGGCTGTGATTATAAGGAAAATATAAGACAGTCTCTCATTATGTTCAGTATTTTGGAATGATTACAAAGACAAGCAGACTTCCCAGGAAAATAGCATGGAAGGTGGGATCTCTGACAGCAGAAGCAGAAGCATGCACTAACTAGTCTGCCATTCACTTCCTGTTCCACATCTGTCATTGAAAGTCATGCAGCAAACTGACACACAGAGTTCATTTCCAAATATATACAGGAGACTAGTTTTAAAAAAATGTCTGCTAAACAATAAAAGAGATCCCCCAATACCTTACAGCAGAATCCTCTACCTTCCAATAGTACACTACTGCATTCAAAACCTTCCACCATCCAGAGACCGCACACTTCCTGAGCCAAGCCTCACTCTGAATTCCATTTCTTCCCTTGTCTAGAACCAAGCCACACTCTGAATTCCCTTTCTAGAACCAAGCCTCACTTTGCGCTTTTCCAAAACCAAGCCTCATTCTGAATTCTCTTTCCTCCCCTTGTTTTGTCAGATTTGGCGACCCGTCAGAATTGGTAACGGAAGTGACTTTTCGTCGCCGCCATCTTGCTACACCCCGCATTCCTTCCATAGTAAGGATACTCTGAGAAAGCGAACATCTTGTTACACCCACCGGACCTTTGCATTTTATACTTAGTTTTAAAAAGGAAAGTGAGTTTATATAGTGAAATATAGTGCTTAGAAGTCCGTCTGACTGGTTAGATATTGAATTTTAAAAGCAGCAAACTTCTGTCAGATTAGTAAACCTGTGAGATGAGCAGGCTTGCCGCTGCTTTTAAAATTCAACATCATAACAGTCAGACAGAGTTCTAAGTACTGGGTTTTAGTGTATAAACTCACTTTACTGTTTAATATAAGTGTTAAATGCAAAACTCCGGTGGGTGTAACAAGATGTCCGCTTTCCCCTTCTCAGACTATCCTTACAATGGAGGAGTGCAGGGTGTAGCAAGATGGCGGCAACGGAACGTCACTTCCGTTACCAATTCTGACGGGTCGCCATATCTGATGAAACACCCTGTCTAGAACCAAGCCTCACTCTCAATTCCCTTTCCGCTAGCTATTCCGACCCGTGACATAACCAAAACCCTAAACAGTTTAACCACTTCAATATTGGGCACTTTCACCCCCTTCCTGCCCAGGCCATTTTTCATCTTTCAGTACTGTCGCATTTTGAATGGCAATTGCGCATTGTCATGCAATGCTGTACCTATTTGAAATTGTTGTAATGTTTTGAGACAGCCAAAACTTTCTTTTGGTGGTATTTAACCACTTCCCACCCGGCCTATAGCAAAATGAGGGCCGTGCGGTGGTTCAGTTATCCTGACTGGACGTCATATGACGTCTTTCAGGATAACAACTGGTGCGTGCCCGTGTGGGCGCGCAGCGCGGCGATCGGTGGTGTGGCGTTCAAAGAAACGTACCGCTCCAAGCTGCTAGACTCCAATGATTGCTTCCGCCCTGTTACACTGACAGGTTCTGGCTATGCACTGGTCCATAGGAGAAAGAAAAGGTCCTGGACTGCCGCACTCAGTAAAACAATTTATTGAAAAATGTTAAAAGGTCAAATCCAAAAATTAATCCATAAGTGCCAAAAACAAACCAAAACAGACAGTGGACATGCAGGGGCCAACGGCTGACGCGTTTCATATCATAACTTGATGCTTACTCATAGCTATGGCGCCTATCAGTGCCACCCTCAAGTACCCATCAGTACAGCTTTTCAGTGCCCATCAGTGTCGCCTATCAGTGCCACCTATGAGTGCCCATCAGTGCCACCTATGAGTGCCCTATCAGTGCCGCATATTAGTGCAGCATATTAGTGCCCATCATCAGTGCCATCTCACTGGTGCCACCTCATTGGTGCCACCTCATCACTGCCCAGCAGTGCTGCTTTATCAGTGCTCGTCAGTGAAGGAGAAAACTTACTTATTTACAAAATTTTATAACAGAAATTAAGAAAAATGTATTAAAAAAATAAAAAAAATTGGTCTGCTTTTAATTCGCATGTCAGGAGATTGTGACCGGCTCTCTATGGAGATGGTTCACAGATCTCCGGAGTGGCTCTGGTACGAATTGCACAGGAGTCCTGTGTGTCTTCCGGTCCGTTTCAGGTCCAAATTCAGCCAAAACCTTTACAATCACTTTAAGAATAGTGGTTTATTTGTGTATTGGTTTATTATTATTATCCTTCATCCACTATTCGTTATTTCCTACTGTATTACTTTGGACTTAAAGTGGTTGTAACCCTAAAAAAAAGGGGATCCTGTTTCCTTATAGCAGGTTAACCACTTCAGCCCCAGGAGGATTGACCAGGAGGAATGACAGGCCATTTTTTGCAATATGGCACTGTGTTATTTTAACTGACAATTGCGCGGGCGTGCGATGCTGTACCCAAGTAAAATTGATGTCCTTTTTTCTCTTGCAAATAGAGCCTTCTTTTGGTGGTATTTGATCACCTCTGCAGTTTTTATTTTTTGCGCTTTAAACAAAAAAAGCCGTCAATTTTGAAAAAAAATAACTATATTTTTTACTTTCTGCTATGCATATCCCCCAAAAATGTAAAAAAGCTAGATTCTTCATAAACTTAGGCCATTATGTATTCTTCTACATACTTTTGGTAAAAAAATCCTAATTAGCATCTACAAACTATAGGATAGATATAGGGATATTTAAAAAAAATTTTTTTTATTGTTTTACTGGTAATGGTGGGGATCAGTGATTTTTAGCGGGACTATGACATTGCGGCGGACAAATCTTACCCTAAGTTTTGGGACCCAGTGACACCAATAGAGTTATCAATGCAAAAAAAATGCACTGATCACTATATAAATGACACTGGCAGGAAAGGGGTTAACATCAGGGGCGATCAAAGGGTTAACTGTGTTCCCTGCAAGTGTTTTCTAACTGTGCGGGGGATGGACTGACTGGATGAACACAGATATCCCTGTTCCTGATTATTAGGAACAGAAGATCTCAGTGTACTTCCCTGTCAGAATGTGGATCTGCCTTGTTTTCATAGGCAGATCCCCGTTCTGCCTCTCTGTGGATCGATCGCGGGTAGTCTATCGAACCTGCGGATTGGCTCCCCCGCCGTGCAGCGGGAGCACGCGTGCGCCCACAGTATCTAGTGCACAAAACACTATACAGGTACATTGTTTTTGCGCAATAGAGCCGCCCTGCCGCAGTATATATGCGGTGGGCGGTCTTTAAGTGGCTAAACAGCACAGTGCTTGTGCTGTCTAACCTGTCCCTCTCCAAGCTGTAAAAAACCTGGTTGATCCTGCCTGTTCCTTTGTCCCCTCTTGGTGTGCTGACCATGGTAATCATGGCTGCTGATACCTGATTACCCTGGTCAATTTTACGTGCCTCCGTCATCTTCTGCTCTCCTCTTGCCCCCCTCTCCTTGCCTGTCAGCTCCTGTGTGTGTGTGAGCCGTCTCACTGTCAGCCCCTCTCTTTTGTGCAGCCATAACACACTGTGTAAGTGTTTGTGGAAAACGATGCCTCAATACCTCTTTTCAGATCTCTTCTGGCCCCAGTCACATGACCTCAGGCCGCTCCCCTCCCCCATCTAAGGGCTACAGCGGGAGGGGCTGAGCAGCCAGCACAGCAGTCAGGTGACCTTCCCAGCTGACATAAGAGGGAGATCTTGACCCCTCCCACTGTAGCCCGTAGATCAGAGGAATAGAGTGGCAGGAGGTCAGGTGACCAGCCAGAAGAGATCTGAAAAAAGGTATTTAGAGGCATTGTTTGACACAAACATGTATACTGTGTGTTATACCTGGATAAAAGAGAGGGGCTAGGGGCATGGCCTGGACATGGCAGAGTAAAGACATATGTTATCATAGCTCTGACCATTCCTCCAGTAATTCAGCTTTTAATGCAGCTTTTCTCCCTGGCATGAGCACTGCAAAGAAGAGGAAGGGGAAGCGTACTCCCAGATTATCTCCCCGGTCTGAGATTCAACACTTCTTCCCAGGCACGCAGGCCTCTACATCTCGGGCTTGCACAGCGAAGACACAGGGCGTGTCTTGGCTGCATCCTTCAATGGTAGCCCCCGCCATCCCCTGCCTCCCCGGCTGCTTCAGAACCCCTCTCAGGTTTTCCAGATACTTTGGCCCCCCCAACAGCCGAGTTCCCTGGGGCCATTGACCACTCTGCCTCCTGTATTGGGAGACCTCGATCTCAGGGCTCTCCTTCAGGCACTGCCGACACAGACGGACATGGAAGCGCTGGTCCTCCGCCTGGAGGAAGTACACCGTAGGCATCTACATTTAGTCCAGGTGGATGTACAACTGCTCTCACAGCTGAAGCGTCCTTGGCCTTCCTGGAGAATCGTGTCTCCTAACTGGAACAGGCACAGACCTCGCAGGTCTCCCATATCTCCTTCCTACAGCTCCACCTGGAAGAGCTTGAGGATCAGAGCCACCACAACAACTTGCGGCTCCGGGGCATCCCTGAAGCTACAGGACAGGAGTCACTACAACCCATGGTCCTGGCAATATGCCAGCGGTTGGCTACCTCTGTCATCCCCTAGGATCTGGAATTTGACAGGGCGCACAGAACCCTCAGCGGATCCAAACAGACACAGGGACGTTGTATGCCACCTGCATCGCTAATCTCACAAGGAGCTTATTCTTCGTAAAGCATGGGAGGTAGGTGAGATTGACTTTGATGGGGCCTCTGTGAAAATACTACCAGGTCTGTCCAGGGCTACTCTGCAACGTAGGGCCTTGCTGTGTCCACTACTGGACAAGCTCAGGCAGCTGAGTTGTACATATAGGTGGGGTTTCCCCATCTCGCTGACTGTGAGGATAGGTCCATCTTCTTTTGTCCTGTTTCACCCTGCTGACCTGCCAGATCTGTTCACCTTCTTGGAGATAGATGCCTTCCCAATCCCAAACTGGCTGCCGGGCAGTATTGCATGTCCATAAAATCTTGCTCTTGATTGTCCCTCAGCAGGTGATACTTGCCATTGATGTGTTTGGTTCTAGGATTGACCCTTTCTGATTGCGTAAGCTTTATACATGCCTGGTTGTCTTCAAAAATGGGAATTGGTTTTGACATGTATATCCCAATTTCCACAAAAAAATTAAGAATCCATATAGCTTATTGACATGCGTGTGCTGCTGCAATGTTACTTGTTTTCGACTAGACCAACTTATGGTTCCTTCCCTATACTGGAAGATGAATTCACTTAGCTTCCACATATCCAACCAGTTTTGGATCTGATGTTGCTGGTAGCCTTAACTTCATCTGAATTGTTCCTTTGAGGTATTGCATCACTCTTTTTATTGCATTCTAGTCACGCTGACAGGGAGCTGAGACTTTCCTGCATAGTATGTCCACTGCTGCGGCTATGTCTGGTCTTGTCACATTGGCAAAATAAAGTAGCTTACCAATTGCCCTGTGATACATGTCATTGTTGGGTAGCAAGTTTTCTGCTTCATTGCTCTTTTGATAGACTGGTTCCATAAGAGTTTTCACTTCCTTTGCATCTTGCATATGGAATTGTTCCAAGATTTCAGAGATTTTCGGAGATTGGTTGAGAAAATAACTTCCATCTTCTTCTTTCTCTATTTGGATTCCCAGATAGTAGCTAATGTTCCCTAGCTCTATGATTTAAAAATTCCCTTTCAGCTTGTGAACTATCTGATTGTAATCCCCTTCTTGTTTCAAACAAGTTATAATGTCATCCACATAGATAAGGATGTATATCCATCTGTCTTCTTGATTTCTGGAGTAGAGACAGGGGTCTTCTTTACTTCTTGAGAATCCCTCTCTGGTGAGTACTTTGTTCACTTTCTCATTCCACATCCTTGCAGATTGCTCAAGACCGTAGATACTCTTCTTAAGTTTACACACAAGGTTGTCTCCTTGCTCAAACCCTGGTAATTGTTCCATGTAGAGATCTTCCTTAATGTCCCCATATAGGAAAGCAGTTTTAACGTCTAGGTGTTTGACTTGCATGCCTTTCCCCGCTGCAACACTAAGAAGCGCTCTGATGTTGGAGTGTTTTACGACGGGAGCGAATGTTTCAACCTAATCTTTACCAAATTCCTCGGAGTATTCCTTGGCAACTAGTCTGGCTTTGTATTTGTGGATATTTCCTTCTGCGTCTGACTTTACTTTGAAAGTCCACTTACTTTCTATGGTTCTGCGGTTAGAAGGGAGCTCTGTGAGTGTCCAGGTTTTATTTTCTTGAAGTGACTTTAATTCTTCTTCTGCTGCTTTTCTCCATTTATTGGCTTCGTGTTTTGACAGTTTTTCTATGTATTCCCAGGATGTTGGTTCAAGTATGCTGTGTGTTTTGACAGTGTATGACAGCTTGCAGGGTGGTAACCTCTTTGTAGTCCGAGTGGATCTTATGATTTCAGGCAGTTCAGCAGTATCTGGTGGGGAACTTGATTTAGGCATTGTGAGTTCCACCTCTTGTTCTGACTCCTGCACAGGTCTGTTTTGATCGACCTCTTCTGGTTTGTTTGGCATATTCACTTCACAGCTTTCAGAGATTGGTGTTTTTGGTGATGGGCTCTCATCAAAATAAACACTTTGACTTATTGTCACTCTGACGGTCTTTGGGTGTAGGATTCTGTAACCTTTTGTTTGCTCACTGTAGCCTACTAGAATGCCCTCTATGGCTCCTTTCTCCAGCTTGAATCGGTTTTCACTTGGAATGTAGGAATATGCTTTACATCCAAACACTCTGATGTGCCCTATGCTAGGTTTTGAGCCATGCCACATTTTGAATAGAGTACTTTTAATGGCTCTTGAGTGTCATCTGTTCTGTAGGTAGGTAGCAGTCATGACTGCTTCTCCCCAGTACTTGTGACGTAGGTTGGCATCCGACAACATGCATCGCATCTGGCCATTTCTATAAGAGTGCAATTTTTCCTTTCTGCTACATCGTTTTGTTTAGGAGTGTATGGTGTGGTTGTCTGGTGTACTATTCCTTGTCTCTTCAGGTATGAGGCCACTTCTTTGTTTATGTATTCGGGGCAAATACATAAGCATTGTCGGTGCGTATTATTCCTGGTTTCTGTTGAAATTTGTTGCTAGACATGGCAACAAACTTTTGGAGTTTCTCTGATGTTTCATTCTTGTGTTTCATCAGATAAGTAGTTGTGTACCTGAAATAATCTTCAATGAAAGTCAGTAGATATCTGTTCCCGCCTGACGTGGGAGTTTTCATTGGACCACATACCGCGCGGTGTATGAGCTGTAGAGGCTGGGTAGTTTTTTTATGAGATGCCTGTGGAAGAGGAGCACCTGTGGCTTTTGCTTCAATACATCATTTGCATTTCATGAGCACATTGCAAGGCATTATTGTCAAATCTTCTGATAAGCCTCTCTTTTTAATGTCCTGTATAGCTTCTGGACTTCTGTGCCCCAGCCACCTGTGCCATAAGTGAATACATTTGTTGTGTAGGTCATTAGAGACTACATTGGCTTGCTGGTCTGTGGTGATGAGCCTGTATAGGTGATCACCCAGTTTTCCCTTTGCGAGGAATCGCTTATTATTGTTAATTGTGCATTCATCACCCTGGAACTTAACTGTGAGACCGTTGTTTGCAAGACTGTTCACTGATAGAAGGTTGCCTTTTAGTTCTGGAACATACAGCACTTTCTTTACAAGGATACTCTGTTTACCTTGTGGTGTAATGCAGTTCAGGAAGCACTGCCCTCTACCTTCTGAAGTGATGCTTTTCCAGTTTGCTAGGAAAACATTGTATTTTGCACTGTAATCAATGTTTGTAAAGAAGGTCTCGTCGCTAGTCGTGTGGCTAGTCGCACCTGAGTCTATGCACCAGCTGCATGGCTTGCCGCTCTGTGTCACTTTAACTGTGCCACTCCATGGTGTGTCTGCAGTTTCCTTTGTGGCTGCTCTGCTTTGACTCTTTCTTTTGTGGATAGCTGTAGCTTCCACTGCTTGGCTTTCCAGATAGAACAGTCCTTTTTTAAGTGACCGGTCCTTTTCCAGCGAAAACAGGTTCTGCTTTCTTTGTTTTGCTTTGTGCCTTTGTGCCTTTTTCTTTCCTTCTGTCATATTCATCAATTAATTTGGCTTTGACATACTTCAGTGTTAGTTCCTGCTCGGGTCTGGTTTCTAAAGCGTTAATAAGGGCAGTATATGTCTCTGGAAGGCTGCAGAGGAGCAGGGCAACAATATGGTTATCTTTGATGTCCTCTCCGATGGCACACAGCTGCTCAATGATTTCTAGCATAGCTTTCACGTGGTCACACATTTGCTGTCCTCCTTCAGCCCAGGTTCACACTGACAATGGGAATAAAATAATGGGAGTTCAGCTGAACTCGCACGATTTCATTTCTGCATAGCAGTCCCGACTTCGGGGGCGATTTCAGAGACATCTGTGCGGGTTGCTGCACAGATGTTTATGGAAATTACACCCCTAAGTCACCAAAAGTAGTACTAAAAACTACTTTTGGTAATCGGTGCAGCGCCACACTGATTCGGACGGTGCCATTGCCGTCAATTTGGCATGCGTTTTGACAGGTTAAATCGCATACCAAATCACTCCAATGTGAACCTGACTCAAGTCTCATCTTGTATAACTTTCATAGCAAAAACTGTTTGCTGTTTAGACTTGAACACTCATGCAGCTTTTGTAATGTAGTCCACATACCGCTGTTTTCTCTTTTCTTATGTGGATAAGCTGGTCATCTTCCACTAGTAAGCTTACAATTGCTTTTGCCTGTCTGTCCTTCCTATTCCAGTCCTACATCCCTCCGTCTGTGGGTCTGTCTGTATTTGGCACTTGCCACAAGTCATTCTTGGTGAGAAACACATCCAGTTTAAACTTCCATAGCTGGTAATTGGCATTATTCAGCTTTTCAATTGCAAACTTCAAATCTGAACCACTTGTCATCTTTCATCTGCTTGCATACAGTATTCACAGACTCACTGTCTTGCAGAATTCTCTCTTTTTTTTAAATCTGGACTCTCTTCTTAGACAGCAAGAGGACGCTGTGGATCCCGTAATGCCTCCCAATCTAGAGACCCCTAATCTGTTTGAGGATTTCCCTCATAGAATGCAGCAAATCGACTTTTTTATTTTGTTTTCATTTGTGCTAGCTTTGTCATGATTTTGAAACTGCCAGCCTTTAGCTTGGTTATACCTCGCAAATTTTTGTTGTGCATATTGAAGGGCTTTGTTTTTTGGGGACATACATTTCCCCAAACCTAGCCGACACCCACCTTGTGTAGTTTGTTTAGTTCAGTCTGCTCTCTCTTAGATAAATGGCACCGAGATTTGCACTCTTGGTTTGGCCAATGTAACACCATCAAAATTAGTATCTTACTGAAGTTTTGGAATAATTTTCAAGCATTACCCATCTCCATCCCTTTTCACCAAATCCATGCCCTTTTTACTAAGTTTATATGGGCTCATAAACGACCCAGGCTCTGTAGACGCCTTCTGACGTTGCCCAAATGTCATGGCAGAGTGGCTGTCCTGGACGCATTTAAATACTATCAAGCTGCCCACCTTGGCAGAGTGATTGACTGGTGCAGACATGGAGATCTTAAACTCTGGATGGCCATTGAGCAACAGCTCAGCTCTGTTCCTCTGCATAGGGCACCGTGGTGCTATGCAGCCATATCGGCTTCTTTTAAGATGCATCCTATTATAGGCCCCACACTTCTAGTAGGTTCCATGGCTTGTTGGATCCCCTGAACTTTCTTCTACACAATCGCCGCTGTTCCCCATTTTGGGGAACCCTGGCTTTCCTCAAGGCACCGCTTCTGGCTTGTTTTGTAGTCTTCTTGAGAAAGGCTGTTTTCAGGCCCCTCATTTTTTGATCTCTAATACCTGGCACACGGTCTCTAAATTGATGCAGTTGGGTGGTCGGCAAGAATTCAATTTCTGGCAGGCCACTACTTTCGATCCCTAGGACCCCCGGCGAACATTCGACGTCAGCAGACAACGTTTGAATCGTATTTCAAGGACAAGGACCCTCTCCCCAGTACCCTTTCTTAGATGTACACCTTGCTAATAGCCCCTCCAGATGATTTTTTGATGCCGGGTTTCAGCAAATGAGAAAGAGATCTTAACAGAACCTTCACATCTGCCCAGCGTCAGAACATCATCCACCTCTCCCTGAAATCATCCATTTGTACACGTTTTCAGGAATCCAATTACAAACTACTAGCGCATTGGTACTGCACCCCGTCAGCCCTTCACAGGTTCTTTCCAGAGGAAATGCTGGCAATGCTGTGAGGGACAGGGAACCTTACTTCACATCTTCTGCTTTTGCCCGAGGATTAAACAGTAATGATCGGAAGTGCAGGAGATCTCTCAAAAATTCACAGATTTGCCAATACCAGAGGATCCCGTCTTCTTCCTGCTCCACTGTTCACAAATCCAAACATAGAGGAAATCAGTACGTGGTTAATGCCACCAAAGCCTGTATTACTCTGTGTTGGAAGGACCATAATCCTCCTTCCATTGCTATGTGGCTTAATAAGGTCAGGAGTATCAATGCCATGGAAGTGCTTACTGCTCAAGACAGAAGAGAACAATATACCAAAACATGGTCATATTGGGACATGTTTCTATATTAAGATGAGGGGAAGTTACCCGAGAATTTGCCCGATCAAATTCTGGCACATTATCTTTAGTCACCTCCTTAATTTTGGAAGTGAGAAAATAACGTGGGTTTTAGTGCTGTCAAAATATTTTGCATTTCTGTAACTCGGTCTATAATACCATGCTATTTTGAAACATCTCTTTATTAAGTGAGATATTGTGCTTATTTTGTGGTACATTGCTTTGATGGATGCTCAGTACTTTTGTATAAATAAAGAATTTGAAAAAAAAGAGAGGGGCTGGCAGTGATATTTTTTTTAAGGTTACAACCACTTTAATTCTTGCTGTTTACTTACTATTTATCTGCATACATTTTCCCACTCATTATCAGCTCTCCCTTTGCTATTTACGAATAGGGATGGGCTGAACACCCCCCAGGTTCAGTTCGCACCAGAACATCTCAAACAGGCAAAAAGTTCTAGCGAACATGCAAACTCTATTAAAGTCTATGAAAAAAAGAGGTTTGAAATCTGCTAGAAATTAGGCCACATCCCTGATAAGTTGAGAGAAAGGAGACTCTCCTAACAGTTGGGACTTTTTGGGCTCTGAGGAATGTACAAATAACAAGATATGAATATAAAGTATTTATTGTTACCAAATTTGATAAAAGATGTAAAATATTACATATTCACAATTACATCGAAAAAATTTGTGGTCAGAAGCCACAGGCAAAAAATGAAGCCACTCAATGGTGGTACTGGAGGGTGATACAGAAAACCATAACCAATGCGTTTCTGAGTCCTTAGAGCTTCTTCTTCAGTGAAGGTTTTAACAATCTTGGATCTGGGATCACCTAATGTAGATAGAGGGGAAGGGAGGGGAAAGTATGTATATAAAAAAAATACATGTCTTTAAAGCTCCCTTAGTCTATAAGTATCACAGACCAATATGGCTTGAATGGTGCTCTCAATGGGGAAATCCTCCACACTATATAGTGTCCAAGAGGGAAATGTCTGAACGCCGGTGGTTCACCAAATAGCCCTGAATAAAGAATATACATTATATATATATTGTGAGGGGGTTAGCTCGGCAGCGGGTGTGTGTGACCCCCGGGATGGGCTCCCCACACAAAAACAGGCCCAGCAAACGGAGGTTGTGGTTTTCAAAATCAAAAAGGTGCGGTTTATTTTCTATTTACAGTGACAAAACACAGCAAAGCAAAAGAAACATAAATAAAATAAATCCTGGTCAACTTGACCTCTGACTAAACATACAGGTTTCCTAACTAACAACTGGGATCAGCCTAGTGCTGTCCTAGTCCCTAAGTCCCTGGTTTTAAATGTCCAAGCAAATAGCCACACAGGCTTTGTCTCACCGCACAGGGGTTCACTCTCCCTAGACAGTCCACACAGGTCTGGTTCCAGGCATGAGCTAACACCTAATGAATCTGGGAGTTCTTATAGAGACCTAAATGAGCTGACAAGCTTCAGCTGGTCTCATCAACTCCCTGTCTGCACGACGCCCCACACTCTCCCTAGAGGTATGAGTCATCCATGAGCCCACTAGCCTCAGCTGGGCTTATACAACTCTCCACCTAGTTGTATAAGTCGGCGTAAAGCCTGAATCTGGGCGAAATATATCTACCCCCCTGGATGCAACCAGGTGACTTTACCTTCCTGCTGTCACATACCCCCCCCTCTTGTTTTAACCTCGGGGTTGGAACACCAGCAATCAGGCATTCATGTACTCGAGACAAAGCATCCACATTCCCCATTTGAACGCCAGGGCGATGCTTTACTGTGAAGTTGAATTCCTGGAGGGCCAGGAACCACCTATTCACTCTTCTATTTGTTTCCTTGTTTTGAGCCATCCACTTTAACGGAGCGTGATCCGTAACCATGTCAAAGTGCCTACCTAGCAGGTAGTACCGAAGGGAATCTAGAGCCCACTTCACCGCTAAACACTCCTTTTCAACGGTGGCGTAATTTACCTCATGGGACTTCAACTTCCTGCTGAGGTAAATGACTGGGTGCTCTTCCCCGTTCCAGACCTGGGACAATACTGCTCCTAACCCCACATCTGACGCATCACTTTGTACGACAAAGTCTTTAGAGAAGTCGGGTGAGTACAACACTGGCTGGCTACATAAGGCTTGTTTCAAGAATTGGAATGCTGCCTCAGCCTCGGGGGTCCATTTAATCATGACCGACCCTTTCCCCTTTGTCAGGTTGGTTAGGGGCACAGCCTTAGAAGCAAAGTGGGGAATGAATCGCCGATAATACCCAGCGATTCCCAGAAAGGCTCGTACCTGCTTCTTGCTGTTGGGACGTGGCCAACTCTGGATGGCCTTGACTTTGTTGAGTTGGGGTTTTATTACTCCCCTCCCAATGGTGTACCCAAGATATTTGGCCTCCTCCTGCCCAATGGTACACTTCTTGGGGTTAGCCGTAAACCCCGTGTCATGGATATGCATTAATGTCTGTCTGCCATCTTACCTTCCTCCTCATGTGTTCATCTAGAGACCAGACCTCCTTCACCTGGCTTCCTTTATAATCTCCTCCCAGCCTGACTCCACCCCAGGCCCTATCACTGAACACTATATTAACCTGTGCACTGCAAGCCTGCTTTGCTGATCAACGTGTTTGTTAGGCATTGTGTGTTTGGGTTCCTGCCTGCCGTGTGCTACGTCTGTCTCTCTGTTACGTTATTGGCTTGTCCCCGACCATCCCTGTCTGCTCGTGACCCTTGACCTTCGGCTCGTTCTTCGTTATCCTTGTCTGCTTGTGGCCCCTGACCTTCGGCTTGTTATTCGGTTCTCTCTATCGTGTGCTGCTGCTTCCCCTTATCCTACGGGGCGTGAGCTAGGAAACTCCAGGGGCCGCGACCTGGTCCCAGCCTGCAGCGTAACATCCTCACCACTAGAGGCCCTGGAGAAGACCAGCTGGGTCTTAGACTCCGCGCCCTGGGGAATCTTGGCTCTCGCTTCCGTTGGGATCCCGGTTGTGCTCCTCTGGTCCCGCTTTCCACAACCACCCAGTTTCCTATCCACAGAAGCCAGCCATAGGGTTCACTACCTCGCGGTGCACTCCTGTCCCCCTACGGTGTGCATCTGTCACCTGGCCACAGGTGACCCTGACAGTTTGATCAGCCATGAACCCGGCTGACATCCCGCTACCCGCGGATGATCCATTGCAGGGCATAGTTTGCAGACTTGAAACCCAGGAATCGAATCAGACTCAGGTGATGCGATTCCTCCAGGATCTGGCTTCTCGCTTCGAGCAGCTTCAGGCCTCCTTGGGAACCCTGAATCCGCAACCTCAAATACAATCAGCGGCTGCACCTATTGCACCAGTCGCAGCCACACACTCGCTACAACTGCCAGCTCCGTCCCGTTTCTCTGGGGACTCCAAGGCTTGCAGGGGGTTCCTTAGCCAATGCACGATTCATTTTGAGCTCCAGCCCCAAAACTTCCTGTCTGATCGGGCTAAGGTAGCCTATATCATTTCCCTCCTCTCTGGTGAAGCTTTAGCCTGGGCAGCCCCTCTGTGGGAACTGAATGATCCAGTGGTTTCTAGCCTGTCTGGTTTCTTGAAACTTTTTCGGAATATCTTCGAAGAACCGGCTCGTGTCTCTTCAGCGGCCAGCACCCTTTTACGTCTCCGCCAAGAGTCTGCTTCTGTGGGACAGTATGCCCTTCATTTCCGCATACTGTCGGCTGAGTTGAGCTGGAACAATGAGGCCTTAGTCGCAACCTTTTTGCATGGCCTGTCTGATAGAGTGAAGGATGAATTAGCTGGAAGAACCATCCCCACTGATCTGGCCGGCGTTATCTCCTTGTGTAACCAGATCGATATTCGCTTTCAGGAGAGGACCTTAGAAAAGCAACGCCAGCCCTCCTTGGTTCTTAGTCAGCCTGAGCTCCCCTCTCTTCGACCCGTAGAGCATCTCCTACCAGCTGAGGAACCCATGCAGCTGGGTCGGACCAGGCTATCCCCCGAGGAACGTGCTAGGCGCAGAACTCTTGGTCTGTGTCTTTACTGTGGGGGCAAAGGTCATTTTCGTGACACTTGCTCTCTTTGTCCAGAAAAACGTTCGGGTCCACTTCATCTGGAAAGTGGAGTATTGGACCCAGAAATATCACCTTCCCCTTCTCGTCTTCTGCTTTCTGTGTTCCTTCATGTTGGTGCTTCTTCTCATTCGGTCTCAGCATATCTGGATTCCGGAGCCGCTGGTAATTTCATGGACTGGGAAATCGCATCGTCCATGAGACTTACTCTTTTGCCCCTCACCACGCCATTGGTGGTCTTGGCGATTGATGGTACTGTTCTCCCAGGGGGACCTATCCGCTTCCAGACCCTCCCTGTTAAGATGTCGGTAGGGACACTCCACCAGGAGTGGATATCCTTCCTTATCTTACCCAAGGCCTCAACGCCTATAATTTTGGGTCTCCCATGGTTACAGCTCCATTCTCCTCATGTGGACTGGACTACTGGACAGATCCTGGCTTGGGGTCCCTCCTGTTCCTCCTCCTGTCTACCCAAGGTTGCCCCCTGTGAATCTGAGCCGGTCATTCATTCCAGGTTGCATAACCATTTACATTTCTCTGTCCCTAACCACCCTTGGACGCACAGCCAGGCTAGCTTGTCTACAAGTCCTGCAGTCGCTACGTCTTGCGATGCGATTCAGGTAGTCGCTACACCTGACTCAGCTATTCACTCTGCCTCTGTACTAGTTATGCCAGTCCAGCCCATGCCCAGTGAGCCTCTTACTTTTTCTTGTTCGGGACATTCTGCTTGTCCTTCAGCTATTCAGCTTGACTCCGGCGACATGTCACCTTCTAACCAACCTGACTTCAGGGTTCCACTGACATCTGCCCAGTCTGATGGTCCTGTGCAAGATGACCAGTTCCCCTTTAAGGGTCTAGGGGACCCTCCTCAGATTCCTGTTGATCCTCTCATGCCCTTGCTTATTCCTAGAGAGCCTTTGGTCCTCAATAGATCTTCTTGTCATCTCCCTACCTCGTTTTCGGTCTCTGAGGATAATTTTAAGTACGAGGTTAGACAAGTTCTGGATTCTCGGCTCTGCAGAGGCATTCTTCAGTACCTTGTGCATTGGAGAGGTTTTGGTCCTGAGGAGGCGTCTTGGATCGCTGCATCTGATGTCGCTGCACCTCATCTGTTGAGAAGGTTTCATCAGAGATTTCCCTTTAAGCCTGGGTCCAGGCGGGGGAGGGCCCATAAGAGGGAGGGTACTGTCATGGATATGCATTAATGTCTGTCTGCCATCTTACCTTCCTCCTCATGTGTTCATCTAGAGACCAGACCTCCTTCACCTGGCTTCCTTTATAATCTCCTCCCAGCCTGACTCCACCCCAGGCCCTATCACTGAACACTATATTAACCTGTGCACTGCAAGCCTGCTTTGCTGATCAACGTGTTTGTTAGGCATTGTGTGTTTGGGTTCCTGCCTGCCGTGTGCTACGTCTGTCTCTCTGTTACGTTATTGGCTTGTCCCCGACCATCCCTGTCTGCTCGTGACCCTTGACCTTCGGCTCGTTCTTCGTTATCCTTGTCTGCTTGTGGCCCCTGACCTTCGGCTTGTTATTCGGTTCTCTCTATCGTGTGCTGCTGCTTCCCCTTATCCTACGGGGCGTGAGCTAGGAAACTCCAGGGGCCGCGACCTGGTCCCAGCCTGCAGCGTAACATCCTCACCACTAGAGGCCCTGGAGAAGACCAGCTGGGTCTTAGACTCCGCGCCCTGGGGAATCTTGGCTCTCGCTTCCGTTGGGATCCCGGTTGTGCTCCTCTGGTCCCGCTTTCCACAACCACCCAGTTTCCTATCCACAGAAGCCAGCCATAGGGTTCACTACCTCGCGGTGCACTCCTGTCCCCCTACGGTGTGCATCTGTCACCTGGCCACAGGTGACCCTGACACCCCGCTTCCCGAACAGAGTCCAGGACTGCTTGCACTTTTGGCAGATGTGAGGCCCAATCTGTGCTATGGACAATTACGTCATCCAGGTAAGCCGCAGCATACTTCCGATGGGGCCTCAGCATCTGGTCCATTTTCCGCTGGAATGTGGCCGGCGCATTCTGTAACCCGAACGGCATTCTTTTATATTGGAACGCCCCGTCTGGGGTTACAAATGCGGTTTTCTCTTTGGCCGACTTGGCCAGGGGGATTTGCCAATACCCTTTTGTGAGGTCAAGAGTCGTCATGTATCGGGCTGTTCCCAGCCGGTCGATCAACTCATCTATACGTGGCATGGGGTAGGTGTCAAATTTTGTAACTTTGTTCAACTGACGAAAATCGTTACAAAATCGCCAGCTCCCATCCGGTTTAGGCACCAACACAATGGGACTAGACCAATCACTTTGGGACTCCTCTATCACCCCTAAGTTCAGCATTTTCTGTACTTCCTCCCGTATTGCCTCCCGTCGGGCCTCTGGGATCCGATAGGGTTTTAACTTCACCCTTTCACCGGGCGGGGTAATGATGTCATGCTCTACCCCAGATGTTTGTCCCGGCAGCTCAGAGAATACCTCCTTGTTGCGAAGCACAAACTCCTTAACCTCCTGTTGTTGGGGTTGTGACAAGGTGGCTGCTATTCCAACCTCAGGAATCACGCAACCAGTTTGAGCTGGTGACCAAGTGTCTGCGACTAGGGACTCTCTATCCCTCCAGGCTTTCAACAGATTAACGTGATAGATCTGTTCGGGCTTTCGCCTTCCTGGTTGTCTGACCTTGTAATTCACTTCGCTCACTTTTTCCATTATCTCATAGGGGCCTTGCCATTTGGCAAGGAATTTACTTTCAACCGTAGGGACAAGTACCAGTATCCTATCCCCCGGGGAAAAGGTACGGGTCTTGGCTCCACGGTTGTACACTCTCTGCTGTGCTAACTGCGCTTGGGCCAAATGTTCCTTCACGATGGGCATTACCTGTGCAATTCGGTCTTGCATCAGGGCGACATGCTCAATCACACTCCTGTGGGGAGAACTCTCACTTTCCCAAGTTTCCTTGGCAATATCCAACAGCCCTCTTGGGTGTCTCCCATACAGTAACTCAAAGGGGGAGAATCCCGTAGAGGATTGGGGCACCTCCCTAATAGCAAACATCAAATAAGGAAGTAGACAGTCCCAATCCTTTCCATCTCTATCCACCACTTTCTTCAACATTTGTTTTAGGGTTTTGTTGAATCTTTCAACCAGCCCATCGGTTTGGGGGTGATACACAGATGTACGCAATTGCGTCACTTTGAACAATTTACACAGCTCTTTCATAACCCGGGACATAAAGGGTGTACCTTGGTCCGTAAGCAGTTCTTTACAAATACCCACCCGGCTAAAAACAAGAGATAGCTCTTTGGCTATGGTTTTGGCCGAGGTATTTCTGAGAGGGATCGCTTCTGGATAACGGGTGGCATAGTCCATTATAACCAATATGTACTGGTGCCCCCTAGCGGACTTGATTATAGGACCTACCAAATCCATTGCGATTCTCTCAAACGGGACCTCAATGATGGGTAGAGGGACCAGCGGGCTACGGAAATGTGGCATCGGGGCCGACCTCTGACACACAGGGCAGGAGGAACAATAATTTTCTATGTCCTTCATCACCCCAGGCCAATAGAATCTCTGTAATACCCTCTCTCGGGTTTTCTCTGTCCCCAGATGACCTCCAAGAATGTGCCCATGGGCCAACTCCAACACCAACTTCCTGTAAGGTTTGGGCACCACAAGCTGCTCAACGGTTTCTTCTGCCCTTTTTGCCACCCGATACAGTAGGTCCTTCTCTACGCTGAAGTATGGGTAAGTGCAGGTATTATCTGGGTTCACTAACTCGCCATCTATTTCCACTACGTTTTCCCGTGCCTTTATTAGGGCGGGGTCTTTTAACTGTTCTGTGGCAAAATTTTCCCTGTGAACCTCCAGATCAGAAAACTCCACAGACGGTAGGTTTTCGTCTGAGGAGGTGGGCTCCTCTCCAGTTTCTTGAGTCTCCCCTGCCAATACTGACAAGGGAAATTCTGGAGAGTCCTCACCACTCTCAGAGGAGTTCTGGCTATCACATTCCTGGTACATAGGGGCACCAGTGGGGGGCTCAGGATCATCCCACAGTTCCCAGAACTTCGGAAAATCCCTTCCCACAATGGCATCATGCGGTAATTGAGATACTAACCCCACTGGATGAGAGAGGGTACCTTTGGGGATCTCGAAACACACTGTAGTCACTGGATACTCTCGGGTGTCCCCATGCACACAAATAACAGCTACCTTGCTATTCCCAGAGACCTCTGTTTTAACTAATTCAGCCTTTATCAGGGTCACAAGGCTACCTGAATCCAGCAATACCACAACATTTCTACCATTAACACACATTTTGCATAAATGTTTCTCAGTTCCTCGAATGGCAGTGCATGCGACTGTCGCACACAGCGACTGACGTCTGCCCGTCAGAAAGTCACACTGCATGGGTTCCTCCACAACCGGGCAATTGGCTGCAATATGTCCCGCTTGCCGGCAGCGGTAGCAAACGATCCTTCTTGCCGCCTCTTGAGCCGCTGATTTCCCAGGCTGTTCTCGCCAAACTTGGGGTAGAGCTCCCACCCTCTCACTCTCTCCACCCTCACCCCTTGGAATCCTCTTATCCGCCCCTGGGGATGGTCTGGTCTTAGGGTGGAAAGTCAGAGTGTCTCTGGAAGAGGCCGTCAGGTTCTCTGTAGCCAAGTATTTCTCCACACGATCCACAAGACCATCGGCCGTCTCTGGGTCTCCATGGCTTACCCACTCTTGGATGGCAGTAGGAAGAGCTCTCAAAAACCGATCCATTACAACACATTCCACAATCTTTGGTGCGGACAAAGTCTCTGGCTGTAGCCACTTTCTGCTCAGGTGAATGAGATCATACATTTGAGACCTGGGGGGTTTTCCAAGCTGGAAAGTCCAGTTATGCACACGCTGAGCCCGGACAGCCTGGGTGACACCCAGCCTTGCCAAAATTTCAGCTTTTAGCATCACATAGTCTTTTGCTTGGTTAGGCTCTAGGTCATAGTAAGCTTTCTGCGATTCACCAGTTAACAGAGGAGCCACCAGTCCAGCCCACTGCTCCTCAGGCCACTTTTCTCTTTCAGCGGTCCTTTCAAATGTGGTCAAAAATACCTCTGGATCATCCTCTCCAGTCATTTTTGTCAATAAACGACTCACCCCAAAGGACGCGGTATTAGTGGGACGGCTTTCCTCACTGGTCTGCGGACGTTGCTGCATTACTGCTTCCATTTGTTGTAGTCTCTGCTCTTGCTTCTGTAACAGGTCTATGAAGCGGTCCTCAGATTGCTGCTGGGCTTGTTGCTGAGCTTCCAGACTCTGTTGGTGAGCTTGCTGCTGGGCTGCAAGGCTCCTTTGCAAACCTGCATTTGTCTGCTGTTGATTGGCATTTGCTAGAGCCAGCTGTTTCAGTATCTCCTCCATGCTGGCTTAAAAAAAACTGCCACTGGTTCTCCACCAACTGTGAGGGGGTTAGCTCGGCAGCGGGTGTGTGTGACCCCCGGGATGGGCTCCCCACACAAAAACAGGCCCAGCAAACGGAGGTTGTGGTTTTCAAAATCAAAAAGGTGCGGTTTATTTTCTATTTACAGTGACAAAACACAGCAAAGCAAAAGAAACATAAATAAAATAAATCCTGGTCAACTTGACCTCTGACTAAACATACAGGTTTCCTAACTAACAACTGGGATCAGCCTAGTGCTGTCCTAGTCCCTAAGTCCCTGGTTTTAAATGTCCAAGCAAATAGCCACACAGGCTTTGTCTCACCGCACAGGGGTTCACTCTCCCTAGACAGTCCACACAGGTCTGGTTCCAGGCATGAGCTAACACCTAATGAATCTGGGAGTTCTTATAGAGACCTAAATGAGCTGACAAGCTTCAGCTGGTCTCATCAACTCCCTGTCTGCACGACGCCCCACACTCTCCCTAGAGGTATGAGTCATCCATGAGCCCACTAGCCTCAGCTGGGCTTATACAACTCTCCACCTAGTTGTATAAGTCGGCGTAAAGCCTGAATCTGGGCGAAATATATCTACCCCCCTGGATGCAACCAGGTGACTTTACCTTCCTGCTGTCACAATATATATACACTATATATATATATATATATATATATATATATATATATATACACAAAAATGTAGAAAAAATTTAATCATAGTGCAGTGGTGGAAAAAGAGGAAGATAGAAATCCTCCTTCCTCCTAATCCCTGCCGCTGAAGGCGCTGGTCATATTCTTTAAAAGGAAGGGATACATACCTGCTAAAAAGAATCCTCACTGCATAATGCAGCCTGCACACCTAGAGCCGGATCACTTCCTGCCTGGGAGGGACCGTCTATATATGAAGACACCTGCGTGTCGATTGGAGTAGCTATTAATGAGGAAGGAGGAAAGAGGCTTCACCCAAACAGTTACCCGCCATCTATAGCGCCAATGGAGGTGCCGCCATGGTCGATCCCCCGGCAGGGAGCCAGATGGAAATGACGTCCAAAGGTCACAGGTACGCCAGAGAGCACAATCCGGAAATGGGTGGCACAGAGCAAGGCCTTTGCGATGCAGGCGGGAGTGACAGAGAGGGACACTGCGCCATGCGTCAGAGACCACCTGAATCTCTCTGGCCCGGGCGTGCTGGGTTCACTATCCAATATGGTCGCCCCAAGCCAAGCAGAAAGAGGACTGAAAAAAATAATAATAAAAATAATAAATGTAAAAATAAATAAAGATGAAATTTAAAAAAAAAGGGGGATGAGGGCAGAAAAGTACATTATAAGTATAAAATAATATATATATAATAGAAAATAAAAATAAAGCTTCACCACAAATTGGCATGCGTGCCATCACAGAACCACATACATATGAGAAAGTGGCTGCAGGGGACATGACAATAAAAGAGAAGAATGTGAAAAATGTGAAAAAAGGGGTGCAGAGAACTGGACTAATTTTACATTCCTCCAGAAACAAAGCCCTCCAAAAAAGGCTTGTAGTTACTAGTTGACAGCTTCATTGAGGATGTTTGGTGGCCTTGAGTGAGTAAATCCAGCTCAGCTCCCTCTGGAGGAGAAGTTTGTTCCAATCCCCTCCCCGGGTGCTGGAGTGGATCTGATCCAAAGCCCAGAATTTAACCCTAGGAAAAAAAACCTCATGCATGACTAAAACATGTCTGCCAAGGGGTAATTCAGGATTGGAGGTTTGCATACTAAGTATATGCCTATAGATTCTCTTACACAGTTAATTTTTGGTCTTTCCAACATAGAATGAACCACAACTGCAGAGTAGAAGATATACTACACCGCAGGTTTTGCCTTAAAAGTCCGCCCAGTAGGTAACCAGTGTATATATATGTAACGAGCCCCTTTGCTCGCTCGACTCCACTCTCCCGACACTCCTCTGCTCTATTGGATCATCCGGTGCTCCAGGATTCCAACTACAGCTATGTGCCATTCAAATCCATTTGTGGTCGGTCAGAACAAACACCAGGCAGGCTGTATGTAAGTTCAACCAAGAGAGACTTTATTAGAACCAAAAATCAAGTCTTATATACAGTAACAGAGGGTGTAACCAGAACATAAATTAACATGAGCTAATTAACTAAATCCTTTAGTCAGCCAAGGTGACTCATAGATATGACCGTTCAGGGTAGACATCCCGGCTCCTACCTGTCTCACCTGCTATACAATACACATTATCATAAGTATAAACATCACACATTTAGCAGGGTCAAATTAGCACAGAGGACAGACAGATGGCTGGAGGTGATTGCATTAGCAAACCCTTAGAGGGAATGTGTGAACGTCCCAACAGTATGAATCAGTCACTCTAATATGGCATATCCAGGGTCCCCAGATTCTGTGTGTCTTGGGGGGACATGGACCTGAATCCAAAGTAACACCCCCTCAAGGGTCCCCAGGCATACAGCTCACAAAGAGCACCGTTCCCCCAAATGCCAGGGCCCATGGTCGCAAGGCAAGAGGCTTGCATTCAGTCCCCTCCAAAAGCCTCTGTCCCGGCTAGGTCTGTCACAATATATATCTACATTGGTTACATCCTCCACAGTATAAGTGCCCTTATACTTGCATGGGTCTTTATTCTTTTCTCCCCTGTATTCACTCTGGGTAATAGAATCTCTCAGTGACATAGAGCATCTGTATGTGATTTGAGGAACATGTGGTACAAATCTCTCTATGTTTGAATCCAAGGACAAAATATGCCAATGTTTTTGTATAATGTGTCTAATTCTGGAATGTTGATTAGCGAATTTTATGATGATTTAAGTGGAATTGTCCTGCTTGTTAGATGTTTTAGAACCAAATAATAGTTCACTCCTAGTAATGCCTATTGCCTTTTTATAGGCTTTCTTAAGTCACGTTCGAGTGTAGCCTCTTTCGAGCAATCTTTCTCTTAATTTTAGTGCCTCCTGCTGTTAGGATATTTCATCCGAGAAATTTCTTCTAGTTCTAAGGTATTGGCTGTAGGGAATGGATATCAATAATGGTTTTGGATGAAAACTGAAAGCATGCAAAAGAGAGTTGCCTGCCGTGGGTTTACAATACAAGCGGCTTTGTAGTATGTCCTAAGCATCACGTGTCACAGTGACATCAAGGAATGTAACCTTTTGGAGGGGGTTTACCATGGTAAACATAGGATTGAATTTGTTTTTGTTTAAATTTCCTAAAAAAGATTTTAATAGGTCCTCAAGACCGTCCCAGATCAAGATGATATCATCGATGTATCAGTACCACATAGCTATGTGGTCCACATATATCAAAAGTCGCTTATCTGACATGATCATGTGTTCCCATTCCCCCAGGTACAGGTTGGCAAATGATGGTGCACAATATGTCCCCATCGCAACCCCCTGCACCTGGAGGAAAAGGGAACCCTCAAAAGTGAACACGTCATGATTAAGGACAAAGTTCAAGGCCTGTACAATGAAGTAATTCTAGGCCCAATCATCCTGTGTTCTTTGTGAGAGGACGTGTCTAATAGCGGCCAAACCAAGATTGTGGGGAATTGAACTGTATAAGGCCTTAACGTCAATTGTGACAAAAATACTAGTGTGTGAGAATAAAGAGATTTTCATGAATTTTTAAAAAGTGTATAGTGTCCATTATATATGAAGGGAGACTAGTCACGTGGGGTCTCAAATGTTCGTCAATGAGACAACTTATGTTTTCTGTCAGAGCCCCATTACCTGAGATAAGTGGTCTCCCAGGGGGATTGTTAAGGCTTTTGTGAGCTTTAGGAAGGAAATAAGAGGTGGGGATCTTAGGAAAATCAGTACGTACATACTTTTTCTTAGGGATAATGCCATTAGCGAAGGCATTGTTGACAAATTCATAAAAAAGAGTATTAAATCTGTCAACCAATCTAAAGGAAATGGGTCTATACCACTCTGGATTGTCCAAGTTGTTTACATATAAGCACATTGCTTGTTATCCATGACCACAACATTCCCACCCTTGTCCGATTGTTTAATGGTTAAAGAAAAAATATTAGAAAGATCCTAAGAGCTTGCTGTTCATCATTGGTCAGGTTTTGTTTGCATTTGGAGTGGATAATTTGTCAATATCTTTAGCGACTAATCTAAGAAAGGCCACCACATTGGGGTTGGTACACGGGGGAGGGAAGCGATCAGATTTATTTTTGAGCACCGAGCCTGATGGAGGTGGTGGATCCACGGGCTAGCTGCTTTTTTGCAGAAGTTGCTCTACATCGATGCAGTCTATTAAATCAGTCTGGTTGCTGGTCAATTGCCTATTCCTCTTTGTTTTTTAACTGGGTGTGATTTTGTTCTTGTTTATTGTACATACTTTTTAAGCCTCATGCACACTGGACGTTTTTGGACATTTTTACAGCAGCTGTTTTTGGCTTTAGATGTTTTTTTCTACAGTCATTAAACTCTCCATCGTGTTATCCTATGTGTCCATGCACACATAGGCTGTTATCAGCAGAGTTGGCTGGGGCATTTTTTCGCTTTAAAAAAACCCCCAAAAGTAGTGGGTTCTGAGAGGAGTTTTTCAGCTGTTTTCAGCTGTAAAAACCTTCTAATGTCAAAAATCACTGATAACCGCTGATAAACACTCAAAAACGCAGCTCACCAGCGTTTTTTAACATTTGATCCATTGAAAAAAAAAATAATAATAATTTTTTTCCAAAAAAAAAAAAAGAAACACTAAAAACCGCTAACACGGAAAAACGCTAATAAATGCTAAAAACCACTGGGCAAACATTTCTAAGTACTTAATAAGGTCGAATTTGTCCAAGGTGGCGGTAGGACAAAATCCTAGACCTTTAGATAAAAGTGTGCTTTCAAAATTGGTAAGTGTATATGGATAAAGATTAATTATATTCATTTGAGTTTCGTTATGTGTAAGTTCACTGATTTGTTGCCCTTGCTTGTGTTGGGAATGGTGCGGTTGCGAAAAAGGTGACTGTGAGAAAAGAGTGGATGAGATAGCAGTGTTAACATCCTTATGTGTACAGTATCATCAGTAGATGAAATAGAAGAAATAGAAGAAAGCTCATTAGCCACACCCAGTGAGTTACCTGATACCAAAGAAGAATTAGAGCACCCATGAGTGAACCCATGAGTGAACATGCAAACTCTATTAAAGTCTATGGTACACGAACATGAAAAATCAAAAATCCTAATTTTAAAGGCTTATATGCAATTATTGCCGTAAAAAGTGTAAGGGGACATGGTTACTCGCCTCAAGGTACATGTATCAATGCATTTTTTTTTTTTTAAGTTTAAACAATCTATTTTAAAGGAGCAGTGATTTTAATCATGCTTAAAGTGGAACAATAAAAATGAAATATTCCTTTAAATATCGTGCCTGAGGGTCCCCTTAGTCTGCCTGTAAAGTGGCACATCTGTGCAATGTATAGAACATGCCGCAGCAATGACATTTCTAAAGGAATAAATGTACTTTAAACTAGCTCGCGGCTGGAATGTATTGCTGGCTGCCGGCAACATAGATGAAAATTTAAAAAAAAAACATGACATGACCTTTAGAAGGGAGTGGGGTCACCCAGTTATGTCACCGGGTGTCCCCGCTCTTGCCCATATAAGAGCTGTCAAAGTGAAGAGAGAGCAGTCGGCGTGAGGCCTCCCATGGAGGCAGAGCGTTTTAATTTTTTGCTAGTTTTCAGGTCCGCCGGGCAGCGTGATTGACGATGGATTTACATCTTCTTTATTAAAAGATTTGTCAAAAACTGTCAGTGGTTTTTACTTTTTGACATTTTTGTGTGAATGGGTAGCTGATACTCATTCACAGTGACACTTGATAAGCCCCCCACCCGTAGACCCTGACAACCACCAGCCAGGGTTGACGGGAAGAGGCCCTTGTCCCCATCAACATGGGGACGAGGTGCTTTGGGTGGCACCCCAAAGCACCCTCCCCATGTTTAGGGCAAGCGGCCTGGTATGGTTCAGGAGGGGGCACTCACTCATCCCGTCCCCCCTCTTTCCTGGTTCTTCAAGGCTGCATGCTCAGATAAGGGTCTGGTATGGATTTTGGGGGGACCGCATTCCGTTTTTTTTCTTAATTCTGTCATAGGGTTCCCCTTAACCACTTCAGTACACTGTATATACTCTGCACTGCACTATATACTCTGCATTGAACTGTTTTATATACTCTGCACTTCACTATATACACTACACTGACTGCACTGTATTATATGCACTACACTGACTGCACTGTATTATATATTCTACTCTGACTGCACTGTATTATTTATTCTACACTGACTGCACACTGAATCCACTAACTAACCTGCCTAATCTCTCTCCACTATAACACACTACATATGGCTGCCGTGTAAGCAGCCTTATATAGTGTGTGGCGTGGACTTAGCCCCTGAGCCATCATTGGCCAAAGGCACCCTGCCTTTGGCCAATCATGACTTTCACAGAACGTCTTTGGCCAAATCAGCAGCCGTATACTTTGGCCAACCAGCAGCCGTCAATGCACTGCAATCTCGCAGTGCATTATGGGGCACTCCGCAGCAGGCGAATGATCCGCGATCGCCCCATATTCTACGAACAAACGAACACCCGATGTTCGACTCGAACATCTGACCTATCTCTATTTACCAACATACACGTAAATGTATCATTCATGGGCTGTGATTTGAAGGCTGCAACTTTGTTACCATTCTGTAACTGTTTGCTACTTGAAAACTTTTTAGTTACTATTTGCTTATCAACATTACCAGGACACTTTTCTTATATAGTTTATTGGGATACCTTGGAAAGGTTGAGCATCGGGGGCAGGGTTTGACAAAGGGGCCACGTTCCTGAAACATGTAACCACGCCTATTTATGTCACATGACACCACCACACCCATCTTGTGGTCCTACAACACTTTCTTACTGTCCACAGTGGTTCTCATCCATGTGATATACACAGACAGTCTGCTGCTTTTGTTGGCTCTGACTGGTGCTTCCCTGGTTTACTTCCTGGTTCCAAGCTTGCTACATCACATCCACCTGGAGGGGCTTGCTTACCATTGACCACCTTGGAAGGTTGCCACCTGCTGGAGACTTATCAATATGCTTTTTAATATCTTGCAAATGTGAGTGTATATATTGTTTTTCATTTCACAAATATGTTTTAATAATTGCTACACCTATTTAGTGGCACTTTTCTCTCCTTCTTTTTGTTTTTTCGTGGTTTGCGGGAGGGAGCCTCCCCAGATCCTGCTTGGAAGAGAGGCTGCTGATGCTACTATGATGTAAACTTCATGCCACTGTGTTTTTATATGGACTTTTTTTCAAGGACTAAAAGACTCTCTTTTTATGTTGTTTATCATTTCATGCCTATTGTTATTTTTGGCAGTTGAACTAGTGCCCCCTTTTCATTTAGTGTTAAAGTGGTTGTAAACCCACTTATGCAACTTGCACCCACAGGTAAGCCTAGATTAAGGCTTACCTGTAGGTGCAAGAAATATCTCCTAAGCCTACACGGTTTAGGAGATATTTGCTAAAAATAACATGCATCGGTGTCTAGGGCGCATGCCCGCCGTAGACAACGGCGCATTCATAGGGTTAATCCCATTCACAAATCCAGCTTAGCCAGATTTGACGGCTCCCGCGCGCATGCGCGGAGTCACGTCTTCGCCGCTCCGGCCAATTACAGCGCCGGAGCGGTGCTGTGATTGGCTGGAGTGGCGATAGCCGGAAGTAACCTTCTATCGCCGCAGCGATGGCTGCGGCTGGAAAGGGAGAAGAGGACGGCTTCAGGGGCCCCGATCTAAGGTAAGTGATGCATAATGAGCTAGTATGCTAGTCATACTAGCTCATTATGCCTTTGTCTTGCAGGTTGTTTTAAAAAAAAAAAAATTTTACAGGGTTTACAACCACTTTAATGCCCTTTATAAATCCCTTTTTAGTTTCTGAAATGGTTAAAACTGAAGATTATCTTGGCCAGTGACATTTAGAAGATTCATTGTTTGAAACCCTTGTCCTCTGTTTTTCTTTTGAATGGTGAATGTACAAACAAGAATGATTATGAAACACGTACACACGATTTTTCTTCCAGTACCAGGAAACTGACACATCGCACATACTAAGATTTTAATCAAGGCTCATCAATGTGTTGATTGTGATGGAATATTTTCCCACGTTCTCCGTAAATATAACAGTGTACTTTATTATTCACATTCACAAGCTAAAGGTGTTGGAAACCCTCGTGTTTTTTCACCTTAATGCATCCTATGCATTAAGATGAAAAAACTTCTGACACTGACTGGCCCCCTAGACCCCCCCCCCCCCCGTTTTATTCACCTGAGCCCGTTCGTTCCCTTGGCGGAGACGCGCTCTTCCTCTCTGCCAATTGTCTCGGCTCTTGATTAGGTAGATTAATAGCAGCGCAGCCATTGGCTCCCACTGCTGTCAATCAAATCCAATGACGTGGGTGCTGGTGGGTCGGGGCCGAGTCCTGCATTCTGTTTGAATGTACACAGATGCAGGAATCGGGAACAAGCCCGTACGGAGTGTCCACCTTAGGAGAGTCTTCTCCAATGTGGACACTCGATGCGGGAAGGAGCTACCAGTGCCACCAGGGGACCCCAGAAGTCGAGGATCGGGGCCACTCTGTGCAAAACAAACTGTGGAGGTAAGTATTACATATTTGTTATTTAAATAAGAAAGAGGATTTACAACACCTTTAACCACCTTTAACCACTAGGGGTCAGCGCTATATACATACAACAACTAAGATCAGAGCTGTATCCTGGCCTAGGCCAACAAGGCCCAGGCCTAGGGCAGCACTTTGCAGGGGGGCAGCACAGAAAGAGTCCCCGCTGGCTTGCACTACACTGTTAGTGTAGTGCCAGTCTTATGGGGCGGACTGGGCTGAGAGGCAAATTAGTCTAGCGCCCCCATAAAGCGGCCGCACTGCTTCCGGTATGCGGGCGGCCAGCATTCTGCAACTGTGGGGGGGGGGGGCGCTGCTTCTAATTTTGACAGTCCTATCATCCTGGACCACAAACCTTCCTCACTGTGCTATATGTTTTATGCTGCACCATTGGCATGGTTACATCTTCTTAGTCCTCTCCATAAAATTATCAGAAACCTGTGCTTAAAGTAAAACAAACAGGAAGTGAGAGGAAATCTATGCAAATTAGGGGAATCCATTGCCCCCCCCAGGCTCTCAGAACTAGTGTCCCCACTCGAAAAAATTTCAGGGCGGCTCTTAAACAGAAAGGGGTGTGGCATTGACAGGAAGGGGTTGGTCATATTTAAATTAGGGGGTGCATGAGTTTAGTCAGGCCTAGGGCAGCACAAAACCTAAATACACTACTGACTAAGATACCACATGTGTATCTTAGTTGTTGTATGTACCTGTAGTACAGCCCAAAAACAATAGTGTGCATTTTACTTTTTTTATCCTGCCTATAACACACTGACACTGATACTAATTTAAAAAAAAAACCTGTCCAAAAAATACTAACCCTGACTTTTGACCTTGACCGTTGACCCTGACCTTGACCGTTGACCCTGACCTTGCACGAAACACTAACCCGGTCATTGACCTAGATCAACCCCACAACGTTCCATATTTGCGCTCACCAGAATATACTTCAATCATTACTCAAAACTCTCCATCACATTATGACACCTTAATGGTGTATATATACATATGTAGTTATCCCCCATCTCATTATTGACTTTCCTCAGGGGGTTATTTACGAATGGCAAATCACCTTTGCACTACAAGTGCAAACTACAAGTGCAAAGTGCACTTGAAATTGCACTGAAAGTGTACTTGGAAGTGCAGTCTTTGTAGATCTGAGGGGGACATGCAAGGAGAATAAAAAACAGCATTTTAGCTTGCACATGATTGGATGATAAAACCAGCAGAGTTTCCCCTCATTTCAGATCTACCCCTTAGATTTACAGCGACTGCACTTCCAAGTGTACTTTCAGTGCAATTTCAAGTGCACTTTGCACTTGTAGTTTGCACTTGTAGTGCAAAGTGGATTTGCCTTTCGTAAATAACCCCCTCAGTATCATTAATGTACTCAACTGACTGCTCAGACAGATTGGAGACTAACCACCAGTGCCAGATTTTTTGATTTTTTTTTAGGACTCCTCCTATGTTTATATGTCAATTCCTCTTGTCTTAGATTAAGATTAATCACTTTACTCCTTTGATCTATCGTTGGTGGGTAATTTGATATCCATTTTTGTAATATAAGTTTCCGAGCCATATACATAGTTCTCAACCACATCACATGCATTTCTGCTTTACCCCAGGAATACAGCTTTAAAGGAGTATTAATGAGCTCCATGAATGATAAAAAACTGAGTCAAACACTGTGAGGAGGATAAGGATATCTCAAATAATTTTTTCAGAGCATGCTCCCACTCCTCATCACTAAGTGTCTCTAAATTTCTATGCCACCGTCCAAACAAAGCTACCCTCTTGTGGATTGTTTCTAGCTATTGTTTGTAGAGAAGAGTATATACATCTTATGAGTCCCTGTTTAACCACTTGACATCCCGCCCATTGTCAAATGACGTCCACAGATGGGATCTCCCATCCTGGGTGGACGTCATAGGACGTCCTGGGCTTCCCGGCCATCTAGGGGGCGCGCGCGCTTGCGGCATCACTTGGGACCTGGGAAGCGTGCCCGGCGGCCGCGATGTCTGCCGGGCACCCGCGATTGCCCGCAATCATGGCAGGACCATGGATCTGTGTGTGTAAACACACAGATCCACGTCCTGTCAGAGGTGTGGAGACCGATGTGTGTTCCCAGTACAGAGGAACACAGATCGATCTCTTCCCCCTGTGAGTCCCCTCCCCCTACAGTTAGAATCACTCACTAGGGAACATATTTAACCCCTTCAACGCCCCCTAGTGTTAACCCCTTCCCTGCCAGTCACATTTACACAGTAATCAGTGCAGTTTTATAGCACTAATCGCTGTATAAATGTGAATGGTCCCAAAAATATGTCAAAAGTGTCAGATATGTCCGTCGCAATGTCAGGGTCACAATAAAAATCGCAGATCGCCGCCATTACTTGTAAAAAAAAAAAAATGCCATAAAACTATCCCCTATTTTGTAGATGCTATAACTTTTACCAAAAATATGTAAAAGAATACGTATCGGCCTAAACTGTGGAAAAATTAATTTTTTTATAGATTTTTCGGGGATATTTATTATAGCAAAAAGTAAAAAATATTAAAAGAAATTCAAAATTGTCGCTCTTTTTTTTTTATAGCGCAAAAAATAAAAACTGCAGAGGTGATAAAATACCACCAAAAGAAAGCTCTATTTGTGGGAAAAAAAAGAACGTCAATTTTGTTTGGGAGCCACGGCACACGACCGTGTCAGTGTCAGTTAAAGCGACGCAGTGCCGAATCGCAAAAAGTGCTCTGGTAAGGAAGGGGGTAAATTCTTCCGGGGCTGAAGTGGTTAAAGCATCTTAAGCCTCATACACACGACCAGTTTTCCCGGCAGGAAAACTGCCATTAGAGCTTTTGACCAGGAAAACCAGGCATGTGTATGCTTCATCGCAGTTTTCCCGACAGGAAAACTGCCGCGAATCCCGGCGGGAAAAAAGAGAGCTGGTTCTCTTTTTTCCCCACCGGGATTCCCGGCGGACTTTTTACCGTCGTGAAAACCAGTCGCGTGTATGCTTTTCCAAGGGCAAAAAAAACGCGCATGCTTAGAATCAAGTATAAGACGGGAGCGCTTGTTCAGGTTAAACTAGCGTTCGTAATGGAGATAGCACATTTGTCAGCATTCTGAAAAGCAGAAAACTATCTGAAAGCACGAAGACTGAAAAGCGCGAATTGTCTCTCACCAAACTTTTACTAACAAGCGATAACACGAGATCAGCAAAAGCAGCCCAAATGGTGGTGCCGTTGGATTTGAACTTCCCCTTTATAGTGCCGTCATACGTGTTGTCTGTCACCGTGCTTTGGATTGGCGGGATTTTGTCTGACAGTCTGTACGCAAGACAAGCTTGGCAGGAATCCCCGTCGGGAAAACCGACGTTTTTCTATCTAACGGGAAAACCGGTCATGTGTACAGGACTTGACAGTTACTGCCAAAGCTAGAATTGATGAAGGGTTATATTTTAATAAAAAGGTCTTTGCTTGACTCTGCAAGGCATGTAAGTATTGAAAAAATAACTTATTAGACAAGTGATATTTCTCTGCCAGTTTATCAAATATTTAAAGAACCTCATTATCAAAAAGTTTACTAAGAAGCAGGATGCCAGCCTTTTTCCATAAATCAAAAATTTCAAGCCTTGCCACCTCAGGCAATTGTAGATTATTCCATATGGGCATATATATTGAGTATATCCCTCATAATGAGTATTTTGTTGAATAGTAGTCCAAATCCTATGTATCATATAAAATGTGGGACAGCTCCATTTACTGTAAAAATGGTAAGCTACTATTAATTGCACCGATGGGTCTATCGGCAATTGAGAAAATATAATTTGTTGTATGGGATCCTCATAATCTATACTATAGCATTTCATCCATACAATTGCTGGAGTTGGGAAGCCAGATAATACAACATTAGGAACGGCCAAGCCTATTTCATTCTTGGGCAACTGCAAAATTTCCAGTCTAATCCGGGGATGTTTATATCTCCAAATAAGATTTCTAAACAAGGTATCTATTTGTTTAAAAATTTTCTGAGGAAGCCGTACAGGACAATTGTGTAACAGATATAGTAATTAGTAATAATATATCTAGTAATTAGTAATAATATATGTAGTAATCCATATCATCTTTACCAAATTAACTCTACCCATTATCGTTAAAGGCAACTTACTCCAGATTTTCCCCACTTGCCCAAACCGCTTAAATAGTGGGTCTAAATTCCTCTCCACATATGTACTCACTTGTGAGGTGACTTGTACACCTAGATAATTAAATGTAGAGACTACAGCAATCTGAGAAGCAGAAGTTGGCAGATTTGTCACCAGGGGTCCACAGGTAAAAGAACTGATTTATCCCAATTTATTGAAGAAACCTGAAAAAGAGCCATATGTATTAATTAAAGACATCACTGCCTCTAGAGAAGACAAAGTGTCTCCAAAAAATAAAAGTGTATCATCAGCATATAAAGCGGACTTATCCTCTCCTAAGGGTCTACGAAACCCAATAATATTTGATGATTGACGGACAGATGCAGCCAGAGGTTCAAGGGCCAAAGCGAAAAGCAAAGGTGATAATGGGCGACCCTGTCTTGTTCCTCATTGTAGTGAAAAAGGCTCCAATACATGTCCATTTACCTGTACCCATACCACCGGGGCAGCGTAGAGGTGTTGTATCCAGCTTATAAACTGACATCCAAAGCCGAATTTTTCTAGACAATGCTATAAAAAATCCCATTCTATGCTATCAAAAGCTTTTGCCGCATCAAGTGACAATATAGCTCTATTACCCAGGTTTTCAGACGGAACCTGCAAATTAAGAAATAAACGCCTTATATTCACTGCAGTCAGAGCCGGTACAAGGGAGGGGCGGTGCCCTGGGCGGAGTGTGAGAGGGGGCGGGTTGTTAACAGGCATGCTATGCTGGGCATCAATAAATGGCGGCCCGCGGTCCGCGTCCGGCCCGAGCTGCTGCTCTTTCTGGACCTCCGCGATCGCGCCATTTAATCGCCGCTTTTGTCCCCAGCCTCCTCTGCTATCATTAGCAGAGTAGAGAGGAGCGGACGGCGGGAAGCGGGACAATTCTACACTGGGGGCGGGACCAGCACTGCGTGGAGAGCGGTAGCTGCCTGTCACGTTAATTGGGAGGTGATTGGCTGCTAGGAGGCGGTCCTAGCAGTCAATCACCAGTTCGCTAATATGAAAAGTCAACCCAGCAGCAGCTCCTGAGCCCCGCCCAGTGCTGCTGTGCCTTCAGTTTAGGATTGTCCCGCCTCCTGCTCTCCGCTCTGTGAAAGGTAGGAGAGTGAAGGGAGGAAAATATGTGAAACTGTGAAGGATGAGAAATGGGGGCATTGGGGCAATGCTGTGTGGAGGGGTCGTGTAAAGGGGGCAACACTGGGTGGGGGGGGTCATGTAAAAGGGGAAATACTGTGTGGGGGATATGTAAGGGAACAATACTGTGTGGGGGGGGGTCATGTAAAAAACGGGGGGGCCGCAGTTTGCCATCTTTGCCCTGGGCACCAAATGGCCTTGTCCCAGCACTGACTGTAGTAGATCTTAACAAAACTATGATAATGACTTTTGTAGCGGCCTCCACTCCCCCCTCTTTCTCATCAGCTCGTCTGTCTCTTGTCTAGGGGTACCTTATGAGGAGAGAGTGCGGGGTCACCACGCCAAGCCTTCACCGCAGATGTTTGTGTGGTGTAAGCAAAGTTCTTGTTTTACCTTCGGGTCGGTGTTCTGCACCTGGAACCTCCAAAGAGAGTTACCTTGAACAATGTCTGCCAGAAAACGAGCCCCACACCATTAAAGTCCAACACTCCTTTATTCTTCTCAATGCAAAAGTGAACACAAACAGTTGGACCCCTTAGAGAACAGAACAGACAAGGAGGTGTGGATGCGAGTAGGCCCAGACACAATGAACTCTCCACTTTCCTTCCTGAAAGTGGGTTGTGGTCTCCCAGCGAAGGGGGATTTCCTTCCAGGCGGTCTCCATTGGAAGGCTCACCTGTCACCAGCAATATGCTGCACCGGGTCTTCAAGCAAGTGTCTCCCACCGGTCCATTACACCCTCCGGATTCGGGTACCCCCTCCCAGGGTCCCCTAGGATCTCCTTCCCTCGCGGAACTCAGTGTTGGGCACTGAGCTCCAGACCTCCATCCGAGTACCTCACCCCAGGCTAAAGGTGCCTGGGATGGAACACGACCTCCGAACGTCCTCTAGGCCTAGTTTGCCTAGAGGATCGACGCGAACCACAGGCGGAAGGTGCCTGGGACTCGACCCCGTGAAAAGATGGCCGGCCCCTTTATACCCTCTTCCAGCAAGCACAGCGGGTTCCCTGCCCCACCATACCGCTGCTGAGGGAGGACAAAAAGGGAGCACAGCACACAGCAATGGTTCAACCCCAGCCCAAGGCGACAGCGCCACCCATGGGGCTGCAGGGAACTGCACATCACTGGTGTCTCTGCCAGTTTTAAACACACAGAAAAGTGTATACCCGCTACACTCTCCCCCTGGTAATTTGACACTGGTCCCCAATGTCTGGAGCAAACTATGCCCTCAATGGCTGGCATAGCCCAGTCCAGAAACCAACTACAAATTGTACAAAATAAAACTTTTTGAAAACTTGGTCAACTGAAGCAATTGTGTCTGAGCCTTACATGAAAGGGAAGGGAAACAACAACATTTTAACCATAACTTTAGAATCACATATTCACATTACACTTTTTCCCCACCCATTCTGACTAAGACCCACCCCATACTCAGTGGTCTTGATAAGATGCTCTCCTGCAGAGGGAAAAAGAAAACTAACACACAAACCCTGACACATGTATTCGTGTAAGAGGAAAGAAACTTCTTCGTGAAGAAATCCCTTTTCTCCAAAGAGTGAGTGTGTGAAAAGTGTTAACGATGCGCAACACTGCCACCTGGTGACAACGTCGCGGTAACTGCACTCATAGAACTTTCCTTCTTCTCTTGAGCCCTATCTACCCCAGAGTCCATGATCTCTTGTTGGAAAATTGAAGAACAAAACAGGAACAGTCCTTCATTCCTCTGGGTAACAGGGACAACAAACCCCAGAAAGTTCAGCAGCATAAGAAACAAGAACGGAGTCTCTTTCCTCCTACAGATAGAAGCGGGGATGCGGCAGAACAAGTGGCTTCAAGTGCTGATCCATGGTCTCCAGATGATACTCAACATCCTCCCCTTCCTTCCGCCGGACCAGCACTTTGTCCGCGTGGATGTGCCGTCCCAACATCCATTCTGCCTTGCAATCTTTAAAATGCTGAGAGGCCTTGGGGGAGCATGCCAGGTACCTGCAGGCGTGTGGAACCTGAAGGTGGGTCCACACAAAGTCATTGTACCAGCACTCCCGGCACACTTCCACCTCATACAGCAACTCCTTGGACAAGTATGGATACTCCCTTCCATACTCAGCAGCAACCTTCTGGCCAAATAGGCGTTGTAGTCTCGCCAGAGAAGGCATAGTGGCTCTGTCCCCTTCGCCAGGCAAAACTATTGAGTCCGGGTGGCAAAGGACCTTGATCACATCTGGTCTGGGCATAGTTGCCCGCAACAACAGTCTCTTTTCCCCGGCATTAGGTGCAGGTGGCACCGGGAAAGCAAGAGTAGGCTGGGGACGGGACCCCTCCTCAGGCGCTGGTGCCTCCACCCTGGGTGTACTATCCCCTGTAGACATGGGTGGGTCCCTGGTTCCACGGGACGAGGCGAGAGGTACTTTGTCCCAGCCCTTCTGAGCAAACAGTTCGTCTATGGCGACATTATCTCCCAAATCGGAGAGCGACTCTAGGTCGGAGGTGTCATACTTCTCCGCGGGTATGTAGCCTGTAGTGGAAACGGGACTACCATCCCCCACGGACACACAGGGTTGTGGATCTCCAACACCTCCGCCCACACACCAAGTCCCTCCGCCTGGCTTACCACGGCCTTTTCTAGAGGCAGGACGTCCGGAACTCTTCTTACCGGATTCATCCGGGCCGGGCGTAGGCAGGCGAGATGGTCCACCGCAACCGCTGGACGGGGCTACCATACCGGTCTTTCTCTTCGGCGGTGGACGCTGTGAGACAGTGGTGACCGAGTCAGCATCCTCAGATTTCTCCCGTTGAGTAGTCGCGACCTCCTCCGCGGTCGCTGCAGTGCACGCAGGGATGGCTGTCAAAGCAGTGATTCCTCCTCTCTGAGTGGTACTGCCTGCAACACGGCCGGGGTAAATGGTTCTCGGCTTCTCAACCGCTGGATCCACTTCAAATAGAAACTCCCAGCAGGCCTTGCATCGCCCGAATGGCTTCAGAAGACACACCAGTCCCGAGCAGCCGGGACAAATCACACCCAGGGCCTCAACGTCCATGCATGAATACAGGGCGAATCGTCCCCTTGGCTTTAGCCGAATCCCTGTATCGGTCCCTGGAGCAGCAGCAGTCAAAGACGTGGTAGAAGGATGAAATGGAACCCAGGCTGTTTGTCCGAACATGGTGACTTGCTGTTGGTCCATCGCGCACTGCAAAGTTTTGCGCCAACGTCCCACGTGTAGTCCTTCACACGTATTGGACTCCTCCCCTTTGCTCCAGCTCGCAGGCTCTTCTTCTTTTTCTTTCTGAGTCACGCCCACGAACTAAGCGGTGGGGGTGTGCCTGGTGGTGCAGTGCAAATAGAAGCCCCCACGTGAAGTCCTTCACACGGCTGAGCTCCCCCCTTTCCTCGCTCTTCTGCGTGGGCCTTTCCCTTCACTGGGTCATGTCCACGACTTCGAGCAGGGATGCACTTTGGCCAATAAATTGGCCCACCTACTCGGAACTCCTCCCGGCAGACACGTTCAATTCCGTAGTAACACGAACACCATCCCAGACGAGCCCCCACGTGTAGCGGCCTCCACTCCCCCCTCTTTCTCATCAGCTTGTCTGTCTCTTGTCTAGGGGTACCTTATGAGGAGAGAGTGCGGGGTCACCACGCCAAGCCTTCACCGCAGATGTTTGTGTGGTGTAAGCAAAGTTCTTGTTTTACCTTCGGGTCGGTGTTCTGCACCTGGAACCTCCAAAGAGAGTTACCTTGAACAATGTCTGCCAGAAAACGAGCCCCACACCATTAAAGTCCAACACTCCTTTATTCTTCTCAAATTCAAAAGTGAACATAATCAGTTGGACCCCTTAGAGAACAGAACAGACAAGGAGGTGTGGATGCGAGTAGGCCCAGACACAATGAACTCTCCACTTTCCTTCCTGAAAGTGGGTTGCGGTCTCCCAGCAAAGGGGGATTTCCTTCCAGGCGGTCTCCGATGGAAGGCCCACCTGTCACCGGCAATATGCTGCACCGGGTCTTCAAGCAAGTGTCTCCCACCAGTCCATTACGCCCTCCGGATTCGGGTACCCTCTCCCAGGGTCCCCTAGGATCTCCTTGCCTCGCGGAACTCAGTGTTGGGCACTGAGCTCCAGACCTCCATCCGAGTACCTCACCCCAGGCTAAAGGTGCCTGGGATGGAACACGACCTCCGAACGTCCTCTAGGCCTAGGCCGCCTAGAGGACCAACACGAACCACACGCCCACAGGCTGAAGGTGCCTGGGACTCGACCCTGTGACAAAGATGGCCGGCCCCTTTATACCCTCTCCCAGCAAGCACGGCGGGTTCCCCGCCCCACCATACCGCTGCCGAGGGAGGACAAAAAGGGAGCACAGCACACAGCAATGGTTCAACCCCAGCCTAAGGCGACAGCGCCACCCGTGGGGCTGCAGGGAACTGCACATCACTGGTGTCTCTGCCAGTTTTAAACACACAGAAAAGTGTATACCCGCTACACTTCATTCATAGAAGGTAGCCACATTCCAATGCTGTATTAAATACCTCTAATATTTCAGGCAGCAAATCAGCTCAACAAACCTTATAGACTTCCCCTGGTAACCCATCTGCACCTGGAGCTTTATTATTAGGTAAACTAGCAGAGGCAATTTGGAGTTCCTCTAATGTCAAAGGCTGAGCCTACATCTCCCTATCAGCCACTGATAATTCTGTTAACATAATTGAGTTAAGAAAAAGTTGCAGTTCAGCTTCCTTATAGGATACTTTTCTACAATATACGTTTTTATAAAAATCGAAAAACTGATGAAATCTCCAAAGTAGTTTGTGCAGTTTCAGTTGGAGAAATTTGTAATTCTACAACTTGTGTCATTGGTTTCTGAGCTTTTAATATTGCTGCTAAAAAATGGCCCATTATTTCCGCATCCTCAAAATAAGGTTGCTGAAGAAAAAAATGTTTCTGCTCTCCTTTTTTATGAGAGATATCAGCATATGTCTGTTGTTTTTGTATCCACTTCTGTGGTGTTTCTGTGGTAGCATTCGCTATATATTCAGTCACTAAGCATTCCCAAGCCCTAGATCTTTTTTTGATAAACCTCTCATATAGGCTTTTAAAGAGTCCCAATAGATTTATGAAGATACAGAGGGCTTGTTTACAGTACCATAGGCCAAAATATCAAGCATTATTTTCTTATTTGAAGGAAAAAGGTCAAACCAATAAGGGTTAACTTTCCATGAAGTGCGAGTCTGTGTTGAATTTAAGAGTCCTTTCACACTGAGGCGCCCATAGCGTCGGCGGTAAAACGCTGCTATTTTTACCGCCGACGCTATGGGCAGATTTGCGGCGCATTTAGGCCGCTAGTGGGGCGGTTTTACCCCCCGCTAGCGGCCGAGAAAGGGTTAAAACCACCCGAAGCAGCGCATTGCGGGCGGTATAGCCACGCTGTCCCATTGATTTCAATGGGCAGGATCGGTGGAGGAGTGGTAAACACACCGCTCCTTCTTCGCTCCAAAGATGCGGCTAGCAGGACTTTTTTTACCGTCCTGCTAGTGCAACGCTCCAGTGTGAAAGCCCTCAGGCTTTCACACTGGAGTGAATGTAACAGATTTTTAAGGGCGGATTGCAGGCGCTGTTTTTAACGCTATAGCGCCTGAAATACACTCCAGTGTGAAAGGGGTCTAAAGCTAACTTAAGGACCAATGGGGAGTGATCAGACAATTCTAGCTGCATTAGCAACGTCAGATATCACAGGTAGCATCATAGAGGTGACTAGTGCCAAGTCTATTCTAGATAGGGTCCCATGGATGCTAGAGAAGCAATAAAACACTCTATCATTGGAGTGTAACATTCTCCAGACATCCATAAGGCCAATCTCCTGAATATAGCCAGCAAAGGAAGTACAAAGAAGTTACCGGAGCTGCAGCCATGCCAAATCTATCTAAAGAAGGGTCAAGGTACAGTAAAACCTTGGTTTGAGAGTGTTTTGCAAGACAAGCAAACATTTTTAATACATTTTGACTTGATATACAAGCGATATCTTGATATACAAGTAGCGTCATGTCACAACTGAGTATTAAAGAGAAGAGAGGCGCCTCTAAGTGTAGCAATTTGGTTACTTTTAATGAAGGTGCGGGGGATGGTCTATATGGACAGCTTTACCCCGGATGCCTGCATACTTAGATGTGTCTCTTTTAATCATCGACCATGTGAGTTGCTAAATGTTGTACCTTCGTTAAATGTAACCATATTGCTACACTTAGAGGCTCCTCTCTTCTATTTTATACTCTGTGGCTCCTGCTGGATTTTGCTTCTAATCCCCCTGTGGAGTTTGCCATTTGTGGATGGACATTTTATGGTTACACAACCTTTCACATTGCTATAATCTTTTTATATGGACTATAGACTAAAGGACTTATGAATAAATGGTTGTTATTAAAATCTCCTACTATTAACAAGGTACATTAGTTTTATCAGAAGTTAACTAACACATATGATCTTCTATACATTGTGCAGTATAATTTAAAAAAATAGCGACCTTTAAATTCTGTTTGTACCTGCCTGCAGGAGAAATCTACTTTATTTGTATTCAATATAGATACATCTCTAGAATATGTAGTATAAGTAGAGTGATATTGCCTACTATATTGTACACGCTTCAAATAGTTTAATTAATGTGTATTTAAATGAGTCTCCTGCAGGCAAATAATAGACAGAGAAAAATGTTTCAATGTAGTGAACATTGCTTGTCTCTTTACTGGGTCAATAAACCCCCTAATATTCCAAGATACTAGAACTTGCATTAAAGTTGACATACCTGTATTACTATAATATCAAACTTTAGGACCGAGGGCCGGCCTTACCATGGGTCCCGGTGGGTCCATGGGACCCTAGCGGTACTTTAAGTGGGGCGGCAACACGGGCCGACTGCCCGAGGACCCGAGGCTCCCTGCCTCTAGCGTGCAGTGTCCTGCTCTAGCTGCTTTTGGTGGGCACTGGTAGGCTGCAATTGGTGCTCACTGGTAGGCTGCAATTGGTGGCCACTGGTAGGCTGCATTTGATGGGCACTGATGAGCAGGGGAGGGCTGGCGGCCTTAGGCCTAGGAGGCAAGTCCAGTCAAGTGGCCCATTGAACCGCTGAATCAGCTCACCATCCATGGCCCACCTGGTTTTTCAATGCAGCCTCACCAGTGCCCATCAGTGCAGCCAACTCCAGTGCCCATCAATGCAGCCTGATCACTGGGGCAGGTTACATGGGGTGTATGGGGGGGAGATGGGGGGTCAGCTAGGGGTGTCAGGGTCTCTCACCTCAGCGATCTCAGCTCAGAAGGTCCTTGCACGCCACGGTCTCCTGGGGGGGGGGTAACGCTCCTGATCCTGGGGTCAAGTTGCAGCCAGCGCCCAGCCCTGCAGCCCGACTCCCTGGCACGCCCTGCCTCTGCCTGCTTCCAAGAATCCGGTCCCAGGGAGTTGTAGTTTCCTCTGCGCTGCTGTATTTTCCACCCACCAGAAGCTTGAGTGCGGACTACAACTCCCGGAATGCAACAGCTAGTGGTCGGCCGCCATGGCCATGCCCCCGGCCCGACTTCCTAGACCAGAATAAAAAAGAAAATTGTAGCGGGCAGCGGCTGCCGGCCATTTTGAACATAAGTTAGGGCGGCCTGGGAGGCAATTGCCACCCTGCCCCCTGGCCCAGCCCTCCCCTGCTGATGAGTCTGCATTTGATGGGCACTGATGAGGCTGCATTTGTCACTTTTCTACCTACAAGTGTCTTCCACTGTCTCTCCTTGCTCTGTCTCTCATCTCTTTCCTGCCTGCCTGTCAGCTGACCACTTCCCTCCTGCTGCAAAAAATATGTTTTTATTTCTACAATCCCCAGTGTTATATTACAGTATGTGCCCCAGTGCAAGTTATTTATAAAAACAATGGCACTTCATACCTAATTTTACAGCGTCGCTCAGTGCTCACGTGACCACCCGCTGCTGATCCAGCAGCTACGGCGGACGGGGCTTAGAATACCTGGCTGACGTCAGCCAGGGGGAGAGCTGCAGGTGGTCACATGAGCGCCGACCCGCCTTTACAACCAGGACTCGGTCTTTGTAGGTGGCACGTCCCAATTTCCATTCCTGTTGAATGTCTTTAAACCGGGCCCAAGCATCACTCTCTGGCACCCTCAAAGGTTTTGGGACGTGCAAGAACTCCCAGATCAAGTCATCTTCCCACTCTCTATGACGTCCATGATCTGAGAGGGGACATAAGGGTAGTCAAGACCCCACTCCAAAGCGACCCTACAATGAACCTTCCTCTGAAAGCGTGAGAGTCTTGGCAGCTCCTTAGGCTTTCCATTGCCGGGCAAGACACAGGAATCTTGGGCCTTTATTACCCACTGCCTGTAGGTGGGTGCTCTGCTCTGGGTAGTGGAAGGTCAACTTAAAAAGAGTCTGCTGTTGGACATTTTAGTCCATACTGGGGGCCGTGGTTCTTCCATGGCCTCTGAATGGGTCTCTGTGGAATGAGAGTCTCCTGTCTCCCACTCCTTCTCACTGGAGCTCTCCTCAGGGGATGACCAGGCAAACAGTCTTTCAATGGACCCGAATCTTTCCAGTATTCTGGGGAACCCCAATCAATGACCTGGCCCTTACTCACCTCATCCAGCTCACCTGGAGGCTCTCCTTCCTTCAGCATCGGCTCCTTCTGGACGGGCACAGCAAGGGACTTAGAGCAGGCCGGCTCTTCAGGGATATCATCCGGTGGCTGCACCAGGCCATGGGTCGCAGCAGCATCCTCTTCTCCCTGAATGTCCAGGAACTTTGTAGAAGAAATGCCTGGCAGTAACACCTTTCCGCCTCTGGCTTGTGATCCTTGGCCCTCTCCTGCCCTCCGAGCCTCCTGCGGATGTGGTACACATAGTCCTGAAAGCAGGTTGGTAAGATAATACCTGGATTCCCACTGCACAGGCCCCAGCAGGGTTAGTGGTTCTTCATAATGGCAGCACCGGGCCCAGGCGGTGACTCCCGCTGTTGGGATGTTACACCTCGGACAGAGTAGACACAGCCGCTCCACTCCTCCGATCACCCCCAAGGCGAGTCCTCCACAGAGTTCTAGCCGAATGCTGGTATCGATCAGCATCTGGTCCTGCATACCAGGTAACCACTGCACAGCTGGTATCAGCCGACCACCCTCCGCCATCTTCAGCTGCCTCATGATATGCGCAGCACGCTGGAACTTGTCAGCTTTCTCCGCCGGGGCGTGACTCCGCCCCCCCCCCCAGCTCTCCATTGGTTCAGCATGTGAGGAACTGTGAAGCAGGGTCTTAGCTGCATGCGCTGTACTGACTCCTGGTTACAGAAGCTGAAACAAGCATGTTCTGTCCAGGAATGTGACTGAATAAAGACTGCGTCACAGGAGCTGAATAGCAGGCAAACTGTGGAGAAATCACCATTGACAACAATAAAGTATTTTCCTTTCCAACATCTCACTGTGTGGGACTGACCGTTCAACATCCCGTCATAGACACCCCCTGGTTGCGTTCCGTTACTAGGGGCAACAGTAGACATTCTCACTCCCTTTACTGTGTCAAGCAGGATTTTAAAAGTCACTTTAAAGTTTCTGCAATGCAGTGTGTAATGCCTGCGCCATGCAGAGCGTTGGGCATATTTGTAATCCATGAGCGCGATTGCTCGCCGTGGTTGCCACGGGTAACGGCACATGTTTTACAGTCACTGAGTTGCAGGCAATAGTACAAGTGTCCGCCCCAGCTCCGGTTGTGGATAACTGGGTTGCAGGAAGCAATAGCAACAATGACACTGGACGGTTGCTACGGACAATGGCACTTGTTAAGGGTTGAGTTTCCGGATGCAATGGGCAACAACACTTACAAAAAGTCAATTTTTGAAGCAGAACACATAGTCTTTCCCCATAGTAAAATCCCTTGATGACAAAAAAGGCAAAGTCCCCCCTCTCTGGTGGTTGCTAGGGGTGACGGCCAGCAGGTTAACCAGGAAGGTGGATCTCGGTGGGACCTCTAAATGTAGCGGTGAGTTGCCACTAGTTACTAACATCCACGCATATTCACCCTACTGCCAGACATCTATACGTCACACTTGTAGACAATGAAAATTCTTTTGCTTTGTATTTGTAGCGATACCTCCAACTAAGAAGGCCGCAGATTTAGTTTTGGGCCCTGAAGACAGCTCCGCCAACCCCCGGCAATATACTCGACCCCCTACTGGCACAGCTAGTTCTGACAGCAAATTGTCTATCTTATACTGTATGAGTAATTAAGCACCGAGACAATACTAAAATGAAATAGGTATAGAATTTACTCGAGCTTTAGTTAGAAAAGGGGTTAACATTTATTACAGTTTACAATATATATATATTGCAGAGCCCTGCAACACTAACACACTATGAATATAAAGCTAACAGCAATAAGTGCGCCACACGGGCGACCGTTAGTTAGGCGCCCTGTGGCGCAGTAACCATACAAATTAGAAAAACCCCACCAGGCCTGGTTCAAACAGCTAAAACTTAGTCTATAGGGAATGATGTTCTTTTCTTCACCGGCAGGTCTTTAACGGTGGTACACATTAACAGAGTATAATTTGTAATCCAATGGGAAAGGCAAAGATGGGATAAACACTTTGCTATGCGAACTGAGTTCAGCTCTGATAAGGTTCTTCAGTGAGAGTATCAGGAACAACTTGTGGGCCACGGCAGTCTATAGGCCTATTAACAGTAACAGTATATGGTTTGGGCATACGCCCTCTCACCCAACCGGACTGCGGTCCCAGTCCGGGAACTTCCACCGACTGTGTCACACACACACACACACAGTCTCTCCAGCGATCGGGTCCCCGATCCAACCAATGCTGTAATAGAGCGAAGTCCGATGCCACCCAGGCTCGCAGAGGGGTGGAAGGCTCTTTGGTGCTGCGCAAGACCTCAGGCTTCAGGCCTTGCACTCCGACACATCCGCACAGGAGGATCAGTCTCTGAAGTCTCGTGTCCCAAAGAGACCGAGCCCAGCCTCGCCTCCTCCTCTTATAACCCCTCCCATGAGTCTCTGCGGCGGAAACACTGCCGAACGGGGTTCTGGGTAATGTAGTCTCTCTGCGTTAAAGGGGAACACCCCGCTACATATTGTTGTTTTATTTGGGAGATTTAACTTAGTTGAGGGAAAGGGATATGGGATGCCCATAGAACAATTGGTATTTGCAATGCTGGAGCTGATCCGGCTTCACATTGGCAAATGGTTACTCATTATCTTCACAGAACAAAAATGGTGGACTCTAATCTTGACAGACTTTTTCACCTCAGAACTTCTCTCGCCTCTGGACTCTCCTTGCAGACTTCTACCTCCAGCATTAGACATCCTGTCCCACCATCTTGAATAGGCTAGGCCTCACTCTGAATAATTCCTAGCTGAAACTTCTCTTGATGAATAATAGGCCAGAGGGCCTGCAGTACCCCTTCTTGATGGCCCTGAACATTTGATTAATAAAGCATACTTGACGATGGACTACTGATCCCAGAAAGCCCGACTTGCAAATCCTGAGTCCTCAGACTGCAGCGACTTGACACAAAACCCCATAGTCTCTCCTCTGGCTTTGCATCCAGCTCCCCTGGCATGCCTCTTCCAGATCTCCACTGTGCCTTACTCACCGACTCCCACCCTGAGTATTTCTTGAAAGATTTACCCGGACCGTGAGGACCAACTGCTCCTCCAGCTCCTGTTCCAGGACACCTCTCCATGACCGTTTAAGGAGAGGCTCCCTCCCAGCTCCCAAGCTCCTCCGCCGAATCCACACACCCCCCCCCCAGATGGAGGTGTCTCTCCAGCATGCAGTCTAGCACTCCATCTTTCAGTTCACCCAGCCGACAACTCCTCCCCAGCAGGCTGACTGTGAGTATATGCAGGAGGCCTGCCCCCTGCCAATCCTAGTTGGGGATTGGTCAGGGCTCCTCACATGTACTCCATGCCACTCCAGCTCTCAGCCTTGCCCCTCTTCCAGGACATTCTCACTGAAAGCAGGGGAGGCACCCAAGAGCTGAAGCACATGTCAGTCACACCCACTGCTACACTAACCACTCCCTGCCCCCAGATCAAAAACAAACAGGCCTAGCTCGCGGCATTAGGCCTGTTTAAATTTACCTGAGCTGACAGAACCTTAAACTCTACACATCTAGCACCTACCTATGGTAGAGGGTGCTACATATATATTTGTTAATAATTTAATAAAGGACAGTTTGGGATGCATTTATTTTACTTTTGTGTTGAAGGTTTGTACATTATATTTGTTAATAATATTTACTGATTTAGCATACGTATGTACTTTACTTTATGTCATTGGTGGTGTTAGGCTGTGTCAATTTACTTATATAGAAAAGCACTACATCTATTATTTCTGTTGCACATTTGTATCAAAAGGGTTTGGTATATTTCACTGTAGCAGCTAGGGATTTAGAACATAAATTTGAATGTTTCTTTGAGCATTCTGTTTTTGGTGTTGTCAATTTATGTGGTGCAGAAAGTTTCATATAATTGGTTATTCTATCTTCTTGCCTAGTTCTATACATCCTCAACACAGAAGGAAAGAGATAGGTATGTGGGCAAGTGCATATTATATTAATGATGCATTGTATGTATAATATGTTACTGGCATTGCTGGGGTTGCCTTGCTGTGGTGTGTCTGCCATTTGGTCTGTTGAAGTTCCCGTAGCCGGGATATTTAAGAGTAAGGAGGTGGGTCACTAGGGCATGGGACAGAGAGGCACCATACACGGAACAATGTAATGCTGCACTAAAGTGAGTCACCCCTTTGGCAGGACCCTAAATGGGACTGTAATAAGCTAATTACCATTACTTGAAACTATTGAAAGTCAAAGGTATGAGACACCACAGCATAGCCCTAAAGACCATGCCATATATGACTTCTGGAGGAAACTGTATAGAAGGAACTTGTAATGCCGCAGCTGTATTCAGTTAACAAAGTTTCTGGTGTAGTGTTACCCCTCTAGGATCCACTGGTGAATATGGGTGCTCTGTTCTTTGTCTTGAACTTTAGCCCCTCTGACACACTAGGTTGAGTGTACAAAGCATGCAATATCAAAGAAAATCACTAAAAGTAATACTTAGTACCCAGTTGCAGTAATATGTCAAAGAAAACAGGCACTGGAGGTGCTTAAAATGATTTGTAAAGCCTCATTTTGTTTATATATATTGTGAGGGGGTTGGCTCGGCAGCGGGTGTGTGTGACCCCCGAGATGGGCTCCCCACACAAAAACAGGCCCAGCAAACGGTGGTTGTGGTTTTCAAAATCAAAAAGGTGCGGTTTATTTTCTATTTACAGTGACAAAACACAGCAAAGCAAAAGAAACATAAACAAAATAAATCCTGGTCAACTTGACCTCTGACTAAACATACAGGTTTCCTAACTAACAACTGGGATCAGCCTAGTGCTGTCCTAGTCCCTAAGTCCCTGGTTTTAAATGTCCAAGCAAATAGCCACACAGGCTTTGTCTCACCGCACAGGGGTTCACTCTCCCTAGACAGTCCACACAGGTCTGGTTCCAGGCATGAGCTAACATCTAATGAAGCTGGGAGTTCTTATAGAGGCCTAAATGAGCTGACAAGCTTCAGCTGGTCTCATCAACTCCCTGTCTGTACGACGCCCCACACTCTCCCTAGAGGTATGAGTCATCCATGAGCCCACTAGCCTTATACAACTCTCCACCTAGTTGTATAAGTCGGCGTAAAGCCTGAATCTGGGCGAAATATATCTACCCCCCTGGATGCAACCAGGTGACTTTACCTTCCTGCTGTCACATACCCCCCCCCCCTCTTGTTTTAACCTCGGGGTTGGAACACCAGCAATCAGGCATTCATGTACTCGAGACAAAGCATCCACATTCCCCATTTGAACGCCAGGGCGATGCTTTACTGTGAAGTTGAATTCCTGGAGGGCCAGGAACCACCTATTCACTCTTCTATTTGTTTCTTTGTTTTGAGCCATCCACTTTAACAGAGCGTGATCCGTAACCATGTCAAAGTGCCTACCTAGCAGGTAGTACCGAAGGGAATCTAGAGCCCACTTCACCGCTAAACACTCCTTTTCAACGGTGGCGTAATTTACCTCATGGGACTTCAACTTCCTGCTGAGGTAAATGACTGGGTGCTCTTCCCCGTTCCAGACCTGGGACAATACTGCTCCTAACCCCACATCTGACGCATCACTTTGTACGACAAAGTCTTTAGAGAAGTCGGGTGAGTACAACACTGGCTGGCTACATAAGGCTTGTTTCAAGAATTGGAATGCTGCCTCAGCCTCGGGGGTCCATTTAATCATGACCGACCCTTTCCCCTTCGTCAGGTTGGTTAGGGGCACAGCCTTAGAAGCAAAGTGGGGAATGAATCGCCGATAATACCCAGCGATTCCCAGAAAGGCTCGTACCTGCTTCTTGCTGTTGGGACGTGGCCAACTCTGGATGGCCTCGACTTTGTTGAGTTGGGGTTTTATTACTCCCCTCCCAATGGTGTACCCAAGATATTTGGCCTCCTCCTGCCCAATGGTACACTTCTTGGGGTTAGCCGTAAACCCCGCTTCCCGAACAGAGTCCAGGACTGCTTGCACTTTTGGCAGATGTGAGGCCCAATCTGTGCTATGGACAATTATGTCATCCAGGTAAGCCGCAGCATACTTCCGATGGGGCCTCAGCATCTGGTCCATTTTCCGCTGGAATGTGGCCGGCGCATTCTGTAACCCGAACGGCATTCTTTTATATTGGAACGCCCCGTCTGGGGTTACAAATGCGGTTTTCTCTTTGGCCGACTTGGCCAGGGGGATTTGCCAATACCCTTTTGTGAGGTCAAGAGTCGTCATGTATCGGGCTGTTCCCAGCCGGTCGATCAACTCATCTATACGTGGCATGGGGTAGGTGTCAAATTTTGTAACTTTGTTCAACTGTCGAAAATCGTTACAAAATCGCCAGCTCCCATCCGGTTTAGGCACCAACACAATGGGACTAGACCAATCACTTTGGGACTCCTCTATCACCCCTAAGTTCAGCATTTTCTGTACTTCCTCCCGTATTGCCTCCCGTCGGGCCTCTGGGATCCGATAGGGTTTTAACTTCACCCTTTCACCGGGCGGGGTAATGATGTCATGCTCTACCCCAGATGTTTGTCCCGGCAGCTCAGAGAATACCTCCTTGTTGCGAAGCACAAACTCCTTAACCTCCTGTTGTTGGGGTTGTGACAAGGTGGCTGCTATTCCAACCTCCGGAATCACGCAACCAGTTTGAGCTGGTGACCAAGTGTCTGCGACTAGGGACTCTCTATCCCTCCAGGCTTTCAAGAGATTAACGTGATAGATCTGTTCGGGCTTTCGCCTTCCTGGTTGTCTGACCTTGTAATTCACTTCGCTCACTTTTTCCATTATCTCGTAGGGGCCTTGCCATTTGGCAAGGAATTTACTTTCAACCGTAGGGACAAGTACCAGTATCCTATCCCCCGGGGAAAAGGTACGGGTCTTGGCTCCACGGTTGTACACTCTCTGCTGTGCTAACTGCGCTTGGGCCAAATGTTCCTTCACGATGGGCATTACCTGTGCAATTCGGTCTTGCATCAGGGCGACATGCTCAATCACACTCCTGTGGGGAGAACTCTCACTTTCCCAAGTTTCCTTGGCAATATCCAACAGCCCTCTTGGGTGTCTCCCATACAGTAACTCAAAGGGGGAGAATCCCGTAGAGGATTGGGGCACCTCCCTAATAGCAAACATCAGATAAGGAAGTAGACAGTCCCAATCCTTTCCATCTCTATCCACCACTTTCTTCAACATTTGTTTTAGGGTTTTGTTGAACCTTTCAACCAGCCCATCGGTTTGGGGGTGATACACAGATGTACGTAATTGCGTCACTTTGAACAATTTACACAGCTCCTTCATAACCCGGGACATAAAGGGTGTACCTTGGTCCGTAAGCAGTTCTTTACAAATACCCACCCGGCTAAACACAAGAGATAGCTCTTTGGCTATGGTTTTGGCCGAGGTATTTCGGAGAGGGATCGCTTCTGGATAACGGGTGGCATAGTCCATTATAACTAATATGTACTGGTGCCCCCTAGCGGACTTGATTATAGGACCTACCAAATCCATGGCGATCCTCTCAAACGGGACCTCAATGATGGGTAGAGGGACCAGCGGGCTACGTAAATGTGGCATCGGGGCCGACCTCTGACACACAGGGCAGGAGGAACAGTAATTTTCTATGTCCTTCATCACCCCCGGCCAATAGAATCTCTGTAATACCCTCTCTCGGGTTTTCTCTGTCCCCAGATGACCTCCAAGAATGTGCCCATGGGCCAACTCCAACACCAACTTCCTGTAAGGTTTGGGCACCACAAGCTGCTCAACGGTTTCTTCTGCCCTTTTTGCCACCCGATACAGTAGGTCCTTCTCTACGCTGAAGTATGGGTAAGTGCAGGTATTATCTGGGTTCACTAACTCGCCATCTATTTTCACTACGTTTTCCCGTGCCTTTATTAGGGCGGGGTCTTTCAACTGTTCTGTGGCAAAGTTTTCCCTGTGAACCTCAAGATCAGAAAACTCCACAGACGGTAGGTTTTCGTCTGAGGAGGTGGGCTCCTCTCCAGTTTCTTGAGTCTCCCCTGCCAATACTGATAAGGGAAATTCTGGAGAGTCCTCACCACTCTCAGGGGAGTTCTGGCTATCACATTCCTGGTACATAGGGGCACCAGTGGGGGGCTCAGGATCATCCCACAGTTCCCAGAACTTCGGAAAATCCCTTCCCACAATGGCGTCATGCGGTAACTGAGATACTAAGCCCACTGGATGAGAGAGGGTACCTTTGGGGGTCTCGAAACACACTGTAGTCACTGGATACTCTCGGGTGTCCCCATGCACACAAATAACAGCTACCTTGCTATTCCCAGAGACCTCTGTTTTAACTAACTCAGCCTTTATCAGGGTCACAAGGCTACCTGAATCCAGCAATACCACAACATTTCTACCATTAACACACATTTTGCATAAATGTTTCTCAGTTCCTCGAATGGCAGTGCATGCGACTGTCGCACACAGCGACTGACGTCTGCCCGTCAGAAAGTCACACTGCATGGGTTCCTCCACAACCGGGCAATTGGCTGCAATATGTCCCGCTTGCCGGCAGCGGTAGCAAACGATCCTTCTTGCGGCCTCTTGAGCCGCTGATTTCCCAGGCTGTTCTCGCCAAACTTGGGGTAGAGCTCCCACCCTCTCACTCTCTCCACCCTCACCCCTTGGAATCCTCTTATCCGCCCCTGGGGATGATCTGGTCTTAGGGTGGAAAGTCCGAGTGTCTCTGGAAGAGGCCGTCAGGTTCTCTGTAGCCAAGTATTTCTCCACACGATCCACAAGACCATCGGCCGTCTCTGGGTCTCCATGGCTTACCCACTTTTGGATGGCAGTAGGAAGAGCTCTCAAAAACCGATCCATTACAACACGTTCCACAATCTTTGGTGGGGACAAAGTCTCTGGCTGTAGCCACTTTCTGCTCAGGTGAATGAGATCATACATTTGAGACCTGGGGGGTTTTCCAAGCTGGAAAGTCCAGGTATGCACACGCTGAGCCCGGACAGCCTGGGTGACACCCAGCCTTGCCAATATTTCAGCTTTTAGCATCGCATAGTCTTTTGCTTGGTTAGGCTCTAGGTCATAGTAAGCTTTCTGCGATTCACCAGTTAACAGAGGAGCCACCAGTCCAGCCCACTGCTCCTCAGGCCACTTTTCTCTTTCAGCGGTCCTTTCAAATGTGGTCAAAAATACCTCTGGATCATCCTCTCCAGTCATTTTTGTCAATAAACGACTCACCCCAAAGGACGCGGTATTAGTGGGACGGCTTTCCTCACTGGTCTGCGGACGTTGCTGCATTGCTGCTTCCATCTGTTGTTGTAGTCTCTGCTCTTGCTTCTGTAACAGGTCTATGAAGCGGGCCTCAGATTGCTGCTGGGCTTGTTGCTGAGCCTCCAGACTCTGTTGCAAAGTTGCGTTTGTCTGCTGCTGGGCTGCAAGGCTCTGTTGATGAGCTTGCTGCTGGGCTGCAAGGCTCTGTTGATGAGCTTGCTGCTGGGCTGCGAAGTTCTGTTGTTGAGCTGCAAGGCTCTTTTGCAAACCTGCATTTGTCTGCTGTTGATTGGCATTTGCTAGAGCCAGCTGCTTCAGTATCTCCTCCATGCTGGCTTAAAAAAAAACTGCCCGCATTCTCCACCAACTGTGAGGGGGTTGGCTCGGCAGCGGGTGTGTGTGACCCCCGAGATGGGCTCCCCACACAAAAACAGGCCCAGCAAACGGTGGTTGTGGTTTTCAAAATCAAAAAGGTGCGGTTTATTTTCTATTTACAGTGACAAAACACAGCAAAGCAAAAGAAACATAAACAAAATAAATCCTGGTCAACTTGACCTCTGACTAAACATACAGGTTTCCTAACTAACAACTGGGATCAGCCTAGTGCTGTCCTAGTCCCTAAGTCCCTGGTTTTAAATGTCCAAGCAAATAGCCACACAGGCTTTGTCTCACCGCACAGGGGTTCACTCTCCCTAGACAGTCCACACAGGTCTGGTTCCAGGCATGAGCTAACATCTAATGAAGCTGGGAGTTCTTATAGAGGCCTAAATGAGCTGACAAGCTTCAGCTGGTCTCATCAACTCCCTGTCTGTACGACGCCCCACACTCTCCCTAGAGGTATGAGTCATCCATGAGCCCACTAGCCTTATACAACTCTCCACCTAGTTGTATAAGTCGGCGTAAAGCCTGAATCTGGGCGAAATATATCTACCCCCCTGGATGCAACCAGGTGACTTTACCTTCCTGCTGTCACAATATATATATATATTAGGGCTGTGGAAATTAACTATTAATTCCTCGATTAATTGCTTTGATCGATCAAAATTCTTTTGATCGATCAAAATTCGATCAAAATTCTTTGGGCTTGCCGTGTCCATCTGAATGGCTCCTTTGCTGTGCCTTCATATCTGCATGCCGGCAGGACCTTACTATCTGCCACACGCAAGGGCTGTTACATTTCCGTATATCACTTCCCTCTATCAACCTGGGATTCTACAGCCATCCACTGGGAGTTGTGATAGTTCCCTTCACGGGACATCTACATGCCGACGGACTGATGTTAGCCCCTCCTCATCTGGATTCAGCAGTGGTATCGTTGTACACATTTTTATACCAGTATCATACTTAGATACATGTTTTTATGACTGGGAATCCACCTTGCAAGGAGATCAGCTAAAAGTAGTTGGATATCTATGTGCGTTATAATTAATCGAAATTAGTCGATTAATCGATTAAAAAAAAAACGATTAATCGAACACGAAAATTTTAATCAGTAACAGCCCTAATATATATATATATATAAAAATAACAAACTTTGTTTTTACCTGCTCTGTGCAGTTGGTTTTGTACAGAGCAGCCTGGATCCTCCTCTTCTCAGGTCCCTCTTCGGTGCTCCTGACCCCTCCCTCCTGGTAAGTGCCCCCACAGCAAGCAGCTTGCTATGAGGGCCCCCGAGCCGAGTCACAGACACAGAGTCGCGACCCCCCTTTCTCTCCTCATTGGCTGACTGACTTTGATTGACAGCAGTGGGAGTGAATGGTGTGACTGTTTTGTGTCAGGAGGGAGAGTCCTGGAATGGCCGAGACACTCGTGGACATCATTGGATAGAGATGGACTCAGGTAAGTATTAGGGGGGCTGCTGCACACAGAAGGCTTTTTATCTTAATGCATAGAATGCATTAAGATAAAAAAACCTTCTGACTTTACAACCACTTTAAAGCGTTTTGTTACCCCAACATTTCATATTCCTGATATGTGCCTGCTGTACCATGTACTTGTATGAGAACGTCTCCTGTTCTCTTTGTATTGCTTTCTTTATGTGAAATCCCTGTTGTTCCTGCCAGTCACTCTGCTTTCCAATGAAAAGCTGACCACACTAAGCAGGAGAGCACTCCGTTGTCAGTTCTCTAGCTATGCTGGGAACTCAGTGTGCTCTTCTCCAATGATCAGACTTGTCCTGACACGCCCCCCGCTGCACAGCCATTCACTGGGAAGCCCAGTGTACTGCTGCTTCTCCTCCCCCCAGCTTGTATGCAGATGAGAACAGAGTGAATGTTATACCTATAAAAAAGGGAAAAAAAATATTTATAAGGTTTTTTTTATATCTATACAAAAATGTTTTGACTTTCATTTCTATTTTAAACTGAATGGGTTGTTATAAAGGTGATCGTTTTACAATCACTTTAATGTATTGTCACCCAATATGGTTGGTAACAAGGCAGGCATGAAAATGGATTAACAAATACTGTAACACAATTTGGCATACAGAGTGATTAGTAATAAGGACTAGACATAAGATGGCACTTGAAATCCAGATCAGCATAAACAGTAGCTAGGTCACCTAAGGGCTCATGTACACAGGGCAGTTGAAAACCTTTTCTGAACTCTGGAAAATTGACAGTTGGAAACTGACCGTGAAAAAGGTACGTATTAGGGCTCAGATGATCCCCGCTGAGCCGGCGGATGACTGGGTGGTCCCCGCACACTGTGCAGGGACCGCCCTGTCAGAGCGCCGCTCTCCCCTATGGGGAGATCGGATGAACACGGACAGTCTGTCCGTGTTCATCCGATCCGCTCCGCCGACGGAAGGAAAAATAGGGTTTTCCTCCGTCACACTTTGGCGGAGCGGATGTCAGCGGACATGTCACCGCTGACATCCGTGGCTCCATAGGGCTACATGGAGCGTCCGTCCAGGTCCGCCTAAAAAACTGACAGGCGGACCTGAACGGACCCTCCGTGTGAAAGGGGCCTTACAGCTTTTACATACTGCATTTATGTGAGTTTAGCAGCGGTTAGGAGCATTTGACGTTAGAAAGCGTTTTTTAAAGATAACCTCATTATTAACTATTTCAGCCATTCTGTGAGAGAAGAGAGAACAGCAGCAGAGAGAGCAGTGTGATTGTAGAAAGCTGTCTTATTTTTTGTGTTTTCACTATGGTTTCCATCATGAACATGTGTAAAGAAATGCTCCTGATGTTGCTGAGGCTCCGAAGACGTAGAAAAGAGAGGACCAGAGTTTGTCACTACTGGACTTATCTATTGATGCAGGCAACAGCATGTGGTAAATTTTGTGTTTTTTCAACATTTTTATAAAAAAATTTAGAAATGTTTTCCCTTTAAAAACGCTTTTTAAATGCAAACGAGCATAAATGCGGTTTACCGAAGTTACACATGGTTAAAAGCACTTGGCGTTTAAAATTGCAGAAAACGACAGTCCTGATTGCAATTTTTCTGCTTTCAAAAAAATGCCTGTAAACTCAACTGCCTCTAAACTACTATAAACGACTGAGTGTGCATGTATACATAAGATAACATAGAGGAGAGTTCAGGGGCTGCTGAAAAAAAATGCCCAAATGCTCCTAAACTTCAGTTTTAACAGAAAAGTTTTTATTTATCAGACACAATTACAAGAAAAACAGAAAGGTACACAATATATCATCAGGTACATAGAAAGGTATCAACCATATACATTTACAGAAGGGTTCAAATGAGAAAAACATACATCTGTAGTCATCCTGAAATTCCAAGGCACTCAAAAAGGGGATACATCCCGAAGCAGGACAAGATAGGGTGGAAGCAGGATTTGACACTCGGGGGGGGGGGGAGGCGTAAAGAGGGGATCAGGAAAGGGGGAGGGGGAGCAGGAGCCACATACAGCACAGTCTAGGAAGATCTCAACACCCCGGAGAAACACTGCCGGCAGTTATGAACTCAGCTGGGATTCGGCCTTGCCTTCACCCAGGCCTCCCAGATCTTATCAAATTTTTTCGGACATTTGCGGCTCATGTATGTCAGTTTATATAGGGGTAAGACTGCGTCCACCGTCGACCTCCAAAGTGAGACCGTCGGTGGGTTGGCAAGTTTCCATTTGAACAAAATGGCTTTCCTGGCATAAATCTAAACTTCAGTTTAGCAGCTATAGTGTACATGAGGCCTAAAGTGCAACAATGGGCAATAGTAAAGCTTGATTTACTAAATAGAAGAGACTATACTACCAAAGTGTGATAATGGCGACTATGCCAGGCCTAGACCAACTGGATGTGCACTATCCATAGAAATGAAAGAAAGGAGAGAAGGGGACTTGCAGGATGGTTTTACTGGAGGAGCAGTCCCTAGGTTGTTCTTCTGTTGGCTATTGTTGGGGCCCTTTTTCATAAGCGTTGGTGCACTTAACAACAGTTTTAGTAAACCAGCATGCAGTATAGTTGCGGTAAAAGATGCAGTAAAGGAGCGGTAAAGGTGCAGTATATTCAATGTCCTGCCTCTAGTAACTCAGTCCCTGCTAGCAGTGTGAACAATGGGCAGTGCCCTCTCACTGGTCCCTGTGATGCGGCTGTGATCTCTCTCTGTAAAAAAGGGAGCCGGCTCAGTCTCTCTCCACAGAATGCTCTACTCTCCACTCCCAGATCTGGTCTAGCCCCTCAGAGGTGTGGTCAGCATGCAGCAGATGTGGTCTCCTTGGTTCTCTCAGCACCATGAGGAAGAACTTTCCTGGGCAGTTTAATAAAAATCATCTTTCCACTCCTCCCACCGCACAGTACCTCTTGGGGTATGTATTGTAAGAAGTCCATTCCTCCCATTATATGGCTGTCATTTCAAACCACAACTCCCAGCATTCTCAGCGCTTTGCATCAAACTCTATGGGCTTGTTTGGCTCTAGCTCTCCTCCTGCTAGCTGGAGGAGAATGGTGCAGCACAACATCAATATCACAGTAGAGGGAGAAAAGAACGAAAGGTAATGTCTCCTTTTTCATATCGCTGTAGCTCAGCACTTGGCTACACTGGTTAAGTGACTTGACTGGAATGACAAGTGACTGAAATCCTACAGTATATGGGAATGGGGAATGAAATATACATCTTGTGTTAACCTTCTGGGTAAGGCCCCTTTTACACTGGGGCAGGGCGCTATTCGGCCGCTAGAGGGGCGCTTTTACCCCCCACTAGCGGCCGAGAAAGGGTTAAAACCACCGCAAAGCGCCTCTTGATTTCAATGGGCAGGAGCGGTGGAGGAGCGGTATACACACCACTCCTTCACTGCTCCAAAGATGCTGCTAGCAGGACTTTTTTTACCGTCCTGCTAGCGCACCGCTCCAGTGTGAAAGCCCTCATGGCTTTCATACTGGAGAGACAACAGCGGCTGTTTCAGGTCGCTTTGCAGGCGCTATTTTTAGCATTATAGCACCTGCAAAGAGACCCAGTGTGAAAGGGGTCTAATGGAGAGTGTCAAGTAACTAAGGAAGGAGAAGCAGCTAGTTTGGGAAAGGAGGCATGGTGGCCGGTAATGGATGCTCTGTCAAAGGGGTGGATTGGTGGCTGTATGGTCTACCTGACACCTAGGTTAGGACCTTCTGTTTAGCAGAGCTATCCTATGGATTGGTTCTGGACCATGAGTATGCAAGGCCTTGGGAATTATACAGCAGTTTCCCTCCATGTCTTCGAGCTGAACAAAGTGTAAAGTGTAATGTATTAAGGAACTGGTGTAGGAAAATCAATGTTTAATTCTTTTTCCCTCAAAATAGCTTCATAGTCAGTGACGGGACAGGTGTCACTGGCAGGTGGAAAGATGTTATCCCTCCGGTGTGGGGCTCAATGTAATGCTTAGGCCTCCAGCCACTTGGGGTGCTAAACCACACATGAAAAGTGGATCTCTGTGCAAACACTTTGCAAATTAACTAAGTGAGCATGGTTCCCCACCACAACCAACAGGTATATTTGGATTGTGGAGAACACTGATTTTAAGAAGATTTAGGAGATGGTGGCATTGCGATTTGTTAGCTGAGATAAACTAGTTTGCAACAATCAACAATCCAGCTTGGTGTTGATTCCAGAACATGATGTCTTGTTTTTGCTGGCTGATTTTTTATTTTTTTTGTTTAGCCAGAATGATTTAATCTCAATTACATTTACTTCATCAACTAATTGAAGAACAGCCTGTGTAACCATAGAGAAACCTTTATTATCCATCTCAGTGCCGTTTCTTTGCCAGTTTCCTGGAACCATCTGCCAGGAATCAGCATTGTTTATATATAAGATAATACATCAGAAGAATATGCATTGTGCTCATATAGCCACCAGCCATTATGGAAACTCCAGCACTTGTACTCTGTTTGGTGCTTCTTACACTCAACCTTTCTACTGGCACAGGTGAGATTTACATGGCATGTCTAGTTTTCTGTTTCTGATACTATTTGTATAGTAAATTATAATTGTGGACATTTCCTGATAATTTTTCATGACGTCTTATTCTGAAAATGCTACCAGATTCTTGACTCTGGTACAAAGCATTTTTATTATTTGGTGCTATAAACATAAACAAATGCCAATTTTAAACGTTTACATACAGTTTTTTGGGTGATTTTTTTTTTTAACTAAGGGAAGAAGGGAACGATATAGTTAATAAAAACCTATTAGGGTTTGCTAAAGGTTTATAAGGGGCTAAAATGTTGTTAATTTTTTTTTTCACACATAACAGTAATTCATGAATGCAAGCTTCCTTAAAGGGGAGGTACAGCCAACGCTCGTCTGACTGTACTTCTCCTGTGGATTACAGGAGTGCAGTTCATTCTGTACTCCTGTGACTCATTTTCAGCCAACAGCGGGCTAAAGCTCCCCCTACTGTCAATCAAATTCTATTAGGGGGAAGCGAGGATCGAACTAGGGTTGCTTGGCAATTTTTTTTTGTAGTATACACTATAGGATTTTGAAAGACCTAGGGCACCTTTGGGTGCCCCAAGGACAAGAACAGTGGCTATGACCAAATTGTGTTAACAGTAGGAGGTGCTTAAAGGGGCATGGTTAAATAAAACAAAAGCATTCTTTTGCTCATAAAATATGCTCAGATTAATAAAAGAAATGTCACTGTAAAAATATGAACTTAGCCTACCTTAAAAGTTGACAGTGTCAGTCAGTAGACCAGTGGACAGCGTCAATAGGGCAGTAGATGTGTCAGTGAGGCAGTGGATGTGTCAGTAGGGCAGTGGATGGTGTCAATAGAACAGTGGTCCAAATCATTTGGTGGAGGGGGGATTATGGTGTGGGGTTGTAGTTTCAGTGAAGGGAGCTCTTAAGGCGTCAGCATATAAGACATTTTGGACAATTTCATGCTCCCAACTTTGTGGGAACAGTTTGGGGATGGCCCCTTCCTGTACCAACATGACTGCGCACCAGTTCACAAAGCAAGGTCCATAAAGACATGGATGAGCGAGTTTTGGAACTTGACTGGCCTGCACAGAGTCCTGATCCCAACCCAATAGAACACCTTTGGGATGAATTAGAGTGGAGACTGCGAGCAAGGCCTTATCGTCCACACCAGTACCTGACCTCACAAATGCGCTTCTGGCTGAATGGTCAAACATTCCCATAGACACACTTCTAATCCTTGTGGACAGCCTTCCCAGAAGAGTTGAAGCTGTTATAGCTGCAAAGGGTGGGCCAACTCAATATTGAACCCTAATATTTAATTTGATTGTGCTCCAATCATGCATATTATAAAGTGCTTTGTGCTGCAAATCTTCGTGATACTTTCCACCACTGCACACACTGACACTCACCAGACTCAAAGACCCAATGTTTTGTGGGTCAGTTTGCTCTGGGCTGTCAAATCTCCTCTCCTACTCTCCCTGATTCCAGTAAAGTACTCCCAAGAAAATAAGTCAAACACTCTCCATAGCGTAACCCTGTTTTAATAATACAATTCTTAAAAATGGCAAAGATAGGAATAAAACTCGCATGATCCAGTGCACCCAGCTATCTTAGCAGTGTTCATTATGGCTGCCGGCCGCCTTCTTCTGCATGGGTATAGGTGTGCGTTCCAACCAGCGGAAGCTGAGTCACCGGATGTGACGTAGGAATACACATAACCCCGTCTCTATGCGCTTCACCATGATGGCATTATCTGGAAGCTAGGGACCTGGTCAATTGGGTTCCTTATATACCTTTTCTCTGGTACCACCCCAGGGGAATTTAACAGTTTTTTTTCCCTATTCTCTATTACCATATTCTGCCTTGCTGAGATCGCTTGTTACATTATATATCTCATTTCACAATACCTTTAATACAATACCATGAAATTATAATAAATGTACATTACAAATAAAATTAAATAAAAATAGAATAGAATATCAAAGTTCAAACCTACCGGGCTATTACGCACTTTTACCTTCCCTTCCTACTCTCCTATGTTATTAGTTATATACCGTTGGGAGTCACTCTGCCATCTTGTGTTTATTTAAAACATTGCAGATCATGCTCCACAGGTACACTATATTGTCAAAAGTATTGGGATGCCTGCCTTTACACGCACATGAACTTTAATGGCATCCCAGTCTTAGTCCGTAGGGTTCAATATTGAGTTGGCCCACCCTTTGCAGCTATAATTGCTTCAACTCTTCTGGGAAGGCTGTCCACAAGGTTAAGGAGTGTGTTTATGGGAATGTTTGACCATTCTTCCAGAAGCGCATTTGTGAGGTCAGGCACTGATGCGGATGAGAAGGCCTGGTTCACAGTCTCTGCTCTAATTCATCCCAAAGGTGTTCAGGTCAGGACTCTGTGCAGACCAGTCAAGTTCCTCCACCCCAAACTCACTCATCCATGTCTTTATGGACCTTGCTTTATGCACTGGTTCAAATAATTTGGTGAAGGAAGGATTATGGTGTGGGGTTGTTTTTAAGAGGTTGGGCTTGGACCCTTAGTTCCAGTGGAGGGAACTCTTAAGGTGTCAGCATACCAAGACATTTTGAACAATTTCATGCTCCCAACTTTGTGGGAACAGTTTGGAAAAGCCCCTTTTTGTTCCATCATGACTGTGCACCAGTGCACAAAGTAAGGTCCATAAAGAAATGGATGAGCGAGTTTGGGGTGGAGGAACTTGACTGGCCTGCACAGAGTCCTTACCTCAACCCGATAAAACTCCTTTGAGCGTTGGTTTGGCACACAACCCCCCAAAACACCCCCCCCCAAAAAATATTTTTTGCCATCAATAATTAGAGATGAATCTGTTTAGATCCAGAGCTATGTTTAACCCTTTGGGGGTGAGGGTACCCATTTCAAATATCCATCGTGTCTCGTTTTGTGAGATGGCTTTTTTCAAATCTGAGCCTCTCCATATTACAACACAGCATGCAATTCCTTGTCTGTGTATAAAATGGGAAGATTCTTAATAATATTTACAATATGGTGGTACTCTTTTGAAAATGTAGTTACAAATGTAACTTTTTTATTATCTCCATTCCTCTTATATAACAAACCTCTCATTTCTGTACAGTGAAGTGATTCCTGTCTTTTGTTTCAGCAATTGTTCTTCCACGTTCTATACTCCAAATGGGGAAGCCTTTATCAGGGAGTTTTTTTTTAATAACTTCCGATTCTTTAATGAAAAGTTCAATAGTTCAACAATCCCTATGCGCCCAGATAAACTCCTGATAACCCCCACTGGCAAAGCTTTAATGGTATGAAACGGATGACAACTGGTCACATACAGGGTAGTGTTCCTTGCAAATGATTTGCGGAAGGTTGTTGAAGAAACAGATCCTGTTTCCATATTACTCTGTAGAGTGACATCCAAAAAATCTATACAGATAGCATGATAATTGTGGGTAACTTGAAGATTAAAGTTATTATTATTTAAATATCCCCATGAAATCCTCCAACTTTAAGGTGTCACCTTCCCATATAATCAGCAGGTCGTCTATAAAGCGACTGAACCAATGCAGAATGTGTTTTTATGTGTAAAGAGAAAATGCTCCTCCCACCATCCCATAAATAAATTTGCCATAGAAGGTGAAAATTTTGCTTCCATCAATGCTCCACATGATTGTATATAATAGGAGCCAACAAACATAAAAAAAATTGTGAGTTAAAAGATACTTAATACACTGGAGCAAATACTGAATTTCAATAGAATAGGAATAAAGTGGTGTGTACTTTTGTGCTACTGGTGAGTAAATCAAAAAATGTGACCAAAGGTGTGATATATTCTTAAAGCAGCTCAATCTAATGGTGTTCACTGTACAAAATCAAAAATTTATAAAATATAATGGTGATAAGCGCTAAAAGAAATCCCATATAGGGACAGTGATAAACACACAATAATAATAATCAAGTGAAGTAACAATATAATGATGGAAATTCCATATAGGGACAGTGTTAAACACACAATAATGATAATCATGTGAAGTAACAATATAATGATGGATATAATAACAAAAGTCTCTTTATGTCCAAATAGAAAAATGTGTGAAAGGAATGGATAGGGACAATGACAATAAATGGATGTCCTTAACGGTGAATGGATGTCCTTAATGGTTCTCAATATGGAGGGTGCCTCTCTTATATATGACTTTTATTTCCCAAAATGGTGTAATGAAATAGGATAACTTCCTCCTCTATAGGTGTCTGTGTAATGGGCACTGTTATTGTGTGATTCTATCCTGGCCCAGTCTCCCAGAACTCTCACCTCGATATTAGGAAAACTCGCAATCGGTTATGGTGTCTTTGGGGATGTTGTCTCTCACTTTCTTGCGCTCTCCCTCTGCTGACATATGTTGTATTGATGGTCCACCTACTGTATTCCCGCTTTACTCCAGGGCATCGAGTCATTTAGCATAGTGTGTCCTGCATATGGGGAGGAAAAGGAGAAAAGATGCCTCCAATCGTGTAATATAGCTTAAAATGGGTGAATTTATTAAAACTATAAATGGACTCTTACATAGGATTTTTTTTTAAAAAGCATTAGAACAAGACGCGGCTGAAACAGCCGTCTTACTGGTCCTCTGGTCACTTCTGGTCTGCGTCCGTGTCACGTGATCCCTACGCTGTTACGTCACGTATCTTGTGACTTCATTGGGGCCCTGATCCAATTTGAAGGGCTGATAAGTGGAGCGGTCATTTAGTTGTCTAAGAGCTTCAGCAGAATATTGCTCCTTTGTTAAAGTGATACTAAAGTCTAATTTCTTTTTCATTTAAAAATTGCTCTGTGCAGTGGTTTTGCACAGAGCAGCCCAGATCCTCCTCTTCTCTGGTCCCTTGCTGGCACTCCTGGCCCCTCCCTTTTGCAGAGTGCCCCCACAGCAAGCAGCTTACTATGGGGGCACCCGAGCCGAGCTGCTGCTCTGTGTGTCCAGACACAATCTCTCTCCTCATTGGCTCACTGACTTTGATTGACAGCAGCAGGAGCCAATGACAACCTGCTGCTGTCTCAGTCAATGAGGAGGAAGAATCCTGGCCAGCCAAAACTCTCGAGCAACATTGCTGGATCAAGATGGGCTCAGATAAATATTAGGGGGGCTGATGCACACAGAAGGTTTTTTATCTTAATGCATAGAATGAATTATGATAAAAAAAACTTCTGACTTTACAACCACTTTTATCTCACCACCACTCCACCTTTATCAACTTCCCAAATAACCAGGTCCCTTGATTTTTTGAGGTGGATCCATTTTGGGTAATTACAGGGGGTATGTTGAGCAGTCAGTCTGCTATAGATCTGTGTTGTCAGTGTAGATATAACCATGCTATGCATAAGGTCTTTTTATGGACTGAAACGCATTAGCTTAGATCGTGCTATGGAGGATTTACTATAACTGATCAGCTGTATTTTCCTCCTGCAGCTGCTGAATGCTGGCAGGAAGGAGAGGAGGAGAAGCAGGCTGTCAGCAGCTGCAAGAGAAAAATACAGTGGATTGGTTCTAGTAAATGCTGCCCCCACTAACCCTTCTGTCCAGGTGTCACAGGGAGGCCGCACGGACCCCCTGGAGCATGGGGAGCCACAATCTGGTCTGAATAATGTGTACACGTCTTAGGCAGACTGAAAGCTGGACACATGATTCAAAACCCAGACTGTCCGGCTGAATCCCGGACAGGTCGCAAAGCTACCTATGATACAATGCTAGTTGGGAGTGGAGAATGAAGATCCTGCAGGAGGATGTTACAATCATTGGAGATAGTCCCAAGGAATGAAGCCAAAGGTTGCTTTAGGAACAAGTTACAAGATATGCTAGGGAGAAAAGACAGTTAAAAATAACACTTTTGGTACTTAGTATCAGATAAAGACAGAAATTAAAATAGTGTATTCAGGATCCAGGAATCCAGAAATGCGCAAGGGCTTAGGCTTTTTAAACCGAGTCTTGTTGCAGTGTAGTTCTGATGATCTGAGAATTCTGATATTGGCCTTGAGAGACGTTCTGAGAGTACGGTGGTCTTTGGGCAATAAGGACAGGTGTTGTATGGTTTGTTTAAGTGATGGGCTTCCAGCTATAACAGTTATATAAAGTTGCCTTTACCATTGGAGAGACAAGCAAAGCTTGTGATCACCCTGTGGATGAAAAAGCATGAAAGCAAGCTTTGCTGACCAAATGAATGTCAGCTCTGTTGCCAATACTTGCTTTTTCCCTTTTCTTTTCTATCCCTGAACCTGTTCCTTTAAATAGCCTCTGCCTAAATCATATAGGCATTCTGCATGAAAGACTCTATGGGGTTTATGTACCAAGGGAATTTTCAATTTGCAAAGGAATCTTTCATTAGCTCGGTGAAGGAGGTGAAGCTACTGATCCTATCATGTACAAGCAAAAATACTGTTTTTTTTTCCCGCCTTGCACATGATTTTTTGCTAAGTAGTTTTTTTCCACATTTACTAAGCTAAGGTAACACATTCTATATGTTACAGTATGTATTTTATTGTAACCCTCTTTCACTGTATCTCTTCTCTTTTCTTTGCCCTGAAATCTAGAATGGACCAGCAAGGGTAGGTGCAATATTCCATACTCCTTGTTATATTGTATTGGGAACAGTGGCGTCACTAGGGTTGGTGTCACCTGGTGCGGTATAACATGGTGTCACCCCCCCCCCCCAATAATTTTTTTCACCCTAATAACACTGCATATATTGGCACCAGTAGTGCCGTTAATAACTATCAATCAACTAGCAAATTTGAATAACAAAATCATATGAAAATAATAGAAATCAAAGCTTAAACTGTTAAAGAACTGTATTTATTTTAACTTTAAACTTTACTGAATTAATAAATAAATAACACAAAAACAGGAACAAATATGAAAGCATTTAGTTAACATCTAAATCAAAACTTTGCTTTTCTAGCCTTGACAGCTGCAAAATTGTGAACAACATCATCAAAATCAATACATTTCGCTAGTTCACTTTCAACTGATAATATTGCAAGATCAGAAAGCCTTGCCTGTCCCATCGTTGAACGCAAATAGTTTTTTATCAGCTTCAACTTTGAAAAGCTCCTCTCACATGAAGCTACAGACACACAGATTGTCAGAAATATTTTTAGACATAGTGAAAGGGTTGGAAGAGATTCAATGAAGTCCCATTCTGCTATGAAGGTCAAAACTTGTAAAGCCGACCAATCTTTGACTTATTCTAGGTTGATCTTGGCTGCTTTGAGATGTCTCCTCAGTCTGGGTATTTCCATTAACAGCTCACTCTCAGATATTTCGTCATAAAAAGTGGTCAGTTTTGGAATGGACACCTTTAATGTTTCTTCAGTTTCATATATGAGACTCTTTGCTTGAACAGCCTCAAACATGGCTGCAACTTCCATGATGGCTCTTAATCTGATCTGGAGTTCAGAATGGAAGCGATCAATGCACTCAAGCATTGCCCTCTTGTTCTCGTCTTGTAGACTTATGCCTCCAGCATCACGTGCCTGTTCCCCTGCCATCCTCTTCTTAAACCTGGCTCTTCTCTCTACGGCAATTCCATATTCTTTAGATTTTAAATGTGCCTGCTTAATTGCATGTTCCACTAGGTGACTGCGCTCTTCAAACAGAAAAAGTCTTAGTGACTCTAGCTTTGTCACCACCTTGTCCAGACTTAAGCCTTTGGTCTGCAGGTACTGTTGTGTAACATCAACTTCTTGAAGTACATCACCCCAGAAGTATAGGTAGCACAAAAACGTAAAATCACAGACAGCAGGCAGTAGACATTCTGCTGCTCCTCTTGTGTCCATATTTTCAGAAGGATCACAAAGCGCTTCGATTGCAGACACAAACATATTCAATTTTTCTTTTACTGGCTTAACTGCAGCATGATGAGCACTCCAGCGTGTTGTTGATAATCTTTTCACTGACACTCCAGTGTGACACTACAGTGCAGTGTGATGATGTGACAGGCTGAGTCGCTCGCTGGCTCTGTAGGGTAGGGAGGAGGATTGGAATTTAGGAATAGGAAGAATAAGGAGCCGGAGGACACACACCAGGCGCGGCCGCGGCGCTGGAGGTGTTGTTCCAGGCTTCCAGCCCAGCGGGGTGAAATTAATCAATGAATGGGTCAGCTGTAAAAAAAAAAAAAAAATTAAAAAAAAAAAAAAAAAGGGAGGGTGTCACCCCTCTAGCGGGTGTCACCCGGGGGCGGACCGCACCCCCCGCACCCCCCTAGCAACGCCTCTGATTGGGAAGTAGGGTGCAACTGCACCTAGTATTTTTAAAGGGATTGTGTTTTAAAAATACATATGAAAAATATGTTTCATTAAATCACTAAGACTCCATTCACACACGGGCAACACGACTTCCAGCGCGACTTTGGGAAGCAACTTGGACATGACATGAGTATGAATCTCAGCGCGACATGAGGCAACTTACAAGGGAACTTCGAGTTGCCTCCAGGACAGGAGGCTTTCTAGTGGCTAATCAAACAAGAATCAGCTCTGTGGGAGGGAGGGGGGAGGGAGGGGTTTGCCTGAAAAATGTATGTTTTCTTCCTGTATTGTTGCTTCTGTTAAGACAGGGGATTCGACTTCTGAGACGACTTCCATTGAAATCAATGGGTACAAGTTGCCTAGAAGTCAGATTGAAGTAGTACAGGAACCTTTTCTGAAGTCGGAGCGACTGCAGTAGTGTGCATTAAGACAGCTTGATTCACTTACATTGATTTTCTCATGCAGCGCGACTTGAGGCGACTAGGGGCAACTTGGGGCGACTTGAAGTCAGATCCAAAGTCGTCCCTGTGTGAATGGGCTCTGAGGGTTAACAGCATGGCCAGAGACTAGTGTTTTGCTCATTAGACCCTGCTTGTAATAGGAAACACATTTGCATTCCAGTCAATCATAAAAACAGCTCAGTAGCCTCACCACAACCTATGACAATGTTAGTTGGGAGGGGAAAATTAAGAGGCTGCAGGAAGACACTAAAATCATTGGCAATAATCTCAAGGAACACACCAAAGAGTAGCTTCAGGAACAAGTTACATGATATTCTAGGGAGAAAACACATTTAAAAATGTTTTCGGTACTTACTATCAGATAAACACAGAAATTAAAATAGTGTATTTGGGACCCAGGAATGCAGGAATGAGCAAGGGCTTAGAGCTTAGACAGTTAGCATTGCGTCTTTGAGCAGTGCAGTTCTAACGATCTGAGGATGCTGAAATTGGTCATTAGAGAAGATGAGGTTCTGAGAGTACAATGGTTTTTAGACTAAAAGGAGAGGTGTTTCAGGGGTTAGTTGGGTGATGGGCTCCCAGCTATGCTACTTATATGAAGTTACCCTAATCACCGAAGAGGCACGCAAACCTTGCATCATGTATCACATACTTGGTAGAGACCAAGTAGATGCGGAGTCTCCTCTTACCCAACACTCCTAAAACTGGTGACAGAGAGTGAGGACAGAGAATGGCAGGAGTGCCGGAGTTGGATGCTGTACTGGATCAGTATTGAAGTCAGATGCACAAATCAAGGAACAGAGGATCACAGAACAGGAACCAAGCACTAGAACATTGTGGTACCAGAACAGGTTACAGGCACTAGGGTGAGGCCCTTGTGAGGGTGGACATTGCCAGGCAGTGGAGAACTGAATCAGAAGACAGAGGCAGAGTCAGGACACAAGCCAAGATCAGGAACAGTGTGGAGTAGCATAGTACCAAATCAGGGGGCAAATACAGGGTCCAGGAAAGAAGCCGAGGTCAGTAATAGCAAGGCAAACATAGTACATAACAAAAGTAAGTAAGTAGAGTCCAGAAAGCAGGGTAAGGTCACAACGAAGAGGCACAAGCATAGAGGCAGATCAGGAGGCAAGCCTAACATGGTAAGGCAAAACTAACAGATCATGTCTCAGGTAAACAAGAACTATCTGAGACCACTCAGCAACCCCCTCCTGCGATGTTTCAGTTTATATAGGCTACCGACTGCCAATACTAGTGCCAAGCATGCAAGTTAATTTTTGTTCCCTTTGCTGAGGTATGGGCAGAATTATGAACACACAGCATAAGCCAACTTGAATTTGTGCTTAATTACATCACCTTGTGGATGAAGAAGCATTCATTCAAGATGTGTTGACAAATTGACAAATAAAGTTTTCTCACCAAGTAAATGACAGCATCTCATGTCAAGTGGGACCCAGTACTTGCTTTCTTTCTGTTCTATCCCTGAACCTGTTTCATTAAAAAATAATTCCAGGCATTGGCATGTTATACATAGTTACATTGGTCTAGCTTTGGCCATGTGAATATAGGAGGTCGGGCACTCAGCTTGGGCTCCATTCAGAGAATGATTTGCAATTCATTTATGAAAGGTGGAGAGCATGATGTCACCTTCCCAACTCTCCACCTCGTCCAATCAGAGAACACTTTGCTTTCATTCAGAAAATGCAAAGCATTATCTGAATGACGCCCGTGACAAACGGCTGACCTCCTGTGTTCACAATGCAGGAGAGCAGCCACTTAACGCAGGACTGAAAGCAAGTGGAGATCACCGAAGTAGCATTGTCTACTAAAGTGATTCCTAGCTTTCAGCAACCCCGGCCTGGTAAGTCATATACATAGAATACGTTGGTACAAACTGGACCAATGTAATTATGTATAACATGCTGATGCCTGGAATAATTCTTTAAACAGTCTTTGCCTAAATCATATTGGCATTTTACATGAAAGACTCTATTGCCGCGTACACACGATCATTATTCACGGCGGTTAAAAAACCGCCGTGAATAATGTCATTTAAAACGGGGGAACAGCTTGTTCCCCACACACGGTCATTTTTCACGTCATTTTTTCTCTTGACGAGAAAAACGACCGTCTGTGGGCTCCGCGGCAGTGTTTCCCTATGTTCTAATTTTTCTCGTCGTTTTTAATGCCGTTTTTCTCGTCGAAAAAAACGTCAGAAAGACCACAGACTATCGTTTTTCTCGTCGAATGGGAAAAATGTCGTTTTTTTCAACGAGAAAAACGGCCATGTGTACGCGGCATTTGGGTTTGAAATAGGCTGTTCACTTGGCAAAGGAATTTTCACTTTGTAAGGGAACATTCCCTTATGCCGTGTACACACGATCGATTTTCTCGACGGTGAAAACACCGTCGAGAAAATCGACGGGAAAAACAAGGAACGGCTTGGTCCCCTACACACAGCCGGTTTTCCTGACATTTTTTCTCTTGGTCGGGAAAAACGACCGTGTGTAGGCTCCCTGGCAGTGTTCCCTATGGGAACACTGCCGCGGAAAAAAATGCAGTGAATCACGACGAGAAAAATTAGAGCATGTTCTAATTTTTCTCGTTGTGATTCTTGCCATTTTTCTTGTCGGGAAAAATGATGGAAAGCCCACACACGGTCGTTTTTCTCGTCAAAGAGAAAAAATAAAAAATTTCTAGACTAGAAAAATGGTCGTGTGTACGCGGCATTAGCTTAGTGAATGAAGGGATACCCTTCTAGCTTCCATGGTCCTATCCTTTCCTCTTTTTTATTCCTTTCATGTGATTGGGAATTTTGTGCAAAATTTTCACCACATTCACTAAGCTAAGGAAAAATCCACTTTGGTTTGATGTACTGTATTTATTGGCGTATAACACTCACTTTTTTACCCTAAAAATAGAGAGTAAACTGTGCCTGCGTGTTATACGCAGGGGGCTGTGGAAAGTTTTTTTCCTGAAGCTTCCCTCTTAAAGTTAGGGTGTGTGTTATACGCCGATAAATACGGGTAATTGGAATGTACAGTATATAGTTTATTTAAACTGAAAGTACAATTGTGCTTTGAACATAAAGAAAACTCCTTTAATAAAAATATATTATTGTACATCCTGATAAACTTATTTGAACTGATAAATTATATATGTTTAGCTTGGAATAAAGCAGTCACACCTCAGAAACCTGTACACAGATATTCTGTCCGCATAATATCTACTTGAAGAATGTATCTCTGATTTTATTTAAATATAAATTAATCTGATTTCAGTGCCAAGCCGAGAATGCGGGGGTCAACTAACCAAGGCCACGGGCTGTATAACAAGTCCCTTCTACCCAAGCAAGTATGCTTCAAACACTTTGTGCATTTGGGAGATTGTGACACAGCAATATACCTACATACAGATCACCATTGAGATTGAAAGGTGGGCATTTTATATTTCTCTTTGCTTATATAGGAATAAGTGGTGCAAAAACTTTATTGAAATGGCCATCTTCAACTAAAAATAACCATGCAAAAAAACTAAAGAAAGATGACTTATGTGTAGCGCTACCCCCAGTTAAGAGAGCCGCTGATATTGATTTGGGCCCTGCAGTGCACCGCTGTCAACCCCCGGCAATCGGCTCTAACCTCCCGTGGCACAGCTGGTGATAGAGAGATAGGACCGCGTGATCGCAACTGTTGGTGACGCAGTCCTATAACAAACATACACAGAATATACTTTAAAACTCCTATTAAAGTAAGCGGAACTGACACCAAATGTACTTTACCCAGATATTTTACTGAGGCTAATGGGCAAGTAATAAACAACAGTATAACAAGTTGCAGATCCCTGCAATAAACAGTAATAAAGATAAACAGAGTAATCAGAATAATAAAGTATTGCTATGCAACTCTAGCGCTGCCCTTTTACAGCTACTTCCCCTCATGGGTAGACTAACACCCAGCAATGTCTACCTATGCAGTCAGGCCTGACTGATCTAAATGGAAGTTCAGTGAAACAATATTCGCTAGCAATCTCTCGGTGGTGCACTTGAAGAACAACTTTGTAATCCCAACGAATAGTAAAGATAAAGTATCTGTCTTTAAACAGCTCTCACCACCTGGACAAGTCCAAGTCCCTTTCCTCCATCGATTCGTCTAGGAACAGGAATCCACCGACATCCAAGTCTTCAATCCTTCTGGTGTACTGCAGCAAGGAGGATTAGATGTCTCTAAGGCTCTGCTAGGCTGGCAGAGGGCTCTTTGGAAAGGAGCACACGGCCCGGGCTTCAGGCCTTGTGCACACAGCAGTTCAGCACAGACATCCTCTTGCTAGGAGAGGGGGGTCCAAAGAGAGCGACCAAAACTCCGCCTCCCCTTTATAAAGTCTGCCCCAGCAGTCTCTGTTCTGGAGCAATGCACCCTGGGTGCTGCAAGATGTACTGGGAGATGTAGTCTCTTTCTCTCCTCTGCTTTCACTTCCAGTAATGTCTCTTTACTTCCTCCTGACTCACCTCTCACCTGGAACTTCTTATCTCTCTGCATTAAAGGGGAACACCCCGCTACACACTCCCCCCACTTGAACATTTGGTCCCCAAAGATAAACTTCAACAAATACTGTTTACCATTTTGGACAATGTCGAGCATGATGTTGGCATAGGGAATTCCCACCAAAACTTTGGGATGGAACTCTCTTGCCCACAGGTCACACTACCATGAGTGGCCTGCCTAACTGTGCCAGAGAGTGAGCTGGGGTTGCCCTCCACCAAATGGACGGTGGAAGGATCAGGTTGTTCAACACTTCTCCTAGCCGTTACAACAGAGTCCTCTGAGCTCGTCCCCATTTGGGGGTAAGTTAGTTTCTTGGGAGGCCTGATGACTCTGCGAGCCCTCTGCTCTCTTGGTGCTTCTGACTCTGGCACCACAGGCTCTTCTTCAGGAGTAAGTTCAGGTAACATTGCTGGTTCTGGAACCTCTGATTCAGAAGTCGACTGACGTATGGAATCTCTAGAGTCCTCCTCTGCGCAAGTGTCAGGAACATCTTCTCAGTAATCAGCTGAGGGACTGAAGGGTATGAATTCAGTAGCCTCCGGATTCAGCGTTGCATCTGGGGTATCCCCTCCATTTGGGAGATCTATGGCGGACGTTCCCAGAGTCGAGGGAGGCCACAGCCAGTCCAGTTCTCCACCTTCTTCTGTACTCAATTGGGAGGCCTCCCCATCTTTGGCTCGAGAGGTCTGGGACCGAGTGTTCGGCCTAGGAATATCCAGGATAGAGGCCGGTTCAGGGGAGTCTCTCACGGGAGGTATTCTGACTGCCTCAGCAAGTGGGAGCAGGTGGTTCCGATGCCACGTCTTCAGTGGACCCCCCTTTCCTTCTGGCTTTAGTTTGTAGACAGGCAAACCGGGCAACTTCCTACAGACAACATAGGGCTCAGATCTCCACCTGTCGGCAAGCTTGTGTTTTCCAGGGACCCCCAGATTGCGTAGCAGTACTCGGTCCCCGGGCTGCAGATCTTGCACTCGAACCTTCAGATCAAAATTTCTCTTGTTGCGGGCCCCCCTTTGATCCGAAGCCGCCTGGGCTTGTTCATAGGCCACCTGCAAGCTACGTCTAAGTCTGTCCACGTATCCCTTGTGGGATGTAGCTGAGGTATTGTCTATAGAAGTGCCAAAGGCCAGGTCCACAGGTAGCCTTGCTTCTCTCCCAAACATAAGTCGATAAGGGGAGTAGCCAGTGGCGTCACTTGTGGTACAGTTATAGGCATGTACTAGGGCTGATATGTGCTGACTCCAGTGTTGCTTCTTCTCTGTTTCTAAGGTTCCCAACATGTTGAGCAGGGTCCGGTTAAATCTCTCCGGCTGAGCATCTCCTTGTGGGTGGTAAGGCGTGGTTCTGGTCTTCTTTATTCCTAATGAATCCAAAAGTCTTCGGATCAACCGACTCTCAAAGTCCCTTCCTTGATCTGAGTGGAGTCTCTGTGGTAGTCCGTAATGGACAAAATACTTCTCCATAAGTATCTTGGCCACGGTGGATGCCTTCTGGTCTTTGGTTGGGAAAGCTTGAGCATAGCGGGTGAAATGGTCGGTTATTACCAGAACATTCCCCAATCCACTCAGGTCGGGTTCGAGGCAGAGAAAGTCAATGCATACCAGATCCATTGGGCCTTGACTCTGTAAGTGGCCCATTGGGGCAGCTTGATGGGGTAGGGTCTTTCTCTGAATGCATCGTGCACAGGAATGGCAATACTCCTCTACTTCTGCCCTCATGCAGGGCCAATAGAACCGATTTCTGACAAGCTGGAAGGTCCTTTCTGCCCCTAGGTGACCATGATGGTCATGCAGGGCAATTAGTACAGTCTCTCGGTGCTTCTCTGGAAGAAATAACTGCCACTTATCTTCTGAGTCATCAGAGGGGCCCCTTCGGTAGACCACTCCCTGATGTACCTGTAGCCTGTCCAATTCCTTCCTCAACAGGCGAGCCTCCTTTGAGGGGTGATGTAGGAATTTGTTGGGATCCTGATTCTCCAGGGCTTCGAGGACCAATCTCCCCATGGGGTCTTCCAATTGGTCACACCTCAACTCCTTCTTGGACAGTCTCGGTAGGTTGTCTTCCTCCAGTTGAGTTACCCCACAATAGTGTTTGGGGACTCCTACCATGGTAACCCCTATTTCTTCTGCTCTGGAGCCTCCTCTGGCTTGGAATTCAGCCCCTTGACAAAGGGCCCGCACCCCGTCCGGTGCCACTTGGGTCCAATCTTCCCAGTCATTTGTCGTGGCATGAAACCTCCGGGACAGGGCATCTGCATCCCTATTTCCGGCTCCTGGTCTGTACTTCAGACTGAAGTTGAATCCAGACAATGCGGCCAACCACCTGTGTCCGGTGGCATCTAGTTTCGCGGTGGTGAAGAGGTAGGTCAGGGGGTTGTTGTCTGTCTTCACAGTAAACTCTGCCCCATACAAGTAGTCTTTTAGCTTGTCTACTACCGCCCATTTGAGGGCCAGGAATTCCAGCTTATGAGTGGGGTAATTCTTTTCTGAGGGGGTCAGGCTCCTGCTCACATAGGCCACTGGTCGCAGTTGTCCTTCATGTTCTTCGTAGAGTACACCACCTAGACCCTCATGGCTGGCATCCACATGTAATTCATAAGGTCTGGTAGGGTCGGCGTAGGCCAGGACTGGGGCAGTGGTTAAGCTCCTCTTCAGAGCATGAAAGGCCTCTTCACACCTTGGGTTCCACTGATCTTGAACTGACTCACCAGGCCTCCTGGGCCCTGAGTCATCCTCTTCCCCTTCTGCCTTTAGCAATTCATTCAACGGGCGGGCAATCCAAGCAAACCCCTCCACAAACCTCCTATAATAGGAGCAGAACCCCAGGAAGGATCTGAGCTCTGTTACTGTGGTGGGTTGTGGCCAGAAAGTGACTGCTTCCAACTTCTCAGGATCTGTGGCCACCCCTTCTTCAGACACTATGTGCCCCAGATAGTTCACAGAAGACTGGTAGAACCGACACTTCTCGGGGGAAAGCTTAAGTCCCTCTTCGCTGAGTCTTCTCAATACTTTCTCCAACCTGGCTTCATGTTCTTCCAAGTGTGACAGCAGGAAGGTAAAGTCACCTGGTTGCATCCAGGGGGGTAGATATATTTCTCCCAGATTCAGGCTTTATGCCGACTTATACAACTAGGGAGTTGATGAAGCCCAGCTGAGGCTAGTGGGCTCATGAATGACTCATACCTCTAGGGAGAGTGCTGGGCGTCGTGAGACAGGGAGTTGATGAGACCAGCTGAAGCTTGTCAGCTCATTTAGGCCTCTATAAGAACTCCCAGCTTCATTAGATGTTAGCTCATGCCTGGAACCAGACCTGTGTGGACTGTCTAGGGAGAGTGAACCCCTGTGCGGTGAGGCAAAGCCTGTGTGGCTATTTGTTTGGACTTTTACTAAACCAGGGACTTAGGGACTAGGACAGCACCAGGCTGATCCCAGTTGTTAGTTTAGGAAACCTGCATGTTTAGTCAGAGGTCAAACTGACCAGGATTTATTTTGTTTGTTTCTTTTTGGCTTTGCTGTGTTTTTGTCACTGTACATAGAGAAATAAACCGCACCTTTTGATTTTGAAAACCACAACCTCCGTCTGCTGGCCCTGTTTTTGTGTGGGGAGCCCAACCAGGGGGTCACACACACCCGCTACCGAGTTAACCCCCTCACACAAGGTTCTTCCAAAGACAATGACATCGTCCAAGTACACAAGGACTTCTATAAGATTCATGTCTCCAACAGTCTTCTCCATAAGGCGTTGAAAGGTAGCAGGAGCTCCAGACAGACCCTGAGGCATCCTATTGAATTCGAAGAATCCCACCGGGGTTATGAAGGCTGTCTTCTCCCTGTCTTCTGGGTGCATAGGGATTTGATAGTACCCACTCTTGAGGTCCATCACACTGAACCATTTGGCTCCAGACAAACTTTGTAGGGCATCTTCTATCCTTGGCGTGGTGTATTGGTCAGGGATGGTTCTCCTGTTGAGAGTCCTGTAATCGATACAAAGCCTCAACGACCCATTCTTCTTTCTGACCACCACGATTGGGGAGGCATAGGGACTTCTAGACTCCCGGATCACACCAGTCTTCTTTAGTTCTACAAGTTGTTCCCTCAGATCCTCCAGATCTGCCAGGGGGACCCGCCTGACCCTCTCTCGGAAGGGCTTATCTTCTTGGAGGCGGATCCGATGGGTGGCACTTCTTGCACACCCCACATCGAATTCATCTTCGGAAAAGATCTTCTCCCACCTGGTCAGCTGGGCCTTGGCTCTTTCTTTCCAAGCCCTGGGTAGGTTCGGGTTTTCCACGGACAGTTTCTCCCAAACATCTCCTCCGTCACCCGTCCCCTTGACTTCGGACCAAGTGACCGGGGCAGCAGGGCTCACCTGACCAAGCAACACTCTGGCAGGGATCTCCATGGGTCCTCCCGTAGTGTTCCTAACACTCACCGGAACTCTGCCATGGGCCTTCTTCAGGGCCTTGAACGGAATCACTTCTGGTATCACTTCCAGGCCTGAGGACTCTTCCCTTGGGTCTGATTCCAGCATGACAAAGGGGCCAGGTTGTTCCCACGAAAGCTTCACAGTGGCCCTAAGACAGGTTACTTCTCCGGGCTGTAGCACTACTCCTTCTCTGCCAAGTCTCCACACCTTCCCTATCCCCTCTCCCGGGGTCTTCTGCTCTAAGACCAGTCGTTGGTAGGCCGTCTTTAGCATGGGATGGATTTTGGTGGCTGAATGGTTTCTCTCTTTCACTAGAGGGGTCAGGAGTCTCCTGACTAGATCCGTGTTTGTCCCAATGATCAGGGAAATCTTGCTGGCTCCAGGCGGCCGGGGACACACAACTGCCAGGGTGTCAAACACTTCAGCCTTCCCAGCCACGGATGGGTCGAAAGTCATCTTTATGGGCAGGTACCCATCATAAGGGAAACTCTGGGTTCCAAGTCCCCATATCTCCAGCTCTTCTATCTTCTGGATAGGCAGATGACTCAAGTGCCTATCATAGAAGTCCCGGTATAGTAAAGTCACCTGTGCTCCGGTGTCCAAAAGAGCTTTAGTATAGACTCCTTCCACTTGAATGGGCACAGTAGGAGACGGGCCCACCAGTTCCTTTGGGTATGGCCGGACTGGGGTCACCTCTTTTTTTTGGCTTTTGACCCTTGCTCTGCTCCTTTTGGACTTTAATTTTTCCTGAGCCTGGCATGCATTGACTTTCTCCCTCTCAATGGGGGCACAAACCCGCTGAGGGATGTTATTGTTCCTTTTAGGTGGATGTTCCTTCTTTGGGGTGCTGTACTTCCACTGAGGGGTCTTGCCCCCTCCCTCTGGGGTACATCTTGGTGGGGGTGTACTATACCTCCTCCTAGGAGTTTTGTCTCCTCCATTCTTGGCCTTTTTTTTTAGTTTGGAGTGCACTGAAGATGATGGTCACCCGGTTGACTCCTTCACCGGGGCCCTTTGGAGTTTCCCGCCGGCTTGCAATTATCTGTTCTCTTCTTCTTTGGGCTGGAGCATATGTTAGCAAAGTGGCCACTCCCTCCGCAGTTATAGCAAATCACCTCTTCTCGGTCCTGTAGGGAGGCCGGTGCTGAGGTGTTCGGGAACAACTCCTTTCTTGGGCTTGGTTTCTCTCGTCTTCTCTGATCTTTCTCCATCAAAGAGGTCAGCATCTCCAACACTTGGGCCATTTGCGATTTCAGAGTGTCAACCTCCGCATCTCTTTCTGGGCTCTTGACCGAATGGACCAACACTGGTACAGGTGTGACATTCGCCTTGGCCACCTGCTGATCTTCCTGCAGCGCCTCTTCGTCCCTAATAATTTTTATTAGATCAGAGTAGGTTAGTGACATTCCTCCTCCTGAGGTTTTCAGGTGCAGCCAGACCGGGTCTGAGCGCCGCGCTCCCCTCATGATCTGCTTCATGCGTGCTTCATCTGCATCTTTGGGCAGCATTCCCTTCTTCAGTACAATCTTGCATAACTGCCTGTTCAGCCTTCTAACATATTCTGACAGTTTCTCATTCGGCTGCTGGAGAGTGTGTTCAATTTGATAAATCATCTCTGACACCTTCTCCAGCTGACCAAACTCTTCCTGCAGCATGGCCAGGCAATCTTGAGCTGTACAGTTTTCATTTCCAAACCGGAAGCTCTTCACCGCTTCTGCCGTGGCACCTTTCAGACTTTCTAAGACTCGCTGTCTCTTCTGTGTCTCAGGCACCTCCCATGCTTCTACTGCCTGCAATGCCTGTTCCATCCAAGTGTCAAAATCTTCCTCCCCCGCAGGGACGGGGAGCTTCCCTGAGAAGGTGCTAAGCTTCCGGTAACCGGCCTCCACATGCACCGTACTGCTTTTCTGGCACTTAATTACAAGGTCTCCTAGAGCATTCAACAATTCAGGCCCTATAGCGGCCAGCGGTGATCCCGGGCTTAATAGTTCCTTAAGCTTTTCTGCTTTAGGGGATAGTGGTGGAGATAATTGTGGGAGTGATGGCTTTGGTGTCTGAAACCATTCTTCCTTCCATCTTTCCCCCGGGAGTACAATGACTACCGCCGCGGTTGGATCGGCGCCAATCGCTGCGCACCACTGTGACATTGCCAGCGGGTCCATGCTGGTACTTCTGACCGGCTTGATTGCAGCGTGCAACGTACAAGGATCCCGGACTCGAGCCCCCACGAGTAGCGCTACCCCCAGTTAAGAGAGCCGCTGATATTGATTTGGGCCCTGCAGTGCACCGCTGTCAACCCCCGGCAATCGGCTCTAACCTCCCGTGGCACAGCTGGTGATAGAGAGATAGGACCGCGTGATCGCAACTGTTGGTGACGCAGTCCTATAACAAACATACACAGAATATACTTTAAAACTCCTATTAAAGTAAGCGGAACTGACACCAAATGTACTTTACCCAGATATTTTACTGAGGCTAATGGGCAAGTAATAAACAACAGTATAACAAGTTGCAGATCCCTGCAATAAACAGTAATAAAGATAAACAGAGTAATCAGAATAATAAAGTATTGCTATGCAACTCTAGCGCTGCCCTTTTACAGCTACTTCCCCTCATGGGTAGACTAACACCCAGCAATGTCTACTTATGCAGTCAGGCCTGACTGATCTAAATGGAAGTTCAGTGAAACAATATTCGCTAGCAATCTCTCGGTGGTGCACTTGAAGAACAACTTTGTAATCCCAACGAATAGTAAAGATAAAGTATCTGTCTTTAAACAGCTCTCACCACCTGGACAAGTCCAAGTCCCTTTCCTCCATCGATTCGTCTAGGAACAGGAATCCACCGACATCCAAGTCTTCAATCCTTCTGGTGTACTGCAGCAAGGAGGATTAGATGTCTCTAAGGCTCTGCTAGGCTGGCAGAGGGCTCTTTGGAAAGGAGCACACGGCCCGGGCTTCAGGCCTTGTGCACACAGCAGTTCAGCACAGACATCCTCTTGCTAGGAGAGGGGGGTCCAAAGAGAGCGACCAAAACTCCGCCTCCCCTTTATAAAGTCTGCCCCAGCAGTCTCTGTTCTGGAGCAATGCACCCTGGGTGCTGCAAGATGTACTGGGAGATGTAGTCTCTTTCTCTCCTCTGCTTTCACTTCCAGTAATGTCTCTTTACTTCCTCCCGACTCACCTCTCACCTGGAACTTCTTATCTCTCTGCATTAAAGGGGAACACCCCGCTACATATGCATTTAACTACTTGCTTACTGGGCACTTAAACCCCCTTCCTGCCCAGACCAATTTTCAGCTTTCAGCGCTGTCACGCTTTGAATGACAATTGCGCGGTCGTAGGACGTGGCTCCCAAACAAAATTGACGTCCTTTTTTTCCCACAAATAGAGCTTTCTTTTGGGGGTATTTGATCACCTCTGCGGTTTTTATTTTTTGCGCTAAAAACAAAAAAAGAGCGACGATTTTGAAAAAAAACAATATTTTTTACTTTTTGCTATAATAATATCCCAATTTAAAAAAAAAAAAAATAAATTTTCCTCAGTTTAGTCCGATACGAATTCTTCTACTTATTTTTGGTAAAAAAAACGCAATAAGCGTTTATTGATTGGTTTGCGCAAAAGTTATAGCGTCTACAAAATAGGGCATAGTTTTATTGCATTTTTATTAATAATTTATTTTTTACTAGTAATGGCGGCGATCAGCGATTTTTATTGTGACTGCGACATTATGGCGGACACATCGGACACTTTTGACACCATTTTGGGACCATTGTCATTTTTACAGCGACCAGTGCTATAAAAATGCACTGGTTACTGTAAAAATGACACTGGCAGGGAAGGGGTTAACACTAGGGGGCAAGGAAGGGCTTAAATGTGTAACCTGGGAGTGATTACTACTGTGTGGGGGAGGGGACTGACTGGGGGAGGTGACCGATCTGTGTCCCTATGTACAAGGGACACAGCATCGGTCTCCTCTCCCTGACAGGACGTGGATCTCTGTGTTTACACACAGAGATCCACGTCCCTGCTCTGTGTACCGGCCGATCGCGGGTGCCTGGCGGACATCGTGGCCGCCAGGCACGCGCATCGGCATGTCAGTAATGCGCCGGGCGCTCGCGCACCCCCCAGTGGCCGGAATAGCCGAGGCCGTATAATGACGGCCTCCTCGGATTTTTAGAGCCACCTTGAGGCCGCCATTTGTATATGGCCCGGCTCTCAAGTGGTTAAGGAGACCCTTTCACCATTTCTATCATTTTCATTTAATTTTGTTTTTTATAGGCTAAAAAAAATGTACATCCTTGGGTCAAATTTAATTCAAATGTAGTGTAGGAATGTTTGATCCTGCTAATTGATGGCCCCTTCATCTGGGGTACTTGCAAACATCCTGCTGACATTGACAGTGGAAGCTGTTTGCAAATAATTATGTAGCGCTACCCCCAGTTAAGAGAGCCGCTGAATTTGTTTCGGGCCCTGAATACAGCACCGCCAACCCCCGGCAATCTACTCGACCCACTCTGGCACAGTTAGTCTAAGGGTTGTTATCTTATCACAATCTAGCAATATATGCACAATGATAACACACTGAGGGCGAAATGTTAAAGTATAACTAGTTTACTTCTGTGTAAAAGGCATAGATTAACACATAACACATATATTGTCTGCAGAGCCCTGCAACGGTAAATATAGTACACACTGAGGATGCTGGTGATTAAGCGCCAAGTGCAGCTATCCCTATCTATGCGCCCTTATGGCGCAGCAACAAAAAGTTCTAACTCCTGGTCAGGCCTGCCTCAGACATAACTTAGTCTCTTGGGGAACAATTTCTTCGCATGCAGCTTGAACGGTGGTGCACATATAGAAAGAAACAGTATTTGTAATCCACACGATAGATAATAGAAGAACACTTTACCGGAGACTACACGACCCAGTTCTATCACTAGTCTCCAGTAGAACAACAGATAAAACTTGGTGGGCCAAGGCAGTCTCTAGGCCTAATCAGAGTAAAGTGTATTTTTCTGGATTGAGCAGGTGCTCGCTCACCACTCCGGACGCGATCCCAGTCCGGGGCTTCCACCGACTGTGTCTCCGCACACAGCGTTTGCAACGGCCGGTCCCCTGGTCCAACTGATGTCAGCAACTTAGAGAAGTCGGATGCCACCAAGGCTCGCAGTGGGGTGGAAGGCTCTCTGGAAGTTGTGCAAGGCCCTGGCTTCAGGCCTTGTACTGCCGCAGATCCGCACGGGAAGACCTGTTGATAGCAGCGCGGCATCCAAAGAGAGCGAGCTTAGCCTCGCCCTCTTCCTTTATAGCCCCACCCATGAGTCTCTGTGGTGGCCAAATGCACCCTGGGTGCCGAACGGGGTTCTGGGTAATGTAGTCCAGGGGCCTTAAAGGAGACCCTGCTACAATTAGTTCTAGTAAAAGTACTGTCATTGTGAGTTTGCTTAAAGGCCCGTACACATGATCGGACTTTTTGACAACAAACCTCCGAAGGACCTATTTTAGCGGACAACCCGACCGTGTGTATGCTCCATCGGACAAAGTTTTTTGCTTTTTCATTGGACAAATGTTCGCTATGAGAACAGACAAACTTTCCGGAAACAAATGTCCGATGGAGCAAATCCGATCGTGTGTACACAAGTCCATCGGACTAAAGTCCAAAGTACAAACACGCATGCTCAGAACCAATGCTAAAGATCAGACAACAATAGCAGAAGTTGCCCAAAGGGTGGCAGTAAAGAGCAGAAAAACCACGTAATTTGGTGAAAGTTGGCTGAAAAAGTCCTGCCATGTGTTTGCATACCAAGTTCACAGACAATGCCCTTCGGAGCAAAATCCAAGGAAAAAGTCAGATGAAAGTCCGATCGTGTGTATGAGGCTTAACACACAGCTCTATAGAGACTCAAGAGTTGGCTCAAGTCCGCCCCCCCCCCCCCAAAGAAAATTGAGGACCAGCTGCCACTGATCAGAACACAATTGCTCAGCAGGAGGAATTCCTGCATCAACATCGAATGTATGGATGGGGGAATTGAGTCATTTTCTTTCATTAAACCCACTGTTTGAAAAAAAAAAAAAGACTCATGTATGGCCAGCCTTTGCCATAAAGATTTTTTTTCGTGCAGTCCTGTCAGCTCTGGAGAGAGTCTCTTTGGAGCGGTCATGGCCACATTATGACAGTACTTATGCCGTGTACACACGGTCGGAATTGCCAACGAGAAAAGGTCCGTCGGAAATTCCGACGGAAAAATAGAGAACCTGCTCTCTATCTAAGTCCATCAGAATTCCCGACAGAAAAAGTCAGACGGAGCATACACACGGTCGGTGTGTACAGGGCATTAGATTACATCTAGGTGTCTGCAAGCACCTCCCATTGTCAATACCAGCAGAAGGCATTGCAGGGAGACGTGAATAAAAGGCGGGGTGCAGATTGTAGGATCCGACACTCCAGAAAGTATCAAATTTGTACTAACTTTTGTAAGACTTGTAAATAAAACTGCAGGCAGCTAATTAAAAAAAAAAAATTACACAAAGATGTAACATTTTTGATCTATTGAAAAAAAAGCATTTAACCACTTCCATACTGGGCCAATTCTGGCCATTCGAATCTCTCCTACATGTAAATGTAGCGACCCCACCCCTGTCGCCCCTTCTCATTCTCGGCTTGTCTGTCTTTGTCTAGGGGTGTCAGTACTGGGGGGGGAGGGATGAGATACACCACGGTTCATGTCCTCCATAGTGAAGAGGTGAAGGCCAGAAAGATTGGGCTTTATGTAGGTGTCCTAGAGTCAAATCCTTTCCTCAGATTCACTCCCCTTTGCTCCTAGTAACCAGAGTTCCACACACTGAATAGGTCCAACACAGTTTTATTCTTCTCAGCGAATAAACATACAGCACAGACAAGTTGGGACCTTTGCAACAGTTCAGTATTAATGGGAGTAGGTCGAGGCACAATCCTTTAAAGTATCGCTAACCACTGTGGTGTCACCAATGGCGAATAGTCACTGCCACCGACTATATGAGGTAGAACATGAATTACCTTCGCTAGCACAGCCCCTGTCAGGGGAAGGATATCCGTCCAAGGGAGTCACCGGAGGCCTCTCTGTCACCAGCAATGCTGCGCCGGACACTCCAGAGAAGTTCCGCTCACCAGTCTCCTCGACCTCAGACACGGGCACCCAAGGAGTTAGGGCCCCCTCGGATTCCTCCACCCTCGCGGAACTCAGTCGAAGGTACTGAGCCCCAGGCATCTGCCATAGTACCTCACCCCAGGCTAAAGGTGCCTGAGATGGACTCCATCTCTCGCTCCGGCCAGGTCAAAGGCATCTGGGCCCGGAACTCCAGAACGCCAGCACCCAAGCTGAAGGTGCCTGGGTACAGCTGCGTCCTCCGACTCTGACCCCAAGGTTAGGGCGTCCGCCCCTTTTATCCCCTCGCCTTTTGCGTCACAGCAGGTTCCCCGCCCCGCTGTACCAGCGCCAGGAAAGAACAAAAAGGAAGCAGTCTTGCAGTGTGGGTTTGAATCCGGCCAGGGCGACAATGCCACCTGCAGGCCGCAGGGAACCTCACACCACCAGAGTCCTCCAAGAACCACAAAAAAGGGTCTCGGATTCCCTAGCAATCAGTGCATCTGGGTTACACTACCACCCAGATGCCTCCCTTAAATTCAAATACCCGCTACATAAAAAATCATAATTTTTTCCTCGAAAATTACTCAGAACCCCCAAACATTATATATTTTTAGCAGACACCCTAGGGAATAAAATGGGGTTTGCTGCAATGTTTTATGTCACATGGTTTTTGCGCAGGAATTTTTCAAATGTGATTTTTTTGGAAACAAAAACACTTTTATGAGTTAAAAAAACACTAGTTAGCCCAGTTGTTTTGTATAATGTGAAAGCTGATGTTACGCCGAGTAACTAAATACCTAACATGTCACATGTGCAGTTGTGCACACTCGTGGAATGGCAACTTCGGTACTTAAAAATCTCCATAGGCGACGCTTTAAAATGTTTTACAGGTTAGCAGTTTAGAGTTACAGAGGATTACGTTCGCTTCTGCGTGTGAGCACGCGGGGACGGGGGTGCTTTAATTTTTTTTTTATTGTTTCATTTGTTTATTTATTTTTATTTTTACACTGTTTTTACAATGTTTTAATCACTTTTATTCCTATTACAAGGAATATAAACATCCCTTGTAATAGGAATAGGGTATGACAGATCCTCCTTAAAACGAGATCTGGGGTCTATAATTCCCCAGATCTCTCCTTAGGCTGGAAAGCCTGAGATAGAAAAAAAAAAAGATCTCAGGCTTTCCAGAATAAAAAAAAAACTAGCAGTATTTACATCTGCCGGCGTCGGAAGTGACGTCATGACGTCGCTTCCGGCCTCTGAGGGTCATAGAGATGGACGGGGCCCATCTAGTTCGGCATCAGCTCTATGGTAAACCGCCAGCGGTTTCATTCTCTGGCTCGCTGGTGGCACGGGTGAGCCCTAGAAGCACCAGAGGGCGGCAGGAGGGATGAGACGTCCCCTCCCGCCACCTGAAAAAAACAATCAAGCGGCTAAACAGCCACTATGAGGGATTTTACTTTGCAGGGAATCGCTGCAGCTGCAGGCATCTTTCAGATATCTCCACTCAAAGTCCAATGTAAACATCCCTTGTAATAGGAATAGGGCATGACAGGTGCTCCTTAAAATGAGAGCTGGAAAGCCTGAGATTTAAAAAAAAAAAAGATCTAATGCCACGTACACACAACCGTTTTTAGTGTCATTGAAAAAAAATGAAGTTTTTCTCGACGTGATTCTTCTCAAGCCTGCCTTGCCTACACACTATCATGAAAAAAATGCTCGAGCAAAGCGCGAAATGTACAACGGCACTATAACAGCACATTCGGATGGCGCCACCCTTTGGGCTGCTTTTGCTGATCCTTGTGTTAGTAAAGTTTGGTGAGAGACGATTTGCGCTTTTCAGCTTTGTGCTCTTCAGTCCATTACAGTGTGACGAATGTGCTATCTCCATTACGAACGCTAGTTTTAACAGAACGAGCGCTCCCGTCTCATCACTTGCTTCTGAGCATGCGCGTTTTTTTCACACACGGCCGTTTTTCATGACGAGAAAAACGACGACGTGAAAAACGACGAGAAAAATTAGAGCATGTTCCAAATTTTTAATGCCCATTTTTCACGTCGTGAAAAATGCTCTGGAGCCCACAGCCCCACACACGATCGTTTTTAATGACCAAATTAAAAAATGAAATTTTTCTCGTCATGAAAAACGGTCGCGTGTACGCGGCATAAGGTTTTCCAGCAAAAAAAAAAACTAGCAGTGTTTACATCTGCCGGCCTCTGAGGGTCATAGAGATGGCCGGAGTCCATCTAGTTCGGCATCAGCTCTATGGAAGTGGTGGGTGGGTCAATTTACTAAAGTTTATCGCATAGTTACATAGTTACAAAGTTAGGTTAAAAAAAGAAACAAGTCCATCAAGTTCAGCCAAAAATTTAATAAAATACAATCCCATATACACAAACCTACACCCACAGTTGATCCAGAGGAAGGCAAAAAACCCCAGCAAAGCATGATCCAATTTGCTACAGCAGGGGAAAAAAAATCCTTCCTGATCCTCCGAGAGACAATCGGATTTTCACTGGATCAACTTTACCTATAAATGTCAGTACCCAGTTATATTGTGCAACATTATTTATTTATTTTTTAAAAAGTAAATTATATTAACAGTTTTCACAAAGAAATAAACAGGTACAGTTGTAGCAACTTTAGACATTAAATTTCATATATAGGGTACAGACCCATAATCTGAATTACAAGTTATTACAAGTAGACAGTGCCAAAAAGACAACACCAATAGTAAGGGCATGGCGCCACTCAATGCATGGGACATTATTGTAGAATAGTGGAATAGCAAATAAAAGAAAGAGAAAAAGCATATACAATACAAAAGAAAGAAAAAAACGGGGTAAGGAATCATATGCAATATTAGTGTCAAGTGACTAATTTGCATACATTTATTGAATGCGATAATTTAAAAGGCAATTCATTATGAATATCATTGATTGTAAAGCCTCATACACACGATCGGATTTCCATCAGACAAAGCCGTGGAATTTTGTCCAAAGGGCGTTGACCATGAAGTCAATCATAAGACAACATTAGCAGAAGTTGCCCAAAGGGTGGCGGTAAAGAGCAGAAAATCCACATAGTTTTGTGTATGTTGGCTGAAAAAGTTCTGCCGTCTGTATGCAGAACAAGTTCACGGTCAACGCCCTTCGCAAAAAATTCCACGGATTTGTCCGATGAAAATCCGATCGTGTGTATGAGGCTTTACACACACATACACATGCTTGGAAAGCAATTAAAGCAGATATTGGTAAGCAACTGAAACTCTCAGGCAATGAGTATATTTGTTATCTTTATTCTGGAGAATAAAAAACTAAAAAAAACGAATGAATTGTTCTTATGTTTGTTTCAACAGTCTAGAAAGTAATCCAACTTGCGCCTATGATTATGTGGAAATAAGGGATGGCTGTGTAGGAAGCAGAGTTCTTGGGAAGGTTTGCAAGCCCGGAGTGTACAATTTCTATTCATCATCTAATAAAATAACCGTTGTATTTAGAAGTGACATATCCATTGAAGGCAGCGGCTTTGAGGCTCATTATCAAACTACTAATGAAGGTACAATGCTATTGCACTTTTCTTTCTAACATTTTTCAGCACTAAACTTGCTTTAGATCATTAGGAAGGTTCCTTGGCTAAAGCCCAATTTGATATATCAATCCCTGATTTAAGCACTTGAGCCCCTGGAAGATTTACCCCCTCCTTCATGACCAGGCCATTTTTTGCTATACAGCACTGTACTCCTTTAACCACTTCAGACCCGGAAGGATTTCCCCCCAAATGACCAGGCCATTTTTTGCGATACGGCACTGCGTCGTTTTAACTGACAATTGCGCGGCCGTGCGACGTTGTAGCCAAACAAAATTGTTGTCCTTTTTCCCCACAAATAGAGCTTTCTTTTGGTGGTATTTGATCACCTCTGCGGTTTTTATTTTTGGCGCTATAGATAAAAAAAGACTGACAATTTTGAAAAAAAAAGATTTTTTTTTTTTTTTTTTAACATTCAATTTTTTATTTAGTTATCAGAACATCAAATAACAAATAAAGACATTAAGAAAAGTATAACAGGATTCACACCATTACAGTTACATAGTATAGCGAGTGCATTTTTGATAAATACATAAATTCTGAATAATAATTGTGAATAATCCTTCAAATTCATATCTTTAAATTCAGTTTCTAGCTAGTAAACCTCCAAGAATAAAACTATTCACTCCTAGGGGAGAAAAAATAAATAAATAAAAGAATATTTTTTTAATTTCTGCTATAATGCATATCCAAAATATATATATATATATATAAAAAAACTAATTTATTCATCAGTTTAGGCCAATATGTATTCTGCTACATATTTTTTGTAAACAAATTGCAATAAGCATATATTGATTGGTTTGCGCAAAAAGTTATAGTGTCTACAAAATAAGGGAAAGATTTAGGGACTTGTTATTTATTTTTTGTTTTTATTAGTAATGATGAGGATCAACGATTTTTACCGGAACTGTGACATTGCGGCGGACAAATCTGACTCTAAAGCCCTGTACACACGGTTGGACTTTTGGCCAACAAACTTCATTTTGAGCAAGTTGGACCAACAATCCGACCGTGTGTACGCTCCATCTGACAAACTTTTTATGCTTTTTTCTTGTTTTCATCGGACAAAAGTTGGGTCTGCAAACGGACAAACTTTTGCCCAACAAAAGTCCGATGGAGCAAAGTCCGACCGTGTGTACAGAAAACCATAGGACTTTTGTTCGATGGACAAAACAACTAATGTTAAAATCAACCAACAATAGCAGAAGTTGACCAAAGGGTGGCGGTAAAGAGCAGAAAAGAGCAGAAAAACCATGTGATGTTGCAAAAAGTTTTGGGAAAGTTTGCAGAAAAGTCCGAGCGTGTGTATGCTATGGGTGTTCCCGACCAACTCCGTTCGGACAAAAAACCACGGAAAAGTCCGATGGAAGTCCGACCGTGTGTACGGGGCTTAAGTGACACTTTTTGGTGACCACTGACACAATACAGTGATCAATGCCAAAAAAATGCACTGATCACTGTATAAATGGGACTGGCAGGGAAGGGGTTAACACTAGGGGGGTGATCAAAGGGTTAAGTGTTCCCTAGGGAGGTGCTTTCTAACTGTCAGGGGGATGGACTGACTGGGAGTAGAGAGAGATCGCTCTTCCTGATCACTAGGAACAGCTGATCTTTCTCTCCTCCCGTTAGAATGTTCTGCCTCTCTTTACCGCTATCCTGAGTGGCCGGCGGATATAGAGTCCGCCGGACCCGCAGGCGAGCTCCTGCGGCGTTTCTCATCTCTTTCTCATCTCTTCTAGCTATACTACCCACCACCACTACCACCACCGCTACCACCACTACATCAACTGATGGTAACTATACTGAATGATGTTTCAACTAATATTATATTTCTATGTACATGTCCCATGTATCTAAGGGCTCGTTCACACTTGCATTCGGAGAGCTTTTCAGAGGGCATATGACAGAAGTGGTATCACCTCCCACTGCCTGCTTCATCCCCGTGAAGCTTGTACTTGCTTATCTCAACCGCTGGCTTTTGCATGTGGTTATGGGGCTCTCGCAGAGCACAGGTGCTATGGCTGCTGAAAGAGACAGGGGGTATGAAAAAGAGAAGCAGCTGGATTTACCAGACTGCAAAAGTAGGCAAAAATATTACCAAGCAGCGTAATCAGGGCCGGACTTACCATTGGGCTTGACTGGGCTCAAGCCCATGGGCCCCGTCCACTAGGGGGCCCCTGCCTGCAGAGGCGGCTCTCTAATTAGGCAAAGGCTGGCGGGGTGAGCCGCGAGCGGGCCGGCGTTCTGTCAGATTAGCGTGACAGAAAGAACATCACCGCCGACACACATTAAAAGTTCCCCCCCGTTACACCCTCATCAGCGGCAGCAGCCAATAGCAGGCTCCACCGCTGTCCTAGTTGGCACCACATTGCATGATGGGAGATGTAGTTCTCAACAGCACACACTAGACTCGGCCAGGCTGTGCCTACACGCTGCAGAGACTACCCCTCCCAGAATGCACTGCAGGGCGGGCGCTCAAAGTGGACAGTCGGCTTCTCCTGAGTCCTGCTTGTAGTAGGGGAAGGAAGACTCGGAAGAGTGATCAACCAGGAAAGTCACCCTAAATACCTACCTATATCACCAGCACCAGGTCAGCGACAGTGCCTCATACCTCTGTCAGTGCTGCCTATATCAGTGCAATGCATAACTTTCTATACTGCAGATCATACCTCTCTCTGTGTCATGCATAACGTTATATACTGCTCCAGGTCAGTGCCTCATACCTTACTCATTGCAATTTTATCCTCAGTGCCTCTGTCAGTGTGACTTTATGGTCTGTGCCTTATGCCTCATTCAGTGCTAGGTGGAACTTTTTTATGGTAAGTGCTTCAGGCTTCTGTTAGTGCAAGGTGCTACTTTATGGTTAGTGCCTCATGCCTCACTCAGTGCCTCATGCCACACTCAGTGCAAGGTGCAACTTTATAGTAGTCCATGTCTGATGCCTCTGTCAGTGCAAGGTGCAACTCTATGACCAATGCTCTCATGCCCTAGTCAGTGCCTCGCTAAGAGCCATGCATAACTATATACTGCATGAGTGCCCAATGCCTCGCTCGGTGCAAGGTGCTATTTTGTGGTTAGTGCAACCTTTTGGTATGTGCCTCATGCCTCACTCACTGCAATGTGCAAAATAATGGTCGGTGTCCATTGTCTGTCAGTGCAGGGTGCATCTTTATGGTCAGTGCCACTTTAGGGTCAGTGCCACCATGCCTCACTAAGTGCCATGCATTGCTATATAATGTATGAGTGTCTAATGACCCTCTCAGTGCAAGGTGCATTTGACCGGCGTCCCCCATGACTCTGCTTTCTTTCTCCCTCCATCCCTCATTCACCTCAGACTCTAACCACACCCCCTTCCAAGCCACGCCCATTTTTTGTAATGTATAGAAGGTAGGGCCCGAAAGTGACTCAAGCCCAGGGGCCCCCACCACCCTAAGTCCTGCCCTGAGCGTAATGCAACACAAATTTTAATGAAAATTGAATTAAAATGGTACGGAAAACATCCGTTTGGATATATTAAGTCCTTCCAAAAGAAATAAACAACATAAATCACACATACATAAATATTAAAAACAATCCAGGCAGTGATCCAGTATTCAGGAGATTTCGCGGGATCATTGAATGGTGGATGTGACACAAAAACTGTTATCTAGATACAATAGATAACCAATAATAGAGAAAACTAACATAACAGTGTGATTCAGATGCAGTTGCTAAGTGTAGTAGAATCCCAGTAAAATCAATGGATTTTGAACAAATTATGTCAAATGCAGGATGTATGTGGGACAAATAGTCCCTATGACAATGGTGATTGGACATAATAATCCTGTAGGTGGCCACCAAAGGACTTGCATCAAGTGTAATCAATAATCATTGAAAAATGTCTCTCCAAATGTAATAACCGATCGATAATAGAAGTAGAAGATAAGACTCTGATCTCGCAGGGATATGCAATTAGCGGACCTCCAGCTGTTGCAAAACTACAAGTCCCATCATGCCTCTGCGTGTCATGCTTGTGGCTGTCAGAGTCTTGCTATGCCTCATGGGACTTGTAGTTTTGCAACAGCTGGAGGTCCGCTAATTGCATATCCCTGTAAGGCTTACAACCGTACAGGTGAAACTCGAAAAATTTGAATATTGTGCAAAAGTTCATTTATATCACTAATGCAACTTAAAAGGTGAAACTAATTTATGAGATAGACTCATTACATGCAAAGCAAGATAGTTCAAGCCGTGATTTGTTATAATTGTGATGATTATGGCTTACAGCTCATGAAAACCCCAAATCTACAATCTCAGAAAATTAGAATATTATGCCGCGTACACACGACCGTTTTTAATGTCATTGAAAAAAACGACATTTTTCTCAACGTGATACTTCTCAAGCCTGCCTTGCCTACACACGATCATGAAAAAAAATGCTAGAGCAAAGCGTGGTGACGTACGAAATGTACGACGGCACTATAAAGGGGAAGTTCCATTCGGATGGCGCCACCCTTTGGGCTGCTTTTGCTGATCCTTGTGTTAGTAAAGTTTGGTGAGAGACGATTCGCGCTTTTCAGCCTCGTGCTCTTCAGTCCGTTACAGGGTGACGAATGTGCTATCTCCATTACGAACGCTAGTTTTACCAGAACTAGCGCTGCCGTCTCATCACTTGCTTCTGAGCATGCGCGTTTTTTTCACGTCGTTAAAGCCTACACACGGCCGTTTTTCATGACGAGAAAAACTTTCCAAATTTTTAATGCCCATTTTTCACGTCGTGAAAAATGCTCTGGAGCCCACACACGATCGTTTTTAATGACCAAATTAAAAAATGGCATTTTTCTCGTCATGAAAAACGGTCGTGTGTACGCGCCATTACATGCAATCAATAAAACAAGGATTGTACATAGAACAATATCGGACCTCTGAAAAATAGAAGCATGCATAAGTACTCAGTACTTGGTTTGGGCCCCTTTTGCAGCAATTACTGCCTCAATGCGCCGTGGCATGGAAGCTATCAGCCGGTGGCACTGCTGAGGTTTTATGGAAGACCAGAATGCTTCAATAGCGGCCTTCAGCTCTTCTGCATTGTTCGGTCTCATGTCTCTCATCTTTCTCTTGGCCATGCCCTATAGATTCTCTATGGGGTTCAGGTCAGGCGAGTTTGCTGGCCAATCAAGCACAGTAATCCCATGGTCATTGAACCAGGTTTTGGTGCTTTTTGCAGTGCGGGCAGATGCCAAGTCCTGCTGGAAAATGAAGTCCGCATCCCCATAGAGCTTGTCTGCGGAAGGAAGCATGAAGTGCTCCAAAATCTCCTGGTAGACGGCTGCGTTGACCCTGGACTTAATGAAGCACAGTGGACCAACACCAGCAGATGACATGGCTCCCCAAATCAACACAGACTGTGGAAACTTCACACTGGACTTCAAGCATCTTGCAGTGTGTGCCTCTCCATTCTTCCTCCATCCTCTGGGTCCTTGGTTTCCAAATGAGATGCAAAATTTGCTCTCATCAGAAAAGAGGACTTTGGGCCACTGAACAGCAGACCAGGTGTGTTTTCTTTAGCCCAGGTAAGACGCTTCTGACGTTGTTTGTTGTTCAGGAGTGGCTTGACAAGAGGAATACGACATTTGAAGCCCATGTCCAGGATCCGTCTGTGTGTGGTGGCTCTTGATGTACTGACTCCAGCCTCAGTCCACTCCTTGTGAAAGTCCCCAACACTTTTGAAAAGCCTTTTCCTGACAATCCTCTCCAGGCTGCGATCATCCCTGCTGATTGTGCACCTTTTTCTTCCACACTTTTCCCTTCCACATAACTTTCTATTAATGTGCTTTGATACAGCACTTTGGAAACATCCAACTTCTTTTGCAATTACCTTTTGAGGCTTTCCCTCCTTATGGAGGGTGTCAATGATGGTTTTCTGCATAACTGTCAGGTCAGCAGTCTTTCCCATGATTGTGATTCCTACTGAACCAGACTGAGAGACCATTTAAAGGGTCAGGAACCCTTTGCAGGTGTTATGGCTTAATTAGTTGATTAGAGTGGGACACTTTGAGCCTAGAATATTGCACCTTTTCACAATGTTCTAATTTTCTGAGATTGTGGATTTGGGGTTTTCATGAGCTGTAAGCCATAATCATCACAATTATGACAAATCACAGCTTGAACTATCTTGCTTTGCATGTAATGAGTCTATCTCATATATTAGTTTCACCTTTTAAGTTGCATTAGTGAAATAAATCAACTTTTGCACGATATTCAATTTTTTTGAGTTTCACCTGTATATACTGTATGGTGGTGGCTTAGCATATAGTATGTTGTACACAGTTCAAGGTATTATTCCTTCATCATATAGTGAAAATATGATGGTTTCCTGTATTGCAGCTTTCCTCACATATATGTGTAGCGGCCTCACCTCTCTCCCTTGCTTCATCGGTTATATGGCTGTTGTCTAGGGGTACCTGGGAGAGAGAGATGATACACACTACGGCCCGTGTCCTCCCGTAACTAGGAGGTGAAGGCCAAGGATTGGGCTTTTGTGTAGGTGTCCTAGAGCCAAGTCCAGTCCTTGGTCCCTGGCTCCTTTGCTTAGTAACCCAAGTTCCACACAGTGAATAGGTACAACTCAGTTTTATTCTTCTTGCCAAGCAATAAAACAGTCTTTCTCCTTTTGAATAATGGGGAAACAGATCGAGGCACAATCCTTTCCCTTCTTGCTGCTGCCCACTGTGCTGTCACCAGTGGTGAATAGTCACTGCCACTGACTAGGTGATTTAGAACGTGAATTTACCTTCTCTCACTTTGCCCCTGTCAGGGGAAGAAATCCGTCCAAGGGAGAAATGGAGGCCTCTCCGTCACCAGCGATGCTGCGCCGGACTCTTCGGAGAAGTTACTGCGCACCAGTCCTCACAAACTCAGACACGGGCACCCAAGGCGTTAGGGCCCCCCTCTCGGATTCCTCACCCTCGCGGAACTCAGTCGAAGGTACTGAGCCCCAGGCATCCGCCATAGTACCTCACCCCAGGCTAAAGGTGCCTGGAATGGACTCCATCTCTGTTCCAGCTAGGCCAAGGGCGCCTAGGCCTGGAACACCGGAACGCCAGCACCCAAGCTGAAGGTGCCTGGGTGCGGCCACGTCCTCCGACTCTCTTCCCAAAATCAGGGCCTCCGCCCCTTTTATGACCTCTCCTTTTGCATCACAGCGGGTTCCCCGCCCCGCTGTACCAGCTCCAGGGGAGGACAGAAAAGCACGGTTCGCGGTGTATGTTCAGCTCGGGCCCAAGGCAACAGCGCCACCCAGAGACCCCATGGAACTTCACACCACCAGAGTCCTTACAAATTCAAATACCCGCTACACTCTCCCCCTGGTGATTTGACACTGGTCCCCAGTGTCTGGTACAAACTCACACCCCACGAAAGGTGGTGTCATAAGTTCAGCCCAGAAACCAAACTACACAATTTAACCCTGGATTGTGCCACGACCTGAATGGGAAAGGAATACAACTATAAAACTTTTCAATAAAACACTTTAAACATCTCACACATTTACATTCCTCCCACTAACTATCTGAAGACCACCCACTCTCAGTAGTCTTGACAGACGAATCTCCTGCAGAGGGAAAGAAAAGAACATACATCCTACCAACATGTGTGTTTGCTTGGAATGAATGAGTCTATCCTAGGAGAAACCCATTCACTCCAATAAGTGCTGCATAATGTAAAAAAAAAAAAAAAACAATTGTTGCGCAACACTGCCACCTGGTGACAGTGCAGCGGTCAAGACACTCATTGCTTCCAGATAAACTTTCCGCTTGAACATTTTCTGTTGGAAGATCTCGTCTATCTCCCCATCATCGCCATTGTCAGACAATGAATCCAGGTCAGAGGTGTCGTAGCACTCTGCGGGCAGATAATTCCCAGTCACGGAACTATCCCCCTTGACGGCCTCTACCGACTGTGGACTACCGCCACTTTCTACCACACAGACAGTCCCAACCCCTGGCTCACCTGGGCCTTTTGAAAAATAGGGATGTCCAGGACTTTTCCTACCGGAGCCATCCAGGCCAGGCAAGCAGTGGGGCGAAGCTCTTCCACGACCACACAAGGCCATCACTAGGCCGACTTTCCTCTTCGGTGGCCGGAGCAGGGAGCTGCTGGTGACCGAGGCAGCATCCTCGGATTTTTCTCTTTTCACCTCTGTTTGGGCAGTCACTTCGCCCGGATCAGTGCGCACGGGGAACGCACCAGCATCGATCTCTCCCTCCGGAGTGGCAGTCCCTGTGAGGAAGTTGAGGTGGAAAGCCCGAGGCTTTTCTGTGAATGGTTCCACCTCGAAGAGGAATTCTTTGCAGACCTCACAGCGCCCAAACGGCTTCAGCTGGACCACCAGTCCCGAACAGCCGGGACAGATCACACAAGGGCTTCCATGTCTCTACAGGTAAAGAGAGCCAATCGCCCCCGGGGCCTTAGTCTTATCCCCGTATCCATGATCGGAGCAGCCAGAGAAGACATATCCGCGAAGGGAGGAACAGAAATCCACGGAGCACTTGAAGCCATCCTCTCTCTTTGCTGCTCCATTGCGCACTGACCCACCTGCGCCGGAATCTCCACGTGCGTACCTCCACGTGGCCAGACTCCTCCCACGTTCTGCACTTGTTCGCAGGCTTTTCCCTTGCCCCGCCCACGAACTCCGCAGTTGTGAGTTGCCTCGTGGCGCGTTGGCCAATATGGCCGACCTACTCTGAACTCCTCTGGGCAGCAAAGTTCAAATTCAGACACCATACACATATCCCGGATACGATGCCCCCACGTGTAGCGGCCTCACCTCTCTCCCTTGCTTCATCGGTTATATGGCTGTTGTCTAGGGGTACCTGGGAGAGAGAGATGATACACACCACGGCCCGTGTCCTCCCGTAACTAGGAAGTGAAGGCCAAGGATTGGGCTTTTGTGTAGGTGTCCTAGAGCCAAGTCCAGTCCTTCGTCCCTGGCTCCTTTGCTTAGTAACCCAAGTTCCACACAGTGAATAGGTACAACTCAGACTCTTCGACAAACTCAGACACGGGCACCCAAGGCGTTAGGGCCGCCCCCTCGGATTCCTCACCCTCGCGGAACTCAGTCGAAGGTACTGAGCCCCAGGCATCCGCCATAGTACCTCACCCCAGGCTAAAGGTGCCTGGAATGGACTCCATCTCTGTTCCAGCTAGGCCAAGGGCGCCTAGGCCTTGAACACCGGAACGCCAGCACCCAAGCTGAAGGTGCCTGGGTGCGGCCACGTCCTCCGACTCTCTTCACAAAATCAGGGCCTCCGCCCCTTTTATGACCTCTCCTTTTGCATCACAGCGGGTTCCCCGCCCCGCTGTACCAGCTCCAGGGGAAAACAGAAAGGCACGGTTCGCGGTGTATGTTCAGCTCGGGCCCAAGGCAACAGCGCCACCCAGAGACCCCACGGAACTTCACACCACCAGAGTCCTTACAAATTCAAATACCCGCTACATATGTGAGATGTTTCCAGGGGTCTCTCATGTAAAGGTATCTTGATAGATCATTCCTGTATAACAACAAAGCAGTGTAGACATGGATATGAAGGGAGCAACACAATATGGTAACTTGGTGATGTGATAACCCTCACTATGAAAGTGAAATAATAGAGATAAATCACAGCTCTACCTTCTGATGACACCGAGAGCCAGTCCTACTGTAACAGTTAGCTGTATGACGGGCAGCTGCTGCTGCTTACCTGGTTGGAGTCAACTCCAATTCTGTCTCCTAAGTGGGTCCTGTTTACCAGAGTCTTCTCACTTGGCGCTGATGACAATAGAAGCCGGTCAGCTGTTGAAAACTGTCAGCGTGTGTGCAGCAATATGGTATGGGGACATCCTGGTATCACTTCCTGGTGTGATGACGTCGCTCCGTTGACGCTGGCGTTTCGTCCGCCAATCTGCGGACTTCCTCAGTGAGTAGGGTTCCTGTCACCTCCATGAAACAAAGCATCACAACTGGCATGTGGCATGTGTACACCCCCAAATGCTGCAACTAAAGGAGGTGTCAGTTGGGGGCAGCAAAAGCATGTCTCAATAGTGGGGTTTTAGCGCCCCTCCCCCTAAGTGATACTATGAATGAGCCCTTAGTATTTTAGATAAAGCCAGTGATTATCAGGTTATGCAGAGGCAGTGGCAATAACTGAATGTAGTTCCTGATCTTTGACAGAGTTTAGGAAGTTTAGGTTCACTTAGTTTCTTATTTGATTTGTATGTAGCACTACCCCCGTAGGAGCTGCTGGTTAGTTTTGGGTTTTGCACGTTACCTCTTCAGCTGCGTTGTCCAGGTAGGAAAGTCTGTAGTAATGTCCACACAGATGTAAAACCTCAAACAGTAAGACCCCATGCACACGAGACGCTGTTAAACGTGTGTTCAGAGGCAGTTGGACACTTTTTTCAACTGCCCCTGAACAAAATCAATGTTATCCTATGTGTCCATGCACACAGTCTCGTTTATTGCCGTTTTTAGGCAGTTGCGTTTAACCTTATTTTTTCAGAAGCAAAAAAATGGGTCCAGACGCAAACGTTTTCCACGTTTCAGACGCAAAATGCGGCTAAACGTGGTATCCGCGTTTTGCTGCGTTTTAGTTTATAAGCGTTTTTAAAGGTGACCTATTTTTTTACATTAGAAATCTCAAAAATGATGGTAAATGATGAAAAACCATTAAAAAAATATTAAAAAAAAACGAATTGCTTGCATTGCACTGTGGACAATCCACAACTTGTGGCAAGTGACAAGGCAAGTGGACAATCCACAACTTGTGGCAGGTGACGTATCAGGTGACGTGGCAAGTGGACAATCCACAGCTTGTGGCAGGTGATGTGGCAAGTGATACGCTAAATACAACTACACTGCTACTCTCTCAGCTGCTGCTACTCACTGTGGTCTCACAAAATGGCTGAAATGGTTAAATAATACTGTTTTTTGAGCTTAGGGAGGGTCTTATGATGTTTCTTAACTAAACGCTTATAGACACAAACACAGTAAAATGCGGTAAAACGCAGCTAAACGCGGCTGGAATCGCGGGAAAACTGGCATTTCTATACGCCGGTTTCAGCCTTTAAAAATGTGTGTTCAGCAGAGTTTGCACCGGCGTCTCATGTGCATGGGGCCTTAGGCTTTATTTTTCTTATGCAGTATAACTTTGAGAAGTAGAAGGTACAGAAGAGTAGGGGAAGGTTCAGGCACTCGCCACAAAAGTTGATAAAGGTAGAAGTTCAAAGTCACTCACTACTCTCAATGTTAGAGTGGATATTGGTCACCCGGATAGTCCCCTCTCACATGGCCTAGCAGCCGGGATGACACACGAATCAGCAAGAGGGCAGTCTCTGCCACAGACCTGTTTGAAGTTGAGCAATGGATAGTCCAGGAATCCTCTGCCACAGGATTTCAAAGTCCCAAACTTCCAGCCGTACAATTTAAAGAGCCTTAAAAGCCAATTCGGCGAACTGCAGGGCTTGTAGTGTGATGGATCCCTCCTTAATAAAGTTGCCAGGCCTCACCCGAGACAGCAGTATTGTGCCGGTCTCCTCCAGGGCAGGTCCTCCCCTGGTCTCCTTCAATAAGATGCCTTCTCCCTATTTAGATGGACAGCTTGGGATCCCTTCTCTGGATATAGGCCCCAGCCAGCCTAGCTGGGCCTACTAAGTAGCGATGCAGCATCGGGCCAACGTGGCCCCGAGACCAGGACCACACACACATACCTCGCGCCCGGAGGGCTGCGGGGCGTGAATGAACCCCAATCAATGGCGTCTACCCCTTAAGTATCCCCTCCCAGCAGGCACAGTGGGTTGACTACTCCCTCTATACCACTTCCGAGAGGGGCCACTCAATGCACCATAATCTGCCCGTGTTCCAACAAGTGCCTGAGGTGGTAACGCCACTTACAGGCAAAAAAGGAAATCACTACCAGGTAAACCATAACTGAGACAGAGGCTAATTTAAATGTAATCATCAATCTTCTGAGCCCAACTACTGGCTCAGACACCCCTCTAAATTTAAAATCATTTGGGATGGACGCTACATGTATTACAATCTGTATTTTACTACAAAAGTACTCTACTACTACGTTCAACAGTTTATACTGCAAAAGTAGGTAGACAAGCAGATACTGTACATTTGTTTCTATGTACTTGTACCTACACCTAAAATTCTAAATGAGATATAACCTGTAAAATTTTAAATATATGTGAAAAAAAAAAACCTTTTCCCACTTGTTTAGCCTGACTGACAAAATACATTATTTTGTGTCGCTGTATACAATGACCTAACTCTGTTTCCCATCTGTTCTAGCTACAACACCCACCACCACCACTTCCACCACAGAAGTCACGATCAATTCCCTCACCGTATCTATTAATGGTAACTATACTGCATGATGTTTCCAACCTAGGGCGGTTTCACACTGCCGTGCTGAGGTTTGGCCACAGCATTGGTGCAGCGCAGTGTTCCCACAGTTTTTGCATGGTTTCCTATAGACTTCTATTTTTGCTGCATTTTCTAAAGCACGCCAAAAGTCCTGCCTGTTGCATCTTTGGTGCGCTTTTAGAAATTGCACCACAAACATGCGTTCTAATAGAAGTCTATGAGAAACTATAGGTAACAATCATGAAAATTGCGGGTACATTGCGCTGTACTCTCATTGCGGCTAAACCTCAGCAGTGTGAAAACGCCCTAATATTATAACTATGTTAGTAAAAAGATAATGGCAATTTTTGACAAGGAATAATTAGTACCAGTTTTCATATATATATATATATATATTGTGAGGGGGTTAGCTCGGCAGCGGGTGTGTGTGACCCCCGGGATGGGCTCCCCACACAAAAACAGGCCCAGCAAACGGAGGTTGTGGTTTTCAAAATCAAAAAGGTGCGGTTTATTTTCTATTTACAGTGACAAAACACAGCAAAGCAAAAGAAACATAAACAAAATAAATCCTGGTCAACTTGACCTCTGACTAAACATACAGGTTTCCTAACTAACAACTGGGATCAGCCTAGTGCTGTCCTAGTCCCTAAGTCCCTGGTTTTAAATGTCCAAGCAAATAGCCACACAGGCTTTGTCTCACCGCACAGGGGTTCACTCTCCCTAGACAGTCCACACAGGTCTGGGTCCAGGCATGAGCTAACACCTAATGAAGCTGGGAGTTCTTATAGAGGCCTAAATGAGCTGACAAGCTTCAGCTGGTCTCATCAACTCCCTGTCTGCACGACGCCCCACACTCTCCCTAGAGGTATGAGTCATCCATGAGCCCACTAGCCTCAGCTGGGCTTATACAACTCTCCACCTAGTTGTATAAGTCGGCGTAAAGCCTGAATCTGGGCGAAATATATCTACCCCCCTGGATGCAACCAGGTGACTTTACCTTCCTGCTGTCACATACCCCCCCCTCTTGTTTTAACCTCGGGGTTGGAACACCAGCAATCAGGCATTCATGTACTCGAGACAAAGCATCCACATTCCCCATTTGAACGCCAGGGCGATGCTTTACTGTGAAGTTGAATTCCTGGAGGGCCAGGAACCACCTATTCACTCTTCTATTTGTTTCCTTGTTTTGAGCCATCCACTTTAACGGAGCGTGATCCGTAACCATGTCAAAGTGCCTACCTAGCAGGTAGTACCGAAGGGAATCTAGAGCCCACTTCACCGCTAAACACTCCTTTTCAACGGTGGCGTAATTTACCTCATGGGACTTCAACTTCCTGCTGAGGTAAATGACTGGGTGCTCTTCCCCGTTCCAGACCTGGGACAATACTGCTCCTAACCCCACATCTGACGCATCACTTTGTACGACAAAGTCTTTAGAGAAGTCGGGTGAGTACAACACTGGCTGGCTACATAAGGCTTGTTTCAAGAATTGGAATGCTGCCTCAGCCTCGGGGGTCCATTTAATCATGACCGACCCTTTCCCCTTCGTCAGGTTGGTTAGGGGCACAGCCTTAGAAGCAAAGTGGGGAATGAATCGCCGATAATACCCAGCGATTCCCAGAAAGGCTCGTACCTGCTTCTTGCTGTTGGGACGTGGCCAACTCTGGATGGCCTCGACTTTGTTGAGTTGGGGTTTTATTACTCCCCTCCCAATGGTGTACCCAAGTTATTTGGCCTCCTCCTGCCCAATGGTACACTTCTTGGGGTTAGCCGTAAACCCCGCTTCCTGAACAGAGTCCAGGACTGCTTGCACTTTTGGCAGATGTGAGGCCCAATCTGTGCTATGGACAATTACGTCATCCAGGTAAGCCGCAGCATACTTCCGATGGGGCCTCAGCATCTGGTCCATTTTCCGCTGGAATGTGGCCGGCGCATTCTGTAACCCGAACGGCATTCTTTTATATTGGAACGCCCCGTCTGGGGTTACAAATGCGGTTTTCTCTTTGGCCGACTTGGCCAGGGGGATTTGCCAATACCCTTTTGTGAGGTCAAGAGTCGTCATGTATCGGGCTGTTCCCAGCCGGTCGATCAACTCATCTATACGTGGCATGGGGTAGGTGTCAAATTTTGTAACTTTGTTCAACTGACGAAAATCGTTACAAAATCGCCAGCTCCCATCCGGTTTAGGCACCAACACAATGGGACTAGACCAATCACTTTGGGACTCCTCTATCACCCCTAAGTTCAGCATTTTCTGTACTTCCTCCCGTATTGCCTCCCGTCGGGCCTCTGGGATCCGATAGGGTTTTAACTTCACCCTTTCACCGGGCGGGGTAATGATGTCATGCTCTACCCCAGATGTTTGTCCCGGCAGCTCAGAGAATACCTCCTTGTTGCGAAGCACAAACTCCTTAACCTCCTGTTGTTGGGGTTGTGACAAGGTGGCTGCTATTCCAACCTCAGGAATCACGCAACCAGTTTGAGCTGGTGACCAAGTGTCTGCGACTAGGGACTCTCTATCCCTCCAGGCTTTCAACAGATTAACGTGATAGATCTGTTCGGGCTTTCGCCTTCCTGGTTGTCTGACCTTGTAATTCACTTCGCTCACTTTTTCCATTATCTCGTAGGGGCCTTGCCATTTGGCAAGGAATTTACTTTCAACCGTAGGGACAAGTACCAGTATCCTATCCCCCGGGGAAAAGGTACGGGTCTTGGCTCCACGGTTGTACACTCTCTGCTGTGCTAACTGCGCTTGGGCCAAATGTTCCTTCACGATGGGCATTACCTGTGCAATTCGGTCTTGCATCAGGGCGACATGCTCAATCACACTCCTGTGGGGAGAACTCTCACTTTCCCAAGTTTCCTTGGCAATATCCAACAGCCCTCTTGGGTGTCTCCCATACAGTAACTCAAAGGGGGAGAATCCCGTAGAGGATTGGGGCACCTCCCTAATAGCAAACATCAGATAAGGAAGTAGACAGTCCCAATCCTTTCCATCTCTATCCACCACTTTCTTCAACATTTGTTTTAGGGTTTTGTTGAATCTTTCAACCAGCCCATCGGTTTGGGGGTGATACACAGATGTACGTAATTGCGTCACTTTGAACAATTTACACAGCTCCTTCATAACCCGGGACATAAAGGGTGTACCTTGGTCCGTAAGCAGTTCTTTACAAATACCCACCCGGCTAAACACAAGAGATAGCTCTTTGGCTATGGTTTTGGCCGAGGTATTTCGGAGAGGGATCGCTTCTGGATAACGGGTGGCATAGTCCATTATAACTAATATGTACTGGTGCCCCCTAGCGGACTTGATTATAGGACCTACCAAATCCATGGCGATCCTCTCAAACGGGACCTCAATGATGGGTAGAGGGACCAGCGGGCTACGGAAATGTGGCATCGGGGCCGACCTCTGACACACAGGGCAGGAGGAACAATAATTTTCTATGTCCTTCATCACCCCCGGCCAATAGAATCTCTGTAATACCCTCTCTCGGGTTTTCTCTGTCCCCAGATGACCTCCAAGAATGTGCCCATGGGCCAACTCCAACACCAACTTCCTGTAAGGTTTGGGCACCACAAGCTGCTCAACGGTTTCTTCTGCCCTTTTTGCCACCCGATACAGTAGGTCCTTCTCTACGCTGAAGTATGGGTAAGTGCAGGTATTATCTGGGTTCACTAACTCGCCATCTATTTTCACTACGTTTTCCCGTGCCTTTATTAGGGCGGGGTCTTTCAACTGTTCTGTGGCAAAGTTTTCCCTGTGAACCTCAAGATCAGAAAACTCCACAGACGGTAGGTTTTCGTCTGAGGAGGTGGGCTCCTCTCCAGTTTCTTGAGTCTCCCCTGCCAATACTGATAAGGGAAATTACGGAGAGTCCTCACCACTCTCAGGGGAGTTCTGGCTATCACATTCCTGGTACATAGGGGCACCAGTGGGGGGCTCAGGATCATCCCACAGTTCCCAGAACTTCGGAAAATCCCTTCCCACAATGGCGTCATGCGATAACTGAGATACTAAGCCCACTGGATGAGAGAGGGTACCTTTGGGGGTCTCGAAACACACTGTAGTCACTGGATACTCTCGGGTGTCCCCATGCACACAAATAACAGCTACCTTGCTATTCCCAGAGACCTCTGTTTTAACTAACTCAGCCTTTATCAGGGTCACAAGGCTACCTGAATCCAGCAATACCACAACATTTCTACCATTAACACACATTTTGCATAAATGTTTCTCAGTTCCTCGAATGGCAGTGCATGCGACTGTCGCACACAGCGACTGACGTCTGCCCGTCAGAAAGTCACACTGCATGGGTTCCTCCACAACCGGGCAATTGGCTGCAATATGTCCCGCTTGCCGGCAGCGGTAGCAAACGATCCTTCTTGCCGCCTCTTGAGCCGCTGATTTCCCAGGCTGTTCTCGCCAAACTTGGGGTAGAGCTCCCACCCTCTCACTCTCTCCACCCTCACCCCTTGGAATCCTCTTATCCGCCCCTGGGGATGGTCTGGTCTTAGAGTGGAAAGTCCGAGTGTCTCTGGAAGAGGCCGTCAGGTTCTCTGTAGCCAAGTATTTCTCCACACGATCCACAAGACCATCGGTCGTCTCTGGGTCTCCATGGCTTACCCACTTTTGGATGGCAGTAGGAAGAGCTCTCAAAAACCGATCCATTACAACACGTTCCACAATCTTTGGTGCGGACAAAGTCTCTGGCTGTAGCCACTTTCTGCTCAGGTGAATGAGATCATACATTTGAGACCTGGGGGGTTTTCCAAGCTGGAAAGTCCAGTTATGCACACGCTGAGCCCGGACAGCCTGGGTGACACCCAGCCGTGCCAATATTTCAGCTTTTAGCATCACATAGTCTTTTGCTTGGTTAGGCTCTAGGTCATAGTAAGCTTTCTGCGATTCACCAGTTAACAGAGGAGCCACCAGTCCAGCCCACTGCTCCTCAGGCCACTTTTCTCTTTCAGCGGTCCATTCAAATGTGGTCAAAAATACCTCTGGATCATCCTCTCCAGTCATTTTTGTCAATAAACGACTCACCCCAAAGGACGCGGTATTAGTGGGACGGCTTTCCTCACTGGTCTGCGGACGTTGCTGCATTACTGCTTCCATCTGTTGTTGTAGTCTCTGCTCTTGCTTCTGCAACAGGTCTATGAAGCGGGCCTCAGATTGCTGCTGGGCTTGTTGCTGAGCCTCCAGACTCTGTTGCAAAGTTGCGTTTGTCTGCTGCTGGGCTGCAAGGCTCTGTTGATGAGCTTGCTGCTGGGCTGCGAAGTTCTGTTGTTGAGCTGCAAGGCTCTGTTGATGAGCTGCAAGGCTCTTTTGCAAACCTGCATTTGTCTGCTGTTGATTGGCATTTGCTAGAGCCAGCTGCTTCAGTATCTCCTCCATGCTGGCTTAAAAAAAAACTGCCACTGGTTCTCCACCAACTGTGAGGGGGTTAGCTCGGCAGCGGGTGTGTGTGACCCCCGGGATGGGCTCCCCACACAAAAACAGGCCCAGCAAACGGAGGTTGTGGTTTTCAAAATCAAAAAGGTGCGGTTTATTTTCTATTTACAGTGACAAAACACAGCAAAGCAAAAGAAACATAAACAAAATAAATCCTGGTCAACTTGACCTCTGACTAAACATACAGGTTTCCTAACTAACAACTGGGATCAGCCTAGTGCTGTCCTAGTCCCTAAGTCCCTGGTTTTAAATGTCCAAGCAAATAGCCACACAGGCTTTGTCTCACCGCACAGGGGTTCACTCTCCCTAGACAGTCCACACAGGTCTGGGTCCAGGCATGAGCTAACACCTAATGAAGCTGGGAGTTCTTATAGAGGCCTAAATGAGCTGACAAGCTTCAGCTGGTCTCATCAACTCCCTGTCTGCACGACGCCCCACACTCTCCCTAGAGGTATGAGTCATCCATGAGCCCACTAGCCTCAGCTGGGCTTATACAACTCTCCACCTAGTTGTATAAGTCGGCGTAAAGCCTGAATCTGGGCGAAATATATCTACCCCCCTGGATGCAACCAGGTGACTTTACCTTCCTGCTGTCACAATATATATATATATATATATATATGTATATATATACCTGTATATATATACCTGTATATAGCACTTACCCCCATTCAAGGGACCGGCTGGTTTTGTTTTGGGTCTGCAGCAATTACCTCTCTAGAGTGGATCCCTTAGCTCCGTTGTCCAGGCAAAAGAAAAGATCTCTTGTAATAAGGCCAAAGTCCACACAGGAGTAAAACCTAATCAGCAAGGCTTTATTCTTTTTCATTGAATTAACTTGAAGAGAGAGAGAGTAGGAAGTTTAGAGAAGTAGGGGAAGGTTCAGGCACGCAACACTTAAGGTTCATTGTCTATATTCGTCGCCACTCAAGCCTGAGTGGATATTGCTCACCCGGATAGTCCCTATATGGGAGCGGTCCTAGCAGCCGGGATGGAGCACGGATATCAGAGACGATGAATCCCTCTTTAGGCGAGTTTCCAGGCCTCTCCCCGAGACAGCAGTACCGTCGCTAATCTCCTGGGCTGATCCTCCCCTGGACTCCTTTTCTTAAGATGGGCCCCCTACAAGCGGGCAGCCTGTGATCCTTTTCTCAAGCGTAGGCCCTTGCCAGCAGCAACAGGGCCTCTGGCTGAAGGTGCCCGAGGCCTAAACACACTCGCGCACCTCGTGCCATGCGGGCCACGAGGCACACTCACTGGACCAGAGGTCCCCCTGTGCGCCTTGGGGTCCCCCTGGAATCGCCTCACGCCCAATGGCGTCTGCCCCTTATGTACCCTCTCCCAGCATGCACAGCGGGTTGACCCCACCCCCTACACAGCTGCCGAGAGGGAACACCTAAGGTGTAGTGATACCCCCCGTAGTTTAACCAATGCTGGCAGTGACAGTGCCACCTACAGGCAACGGAGAACACTACTACACTACAGGCAGTATCACACCCAGAGCAGAGCAATATTGAATCATTGATTGGTCTGAGCCCACTTACCGGCTCAGACTACCCCTAAATTTCCACAAAGCCCCCAAATATTGGGGGGGTGCTACACACACCCCCTCCTAGAAGGGACACTGTCCCCAGTGGTTAGGGAAATCAAAAACCCTTCAGTCCTGAAGGCTTGTTGATTCATTCAACAATACTACAACAACAAATAAAAATAAAAAATTTGAACAGATGCCTGAACCAAAATTTTTGGGAAGGGAGAAAAAAAGAAACACACAGATAACATTACATCTCCAGATATCGACATTTCTTAAAAATATACATTCCACCCATTACTAACTATCTATCCCACCCCATTCTCCGGTGGTGTTGATAGTTGCTCCAATACCTTCAAGAAATCACAAACATGCATAGCAAATAAACATCCTATCACTAATATTCTACACAAATTTAGAAGTAAACTGCCTCCCCTAGAGGAAGCAATTTCTTTCTCTAAAGATTTGTTATGCTAAGCCTAGCATAAAATAAAGAAAAGAACCTTCTTATCCTGAGTAATGCAGTCTTTTTCTCTTTTGTTTTTTTCCCAAACCACTGCCACCTAGTGTTGGCAGAGCCTCAACATTTTGTAGTAGTTACGCATGGGACTGCAACATAACACACCAAACATCCCACATCTTGACCACGGCGTCTCCACACCATGACACACTGACTAACTAACCCCAAGTTCAGTTAGAGGAAATTGTCCTTTGTTTGAAGAGAGAAAGAAAAAAAACAACAAGCTCTCCATTATTTTTTTCTTTATGAGTAGACATTCCCTTTTCAGCAGGGGCAAAGTCATTCTGATCCAGGGCACGGTTTATCCGTGCAGAGACAGGATATAAAGGCAAAACAAGTTCCTGTCTGAAAGTTTCAGAGGTAAAAGCTTGGATCCGGAAGGGTCACTAATTGTCCACGCTCATCCTGAGTGGTGATGGAATGAACGTCTTCTTCCCATTCACTACAGACAACCACCCGGTCAGCATAGATATGCCGGCCGTAGCTCCAGATCCGCTGAAACACGTGAAACTCCTCTGTCATAAGGAAATTTCCCTTTCCACGGCAGGTATCTGAATTAGCAAAGTGATCCCAAATGGCTTCATCATAACATTGTTCCCTAATGTCCTCAATTTTTTTTATAACATCCCGAGGCACATAAGAGAACTCAGACCCGTACTCCTTACTTACACAGTCCATCAATATTTTCTGTAACCGGGCAAGCCTCTGCAATGTTCTCCGGTCTCCCATTCCGGGCAACACACACGAGTCGGGTGGCGGTCTTGTTACAGACCTGACAGATTTATAGGGAGTTCCTTTCTTAGCTGCCAAAGTACATCTAACACCACCCGGGGCTCTTACTCGTGTTGTCGCACCTACAGAGTCCTTAGCTCCCAACTCTTTATAGCGGCAAGTAAGAGTAAAAGCCGCACACTGGTCTCACAACAGTTCCCGAGCCTCGGCTTTGACCTCACTCCCTCTATTACAGGGCATTGGCTTCTTCCCTTTGGCCGATAAACTGACAGGAACAGTCTTAAACACTTGTCTTTCAGCCTCCTTACCGTCACCTGTCGTGGACTTCTCGGGCATCCTCCCGCTCTCGAGGTCCGGTTCAGGCAGGTGCTGGGGCAGGCTTGGACTGCAGCCATGGGAGGCCTTGACATACCCCACCTTTCGCTTCGCTGGCGGGATATAAACTTCAGTAGTGGCAGAGGCAGCGTCCGCTGCGGTGTCCGCCGATAACTCTGCAGTCTTAGGGGCATCCTTCCTTGAGACACTCGCAGTAGGAGAGGCAATGGGCGTGGGCTCGGCTGTAGAAGCGTAGGCGTCCCCCTCCAAAGTCACAATGCCTGTGACACAATTCACTCGGTAGGCCCGGGGCCACTCAGTGGGCTGGTCCACCTCGAAGGGGAACTCTCCACAAGCTGAACACCTTCCAAACGGGCGCAATTGCACGGCAAGTCCATGGCATCTGGGACAGAGCATGCCCTGGGCCTCCGCATCTCGGCATGTATACAAAGCGAAGCGGCCCCGGGCTTTGAGCCGGATCTCCGTATCCGTGAGTGGGGTTGTGAGTGGGGCAATGTCCATAGTAGAAGGCATCGAGAACATCCGGGGTCCCGACAAAGCTGAGGTACACAGAAATGCAGACATGTTGCTCACTCTCACTTGATCCAACTCTCTCTGTCTCTTGGCGCCAATACACCCACAAGTGACCCGCGGGTGGCGGGAACTCCTCCCCTTTTTCTTTTCCTGCACGTAGCTTGCGGGCTTTTCTTTTTCTGGACACGCCCACGAACTACACAGTTGGAAAAGCCACAGTTCTGTGCCCCTTAACCCCTTTCTTTTTTTTTTTCTCTCTCAAAGTTCAGTAACATAGTTCAACTCCTCCAATGGCTGATTTCCAATCACATAGACTTCAATCCACTCGTGCGAGAGGTAGCCACAAATCCCGGACTCGATCCCCCACGTGTAGCACTTACCCCCATTTAAGGGACCGGCTGGTTTTGTTTTGGGTCTGCAGCAATTACCTTTCTAGAGTGGATCCCTTAGCTTCGTTGTTCAGGCAAAAGAAAATATCTGTTGTAATAAGGCCAATGTCCACACAGGAGTAAAACCTAATCAGCAAGGCTTTATTCTTTTTTGTTGAATTAACTTGAAGAGAGAGAGAGAGTAGGAAGTTTAGAGAAGTAGAGGAAGGTTCAGGCACGCAACACTTAAGGTTCAGTGTCTATATTCGTCGCCACTCAAGCCTGAGTGGGTATTGCTCACCCGGATAGTCCCTATGAGAGCGGTCCTAGCAGCCGGGATGGAGCACGGATATCAGAGACGATGAATCCCTCTTTAGGCGAGTTTCCAGGCCTCTCCCCGAGACAGCAGTACCGTCGCTAATCTCCTGGGCTGATCCTCCCCTGGACTCTTTTCCTTAAGATGGGCCCCCTACAAGGGGGCAGCCTGGGATCCTTCTCTAAAGCGTAGGCCCTTGACAGCGGAGCTGGGCCCACGATGCAGCAACAGGGCCTCGGGCTGAAGGCGCCCGAGGCCTAAACACACTCGCGCACCTCGTGCCATGCGGGCCACAAGTTACACTCACTGGACCAGAGGTCCCCCCCTGTGCGCCTTGGGGTCCCCCTGGAATCGCCTCATGCCTAATGGCGTCTGCCCCTTATGTACCCTCTCCCAGCATGCACAGCGGGTTGACCACGCCCCTTACACAGCTGACAGTGCCACCTACAGGCAAAGGAGAACACTACTGCCAGGCAGTATCACACCCAGAGCAGAGCAATATTGAATCATTGATTGGTCTGAGCCCAACTACCGGCTCAGACTACCCCTAAATTTCCACATAGCGCCCCCAAATATTGGGGGGGGGCGCTACATATATATATTATTATTATTATTATTCAGGATTTATATAGTGCCAACAGTTTACGCAGCGCTTTACAATATTAAAAGGGAGACAATAAAGTTATAATACAATAAAATACAAGAGGATTAAAAGCTCCCCGCTCAGAAGAGCTTACAATCTAATATATCTATATATATATATATATATATATATATATATATATATATATATATATATATATTGTGAGTGTGAGAGCCCCTGTCTTGGTGAAAATGAGTGTAAAATGGACACAGGACTCTCAAGGAGGCCGTTTGAAAAGTTCCAGCAAAAGATTGCTGAGCAGAGAAAACTATGCTTTAAGTTTTCTCTGGATTTTGTAAGTCTGGATTGGGGCTGGAAACTTGAAGACTTCAAAGAGCATTGGGAGGGATGGAGTCTTCAGTCTTGTGTCCGGGCTTTCCAGAAATTCTGCAGGTTGTGTGTGTGTCCAGGTGCACACACCCAGGGTCGCCATCAGGAATTTTGGGGCCCTTTACACAGCTTCAGGGGCATGGGCCCCCAGGAGCAGAGGAGAACCGGGGGGCTGCCACCGCACATTGAGAAGCAGGGGGGGCCTGCTGCAAATTGAGAAGCGGGGGGGTGCCACGAATTGAGAACCGGGGGGTGCTGCCGCTGCAAATTGTTAGGACGGGGGGGGGGGCTTTGGGTGCTGACGAACAAGAAAAAAACAAAAGAACAAAAAAAGGGGGGGGTTGCCATCCGGGGCCCTGGGGACCTCTGGGCCCCTTACAAAAAAAAAAAATTATAAAAAAAAAAAGGGGGGGGATGCCATTCGGGGCCCTGGAAACCTCTGGGCCCCTTACAAAGAAATAAAAAATAATAAAAAAAAAAGGGGGGGTTGCCATCCGGGGCCCTGGGGACCTCTGGGCCCCTTACAGGTGTACTGCCTGTACCCCCCTGATGGTGGCCCTGCACACACCCATTATAAGGAAGAGCTGAGCATAGCTCAGAGGAGGGTTGTGTGTGTGTGTCCAGGCGCACACACCCATTATAAAGCAGAGCTGAGCATAGCTCAGAGGAGGAGGGATAGGAGTTGGTGTTGGAGCAGTTGCTGCAGCCAGAAGTGAGGTGTGCTACTATTTAAAGCGGTGTTCCACCCAAAAATGGAACTTCTGCTTTTTTGGAACCCTCCCCCCTCCGGCGTCACATTTGGCACCTTTAAGGGGGGAGGGGGGTGCAGATACCTGTATAATACAGGTATTTGCACCCACTTCCGGGAATGACTCCCACAGGAGTCACTCCACTTCCCGTCCCCCCCTGCTGCCTTTTGGGAAACACACTGGTCCCAGGAGACAGCGGGGACCACTGGGAACGCGCCACGCTACTCCCGCATGCGCAGTAGGGAACCTGATTCCCTCACCGATGATGGTGGCGGGGGCAGCAGAGAGACGAGCGATTGCTCGTCTTCTGCTGCCGACATCGTGGGCACCCTGGACAGGTGAGTGTCCATTTATTAAAAGTCAGCAGCTGCAGTATTTGTAGCTGCTGGCTTTTTAATATTTTTTTTTCCGCGGGACCACCGCTTTAAGAACCCAGGCAATATCCTTGAGACGGCACTCCATATGGGAGAGGCTCCAGGTCAGTGGACTGAGAGAGTTGGGCCAGCTGACAGAGTTGGGGAGACCATAGCTGAGACAACTGGAAGAGAGAGTCTTGGAGACCATGAGTCTTGGAGGAGTGTGAAAGCCTGGAGTGTCAGGAGAGCCCCTTCCTAGAGGCCAGGAGTGGGCCTGCGCAGCTTCTTTGTACTACGACCAAGACTGAGTGAGCCTTGAGAGCCAGGTGGCTTGGCATTTTTGTTTTTGTTGTAAATTTTGGGAGAAGAATCCCTGTGTGTGCACATAAAAGTGGGCTACCACGCCCTTAAACTGAAGTTCCTGTTGGCTGTGAACCCACTGAAAACGCATCTACCACTGAGCTAGACATCCCCCAAATATCACACTAATAAAAAAATAAAAAAATAAAAAATAAAAAATAAATATATATATATATATATATATATATATATATATATATATAAGTTACACTCACCAGCCACTTTATTAGATACACATGTACAATTGCTTGGTAACTCAAATTGCTTATCAGCCAATCACATGGCAGCAACTCAATGCATTTAGAAATCTAGGCGTGGTGAAGATGACTTGCTGAAGTTCAAACCAAGCATCAGAATGGGAAGAAAATTAGATTTAATTGACTTTGAAGGTGGCATGGTTGTTGGTGCCAAACGGGCTGGTCTAAGAATTTCTAAGCTGGTTTACAGAGAATGGTCCAAAAAATAAAAAATATCCAGTGAGCTGCAGTTGTGTGGACGAAAATGCTTTGTTGATGTCAGAGGTCAGAGTAGAATGGGCAGACTGGTTCCAGATGATAGAAAGGCAACAGTAACTTGAATAACCCCTCATTACAACCAAGGTGTGTACAATACCATCTCTGAACTCGCAACACATTGAACCTTAAAACAGATGGGCTACAGCAGTAGAAGACCACACCGGGTGCCACTCTTGTCAGCTAAGAACAGGAAACTGAGGCTACAATTCGCACAGACTCACCAAAATTGGACAATAGAAGATTGGAAAAATGTTGCCTGGTCTGATGAGTCCCGATTTCAGCTGCGACATTCAGATTGTAGGGTCAGAATTCGGTTTAAACAACATGAAAGCATGGATCCATCCTGCCTTGTATCAACAGTTTAGGCTGGTGGTGGTGCAATGGTGGGGGGATATTTTCTTTGCACACTTTGGGCCCCTTAGTACCAATTGAGCATCGTTTAAACACCACGGCCTTCCTGAATATTGTTGCTGACCATGTCCATCCCTTTATGACTACAGTGTACACATCTTCTGATGAATCCTTCCAGCAGGATAATGCACCATGTCACAAAGCTCAAATCATCTCGCCACTGGTTTCTTGAACATGACAATGAGGTCACTGTACTCCAATGGCCTCCACAGTCACCAGATCTCAATCCAATAGAGCACCTTTGGGATGTGGTGGAACTGGAGATTTGCATCATGGATGTGCAGCCGACATATCTGCAGCAACCCGCGTGATGTTATCTCCTGTCAATATGGACCAAAATCTCTGAGGAACGTTTCCAACACCATGCTGAATCTATGCCATGAAGAATTAAGACAGTTCTGAAGGCAAAAGGGGTTTAACCTGATACTCTCCTTTTATAGAATTTCATTGTAATTTGCGTTGCAATGACAAAGTATTTATCTACTAGCAATGTGTATCTTATAAAGTGGCCGGTGATTGTGTATATATAATATATATATATATATATATATATATTTATAAAAAATCTCAAGAAAGGTATATCTAACTATAGCAATGCACATCAGAGACAAAATTGTGTAACTGCATAAATAGAGTGGCTTCACACTGAGGCCCAATAACGTCAGTGATGGGACAATACCTCCCAATGACACCAACAATGGGGCCCATTGACTCCAATGATGGGACACAATTTCTCCCACCAATGATGAGGCATTGTTTTTTCCCATTGCTGCCTGGACCTTTTCTACTCCCAATGGCCACAGCCTAAAAGTCTGAAGGACAGTAAACTGACCCTTTGTTTAGAAAGTTTGGAGACCCCTGCTCTATGGGAAGGCAATTGGCGGTCGCAGTATGGCAAAAAGCAGGGGATGGTCAGAAAAAAGTAGTCTACAAATACATTTTTAATACAGTATTCTCCCAAGCAGTGGCGGCTGGTGCTCAAAATTTTTGGGGGGCGCAAACAAACTGAAAAATAAAAAATCATCAATTGCCGCCACTGTGCCCATTAAACGCAGCCACTGTGCCCAAACGCCGCCAGTTTCCCCCCTCAAATGCAGCCAGTTTCCCCCCCAAATACAGCCAGTTTTTCCCCAAATGCAGCCAGTTTGTCCCCAAATGCAGCCAGTTTGTCCCAAAATACAGTCAGTTTCCCCCCAAATGCAGCCAGTTTCCCCCCAAATGCATCCAGTTTGTCCCCAAATGCAGCCAGTTTGTCCCCAAATGCAGCCAGTTTGTCCCCAAATACAGCCAGTTTGTCCCCAAATGCAGCCAGTTTGTCCCCAAATACAGCCAGTTTGTCCCCAAATGCAGTCAGTTTCCCCCCAGCCCTGCACTTACCTTCCTCGGGTCAGCGCCGTCCTTCTTCCGTCCTCGATGTCTTCTCCCGCCCTCGATGTCGCTTCAGCCAATCAGGTTACCGGTAACCAGACCCGGTGAACCTGATTGGCTGAAACGCCTGTCAGTGTTAACCAGGGAACGCACCCCTGTGCGTCCTCTGGTTAACTATTTGGAAGCCGATTACAGCCCTCAGGCTGTAATTGGGAAGCCTAGCAGAGCCGCTGGCTCTGATAGGCACTTCCAAAAACCAACCAGCCGCTGTTATTCAGATGGCCGGCGCTCAACAGGGGGCCAGCCATCTGAATAGTGGGCGACAGCGACGGCGGCAATACATAGGTTGATGCAATGCATGAACCTATGTATTGTTGTTGTGAGTGACGGGCGCAGGAGCGAGGGGGGGGGGGGGCGGCGCTCCTGCGCCCACTATGGACGCACCGCCACTGCTCCCAAGATGCTGAATTTTTTGCATAAAATTTTGATAGTATGAAAGTAGCTTTTCAATTTTATGATTGTCTCTCTCTAATTGAATTTCCATCTAGCCTTTTATGAGCAGAGTAGACAGGGAGAGATGGTGGAGGAGTCACCTATCTGACTTAACCATCTGAGTATGTGATTTGAGCTGCAGCTATTTAGCTGTCTAACCAACAACTGAATTTGTCAACAAAGTAGTTAAGGTTAGTCAGGTAAACAGGTAAAGGTAAAAAGGCGCCTAATGCCGCGTACACACGATCGATTTTTTCAACGGTGAAAACACCGTCGAGAAAATCGACGTGAAAAACGAGAAACAGCTTGTTCCCCCCACACACGGCCGTTTTAAATGACATTTTTTTTTTGGTCAAAAAAAACGACCGTGTGTGGGCTCCCCGGCAGTGTTTCCCTATGGGAAAACTGCCGCGGAAAAAAACGACGGGAATCACGACGAGAAAAATTAGAGCATGTTCTAATTTTTCTCGTCGTGATTAATGCAGTTTTTCCCATCGAGAAAAACGACAAAAAGCCCACAGACGATCGTTTTTCTCGTCCAAAGGAAAAAATTTCATTTTTCTCGACGGGAAAAATGATCGTGTGTACGCGGCATTATGCCGCGTACACACGACCGCTTTTCTCGACGAGAAAAACGGCATTTTTTCATTTCGCCGAGAAAAACGATCGTCTGTGGGCTTTATGTTGTTTTTCTCGTCGAGAAAAACGGCATAAAAAACGACGAGAAAAATTAGAACATGTTCTAAATTTTCTCGTCGTTTTTTCCAGCATTTTTTTGCGCGGCAGTTTTCCCATAGGGAAACACTGCCGCGGAGCCCACAGACGGTCGTTTTTCTCGTCAAGAGAAAAAATGACGGGGAAAAACGACCGTGTGTAGGGAACCAAGCGGTTCCCTCATTTTTCCTGTCATTATTCACGGCGGTTTTTTAACCGCCGTGAATAATGATCGTGTGTACGCGGCATTAGGCTCCAACTGCTTCCTGGAAATATTAAATGCCTATGACCCCTTTCACACTGAGGCGCTTTGCAGTCGCTATAACGTTAAAAATAGCGGCTGCAAAGCGCCCTGAAAGAGCCGCTGCTGTCTCTCTAATGTGAAAGCCCCGAGGGCTTTCACACTAGAGCGGTGCGCTGGCAGGACGGTACAAAAAGTCCTGCTAGCAGCATATTTGGAGCGGTGAAGGAGTGGTGTGTATACCGCTCCTCCACCGCTCCTGCCCATTGGAATGAATGGGCACAGCGGCTATACCGCCGACAAAGCACTGCTGCAGCGGCGCTTTGCGGGTGGTTTTAACCCTTTTTCGGCCGCTAGCCGAAAGCTAAATTGATGGCGCTTTACCGCCGACGCACCCACCGCCCCAGTGTGAAAAGGAAAATTGTTTGTTTGTTTTTTTAGCCCTGAACATAATGAATAAAGATACACATCTAAAACATTATACAATTGTAGCGCCCTGCTACTTTTGCACCGGGGCTAGTCTGTAAATTTAGTATTGTCTGAGCTGTAAATAGCTTAGAGTGATTATGTAAATTGTTGGTTTCTGTTCCAGCTTTGGCTGTTTGTGCGCATTTCCCACTGTTGCCAGTATGTGTCACTGTTGTCACAGGCCAGTGTGAGAAATACAGCCAGCTGAAGTGCATTGGATATTCTTTCCCCAGAAACAGCCCAATCAGGAGCTTCCTAGTAGCTGGGCATGCTGGGGAAGGATATTTAAGGGGCAGTGCCATGTGCTTCGGGGTCCTTCTTGCCTCATGGCCCTCCAGGCCTGAGGCTATGCTGCTGTGTTTGCTGCAAGTAGGCCCAGAAGCCTGTCTGGGGTCTACTTAACGAAAGGTGATCCTGTGCTGTCTGTCCTGCGGGAGGAAGCCACTCAAGCGGAGAATATTCCAGGGGAGGACCTTACTGGAGAGGACCGAGCTGATGGCTGGTATCTCAGGAAGGGCCTGGTGACTCGTTTGGAGGATGCACTCAAGTTAACCTACCTCACAGTACTGCCGGATGGCTTAAGGGTTCAGGTACTGTACAGCTGACCTAACTAACTGACTACTGGCTAAACAATCCTGTGGCAGAGACTTTGTCCGTGCTTCATACCGGCTGCTAGGTCATGTGAGAGGCCTATTCGGTTGTCGCAAGAACCAGAGATAGAAAGCCGCTGTCATCTGGATTCAAGAACCGCATTAGTGATCTGCAAAACCAAGGTATCTGAACTTCCCCCTAACCCTCTATCCTTCTACCTGAACTTGTTTAATAAAGCAATTGAGAAAAAGACTGACGTGACTGGCAATCACCTCTATTCTAATTACTTAACATAGACTCTTAAGTTCTGGGACGGTGAAATGTGGGGTAACAGCAGGACCCAAAATTAATCCAGCAGCCCCTTCGGGGGTATCGCTACACAATCATGTTAAAGTACATGTAAACCTTAAAGTGATTGTAAATTCTCCTTTTTTTGGTTAAAAATAACAAATCTTCTCCCCCCCCCCATCCCCCTTCCCAACACAATTCTCCCACAGATCCTTCTCCTAGCATACATCTTCCCTCTTCCCAGTACAAATCTTCTTTCACCCCCCCCTCCCCCCCCAAATCCCTCTCAGCACAACTCCTTATACCCCACCCACAAATCCCAAGTCCCAGCACAAATTGTCTCCCCACTTCCAGCATAAAGCCATCCTACACCTCTATTCCAACACAAACACTTCCCCCTCTTCAAAACCCTCCAGGACAAATCTCCCCAAATCCCCCTGCCAGCAAAACATCTCTTCCCACATCTAGAACAAGATCCTTTCCCCCAAGTCCTCCCTTCCAGAAGAATCCTCCCTCCCCCCACCCCATCCTGCTCAAGTCCTCTCCCCAGTTCTATCACAAATCCTCCCACCCAAATCCCTCCTCCCAGTACAAACCCTATAAGAACAAATGCTTTCTTCTAATATAAATCCATATTTACCAACTGTCCCAGGTTTGGTGGGACCTCCCTGGGATATGAACAAAATCCAGCATATCTAGACTAAGGGACCGTTCACACCAGGATGGTGCATGCTTATGTAGCGGGGTCTTTAAATTTAGTTGGGGTACACCTGGGGGTAGTGTGACCCAGGTGTGTAATTGTGAAAGGTTCTGGACCCCTTTTGTAATTCGTGGAGGATTGGGTGGTGTATTATTCTCCTTGGCCTGTGGGTGGCGGGGTACCTACAGGCTCAAGGTAGAATCACTGCCGCAGTGCTACCCTTTTTGTCCCTTTCCGGAGATGGTACGGCTGGGGCGGGGAACCCGCCGTGGTGTTGAAGGGAGGAGATAAAAGGGGGAGACGCCCTCGCCACGAGGTCTTCGAGGATTTTCTCTTCACGCACCCAGGCACCTTAGGCCTGGGTGCGGGCGGTTCAAGGTTCCGGCCCAGGCGCCCTAGGCCTGACCGGAATGAAGTTGGGGTCCATCCCAGGCACCTTCAGCCTGGGGTGAGGTACTATATCGTAGGCCTGGGGCCCAGTAACTTCGACTGGGTCCCGCGAGGGCGAAGTGATCCGAGGGTGCCGCCTTGCGAGGGGACCCGCATCTGAGGTGAGGAGGCCGGGGTGGTCACCCGTCCGGAGATTCCGGAGCAGCATCAACCCGGTGACGGATGGGCCTCCGGTAACTCCCTTAGAGGGACATCTTCCCCTGATAGGGGCCGCAACGCAGCGAAGGTACTCCCATCTACGTTCTATGGAGTTGCTGGTAGAGACTCACAAGTTCTATGTTCTGTGCTAAGCAAAGTTGCTATAACCCCTGGTGAAACCACAGGGGTTTAGATTGAAATCAAGATAGTGCCTCGACCTGCTCATCCCACCGTTTGCGTTATGTTATGGGTCGCAACCAGTCGGCTGTGAAAGGATTGTTTGTTGTGGAAGTATAATAAACAAGTGTTGGACCCTGCATCGGTGTATGGACTCTGGTTAATGGGAGCAAGGGAGGTTTCAGCATAGCAGGACTGAGCTTCATAACTAACACACATTGGCCCGAGGAATGTACTGATACTGGCCTTCACCTCACCCACAGCTATGGGGAGGACATGGGCCGTAGCGCATCTCACCCTGTCATGTGACATACCCCTAGCAAAAGGAGATGGGGTGAGGCCGCTACACTTGTTTCCTGCACCACATTCAAAATGCAATGCAGTTTCTATCTGCAGCAGGTATCAATGTTAACTTAGTGACACCCCAAATGCCGGTTGCAAACGCAGTGCATTTGCCTGCACCGGATCGCATGATACAATAATACCATGCAATCTGGTTGCTGTGTGTGTTTTTTTTCTTCTTTTTTTTTTAAAGTAGTGCATGCACTGCTTTTGGTGTGATCTGGCATGATCTCAGCCCATTCATTTGAATGGGCTGAAATCACTCTACCCGGGTCACATGTGAATCACACAAACGCACAGCACGTTCAGCAAGTACAGTCAACTTGCTGTAGTCTCCATTTGGAGAGCATGTGACAGGGTGACAGCCCAGCACCACATTTGAAAGACAGGGACAGAGCGTTGTCACCCTATAACAGGAATTGTGAGTGCAAGAACCTTCTTGGCAGGATTACCAGGTATTCTTTTAATGAAAACTACAAAGCTGAAAAATGTAAAGCACATGTTGTTTTTAGTTTATGTACAGTAGGGAAGGATTAAAACCACAATCAGCTTTCCTGGTACCTCCATGGCAGCATACGTGTGATAGAGCTCCGCCTCGACTCCTCCTTCAGGACTAGTGAATAGCATAAATTAAAGGCATAGCCCCTCCCCCAACATTCTCCTTTTTTTCCTCATACCTTCTTGTGCTGGTGAAGAGTAGCAGTATGTCCATACCTCTGCAGTCGGCAGCGTCCGCCGGGTTTAGCCTTTCCCGTGCGCAGTCCCTGTTCTTGGGCCGCTCACAGCGCTGATAAGACTGGGAACCCCTCTGTGGATCTGTTGGGGTCATTTCGCAGAGTTTCCTCACAGGAACGCAGTCTGCTATCACATCCATGATGAATGCAGTGGAAGTCGCAAAAGGATCAGCTCCATCTTCCCAGGCTGGTGGTTTCCATTTTTTATTCCAGGCATTTGTGTTTTTCCCCTTTCTTTTCCTCTCTTCCCCTCCCCCTCCCCTTTCCTTTGCTTGTTAGGCTCCTTCAAATGATTGTTATCTTACTTTTTTGTTCCTTTAAAACTGTGCAACTGGATAGGGCAGGTGTCTCTCTGTGCAACAACATTGTGGTGCTTTTTTCCGGGTTTGGGGGGGCTACAGGTGCTCTGTACGTCCCGCCAGGTAGGAGAGTGTCACGGCGCAGCGTCCTCGCCGCCGTCTGCGCATGTGCGATTCGGGAGTGATACAGAGCCGTAGTTTCTCGGCTCTCTGTACTGGGCGACGCTGGATCTTCTGCGATTGCGCATGCACAGACGCTTGGTTCAGTGGCGGCCATCTTGGATTCTGGAAAGAAGGCTAGATTTGCCCTTTTTTTCAATCAATTCCAAATGGTGGTTTATGGGATTAGCCCACGCACCTTGAGCCTAATTAGGTTCAGATTCAGGGATGGCTGTCAGTCTCCTCAGCTGTGCCCTGCTAGGTCTCTCTGATGCTGCTTTGTGGTAGGTACTTTTTATTTTCTCAAAAAAAAAATGTTGCCGATCAGAAATGTTTATGTTAAAAAAAAAAGAAAGATAACAATATAAAAATGTTTATGTTTAAAAAATAAAATAAAAAATAAAAACAGATGACGATATAAAAATGTTTATTTAAAAAAAAAAAAAAGTGACGCCAAAAACTCCTGATTCTTTTCCCTTTCTTACTATATTTCTGGAGCTGATCCTTGTGCCCAACTCCGCAATGAGTCATTCATCTCGCAGCAAAGATCCTCACACTTCTATTAGGTATGTGACCAACTATACGTGAGTATTAAAAAAAAAAGTGCGCTCACTGGTCTAGCGTGAGTTCCTTACACCGTAGCCCCACCCACTCCAAGGGGTCCCGCTCATCAGGGCGTAGGTCCCATTCTTCACGTCGTAGATCAGAGAGGTCAAGATCCAGAGGACGTGATCGACCCCCCTCTCCTAGGACCTATAGGAAGAAGAGATGCTGGATATGTGGGGCTATACCGCTACCAGACAGAGTGGTCTGTAAGGACTGTTTTACGGACTATGCGTCCAACCGCGAGCTAGAAAATCAGCACGCTGTAGATCTGCTCAAGCGAACAATGAAGGACTCCTTCTCTGAGCTTTTGGCTTCGGTCCCCGCTCAACCACTTCAGCAGATATCCCAGGTTCAGGATATAGAACCTAATCTCCCTGGTCCGTCAGCACTGCAGTCAGTACACCTCTGCCGCCGTCAGGCCGACCAGCTAGAGATTCACCACCTGAAGACTCTTCAGGGGACTCTTGAGAAGAGTCAGAACCTTCTGGCTTCAGTCTCTCCTTGGTAAAGCCATTCATCCAGGCAGTCAAAACTGCAATCGCCTGGAAAGACGCAGAATAGCCTCCCCAAGAGTCTACAAGCTACTTCCCATTCCTCAAAAGGAAGCAGGTTCTTTTCCCGTTGATGGGCAAGATTAGTCAAGTCATTCAGAAGGAATGGTCAAAGACTGATAAAAAAAATAATAATTTTGGGGTCGGTTCAATAAACTATATACCCCTTACCAGAGTCGGGAACGCAGTCACCGAACTCCATGCCAGTGGTAGACGCGTCCGTGGTGCGACTCGCAAAAAACTTACTCTACCAATGGAGGATTCCACTTCCTTCAAAGACCCTCTAGACAGGCGAATTGACCTGGAGCTGAAGAGGAGCTACTTAGCCGTGGAAGCAGCATGTAAGCCAGCTATTTCCCTCACGTCAGTATCAAATGCCATAAGATCTTGGACAGATTATATTGAGATGGCTTTGCATCAGGATGTCCCCATGGAGGATATAATTAAGGCCTTAGAAGAGCTTAGATTGTCGGCAGACTTTGTCTGCGTAGCGGCCATTGACACGATCAGGTGCTCGGCAAGATCCATGTTGCATTCAGTGATGGCGAAGAGGGCCTTGTGGCTGAAACCCTGGATGGCTGACTTATCCTCCAAACAAAATGGGTGCAAAATCCCGTTTGATGGGAAAGCACTATTCGGAGACAAAATGGATAAAGCTATCTCCAGGCTGTCAGGAGGGAAGTCTGGTATGCTTCCACAGGACAGAAGTAGGCGAAGATTCAGAGGTGGTTCCTCTAGGTTCCGCCAGTCAAACCCAAGGGATTTTAGGCAGTCAAGACAGCCCAGAGACAACAAAAGACCTTGGAAAGGTACTCGGGGATCCTTTTTGAACAGGAAGATGAAAGCCCTTCCGGCTCCACAGGAGCAGAAGCAGTCTTTTTGACGCCAGAGGAACCCAGGCACTCCCGGTGGGAGCCAGGCTAAAGTTTTTTTTTTACCCCAGTCTGGGCCACCTGCTGCCACAACCCCTGGGTTCTGTCAACAATTCAATGGGGGCACTTTTGGAATTTTTCTCACCCTCCACCTCGGAACTCTTTCAAAGGAACAGAGATTCCATCCTCTCCACTGAAGGCTCAAGCTCTAAAAAACTTCCTAACGTCACTCCAGCTTCAGGGGGCGGCTGTTCCGGCTCCCTTGGCAGAGCGCTTCGCAGGCTTATACTCCACCCTATTTCTGGTCCCAAAGAGGACAGGGGGGTGGAGGCCTGTGATAGACCTAAAGAGGCTCAACCGGTATATCCGCCCCGAAAGCTTCAAAATTGAGTCCCTGCAGACGATTATTCAGGCAGTCCAGCCATCAGATTGGATGATTTTGGTCGATCTGCAGGATGCGTACCTACATGTTCCAATTCTACCTGCATTTCAAAAATACCTGAGATTTGCAGTGGGACGGACCCACCTACAGTTTCAAGCCCTGCCTTTCGGTCTGTGCACCTCTCCCAGGGTGTTCACCAAGATACTAATATCTGCTTTAGTTCCCCTGCGGGAGAGGGGCTTGAGGATATACCACTACTTGGACGACATCCTACTCCTAGCAAGCAATCCGGATCAGTTGGTATGTCACCGGGACATTCTTCTACAGTCCCTAAAAGAGCTAGGGTGGCTGGTGAATTCCGACAAGAGTCAACTAATGCCAACACAGCAGATAATCTATGCACAATGTTCGATACTCAGGAGGGGACAGTGTCATTACCACTGCCGAAGGCAAGGATTGTCATCCAGAGAATGATCAAAGTCATCCAGAGCCCGTATCTGACGGCTTCACAATGCCTGAGCTTCATTGGCACAATGTCTTCCTGTATACCCATGGTTCCTTGGGCACATTGGCACTTGAGGTATTTCCAGACTGGTTTCTTGGCACAGTGGAAGAAACAACGACTATCTCAGACGATCCTGCTGATGGGAAAAATACGCAGGAGCCTTCACTGGTGGACAGTTCCGGAAAACCTCTCCAAGCCTCATCACCTGGGCTCCCTTCCTTGGATCACAATTACGTCCGATGCAAGCAGACAGGGCTGGGGAGCCCATTGCGGGCAAACCAGAATACAGGGGAGATGGGCATGCACCACCCAGGGAGTGGTATCCAACATCTTGGAGATGAGGGCAGCCTTCTTGGCACTGACCTCTTTGGCACCCCACATCAGAGGCCAAAGAATACTCCTACGCCTAGACAACAGAGCAGCTGTCGCTTATCTGCAGAAGCAGGGAGGCACTCGCAGCAGGTCACTCCTCAAGGAGGTAGAGCCGATCATGCTCTGGGCGGAGCAGAACCTCCTGGACCTCAGAGCGATGTATCTGCCAGGCAGGTTGAACACGGAAGCAGACACTTTATCCAGAAACTTCCTGGACAATGAGTGGGCTCTCCACCCCCATGTCTTCCTTCAGATTGCCAACATATGGGATCCCCCTCAGGTAGATCTGTTCACCTCCCCGAAGAACGCCAAGCTGGACAGGTTCTTCTCTCGGCTGCCGCATCCACAAGTCGAGGCAGTGGATGCCCTGTCATGTCCCTGGAGGTTCACCACGGCATATGCCTTTCCTCCCAGGCCATTGATGTAACGGGAAGGCCCGGGGGACTCAGAATCGCTTAGAAAGTATGAGATACCCTTGCTTCAGCTCCCCCGATGGCTCTTATGTGTCAATCACCCTGTGTCTCTATTAGGGGCACAGGGTGAATGAAAACCCCAATATGGCCTATGATGGCCATATTCAAGCTGCACATACATTGTATCTAGATTGAATGTGTACTGTGAGGGGGGGTGTAATCATTGCGGTGAGGTGTTAAGGTTATTTGCATTCTATTGTCTATTATGAATTAAGTCTGCTACTGTGACAATGTGGATTGGAGCTGGTCAACCGTCTGGCTGCATATTATGGGATGTTGAAGTGTCTTCTGTGAGGAGGGGGGGGGGAAATCACCCCTCCTGCCTAAGACTGTTTATCAAAGGAGAAGTTTGAACACACCTGACCTGTATTACCATTGTCATTGGACAGTTTAACCTGCCCTGTTCCCCAAAGGATGGGAGGGGACGGTTTTGAAGAGAAATGTGTTACCATGTGTTTTGAAAATAAAGTCATTCCCTGTTTTGGAACTTGAATACAGAGCGTTGTCTCGTATCTGGGGGGAGAACCATTCGTATGGGGTCTTATTCAGCTGGTTGGAGTGTCTGGTGGCTGTCGTGTGGTTGGAAAGGGAATATCCTAACGGTGTTAACCCCTTTCATACGTGGGGTGCCGTTACAATTAATATTCAAATTCCTCCTGAGGCTCCTCAGGGAGCCAGTCCAGGTGGTGGCAGTACTTCCGTATTGTGCCTCAGTGTGGGCTCTCCAATCAAGATCCCTCCTTTCCCTCAACTTCTGTCGCAGAGCAGTCTAGTTCATCCAAACCCTCAGAAGTTGAATCTTCGAATCTGGAGGTTGAGAGGCGAAGGTTCGAATCCCTAGGGTGTTCTCCAGGAGTCATATCAACCCTTCTAAAAGCTAGGAAGCCAGCAACTAATGCCATATATTCAAGAATATGGGACAAGTTCTTGTCGTTTGTTTCCGAAAATGGATTTCATCCAATCCTTCCTTCTACATCTCATGTTCTAGGATTCCTTCAGACAGGACTTGATCTGGGACTTGGTCTGAGCTCTCTCAAAGTGCGGGTAGCAGTAATCTCTGCTGCAACAAATAAGAGATGGGCGGAGGATCCTTCAGTAGTCACTTTCCTCAGAGGTATATTGAAGATTCGCCCTCCTGTCAGACGATCATTTCCTAAGTGGGATCTGTCCCTAGTCCTGGAAGTTCTATCTGACCATCCCTTTGCTCCAGTGGAACAAGTAACAATATGGAACCTGACACTAAAGGCGTCTTTCCTGCTAGCCATTACATCTGGCAGAAGAATCTCGGAACTTCACTCTTTAGGGATAGGTGACGACCACATCTCCTTCTTCACAGAGTGGAACTTCGTCCCCTTCGGGGGTTCACACCAAAGGTTGCTACTCCAAGCCACCTGTTGGAACCCTGGGCACTACCAGTGATTACAGACATGGATTCAGAGTCTTGTCACGAACTGGATGTATCCAGAGTGCTCAGGGCCTACCTAGAAGCCACCGGCCCCTTCATAAATTCTGAGAGACTTTTCATCGTACCGTTCGGTAAATACAGGGGCAAAGAAGCTTCCATCAGAACTCTGGCATCTTGGGTTGTAAAGTTAATCCAGAAGGCCTACAGGGTGAAGAATATGGAGCCTCCATCCCGAGTGAATGCTCATTCTACAAGGGCAGTCTCAGCTTCCTGGGCAGCAAGGGCTAATGTTTCGTTGGAGACAGTGTGCGGGGCCGCCACCTGGTCTTCTCACCATACGTTCCTCAGACACTACCATATTGATCCAGGAGCGCTCACGACTGTTGAGTTTGGAAGGAGGGCAGTTCAGGCTGCTATGTCCTCTTATAATTAAACATTTATTGTTAAGCAATTATCCCACCCATGTCAGCTAGTTAGTTATCACAGGTATGCTGCCATGGAGGCACCAGGAAAACGGAAAATTGTATCATACTTACCAGTAATTTTCCTTTCCTGGTGCCTATCCATGGCAGCATACGCTCCCACCCTCGGTATTCTATATTACAGAGAATGTTGGGGGAGGGGCTATGCCTTTAATTTATGCTATTCACTAGTCCTGAAGGAGGAGTCGAGGCGGAGCTCTATCACACGTATGCTGCCATGGATAGGCACCAGGAAAGGAAAATTACTGGTAAGTATGATACAATTTTCCGTTTTACATGTGTTCGAACCAGGTAGAGTCACCCCTTCTACTGCATTTATCATGGTGACTGCTGTAACAGAGACAGAAAATGATGGAAAACCCAATACAGTTGTCACCAGAACAAAAGATAATAGTAAATACACCAATACCAGAGATTTCTGTCGATTTCCACTCACTTTGTAGGATTACCTCTCACTTCCCATTGCCTCCCTGGGGCAGGAAGTGAAGGGAAATCTCCCCAATGCCAAAGAGAAAGCAAAAAATAATCTGACAAGAGTTTTAACCCTTCCCTACTCTAACCTAAAATTAATAAAAAAAAAAAAAATTTTTGGCTAGGCATACATTTTAAAAGTACTGCAAATGGCGTTGCTAATGAAAATGATTTAAAAAAATTAATGTATTTATTAGATTTTAGTGATTGGGTTTACATACACTTTAGGACTTCTAATCTGTCAGCAGAGATGAAAATCAAATTAGAGATGCCATCATGAACAGTCACATACCTTGTGGAGTGCCTTGGGAGAACCAAAACCAGGGGTAAAATAGTATGTAAATGTCCCCTCACTTTATTGTTGGTCTACATCCTTTCGAAGGTGGTCAGCTTTTTCAAGAGGAGCTTTCCAAGATACATAATAAAGGACATCTTGTTTGAGGATGTCTAAATATGCATATGTTTGTGCAAACACTGCTTAAAGCCTTTCATGCCTGGTGACAATTTTGAAGCATACTGTAGATCTTATTATATAGTTAGTAAATTTGTCAAAACGTGTCTTCTGAATCTAAAATTTTTATCTAACTTTTTTTTTCTATTTGATTTCATCATAGAGACCGATTATCCTTATTATTATTATCCTTGATTTATTCCCAGAAATACATGAGTGTAAGTATGTTATATATTATAAATCGAATTCTTTGAACTGCAAAGATTTTGGTGGGGTATTTTGGTTCTTCTTGCTATCTCATTTAATATGACCAGCACATAGGTTTTTGTAAGCTCTTTCTTTCTACCTTTCCCATGTCACAGCTCTTTAGCAGTTCCTGTATAGCAGTTGTAAAACTGTGTGTAAAAAATCCACTTAACCAGGGCCTGAAGCCTCGTACACACGAACGAGTTTCTCGGCAAGAAACGACAAGAAAACTGCCGAGATAGCTTTCTTGCCGAGAAAATCGTTCGTGTGTTTGTTTTCTCGTCAAGAAAACCGACAAGAATCTCAACGAGAAATATAGAGAACCTGCTCTCTATTTTCTCGTCGAGATTCTCGTCAGCCTGTTTCTCGACGAGAAAATTGTGTGTGTGTACACTTACCTGTCCTCCGGGAAGCCCGCGCATGCTCGAAATGACTTCGACGCATGCGCGGTAGCTTCCTAGGCATAGATAGGGTGTAGCAAGATGGCGGCGACGGCATCGAATGTGACGAACGTACGCTCGTCGTATTCGATGACGTCACCGCGTTCGCTCCATTCAAAGAACCGCGGGTTCTTTGAATTGAGCGTGTGTACACTCGGCCGGGACAAGTTTCTTGTCCAAGAATCTCGTCAAGAAAAACGACCTGTTTTTTCTTGACGAGATTTTCGGCCGTGTGTACGAGGCTTTACTGACAACTTTTGGCCAGAGGGGCAGTACAGTCCAGAGGCTCATGGTGCAGAGACTCGGGGGGGGGGGCCCTCCCGCTCTCCCTTTTCCCTGCCTCCTTCTGAACCCCATCCCAGGCTGAAGCTCTGCTCCAGATACTCTCTGCTCACTGGGCGGGTTAGGCTGGACAGCGCCGCCGCCTAATGCACCAAGCCTGGGTTCCCAAACTGGCCTGCAGGGGGGAGCTGGGGTGGCTCAGTCAGAGCCGGCCTCTGCTTGGACACGGTGTACACCATCCATGCGGGGGGAGGGGGTGGTCTGCACTCTATCATCATCCTGCACTCGATAGGACACTGGTGGGGACTTTCTACTTCTCTTGACCAGGAAGCCTTTAGGCATCTCTGTCGCCGAAGCGCTGTGCATAATTCCCAACTTCGGAATGAGGGACACTGGGGGGAGGAAATTACCTGCAGAGCACATATTGCTCCACAGCAAAATGTGGGTGTGGCCAAACTCCTAACAGGAGGGGGGGGGGGGTGCGGGGTAAAGGGACATGGTTAAAAAAAACAGTGCTTCCTTGAACTATAAAATATGCTTTGATTGCTTTGTCTGAGCCTACCTTAAAGAATAACTTCAATAAATTAGCCAGGAACTGCATAGCAACCAGCAACTGTTGAGACAATGAACACTTTTGTGAGAAGTATGTAATGTACAATATATAGTGTAGGAGTGTGTATATCGGAGCACAGGGGTTGGGGATGTCAAATGCACATCAATGCACATGTTTCAGTCAGTGTCGGGTTTAGGATACAAGGCAATTGCCTGCACCGGATCTCATGGTACAATAATATGCAATCTGGTTGCTGTGTGTTTTTTAAATTAGTGCATGCACTGCTTTTGGTGCTGTCTGGCATGATTTCAGCCCATTCAAACGAATGGGCTGAAATTACACTCTACCCGGGTCACATGTGAATCACACAAATGCACAGCACGTTCCTGTGCAATTCATGGTGTGAACCATCCCTGTGTTCTGGCACTTGGCTCAACTAACTTGCCTTGGCAGGGGTACAATAGCTTGGGCACCTAGGACAATTGCCCCACATCTCTTTTGGAGTGTCTGGGGTCATCCCCTCTGTGGCAGCTAGCGCTTCTTTGATTGGGAAGTTGGGGGGGGATATGTGTGTTAGGGAGCTCTTAAGGAGGGGAGAGGACTTTCATATCCAACCTCCTTCTAAGACAAGTCCTCTCCCCTCCCAAGGTGCCCCTAGCACCCCCCCCCCCCTGCACACCGCACAATCACTCCAAATTATCTTTGTAAACTTGCCCCCCATACTCCCGTCCCCATGTGCCTCTGCACAGCAAGTCTCATGTATAGTGTATTTACTACAGACCTCAAATCAGCATGGCTCAGGCAGAGTGGTGTGTCTCCTCCCCGCCTCCTTCTACTGTCTGTGTACAGGAAAACATTACAGCTGAGGAGAAGGAGGGGGCGCTTTGCACTGTGTATGTGTGAAGCCGTGTACACACGATCGGTTTTACCGATCGTGTATGGGCCCCATCTGTCTTTTTTCCCATCGGTGTGAAAAAATAGAACATGTTTTAAATGTATCCGATGGGAAAAAAAACGATAGCAAAATCCGATCGTTTGTGTGGAAATCCATTGGATAAAAAACCCACGCATGCTCAGAATCAAGTCGACGCATGCTCAGAAGCAATGAACTTAATTTTTCTCGGCTCATGGGAGTGTTTTATGTCACCGCGTTTGAAACGGTCCATTTTTTGACTGATGTGTGTGGGCAAGACTGATGGAAGACAGTTTCATCAGATTTCCGATGGAGAAAAACATCGGATTAGAATCCATAGGATATCCAATCGTGTGTACAGGGCTTTAGAGGCAGCTGGTGAGAGAGATGCCGGCTGCCATGCTGAGATGTGCTAGTGGCGTGCGGGACCCCAGACACCCCACACAAGCTGCAAGCAGATTGGTGCGGCCTTTCTACAAGGCATCAGAGTGCAGTGGCGGCTGTTTTTTTTGGGCCAGCGGCACCCCCCCCCCCCCCCGTTGTTTGCCGGTCGGTCCAGCACTTACCCCATCTAGGCGAGTGTCGGCAGTGTGCAGCGGCTCCGTGTCCTCTACTCCATTGGCGGCTTTATTCGCTGTTGTAACACACCTGGGTGGGCTGTGAGCGCATTCTCGGTGCCCAGAGCCCACCCTATTTTGAAGCCTATTAGAGCCTCTGGCTCTAATCAGTGCTTAAATAGAACACACACCCCCCATTGGAATCCATGCATCTGGCGTCCTGAAAGGGGCCTGACGCATGGATAGGGGAGGCGGCGATGGATGGAGGGGCGGCGCCCGTGCGCCTTTAATGGACTTGGGGGCAATTTGCTCCCTGCTCCCCGGCCCAGTCCACTCCCGCACTTAACCTTTAAATGTCTGAACAGTCTGCCTATGTTTTGTCTGTCTGGATAAAATGACATCATCTCTCCTTTCTCAGCTGGCCAATAGAAAGAATGACAACATCTGACTCCTTTACTTGTATTTCAAAATTTTGAGCTATTAAATTCTTCAGACAGACTTCTTTCAATGAAGGGAATAAGGAGGTAGAAAGAAGCATGAAACAAGCCTAATGCCGCGTAAATACGACAGTTTTTCATGACGAGAAAAATGCAATTTTCTAAAATGGTCATTAAAAACGATTGTGTGTGGGCTCCAGAGCATTTTTCTCGACGTGAAAAATGGGCATTAAAAATTTAGAACATGCTCTCGTCGTTTTTCACGTCTTGTTTTTCTCGTCGTGAAAAACGGCCATGTCTACGCTTTAATGATGGGAAAAAAAACGCGCATGCTCAGAAGCAAGTTATGAGACGGGAGCGCTCGTTCTGGTAAAACTCGCGTTCGTAATGGAGATAGCACATTCGTCACGCTGTAACGGACTGAAAAGCACAGAGACTGAAAAGCGCGAATCGTCTCACCAAACTTTTACTAACACGCGGTAACACGAAATCAGCAAAAGCCGCCCAAAGGGTGGCGCCATCCGAATGGAACTTCCCCTTTATAGTGCCTTCGTACGTGTCGTACGCCACCGCGCTTTGCTCATGCATTTTTTTTCATGATCGTGTGGATGCAAGGCAGGCTTGAGAAGAATCACGTCGAGAAAATAGGATTTTTTACTCACCGTAAAATCCTTTTCTCTGAGTCCATGGACCGACACAGCTTCTCTATTGACAAAGTGGGTATTATCCGTTAATTAGGAGTGACTAGGCAGAAAAACTTGTAAAAAGTGTTGCATCACACCTTCTACAGTACCGCCCAGGGGGCGGACCCTCTGGGTATACCCTCTCAGTCTGCACATCGCAGATCAGTTCGTCAAAAAGCAGTACAAACTTAAAAGGAGGGGTGGGTGCTGTGTCGGTCCATGGACTCAGAGAAAAGGATTTTACGGTGAGTAAAAAATCCTATTTACTCTTTCGTCCATGGACCGACACAGCTTCTCTATTGACAAAGTGGGACGTCCCAAAGCAGTGTCAGAGAAAAAAACGAGGGGTGGTAACAGCATAAAAACAAACTTCACCCCAAAACACAAAACAGCACTCCTCCAACGGAGGAGTTGCAACTCTAAACAGCCGCCTGCAAAACCTTGCGGCCGAAAGAGGCATCCGAAGATGCACCTACATCAACTTTGTAGAATTTTGTGAAAGTGTGAGCGGACGACCAAGTCGCCGCGTTACATAGTTGGGAAACAGACGCTTGATGTCGGAAAGCCCAAGAGGCACCTATTGCCCTGGTCGAATGCGCCGTGACAGGAAAGGGGGGCGCCTGACCCTTTAAGGCGTAAGCCTGGATTACTATCTGTCGGATCCACCTAGAGATGGTGGCCGATGAGACTGCTTGGCCCTTCTTGGGACCAGCCACCGAAACAAACAGTGAGTCTGACTTCCGGAACAGGGAAGTAGCAGATATGTATACTCTCAAAGCTCGGACAACGTCCAAGGAATGCAACGCCGACTCCTTAGGATTCGACGGCTGAGGACACAAGGATGGAAGTACAATGTCTTCGTTGAGATGAAAAGCCGAAACGACCTTCGGAAGAAAGGAAGGCTGCGGCCGCAGCACCACCTTATCCTTGTGGAAAATCAACTAGGGAGCCTTGCAGGACAAGGCTGCCAGCTCAGAGACTCGTCTAACTGATGTAACAGCCACCAAAAAGACCACCTTCTGAGAAAGTGTCAACAGGGGAATATCTCTAATATTCTCAAACGGTGCCTTCTGAAGCACCGAGAGGACCAGGTTCAAGTCCCACGGAGGTAACGGGGGGCGGACCGGAGGGGCCACATGTCGAACCCCCTGCACAAATGTACTCACGAGAGAGTGAGTCGCCAGGGGTCGCTGAAAAAAGACAGCCAGGGCAGATATCTGTCCCTTAATCGTACTTAGGGCAAGCCTTTGGTCTACCCCATGCTGTAAAAACAGCAGGATTCTGGAAACCAAATAGGTACGCGGATGCCATTTCATTTCCTCACACATGGAGATGTAGGCCCTCCAAGTGCGGTGATAGACCTTCCTAGAGGACGGTTTCCGAGCACTTCTCATAGTAGAAATTACTGAGTCTGACAGGCCCCGGTCTCTCAGTACCTGGTACTCAACAGCCATGCCGTTAAAGCCAATGACTGTAAAGCAGGATGGAATATGGGACCTTGCGACAGCAGGTCCTTCCGTAGTGGTAGGCGCCAGGGGACGTCTGCTACCAGACGTACTAGATCGGCGTACCAAGGACGCTGAGGCCAATCTGGAGCGATTGGGATCATTGGAATTCCCTCTGCCTCCACTCTGCGGAGCAGAAGAGGAAGAAGCCTTAAGGGAGGGAAGGCATAGATTAGCCGATACTGGCCCCACGATGCTACCAACGCGTCCGTTGCGTCTGCCCATGGGTCTCTTGACCGGGCCACAAACCTCAATACCTTCCGATTGAGTCGGGAAGCCAGAAGATCTACGTCTGGTGTGCCCCATCTTTGGCAGAGGAGTTGGAACACCTCCGGGTGTAAGGACCATTCTCCCTGGTCCAGCATCTGGCGGCTCAGGTAGTCCGCCTGCCAGTTTTCCACACCCGGAATGTACACGGCCGACAGTGCCGGTACGCTCCTCTCTGCCCACTTCAGGATGCGAGCGATCTCCGATGCTGCAGCTGAGCTTCTTGTTCCTCCTTGATGATTGACATATGCCACTGCTGTGGCGTTGTCTGACTGGATCCTGACTGGACGCCCTTGCAGTCTCTGAGACCATTTGAAGAGGCACAGCTTGATCGCCCGGATCTCCAGGACATTGATCGGCAGGAGGGCTTCCTCTGGGGTTCAGCGACCTTGCGCCGACTGGACACCCCAGACTCCCCCCCAACCTGTAAGGCTGGCGTCCGTCGTGATCACTATCCAGTAAACCGGAAGAAATGACTTCCCGGCCATTACAGCCGGTGCTGTCAGTCACCATACCAGGGATCTCCTGACTAGGTGGCTCACTCGGATTTGATAATCCAGAGATGAAGGGCATCTGTTCCATCTGGACAGAACTTCCTTCTGTAACACTCGAGTGTGGTATTGAACATATGGGACCGCCTCGAAGGAGGCTACCATGAGGCCCAACACTCGCATGCAAAAACGGAGTGACGACCAATTCCTGGAAGTCAGCTGCCGTACTGCAGCCCGGAGGGTCTGCAACTTCTCCACAGGGAGGAATACCTTTGCCTCTGAGGAATCCAGAATCAACCCCAGGTACACTAGGCGTTGAGTGGGCACCAATACTGACTTTTGCGTGTTTAGTATCCAACCACAGTCTCGAAGAGTCTGACAGGTAATGGACACGCTTACCTCTAATTCTGAGCTTGAAGGGGCCTTCAGCAGAAGGTCGTATAAGTAGCCTGTGATAGCGATACCCCGCTGTCTTAGAAGTGCCAGAATCGGAGCGAGCACCTTGGTGAACGTCCTGGGTGCTGAGGCAAGGCCCAACGGGAGGGCCACAAACTAGTAGTGGTCCTTCCCGATAGCAAATCGCAGAAACCTCTGGTGTCTGGAGTATATGGGGACATGCAGGTATGCGTCCTTGATGTCCAAGGAGGCCAGAAAGTCCCCCGGATGGAGAGCCGTGACTACAGATCGAACCGACTCCATCCGAAAACTTTGTACCTTCACAAAGCAATTGAGGGCTCTGAGATCCAAGCTTGGACGAACCCCCTCCTTCTTCGGCACAATGAACAGATTTGAGTAAAAACCCCGTTCCAGTTCTGGAACTGGAATAACTACCCCGCGTTCCAGTAGACCCTGGACCGCCCCATACAGGGCCTCCCGTTGGGTCGGTAGTAGCTGGAGATTGGAGGTGTTGAATCTGTCCGGTGGACAAGAGAGAAACTATCTTGTAGCCTGAGGAGATTACTTCGCAAACACACCTGTCGGAGATTAGTGCTGTCCACTGAGTCGCGAATTTGCGAAGACGTCTCCCCACCCGAGAGCTGGGTGGGGGTGGACCTTCATGCGGACGCAAATTTGTCCGCAGGCTTATTGGGTATGCGGGACCAGGGACGCTTTTGTCCTTGGGCAGGCGCTTTATCGGCCTGGGGTCTTTTCCCTGTCGCCCTAGGGGGACGAAAAAACCACTTGTGTGCAGTAAAGGAGGGCCCTTGCCCTTGGCGTGGCCCCTTACCCTTGCTAATTTGGGGAAGCAAAGTGCTTTTACTTCCTGTGGCATCCTTGATGATGTCATCCAGAGAAGCCCCAAAAAGTCTGTCGCCCTTAAAAGGCAGATCCAACAGGGCTTTCTTGGAAGTCTGGTCCACAGACCAGCCTTTTAGCCAGATCAGGTGGCGTATTGCTACTGCATAAACCGAAGTTTTTAGACAGCAGGGGAATAGTATTCATGTCTGACTCGCAGACAAACCTAAGGCCCTGGACCAACAGGTCGGCCAATGTTATCTCATCAGGAGGAGCATCTCGCTCCTTAACCCCTGGAGTAGCAATCTTGCCCATTCAGTAAGTGTGTGAGACACTAGGGCCCCCGCCAATGCCGGGCGTACTGCCGAGCCTACCACTGAGTATAGGTAGCAAGCGAGTGCTTCAGCCTTCTTATCCACAGGGTCCTAGAAAACAGGAGCCCCTTCTACAGGAATTGTGGTGGCTCTATTAAGTCTGGACACCGGAGGGTCCACTATAGGGGGGAGAGGTCCATTTCTTCAGAAAACTCTCCTCAAAAGGGGTACCGTACCGCAAACCTCTTTGGGGCTGTAAGACCCTCAGTGGGTTCTCCCATTCCTTGTATAAGAGTTTATCAAAAGACACACAAGGGAACACCTTAGCAGTGCGGGCAGGTCTATGAAACCCAAGTGGACCGGAGTCTCTGCTGCTTCTGCAGTATTTTCCAATTTTAGCATATCCCGCACTGCAGTAATAAGGTCAGATACCAAAGCCGTCTCGCGTACTGACCTGGACTTTGAGTCATTCTCACTGTCCGGTCACGGTCTGCAGTCTCTGGTGCGTCAGAATCTGGGCCCCGAGCCGTAGCTGGACCTGGTTCTGCACCAGAATTATCCCCAGAAGCTTGCAGGGGATGGGGCGTTTACTACCCCCTGTATTCCCGTGTGCTGCTTCCACCCTGGCAGCAAACGCCTCTAGGATTGCCGACATAGCGTCCATAGACACCTCAGGGACACCAGCTGCTAAATCTGGTGTTTCAGGGGAGAAGACATCTGGCTCAGATGCCATGCTGACCACACGCTGACACTCACAGGGCTCCAGGCAAGATATCAATAGGCCACCCTCCTGCGCTGCAGAGATGCTGGGTTACCCAGAGGACTCACCACCCTGGATAGGTACTGCTATGCTGCGCCTATGATGCTGTCCCCTTGCTGCTGTGTCAGTCTGCTTCTTTTATCAGCACTTCCTGTGTGAATTTTCGCGCCAGTGTAATGCACCCTAGAGGCCGGAGGCTCTCGCAAAATGGTTGCCAAAACCGTCTGTATGGAAGATAATGTGGGCTCTAAGAAAATGGCCGCCGACAGAAGATAGAGGTCAGGCAGCCATAGCCCACAAAAAAGATGGCCGCCGAACGGCAATATCTGCATACAGGGTGGACAAACATGGCCGCCGATCACCTGATAGGGGCCAGTGGGTGTGGCCGAACTACAGGAAGATGGCCGCCAGGCAGTTACAAGAGGCCAAACTTGGCATGGACCACCTCAAAATGGCCGCCGACAGCATGGAGACACAGAAACACAGGTAAGCAAAAAATGACATTTCTTTTAAATGTTAGTTACAGCCAGCCCCGCTCCAGTGGGACCCCCTAGGTGACCCCCAGCACCCAGCAACCTTTAGCTAGAAGCCCAGGGAGGAGGGAAAGGCAGGGAGAGAGGGAAGAAAGGGGCCACAACCACTTACTTGATCTCTCCAGGAATGTCCAGCTAAATCACCCAGCCGAGGCAGGGGAGTTTTACTTACCTATCCTGCATGTATTCTGCTGGAAGACATTCCAAACAGATCATCGTCCGCGCACGGAAGGTGACTGTTGGCCAGGCATGCTGTGATTGGACCCAGAAGGGACGATCATATGTATGCCCTGGAGCATGACGCTCACCGGACAGGCTGCTGCGACTCGGCCGTAAGGTCAGCCGAAGCTGAACGGTCCGATGCAAGCCTTGGAGCGTAAGCTCACCGGCCAGGCTGCTGCGACTCGGCCGTAAGGTCAGCCGAAGCTGAGCGGTCCGATGCAGGCCCTGGAGCGTAGGCTCACCGGCCACCCGTGGAGCGACGGGCATGTCGTGGAAAACCCAGCGCGTAGCTAGGGTCGGCACACGCTCGATGGCCGAAACTGGGGAGACTACAAGGATCGAGGATCCAGCCTGTCACCCAGTCGGCAGTTGATCGAAGATCGCAGGAAACAACAAATGTAGCAAAAAAATAAAAAAAAATATATATATCTTTTTTCCCCGGACCAATGAGCCCGAAGGGAGCCATGTCCTACTCCTTGCTAGACAGAAAAAAACTGATCTGCGATGTGCAGACTGAGAGGGTATACCCAGAGGGTCCGCCCCCTGGGCGGTACTGTAGAAGGTGTGATGCAACACTTTTTACAAGTTTTTCTGCCTAGTCACTCCTAATTAACGGATAATACCCACTTTGTCAATAGAGAAGCTGTGTCGGTCCATGGACGAAAGAGTAAAACTTCGTTTTTTTTCAATGACATTAAAAACAGCCGTGTGTACGCGGCATAATACTTCAAGTTCTAATTACATGGAAACATCATAATATTATTCATTATTTCACATTTGCCTGACAACTAATTGATATATATTTTATATATATTGTACATACATACTGTATAGACAGCCACTATACTATTAATGCAATGTGTTCATAGCCACACGTAATTAAAATAAAAGTAAAAAAAAAAATTACTACAATTAATATTCCATGCTCTTTCCACTTTAACCAAACCCTAGTGGCCAAAGAAGTTTTTTTTAAGAATATTAGTTTTAATTAGGATATCATTAATAACCTAAATTTCTGGTTCCGTTTACAATTTATTCTTTCTTGATTTCACAGCTTACAGCAAGAAACTGGAAACTATGCTGAAGAAACAAGATCCTTTATATTCTACAGACGTCTATTATGGATGATAATCATGATTGTTTTTTTTTTTCCCTGATTTAAATGATGGTCCATGTTACATCAGCAGACTAAAAACAAGTTTTCAGTTTGGGTGATTGCTATCAATGTATAAGGACTGCTTAGTAAATCTTGATCGTACTTAGTGCTTTATAACATGCACATGGTAATTTTACAGGTTTAACTACAATGCTCTTCTGTTGCCTTTTACCCTAGAGGTATTCACTGTGAATATAAATCATTCAATCAATATGAGTTACATAAAATAATAAATCAATAAATAATTTAATAAGCCTGAATCAAATGTAGTAATCTTATTCATTTTATATGATTTTGTACGTTTTGATATTATGTACACAGGAGTTTGTACCTTTCTGGTCCATCATGGACATCTATCTTTTGTACTTTATACTCTGTAAAACTTAATAAAATCTAGAGTAAACATAAAAACCTCTCCAGGTATAAATACCTATACAAATGGCCTTTAGTTTAGGTAAATCATTTTTCAAGGGAATAAATACTTAATTTTTTCAGTTTAGCTGAGATCTGTGTTTATATACAGTTGTCACATGCCAGCTGAAAACTGTATTCAGGCTTGCATCGGGAGTGTCTTCTCTATAAGCTGAGAGGAGTAAGGCTGGCCATACAGTATGTGAAAAAACAAAAGCCCGAAGGCTGAAGCTGCGCTTAAAAAACGAAAGAATGATGGATAAAGATGTGATGAATAAAAGCTGCCAGCACCTGAAAGTCTAGTACCAAACTCAAAGCATAAAAATAAACAGAATAGATGCAGCGCTAAAAATTTTTTTTACAAAATAACATGTGAAAAAACTATATTACTTAAAAGTGAAAAGAGAAAACTAAGGCAGAGTCCCATTGAGGTTCCAACGTTAGTAAAAATAATTGACAAAATATCATGTGAAAGAATATGTTGCAAGTGAAAAAAGAAAACAAAGGCAAAGTCCCATTAAGATTCCAGTCCAGTCCATCCGTGTAGATGCAGGAAAAAGTAAATGCAGAAGGAGTCTGACGTGCAATTCCACACCCAGGTGAGTAAAATGGTCTGCTTACCAGATGGCGATGACTACTACACAGCAGTCTTGCCCAGCATAGGGAAATCGGTCACCCCAAAACCAAAGCGGCAACTGGAACAGCAGCTAAAAGTTGATAATGCTCAGAAACATAAAACAAAAAACTTCCATAGTGCAGTATGTTGATTAAAAGTGAATTTAATAAAACAAAAGAATCGCACTTACAGAGTAGAAGTCAATCCAGGGCGATAAGATATAACATACAACGAGGCTGCGGTGTCTTCATCGGCTACGCTTCACTTCCTATGTTTGTTTGTTTGCCCATCCACTCAGGGCCGCTGATGGGCCAGTAAAACTGTCGGGAACAGGTACATGAATCTGGCTTAGGAGGTGGCAGCACTGAGGCAGGAGTGTCCATACTGGACATAGCCACGGCTATAGAGTCCACCTGCTGCAGTGGACTGTCAATCAAAAACAAGGCAGACCTGTTTGGGAACTATTCTTTCTGTTCCCCATCAGGCTCCACCCACCCAACAAGTGATGTGGCTGTGTGGATGGAGCCTGATGAGGAACTCTGAGACTAGTTTCAATCAGGTCCAAATCCCATGGGACTTGTTATTGCTAAAATATGGGCATTAGTATATTTGGGTAATAGCAGCAGGCAGTATCCCTCACCCCTTTGTTTACATTCAGCTTTGAGAATCTTCCGACAGACAGCTGATATGGGCCAAGGTTACAACCCTGTGTAGGAAGCTCACACATACATTACAGCTTCCCAGCACAAAATGCCCCATCCTGAGCACTGGTGTCTCTTCGTACGCCAGCTTGGAGTTAGTCTTAACTACTAATTCTTTTTGAATATGTCACAGCCATAGCAACAGGTTATTAAAGCGGAGCTCCACCCAAAAAGGGAAGGCCCGCTTGTTTGTACCCTCCCCTCCACTGCCACATTAGGCACGTTTTTGGGGGGAGGGAGTACCTAGTTTTCACAGGTACCCGATCCCACTTTCATTAAAGCTCGCCATCGTGATCCACAATATTTTTGGCCCCTCCTCCTTCCAAATATATCTCTGCTATTCTTCCTACACGTGTTGCCCTTAACACGTGTAGGAAGAATAGCAGAGATATATTTGTTTAGGAGATGTGTTTGAGTTTCGTGACAAATTCCGCCCCCAGCACTGCCCATCATTACAAAATACACCCCTTCTGTTGCCATCTGCCCCTCACACGTGCCCATCATGAACAAGTCCGCCCCTTGCAGACTTGCACGAGCATCGGGAGCGTATTCCAATGTTCGGCGGCTTTCTGCGACTCCGTACTACGCAAGCGCTGTGCATGCGCAGTACAGGGCGGCCAATATTCGACAGAGGCTGGGTTAACACTATAGAACGCAGCGGCTCACAGCAGGAGTAAGGTGCATCTCCATTTACCATTTCAGGTCGGACCTGAAACAGAAACAGACCAAATAGACACACAGGGCTCTTATGCAATTCGCACCGGAGCTGCTGCGGAGATGTGTGAACCGGCTCCATAGAGAGTCGGTCACAATCTCCTGCTATGTGAATTGGATGCGGGGAAACCCGTGTTGCAAGGTCCCAGGCCTCCTTTAGTCTAATGAGAACCTCCAGAGCCAGAGACAGCTGACATCCTTCTATATAAAGTGGGTTGCAAGGCATAGTGGGTGTAATGTAGGGTAGATTCATGGGCGCCAGACACTTCTTGAATGCAAAGAGATTTATTTTCTCTTGAACAGAACAGTGGGAGAGAGGATTTTAGGGCCAGGACACAGTTAGGTAGTAGCAATGTCAATTGGCAGACTCCGAGACTTCTACAGGTAGACAGCCATGCAGGGAAAGGCACCCAGCAAGACACCACATCTGCATGTGTAGGAGCTCTGTCTCCTATAGCAACAGTCTTTTTTTTTTTTAAAGATATTTTTATTAGGTTTAAGACAAACCAACAAACAGAAAGAAACATACAAAAAAAAAACAACAATACCACCAGACAACCTGGTCATAAACATTAGGCAATACACTCAAACATAGAAAATTAAACTGACATCAGTGCAAAATATAAAGTAGGCACAATGGTAAAAGGCTCAGGTATAATACCGGGATATAGCAAAAGCGGAGGTCCAGACATTAGAGATCCCTGAGGCACGGCCCATCAATGGTCAAGCAAGAGTAGTACAATGAGGGCTGGGAGAGGGTTAGTGGACTAGCCAACCATCTACCTCAAATTTTGTGGACTGTTTTGTTCCGTTTCCGAAGTTCAAAAATAAGTTTATACAGTGGGATAGCGTCATTAATACGTTTTAACCAGAGGGATTTCAGAGAGGTCTGTGCGCCCTTCCAGGACAGTAAAATAGCTTTTTTAACATAGAAGAAGAGTATACGGAGCAGTCTCTTGGCATGTGATGATAGGTGTAATTCGATTATATTTGGGAGGCCTATAGCAACAGTCTTAGAACATTCCCTAACACAAATTGTAACAAACTCCTTTACTTTTATACAATCGCTTCTTGTAGGTTCTCAGCCCACTGAGCTCCCAGTCTCTCTCACTAGACTTGCTGATTCACTGCCACTGAATCCTGTGAGCTCTTCTAATCTTCTTACTTTAGTATCTTCCTTAAAGCGGAGGTCCGCCTATTAAAAGTCAGCAGCTACAAATACTGCAGCTGCTGACTTTTAATAATCGGACACTTACCTGTCCCAGGGTCCAGCGATGCGGGGGAACGAAGCCCCGCTCGTCTCCCCCTCCTCTCTGCGGCGCCGGCATTGTCACTGTGGGTGCCTGGCTGTGGCTTCACAGCCGGGCACGCACTGCGCATGTGCAAGCCGCGCTGCGCACCGTGATTGGCGGAGCAATCACCTGAGACCTGTGACGTGTCCCAGATGATTGTGGAGAGGGAGGGGGAGAGGTGACTTGCTTCCGGTCGCAGAGGCGAGCTAGGGAGGAAGTGGGAGCTGGAACCCTCTAAAAAGAGGGTTTCCGCTCCCCCCCCCAAAAAAAAATGATGTAGCGGTACCCCTGTAGGAGCTGCTGGTTTAGTTTTGGGTCTGCACGTTACCTTACTGTTCCAAATGTTCGGCTCAGGGGTTCTCCTTGAAGAGTTTTCCAGAAGAAATGTCTGCACCAACACAAAGTCTCTTTCAAGGGTTTTATTGAATAAACTTTCCAACAGAGGGGATTGAAGGGATGGGGAGGACTCAGGTATCTTACTTGTCGATCACGGAAGTCTCCTAAGTCCAGAGGAGCAACTGTCTCCACGCTGGACTCAGCAACCACCGGATAGCCCCACTCTCACCGGCCTAGCAACCGGCGCGAAGCTCGATCAAAGATAGTCTCTGCCACCGACTAGGTATTGGAATTTGTTCAATAGTCTCTGCCACAGACTCGTATAACCCCTCACTGGGTTAGCTCCCTCAGAAAGAACACAGCTCTCAGTGCCAGAATCTTTCAGCCACTCCGGCAGCACTGTGAGATAGATTTTTGGGATTCGGGTACATCCTCCAATTGGGTCCTCAATTGCTCGGTCCCTTCCATCAGGCAAGGCGACACAGGATCATCCCTGGATCGGTAGGCCCCAGTAACTCCTGGGCCTACATCTCAGTTGCGAGGCCTCGGGCCAACATGGCCCCGAGGCGGGAACTGCCAACACATCCCTGAGGCCAGGAGGGCCCTCAGGTGAGGATCGAAGAACGAACCCCACAAAATGGCTTCCGCCCCTTAAGTACCCTCTCCCAGCATGCACAGTGGGTTAACCACGCCCCCTGGGCTGCTTCTGGGAAAGAGGTACCCAATACGTCCAGCCTGTTGCCTTTCCAACCCTGACCAACGGTGACAGCGACACCCACCGCCGGGAGGGAAAATCATGCAACCAGCTGAACTGAAACTGCGCCACAATTTGAATAAAACTCTCTGGGCCAAACTAGTTCCCAGACAACTATAATTTCAACATATAGCGCCCACTCATTGGGAGCAGGGCGCTACATTAGCTTTCCAGAGTCAATTTTATAATTAGGGGTCCGTTCATACCAGCAGAATGCAGCCCCTGGTGTGCGGCATGCAGGCTGCAGTGCCAATTTACTATAAACAGTGCGTCACCCCTTGCTGAGCTAGGAAAAAAAGATTGAATGCCGCATTGTAGTGGTGGGAACTGAGCAAGTTCTAAGCAAATTGTCTTCTCTTCTGTTTGGACTGTGCTGGGAAAGGATTCTCAGGTAAGTCCCAACAAACCTGATGGGAACGGGCCCTTATCGTAAATCAGAGATTGTATTTGTGTGCATGAAATTTAAACTCAAGAGTATTTTTTGCTGAAAATATAAATCTGATAAATAGTCGTGCAAATCATGCGACATAAAAAATGCAACTGCTGTAATTTTCATTATATTGCTTTCTAAAAGTGTATATAATACAGTATATATTGCTTTATTGATTTTAAAGCGGTAGAAAACAGCAGGTGGTAAAAAGAAACGAAAAAAACCTGCAAGGCAATGTCATAATGTGCTAGTATGCATTGCATACTAGCACGCTATGATAGACTTACCCTAGAACGAAGCCCTCCAGCTCTGCGATGTCACCACTGAGACGGCTGACATCTACCCACGGTCTTCCTTCTGAATTCGCAGTCTCTGGCTACATGAGTGGCCGGGGGCGCGATGACGTCTCTCCCGTGTATGTAGGGTGACCACGTGTCCCGGATTGCCCGGGACAGTCCCGCATTTTGCAGGTCTGTCCCGGGCACCTTAATTTCAGGACAATACAGTGTCCCAGAATGAAACTGACACAGCCACCCCCCGGGCCAATCTGATGCCCCCAAAAAAGGCCGCCACATCACTGCTTTACTCACTGACAGTACTTGTCCTGGCCGGGAATGCCTGAAGGAGCACAATCCCCGCCCCCTACTTGTGATTGGAGAATACATAAATCCCGCCTCTTGTGTCCAATCACTGTGCTGTGATTCGTTACAGCACAAGCTGATTTTTGGGAAGGGGGGTGTCTCTGAATGGTAGTTTGGAAATGTGGTCACCCTACGTGCATGCGCGCCACCGTTTACAGCATGGACTGTAAGCCGGACCTTCAGAGTGCTTACCTGTAGGTACAAGTGGTGTAACAGAGTTTACAACCATTTTAAATACATTTATCTGTCAAAAATGCACAGTTTTGTCTGTTTTTAGGCAATAAAAGGGTTAAATAGTACTTAATTTTATTATTTATTTATTTTTTAAGATGGACGCTAATACATCAAACCGAAGATGGACAACTGAGGATGAGAGACACGGAGAAATTGGTATCAAATGCTGATATCTATGCGTCTGCATAGGCAGCCACCATGACCATTCTAACTTAGGGTGACCAGACATCCCTGGTTTTAGGGGACAGTCCCCGGATTGAGGACACTGTCCCCGGACCAAGTCTGTCCCCGGTTTTGTCCCCGGATTGGATTTGAACAGGGGCTGGGGCAATTTCAAAGACAGTCAGTGCAGAATAAAAAAAAAAATCAGAATTACACACCCCCGCTCCGCCACTCCTACTAGCTTAGGGGGGTGTATTTTTTTTCCATTATCTGTGCCCCTTTCTGATGATCATGTGCTGGTCAGAGTGGAGGGAATATTTCTTCAGTTTCGGGGGCATGCCCATTCAGCTCCGCTCGTAAGTTCTTCTGCCTTGGCTCAAGTCCCGGCCAGCCACCTGCCTACTTATCTCCTTGCCTTACTTGGCGGAGTGATCTCCCTCCGCTCCCCACCCAGTAGTAGCCGGGGCCCAGAGAGTAAATCCGTGTACACACGATCGGTTTTACCGATGAAAACAGTCCGACTGTTTTCATCAGACGAACCGATCGTGTATGGGCCCCATCGGTCTTTTTCCATCGGTGTGAAAAAATAGAACATGTTTTAAATTTTCCGATGGGAAAAAAAACGATAGCAAAATCTGATTGTCTGTGTGGAAATCCATCGGATAAAAAACCCACGCATGCTCAGAATCAAGTCGACGCATGCTCAGAAGCAATGAACTTAATTTTTCTCCGCTCATGGGAGTGTTTTACGTCACCGCGTTTGAAACGGTCGGTTTTTTGACTGATGGTGTGTGGGCAAGACTGATGGAAGACAGTTTCATTGGATTTCCGATGGAAAAAAACATCGGATTAGAATCCATAGGATATCCGATTGTGTGTACAGGGCTTTAGACTTGACAGTCAGTGAGGCGGGCGGTGGCGGCGGCGATGGGCAGAGAGTTGCTGATTGCCACCATTACCAGTAAAAAAAAAAATATGTCCCCGGATTTCATTTGAAAAATCTGGTCACCTTATTCTAACTTGAAGACCCCATTACATCTCTTACAGTTAAACAAACAACAGAACAATGGCTGATACGTCAGAGACAAAAACCTCTCCACTAGGAAACCTTAGACTCAAATATTATTTCTTGGTCTGGGTTTACATGAGCTTTCAGGCCCTGTTGCGCATGCGCAGAACCTTTGACCCCCCTGAAGGTTAGAGAAACATGCGTACACTTTATCCCGAATCTCGCGAGAAAACCCCAAGGGACTATTTCCAGGCAGCACAAGTCGCTCGTCGAAGGTTGGCTTCTACGTATTTCCGCTGTGGCTGGTCACATGACTCTACATATTTCCTGTAGAGTGTACGGCTGTGTTCCGCAGCGATGTTATCGGCCATCGTTTGGTGATCTGGGAGGCGAGTTGTGTTTTTGCATTTCACCAACGCGGTTACCGCCAGGCTCGGACAGTGAGCGTTAGAAAGGGTTAGAAGTGAGGCCTGGAGGCTGCTGGGGAGGAGGTGAGTGTGGTGTGCGGGCCGGGAGTCCTCCCTGGGCTGGGGAGGGGGGTATGGGGGTCTCTCAGGGCTTGTACACACCCCGCCCCCTCCTGAGTGTGTACTGTACATGTGTATGGAGAAACACTGTGTAAGACTGTTACGGGACTGCAGAGACCCCCTATAGAGAAGTACGGGGGGGTCCCGGGATCTGTACCATGTGTCCCCATAGAGATCACCTCCAGCACTGCTCTCTTTCCAGAGAACCTCTCACTGATTTACAGATCTATAATCACAGCATTCACTTTATAACCTCAGCACTGCGATGCCAATACAAATAGTTCTATTTGACAATCCAATATAAGTTTACTTGAATAACCTTATTTTCATGTTGTGAGTTCTGCCTGTCTCTTCCAACAATCTCCTGGATTCCCAGCATGCTTTGCAGCTTCTCTGCTGTTAAAGCGGAGCTCCGCCGGAAAAAAAAATATTAAAAGCATACAGCAGCTGCTGGCTTTTAATATTTGGACACTTACCTGTCCTGGAGTCCAGCAACGTCCGCAGCAGAGGACGAGCGACTGCTCGTCGCTCTGCTGCTCCCTCCGCCATCCTCGCTGAGGGAACCAGGAAGTGAAGCCCTGCGGCTTCATGCCCGGTTCCCTATGGCGCATGCGCGAGTCGCGCTGCGCCGTTCTGATTGGTGCTCCTGTGTTCTGGGAGCCGAGTGTCTTCCAGAACACCAAGGGAAGTCTGCGGGAAGTGACGTAACTCCCGCAGATTCCCGGAGAGAGGACTCCCGGATGTGGGTGAAACAGGTATGTCTTAGACAGGTATCTTCACCCCTCTCCCCCCTGAAAGGTGTCAATTGTGACACCGGAGGGGGGGAGGAATCCAAATAGCAAAAGTTGCTATTTAGGGTGGAGCTCCACTTTAACGTTCAATTTCTGAGGACTATGTGTCCCATGGTACAGTGCTGCCTGAATTCTATACATTTACCCCTTACCGGCCGTTATAGCTCAAAGATGGCCACGATGCAGTTGTCTAGTTCTAGGAGGGCGTTGGACACAGCTGATCGGAGTAAAGGGCCAATCGCAGCAGATCATGTGTAAACAAACTTGTCGGGTTTCACCATTCTTTTCCTCCCAGGCTGTGTCTGTGGGAGGAAAGGAGAGCCGTTAACCGGCAAGCCTGTTAGGACATCGTTGTCACTGATAATTAGTAGAGAGTCACCAAAATTCTGGCCGCCGAAACATATCGGCCGAAAATTGTGTTTACTGCAAGAAAAAGGTGCCGATAATGGCACTGAAAACGCATGCGATTTTGCCACGATTTTATTGTATTTTTGGTCTGTTTTTCATAGGTCATGTGACTAGAAAACCACATCAAAAACGTAGCACGGGTGTGTTATTGATGCATTCTCAATGCATTTCAAGGAGGAGGTGCCGCAAGCAAGATTTAACGCCACAACTGAAGCACAAGGAACCAGTGGGAAGACCTATACATAGAATTTAATGGGATGTGCTTTTCTTGTGCCGATAATGGCCAACAATAAATTCATGATATTAAAAAGTAATATATATATATATATATATATATTTCAGCGCCAACATTTCCATGCAGTGCACCTCTAATAATTGGTGCACATCAGTGAAAATTATTTTTTTTTTATTTTTTTTATTTTTTTTTTTAAATAGTTTTTTTTTTTCCCCCCCACTTTGTTTAGCAAAAAATAAAAACCCAGTGATGATTAACCACTTAAGCCCCGGACCATTTGGCTGGCCAAAGACCAGGCCACTTTTTTTGCGATTCGGCACTGCGTCGCTTTAACTGACAATTGCGCGGTCGTGCAACGTGGCTCCCAAACAAAATTGACGTCCTTCCCCCCCCCCCCTACAAATAGAGCTTTCTTTTGGTGGTATTTGATCACCTCTGCGGTTTTTATTTTTTGCGTTATAAACAAACCTAGAGCGACAATTTTGAAAAAAATTCAATATTTTTTGCTATAAAAAATATATAACAAAAACACATTTTCTCCTCAGTTTAGGCCAATACGTATTCTACATATTTTTGGTAAAAAAAATTGCAGTAAGCGTTTTTTGATTGGTTTGCGCAAAAGTTATAACGTCTACAGAATAGGGGATAGATTTATGGCATTTTTTTGTTTAATAATTTTTTTTTTTTTACTAGTAATTGCGGCGACCAGTGATATATATATATATATATATATATATATATATATATATATATATATATATATATATCTCAATTTTTTTTTTTTTTTTAATCGTGACTGCAACACTTTGGACATTTTTGGGGCCATTGTCATTTTTACAGCGATCAGTGCTATAAAAATGCATCGATTACTGTAAAAATGACACTGGCAGTGAAGAGGTGCTGAAGGGGTTAACTGTGTCCTAGGGAGATAGGGGGTGTGGCTACGAGTGACATGTCACTGATCGCTGCTCCCGATGAGAGGGAGAATTCGATCAGTGACATGTCACTAGAAAGAACGGGGAGATGTTGTGTTTACACTGACATCTCCCCGTTCTTCAGCTCCGTGACGCGATCACGGGACACCGGCGGACATAGAGTCCGCAGGTGTCCTGCGGGCACAGAGCTCGCGACAGGGTCGTGAGCATGACCACACGGCCGCAAATTAAAGTGGACGTGCCTGTTCGTGCCATTCTGTCAACGTAAATCTGCGTGCGGCGGTCCTTAAGCGGTTAAATACCACCAAAATCTCTGTCTCGAACAAAAATTATAAACATTTTATATGGGTACAGTGTTGCGTGACTGAGTGTCATTAGAAGTGTGAGAGCGCTGAAAATTGGCCAGGTCAGGAAAGGGGGGGGGGGGGGGTGGTGGCTGTGGTAAAAGTACCAAGTACCCAAGTGATTGTAAACTCCCAAATTTTTTATTAAACTGAATGTTGTATCCAATTCAGAAAAGCAGCAGAACTCTACTGTCTGGCTGGAAAAAGAGCATCCTGTCATCTGCAACCCTCCCCACTTTTCTACAGTAAAAAAAAAAAAAGTGCCTCTCCAATGAGTGACAGACTTAAAGCGGAGTTCCACCCTAAAATGTAACTTCTGCTTTTCGGAATCCTTCCCTCCAGTGTCGCATTTGGCACCTTTCAGGGGGGAGCAGATACCTGTCTAAGCCAGGAATTTGCTACCACTTCCGAGCATAGATGGCCACAGTATCCGTTTATCTACGCCACGTCCGGCCCCTCGACACCCCCCCCTTTACTGTCTTCTGAGAGTCGCACAGATCCCAGAAGACAGCAGGGACTCGCGCATGTGCAGTAAGGAACCTGGCTGTAAAGCCGCAAGGCTTCACTTCCTGATTCCTTTATCCGAAGATGGCGGCACCTCCACCTGAGAGCCGAGGGACAGATCGGCTTCGGGTGCCGATATCGCCGGCACCCTGGACAGGTAGGTGTCCATATTTTAAAAGTCAGCAGCTGCAGTATTTGTAGCTGCTGACTTTAAAAAAATAAAATAAAAGAATTTCAGATGAATTCGGCTTTATTGAAGAAACTCCGGCACAAGCATGAGTGAAGGGGCAAGTCTCCCACAGCTTGACTGAGCATTGAAGGTGATGGGAGCGATTTGCGCGCTGCTAAGCTGCGCTAGGGAGAATGCCGCAGGCACGTACAGCTGGGAGTGATGTCACCACTCCGCCTCCCAAGCTGTGTACACGCCCACGGATCAGGAAGTATTCAGGGAGCTGAAACGGGCGAAGACATGAAAATACTGAAGAACACATAATGTGCTTGAAGTGTATTCTACAAACTGTAAGGAGATTTGATTGTTTATTTGTTAGAAATGGGGTTTGGAACCACTTTAAGGTAAGAAAAAGGTAAAACTTTTAGGTGCAGCCCCTCCCCCAGCTCCGTCCTAAATATTTACCCGATCTGGATCCAGCACTCCCTCCTCGCTGGACTTGGTGGGAGCCATTGGCTCTTGCTGATGTCAATCCAATCCAGTGATGCTGGAGGCGGGGCCGAGTCACACTGTATGCTTCAGTAGATGCACACAGTGCTGCTTGGGATCACGCCCGCACAAGTGCGCTTGCTAGGGGGTTCTAAAAAGGCAGGAGGCTCCAGGAGCGTGGGTAGCGGACCAGAGAAGAGGAGGATTGGGGCTTCTCTGTGCAAAACCTTTACACAAAGCAGGTAAGTAGAATATATTTATTTAAAAAAAAAAAAAGAAACCTTTACAATTGCTCAAATTATGGTTCTGGGAAGGTCCATAAGTAAATAATATAGAAAATGAACACCTGGCACTAGGCATCAAATGAAATGGGCTTCTTTCAAAAAGGCTGTCAGGGGTGGTAAAAACCAACCACCAGCCTGAACTATAACGTGACTGTACGATATATCGGTCGACCTCTAATCCTGACCTGAAGTGAAGAACAGGTGGATGGCTCCTAGGGTCTGCAATGCACAGGTGCTACCACAGGAAGAACTTGGCTGGGTAGACGAGTGTCAGGATGTCTTCTAGGCAATGTTTTTGTGCCAGAACTGAGCCTTCCCGCTGTTCCATATCCGCTCCTCGGGCTCTTTTCTGCCAGTTCTTGCTGCTCTCCACATGAACATCTGTCAGCTTCCTCACCGACTCAAAAAGGGAAGCTAAGAGGCGTGTTGACAGTGGAGGCATCGCAGGCCGGACAGGGACAGCCAAAGGGCCGGATGTGGTCCTGGGTCGCAGTAAGGTGTCGAACTCGGGGCAGCATGTTCTAATTGATGCCTTTTTGTAAAAAAAATTACAAAGCGTTCTGTGACTGGGGCCTGTGCCGAACAAATGGCCCCCTATGGCCAGGGTTCAGTGGGGCAGCCGCTTGGCACATGACCCAGAATATTGCGGCAATCGCTGTAGTAGTGCCGACTACATTGTTTCCACTGCAGTCCCTCAGGTATGAGGTATGCCTACTTACATTGGTCCAAGCTGGAATGTAACTTTGTAATTTAGATTACACTTGGAGTTCAGCTTTAAGCTGTTGTATTACAGCGACTGTCAAACAACGATGCAGGTCAACAATGGCAACCACCACTATTCCTCAGTGCAGGTTTTCTCTAAGAATTGCAGTGTCAATCCCCAGTGTGCATTCATGTTACTATAGAGAGAGTTCTGTTTCTTGGTTGGCATGTCAGTGACTTTGAATACTTGTTGATTCTAGAGTAGGAATATCTGTAGTTCTGCTCTTTGCTAGTTATATTTAGTATTAATGGTTTGTAATTCAGTGCCTACAGCACAGTAACTTTTTTTTTTTTTTCCACAGTAAAAAAACATGGGGATCAAAGTTCAACGTCCTCGATGTTTCTTTGACCTATCAATTAACAACGTTACAGGTAAAACAGAATTAGAAAATAAGGTTTTGATGTTTTGATCAATTCTCAGGTTTTTGTCGGCGGAAGGTTCACCTTAAAAGAGAAGTTTGGGATTTTTTTTTTTTTTAAGAATTCTAAATGGGTGGATGCAGCATTAGTCTGATGCTGTATCTGTCCCCCGCCGGCTCTAAGGGTGAGAACCGGGCGATAAAACACTGCTGATCACTCAGCTTTCAGTGCTCTGTGAGCAGAGAGCTGGTGACTGTTAGTCACTGGCTCTCTGCTCCTGTAGCGCTCACTGGAGATCTGTGGAGGGGGCAGGAGTGGCTGGCTCAGGCTCTCAGGGGCTCGCTGGGACGTTGAGCCAGGTGCCTGTCCAGGCTCCCTGGTGGATCTCGACCATTTGGTTGGGATCTTTCCCCAGCCTGCACCATCTCTGTAACGTCCTTTGACAGTGGGCTTCAGCCCACTGTAGGCTGAAAACGGGTCACAGGATTGCAGAACGAACTGCACTCCTGTGAGCCACAGAAGTACAGGCAAACAAGCTTTGGCTGTACTTCTTTAATTCCTTGACTGGCGAAAGGAAGTGAGACAATAAGTCCCTATGAGAACATGCATCCCAATCAATCAATCAAAATTACTGAGAATCCAACCCATCCCCATCTTAATGGACAAACAGTTTGAGTTTGTTCAAAGCTGAACTCGGGGTAATGCACATAAAATGCCCTTGCAGTGGGCCCCCCACACACCAGGGGGTAAAAGCTTGTTAAGTCTAAGGATAGAGGAATGGGATGCAATACCTTGTTTGTCACTTTAGCAAGCTTCATCAAAGCTGTGTGTCCAGTAGGGGTGCGGAATTTAATCGGTGCATCGCGAATCGGGCGTCCCCGATGCGGCACCGATACAGGGAAACCTAATAATCGATTATCCCTGATGTCTAGCCCTGCCCCTCCCCTCCCGGGATAGCTGTTACCTCATTTGCCAGTTTTTTTCTATGACGCGCTCATGTGACTGCCCGGCCCGCCTCTCTCCTCTCTGCTTTCACGTCTCTCCTGGCGTCAGGAGAGACGTGAAAGCAGAGAGGAGAGAGGGCAGTCACGTGAGCGCGGCATAATACACACTGTTCCCCTGCCGGATTCTGTTCCCCCTGGCTCTCGGCTTCTATCGAAACTCTGCCCCCCCAGCCCTGTACATTGCCACTCCCTCCTACTGTTCCTCACTAATGCAAATGCTCCTAATACCGCCCTGCCTCTCCAGCCCTCTGCTTTGCCACTCACGCCTACTGTTTTTTCACGAATATTAATGAGCAGAGGGCTGGAGAGGCGGGGCGGTATTAGGAGCATTTGCATTAGTAAGGAACAGTAGGAGGGAGCGGCAATGTACAGGGCTGGGGGGGGGCGGAGTTCCGATTAGAAGCTGAGTGCCAGGGGAACAGATTGGTTCCCCCCGCCGGATTTATTCTCGGCACAACAGGTATGTTTTTGCCTTCAAGTAAAACAGATATTATACTTACCTGCTGATCTCCTGTAGCATGTCTGCAGTCTCTCTGGCCATCTCCTGTAGCATGTCCGCGGTCTCTCTGGCCATCTCCTGTAGCATGTCCGCGGTCTCTCTGGCCATCTCCTGTAGCATGTCCGCGGTCTCTCTGGCCATCTCCTGTAGCATGTCCGCGGTCTCTCTGGCCATCTCCTGTAGCATGTCCGCGGTCTCTCTGGCCATCTCCTGTAGCATGTCCGCGGTCTCTCTGGCCATCTCCTGTAGCATGTCCGCGGTCTCTCTGGCCATCTCCTGTAGCATGTCCGCGGTCTCTCTGGCCATCTCCTGTAGCATGTCCGCGGTCTCTCTGGCCATCTCCTGTAGCATGTCCGCGTTCTCTCTGGCCATCTCCTGTAGCATGTCCGCGGTCTCTCTGGCCATCTCCTGTAGCATGTCCGCGGTCTCTCTGGCCATCTCCTGTAGCATGTCCGCGGTCTCTCTCTGGCCATCTCCTGTAGCATGTCCGCGGTCTCTCTCTGGCCATCTCCTGTAGCATGTCCGCGGTCTCTCTCTGGCCATCTCCTGTAGCATGTCCGCGGTCTCTCTCTGGCCATCTCCTGTAGCATGTCCGCGGTCTCTCTCTGGCCATCTCCTGTAGCATGTCCGCGGTCTCTCTCTGGCCATCTCCTGTAGCATGTCCGCGGTCTCTCTCTGGCCATCTCCTGTAGCATGTCCGCGGTCTCTCTCTGGCCATCTCCTGTAGCATGTCCGCGGTCTCTCTCTGGCCATCTCCTGTAGCATGTCCGCGGTCTCTCTCTGGCCATCTCCTGTAGCACGTCCGCGGTCTCTCTCTGGCCATCTCCTGTAGCACGTCCGCGGTCTCTCTCTGGCCATCTCCTGTAGCACGTCCGCGGTCTCTCTCTGGCCATCTCCTGTAGCACGTCCGCGGTCTCTCTCTGGCCATCTCCTGTAGCATGTCCGCGGTCTCTCTCTGGCCATCTCCTGTAGCATGTCTGCGGTCTCTCTCTGGCCATCTCCTGTAGCATGTCTGCGGTCTCTCTCTGGCCATCTCCTGTAGCATGTCTGCGGTCTCTCTCTGGCCATCTCCTGTAGCATGTCCGCGGTCTCGCTGGCCATCTCCTGTAGCATGTCCGCGGTCTCGCTGGCCATCTCCTGTAGCATGTCCGCGGTCTCGCTGGCCATCTCCTGTAGCATGTCCGCGGTCTCGCTGGCCATCTCCTGTAGCATGTCCGCGGTCTCGCTGGCCATCTCCAGACTTTGCTACATGCAGGGAGTGTTGTCTTTTTTTTTTAAAAAGAACAGATATAATGAAAAAAATTTACTTCTTCTGACTGCTTGAATTTTTTTTGATGAAAACCATGCGCACTTACGCTGTAATCGTGATGCATCGCGGAGTCTAATCGAAACGTTGACCTGATAATCGTAATCGAATCGTGAGGCCAGTGAAGATGCGCACCTCTAGTGTCCAGTCCCTCAGAGCCTCTTCTCTAAATAGCTCCAACCAGTGGTCACACCAGTATCCTTGCAATGGTATGCGAGAAAGACGAGAGCCTACCCACAACCCAGGGCATCAGGGAGCAGAAGTGAACACCAGAAGTCTAGTCTGCCAGAGAGAGGAATAAGTAAAATATTACTCAGCCCCCCCTCCCCCCCCTCCCTCCATATACTGCAAGGATGTGTCTTGTGTCATTACCAGAGTTCACTTTTAAATTACTTGCTATTCACTTAGTAGCCACTTGAGTACAAGCTTGTAATAGCTCCCCCTGTCCAGGCCACTCTTCTGTTTTCTGTGCTGCGATACTTTGTCAATTACTCAGTGTTGACTCGTGCAGCACTGGACCCTAATGACCTTTACAGCAAGTCCCCTATTTACGAATGAGTTCCGTTCTGGTAGCTCGTTCGTAAGTTCAACAAAGATCAGTGCTTGCAGACAAAGGCTGTGAGCACTGGTCAGTGTGTTCTAGCAGGGGGGGGGGGGGGGGGTAAAATGCGAAAAAAAAGCTATTTCCCATACTTTTTTTTTAAATATAAATGTCAGGATTTTTATGAACCCCCCCCCCCCCCCCCCCAAAGGACCTTTTTCAGAAAGTAGACACATCAAGGAGTTCAGATTTTTGCAAAATTTTAATGTAAATGGAGAAACTTGCTAATACTGAAGATGCTAAAACATGGATCTTGGTAATTGTGCAGTAGATACGGAGCATGCAGGCCGTATACAATACAGAGGGAGGAGGATATAAAGGGGTAAATGTACAAGCTGGCCCAGTGGAATGATGGAGATAAAGGGGTTAATGTGCATGATAAGAGAGGTGGAGGCAAAGAAAGGCAAGCTAGAGTTTGGATGTGTAGGAGAGGAGGGGTAGTGAAAAGGTTAAAAAGGATCCTTATGGCTGTTATCATGTCGGTGCTGCCATCACAGAAAAGAATTCATGATTTATTCATTGATTAGTTCCTGTTGGAAGGGGAGGACCCTCAGATGTAAACATAAGTCTGTGTGCGTCTAAGATTGTGGCAGTTTGTCTTTTCAGTGGCCAACCACAGCAATCAGGAGATGCAGAGCTTGTTGGAGAGCCAAGGGCTAATTCTTTAGTGCTCAAGAAATGTTCACCTCTTCACCATTTCACCACTTTTTCTTTTAATACGGTGATGGGGAGGTGGTTTAATTGCTTAAAGTGGTTGTACACCCTGTACAACCACTTTTTACCTACAGGTAAGCTTATATTAAGGCTTTCCTGTAGGTGCTGGAAATATCGCCTAACCCTCCACGGTTTAGAAGATATTTAAGATAGAGCCGTGCGCCGATGTCTATGGCGCAGTCACACGTTAGAAACGGCCATCGTGACGTTTCTAAAGGGGGTCATGCCGTGACTGGCGGCTCCCGCTCGCATGCGCGGGAGTGACGTCACGCGACTCTGGCCAGCCACAGAGCCGGAGTTCGCGGCCCCGGAAGGCGGGGGGGGGGGATGGACGCTCGCTGACATCGCAGGCTTCGGTTTCAGGTAAGTGACACATAATGGGCTATTATGCGATGCATAGTAGCCCATTATGCTTTACCCTTGCAGGGAAATAATGAGGAAGTAAAACCCGTCAGGGTTTACTTCCTCTTTTAAGGCATATTTAAAGGTTATGGGAATTTGGAATTCAAACTGGGCCATGCCATTGGTTTAGGTGGCAGACAGACTCCTGCCTCCCCCCGCCGATTACCCCTAACCTGTGACTGCGACAGGGGAATTCACTCCCTGCACTCGCTTTCACAAATCAATAACGGTGTGGCCGTACGCGGCTCCGCTCACATCAATCATTCAGAGTACTGTGAATGAATGATCTACAAGTATCGTCGGCCACTGTGGCCTATGGCTTGTAGTTCAATGAACTGCAAGGGCGGTGGTGAACGTCCCCATAGTTCGAGTCTTCCTGCAATTCAGTAACTGCCTACCCGTATCGGAGGAACAGGTACACAGTGTACTGAGTCTGCGTGATCTGCTGACTCTGGCGATTTATAGATCCACAAGGGGGCTTACAGGGCTTGTGTAAGTGTTTTGTAGGCATTCAGAAAGTTTTATGGCCTTCTAAATGCCCATGGACCATAATGTTCTCTATTCACTGCCAGGGAGTTGAATATTTAATTTTGTTCATGGTTCACTTGCAGTTGGGAGAGTTGTCTTTGAGCTGTTTACAGATGTTTGTCCGAAAACATGTGAAAATTTCCGATGTCTCTGCACAGGTTAGTTAATGCATCTCTCAATGTAACATACATTTTCCATTGTTTACTATGTTCTTCTTTTGAAAGTCACTTTTTTTTAAGCTGGAGTTTTGTTTTAAATGCATACAAGCGCTGAATGATTTGACTACTTAATGGAAATCTAGAATAGCCAGGCTGCTAACCAATGGCATGCCCTGTATTTCTCACAGTACACATTTCTTGTACTGTATGGCAGTTATTAGTGATCTCCTAAATGTCTAGGGATAATTTTGTGTCAAATTTGTTAATCAACAGCTGGAGGAAAAGATTTGTGCGTTGACATTTCCATTTCAATAGTCATTGCATGGTTCATAATTCTGGCGTGTTAAATGTACTTGACTTCTTTTCTGTTTTTTATTATTTATTTATTTATTTATTTATTTTAGGAGAAAAGGGTATTGGGAAAAGCACACAGAAGCCATTGCATTATAAAAACTGCTTGTTCCATCGAGTAGTAAAGGATTTCATGGTTCAGGGAGGAGATTTTAGTGAAGGTAATGACACGTGTTCCTTGATTTAATCCACTAGACAAATATCTAACATACAAAAACCTTGTCACACTAAGGTGGTTGCTACTAACAACATTTTTCCAAGTGAAGTTTTTTTTTTTTGGCCAGTATTTGAACTTTACGTTATACAGAATGGGTTCTATACACGTAAAATCAGTATTAAATTCCTAAACTCTGCTTTTCTTTTAAAAAATGGTCCCCAGGTGGTTTATCGCATAATGTGCTAGTATGCACTGCATGTTCACACTTTGGGACAGACTTGCCTGTGAAATTAAGCCCTTCAGCACTGAGCTGCCTCACCACTTCTGGTGCTTCCATCTTCACCGCTGGGTTAGCGATGTTCATGACTTATAAGCCTCATACACACAATCGGATTTCCATCGGACAAATCCGTGGAATTTTGTCTGAAGGGCGTTGGCTGTGAAATTGTTCTGCATACAGACGGCAGAACTTTTTCAGCCAACATACATGAAACTACGTGTTTTTTTCCTGCTCTTTAGGGCCACCCTTTGGGCAACTTCTGCCAATGTTGTCTTATGGTTGGCATTGGTTCGGAGCATGCGTGTTTGTACTTTGGATTTTTTTCCGACGGACTTGTGTATACACGATCGGATAATCCGACAAGACACATTTGTTGTCGGAAAATCCGACCACAATTGTCCAATGGAGCATACAAATGGTCGGATTATCCCTTCTATCACACATTTTGTTGTTGGAAAATTGTGTGTACGGGCCTTTAAGCTTGCCTTGTCTGTAGGGCAAAGGTAAAAAGTCGAGTTAAAGTGTAAGTTCACCTTTTTACAGAAAAATCTGTAAGGTGAACTTGCACAGGACCCTGTCCGCCTCACGGGGTACGTTTTTAGGAGATTAAACTTTGGGGATTTCTAAACCCCAGGGCTCAGAACGTTGGATCGATGTGCTGCAGGTCAGCGGGACTGGAGGGGGGGGGGGGGTCAGGAGGGGGTCCTTTGTAAGTTCACCTTACAGATTTTTCTGTAAAGGTGGCCTTGCCCGTTTTAAATACCACTCTAAAATTGGTAATACAGCCATAGGGAATGAGGCACTTGAGAGCATACTATGGCATTGATGCATTACGTTTTCGGGGGGGGGGGGGGGGGTTGGTAGTCACTATCCTGGCATTGCTTTCATAGTGTAATAATTGCTTACACATATATTCTTGTTGGTGTTCCACTTGTTTGCTCTTTTTGAAGAGTTAATTTCTTATTTTTATTAGGCAATGGAAGAGGAGGAGAATCAATATATGGAGGATTTTTTGAAGGTAATAAGATTCAGATTTATGTTTAAATTATGATAGCAGCACCCCCCCCCCCCCCCCATTTCTCTTCTTTGCTTCACTCATTTGTCTCTTTATTCCCTTCCCTCTTGCATAAACTCTGGCAGTACCCAGCTTTTTGCCATAGGTATTCTGTGTATACTGTTTTTGCTGTCACTGTGACCATGTTTCCCTTTTTATTGAATGTAGACCTCCCTGTTGAATTTAGTCTTTGTCCATACGCATCTCTTCATGAATGGAATGCCTCTGGCTGTGATGGTGAAATTCTTTTATATATATATATATATATATATATATATATATATATTAAGCACATTTTTTTTTGTGCTGAAAATGCCCCCCTCGGCTTATACTCGAATCACCTTTTTTGCGCCTGATCTCCCGGACTTCGGGGACCCGTTGCCGGCCGTAGGTACCCTGGACCCCAATCTTGGCACACGCATAGCCCCACTCTTTCCTCTACAAGTGTGCAAAGTTTGTTGGCCGGGGAGCACCAATTTTTTTTTTTTTCTTTTTTTTTATTATAAACCGGGCACCCCTTCCATAGACTCCCATGTTAAATGTCAGTCTAGTCATGGACACAGGCATGCACATGGTCACAATGAGGCACAGTGAGGCATGCAGATGGACACCCTAGGCTTATACTCGAGTCAATAAGTTTTCCCAGTTTTTTTGTGGTAAAATTAAGTGCCTCGGCTTATACTTGAGTATATACTTTGTGTGTGTGTGTGTGTGTGTGTAAAATATACACACACACACACACACACACTTTTTATAACCTTACCCGGTCAATATGTGTCATCAACCTCACATTACTATTCTGTATTGCTGTCATGATCATCAGAAGTTTGTGGTTGTAGTTTGTTTGGATGTACTGGTAACTGCTTCTTTGCTAAAGCATTTGTAGGAAAAAAATTATAATGACAGCAAACGGAGTATGTGATCCATGGTTCGAATTCCGAACAACCTTTCTTTTGAAAATCAGTAAATTTGTGATCCGATGGTGCCACCGTTGATTTCGAAATTCAACCGAACCTTCAATTTCAGCTCCTGTTGCTAAAGAAAAGATTGTCTGGGAATCTTCTTTTCGGAAATTTTTCTTTTGCGCTCATGCACATTTCTTTTTCAATTGTTTCTCGCATGATTCTCCCATCACTGATTTAGAAATTCATTTGTTTTTCCAAAAATTTCCAACTCGGTTTCACTCAAATTTGACGGCCGCACAAAAATTCGCTGTTGCTGCAGCCCCCTAATGGTACACAATTGATCGATGTATGGCCTGCTTAAGGTTCCTTGCAGATTTTCAGTACCTACACATCTAGGACACTAACGTGATTTATTTTTAAGTGCCAGTAGGTCTCCACAGGTGAAAGTGTAAACTTTGGAAGCTAGTACGGCACTGTTTGTCTGCATGCGCACACATAAGACACAGCCAACTATGCCTTGACCTTCTGTACAACAACACGGTTGGTTGCAGTGCTACATGTGGGAAATAAGAGAATATTTTCTCTCAAAAATTCTTATAGTAAACCTCTCCAATAGACTCAGTTTTAAATCATTGGAACATTTATTTTCATTTGATTAGTCAAAAAAAAAATTACTCTGATTTGTAACTTAAAATAATTTTTTTGGTGTGATTTTAAAATGCCATTAAATCCTGTGTGGGGTTTTTTTTTTTTTGCTTAACATTTGCATAATAAAATTAACTTTCCTCATTAACCTATTTGAGCTTCTGCTATTCACAGAAAATAGTTAACAGTGGACAGTGCTGTCTCCAGTCATTCTATTGGCTTGGAGGAGCAGGGCCTTGCCGTGCTTTCTTAGGCTACATTGTATTTTCTTTTTATTGATGCACATGGTATAGGGAGACACAACTCTAGTTAGTCCCTGCATGCAAGGGTGACTCCATAGAAAGCTTCAAAAGAAAGCAGCCACCCTGAAATAGGAAACTTGGGGCAACGGTCATGGCACCAGGTTAGGGTGGAACCTTGGCAAGGACTAATAATAAAAAAGCTGCATACCTTGTAAGTAAGGAAATCGGCTGCTGCAAGTGCTAAAAACTGGGGGATTTAATCTTGCATTAAAGTGTTTGTTACCCCAACGCTTCATTCATATTACTGATATGTGCTTGCTGTATCATGTACTTGTATGAAAAAGTATCCAGTTCTTTGTATTGTTTCCTTTATGTGAAATCCTAGGTGTTCCTGCCAGTCCCTCTGCTTTCCTATTAAAAACTGACCACACTAAGCAGGAGTGCACACTGTGGTCAGTTCTCTAGCTATACTGGGAACTCGGCTCTCCAATGATCAGACTTGTCCTGACACAGCCACGCTACACAGTCATTCACTGGGGAAGCTCAGTGTAGTGCTGCTTCTCCTCCCCCAGCTCTTATGCAGCTGAGAACAGAGGATGTGATCACTTAAAAAAGGGGGTGGGGAAAAGGGTATTTTTGCAAAACGTTTTTTTCATTTCTTCTTCAAATTGAATAGGTTGTCTTACAAGGTGAGTTTACAATCCTTTTTTAAGCTGCAGATTTTCATGATGTTAAAGGCTAAATGTTTCAAAAGGTGTTTGTTTTTTTTTTGTATTTTAAAGCATGCAGGTTCAAACTATGACTGTTTTATTTGAACATGTGAGATCCATAATCTGATTAACTCCCTTTTTTGGTTTCCAATTGCCAAAGGCTGCCCTAATGAAAAAATTAGCCATCCATTAACTTATTTAATCGCTTAATGCCAGATTTACGGAGCTACCTTGTGTGGTGTGACCATCATTTACATTTGCATGTGGGACCTACGTATGCATTCATTTTTGAGCGGGGGCACTTTCTTTTTTTTTTTTTTTTTTTTTTTACAGTCTCTTTAATTTTTGTAATCAACTTTATTGCTATTACAAGGGATGAGCAACATCCTTTATGATGGCATGGGCAGTGACAGGTACTCTATACTAAGAACATACGGTAATAAAGGAAAGCGCAAAACTAGCGCATTAAGACTCTATTAAATTATTAAAATGCATGTCATCATGGCACCCCAGAAATCTTGATCATGGCAAGAAATCTTGCACATGCTGACCGTGCTTCTGCTGTGAGTTCGACTGTGGAGCAGTCCCCAGCAGGGAGTGCGTGTTCCTTTTTACAGTCTTGCCTGCACAGCTTGCAGTGAGAGAGACTGTTATGAACCACGTTGTATCCCTGGCCAGGCTTCTTCTGTGATCTCTGTGGGATGTTTAAAGGTGCACACCTAATCTGGTTAATGTGAGTGCGTTTGATTTATTTCATTTCTTAATTTAACAAAGTGTTTTTCTGCGCTAGTTGTGCTTTTCCCTTTTTGTTCCTGTATGTTTTGAAGCTGGTCCATCCCCCTTGTACATGATCCCAGGGAGAGCTGTGGGGAGAGGACATAAATATGTCAGTGTTCTGTGAGGCTGATTATAAGGGTACTTATGCGCATTAAGTGGAAAAACAGCTTTCCTTGTTTCTGTGTGAACTTTTTACTGAGAGATCTATTAGACCCCAGATCTATCCTGCCCTGAAAAAGCATCTGATCGAGTGTGGTTTGATCAGATTCTTTGAAACCTGGTAACTGATTGCACACAAACTGAAACCAGAAGTGTCAATCCTTGTCGCTTCCAGTTTCATAGACCATAGAGATGATTGGGGAACCCCAACTGCTGGTTTAAGTTCTGGGCTCCCCAGTAAAAGTGATCCGGTGGCTATATAATCACTTGGATCGCTTTTACATTTTAGAGCATCGTCAGCTCTTAAAGAAATACAAAAAAAAGGCACCAGGATGATGACTGCAGCCATGACCCTGGTAGAACCACCGTATCCCGAGGACATACGGGCACGTCCATTTGCGGCAAGTGGATAAAGGGCATCTACATGGTAAACATTTTGAGTTGTACTGTGGTCGGCCTAATTTATGTAGGTTTATCATCTGTTCAGTTTCTGACAACGTATGTTAAAATGGATTCTCTAACCTTTCAGACGAGAACTTCTCTGTTCAACACACCAAGGAATTCCTCCTGTCCATGGCCAACCGGGGCAAGGACACCAATGGCTCACAGTTTTTTATGTATGTATTGGTGAACTTGAGTTAATATAATTGAAATGAGGCAAAATTACAAGCTGTTCTCTAAGTATGTTGCTTTTTTTTATTTTCAAGAAGCTTTACACCAAAGAGATTAAATTGTTTTTTTTTGGTCTACCTATTGAGCAAGATGAGATTTAATAGCTCCATAATACTAAAGCAAAAAAAAAAGCAATTTATACATTTACCAAAACCAGTTTTTTTCCTTCTGTTGAAGGATGCTAAGTGCACAAATGGATAAATGTTGTAAAAAAATATTGTATGTTCTTTTCAGTTTTCCAAAAGAAGTTTGATGATACAAAGCTAACTGGGGCAATAACTTCACAGCAGGATATAGCAACTTTACAAGAAGACCTTAATAAAATAGAGGGTGGGCAGCTATGTGGCAGAAAAGATTTAAAGTGATTGTAAAGTCCTTATTTTTAGAGGGGGGGGGGACATGTTATACTTGCCTGCTCTGTGTAGTAGTTTTGCACAGAGCAGCCCAGATCCTCCTCTTTGTTCGCTCTTCGACTCTCATGGCCCCTCCCTCCTGTCAAGTGCCCCCACAGCAAGCAGCTTGCTATGGGGGCACCTCAGCTGAGTCACAGCTCCCTGTGTCCATTCAGACATGGAGCCCTGGTTCGACCCCCGTCCCCTCTCTCTCCTGATTGGCTAACTGACTTTGACAGCCTTGGGAGCCAATAGCGCCACTGCTGTGTCTCAGTGAATCAGGAGGAGAGTCACGGGTGACCGAGAAACTTGTGGACATCGCTGGAGAGAGATGGGGCTCAGGTAAGTAATAGGGAGTGCTGGGGCAGCTGCTGCACAAAGAAGCTTTTTTATCTTAATGCATAGAATGCATGAAGATGAAAAACCTTCTGACTTTACAACCACTTTTAATATTGAAAGATGCAAAGTAATGCACTTGGGCGCTAAGCATATGCAAACAAGTTACTTGCTAGGGGGAGAACCTCTGGGGGAATTGAGGAGGGGAAAAGGATATGAGGGTCTCGGTAGATCAGACTGAGCAAGAGCATGCAATGCTAAGCTGCAGCAACAAGACGGCAGACAGCGATCAAGCGTTAAAAAGGGTATTTACTAGGGTTGCATCAGTGCCAATACTAGGCATTTTTTTCCACAGGTATCTGTACTTGTGCAAATGCACAGATACCTTCTGACTCGGTTCTTTCAGCTGTCAGCAGGATTTCCCCGCTAACAGCTGAAATGTAAAGAAAAGAATGGCAGCAATTATTGGTTATGGGGCAGGGCCGCCACAACCAATGACATATTTTATTTGTCCATGGGATTCCCCTCCTGACAGCTTGCCTTCCGGTACGTCATCAATGACCCCAAGTGTCTCCCGAGTTAACCAGGAAGCGTTGGGAGCCACCAGCACCCCCCAGACCTCTGGCTACCGACACACCAGCAGTTACCACCCAAGAGTAGAGGGGATGAACGCCAAATTCATTATTTATGCTGGTGATTTTTAACCTTCTGAGTGTTCTTACCTTTTTTCCATTAAATTGCAGTCATCCTGCATTCAGATGGTGCTGCGCTTTTTCCTTTGTGTTCCCCGAGTCCCCCCTACTCCCCACCCTGCCCTTACCCAGCCTCCCCTCAACTCCCTAACTCTCTCCCCAGGGTCTGTATTTAACTTTACTAATTATGCAAGTGAGGATTTTTTTATTTTGTTAAAGTAGACCAAATGAAAGTGACGCTCCTGGTATGTGACATTTAGGTTACAGTGAATTCCTTTGTTTATCTTTATTTTATACTGCTATGTCGGTCACAGTTTTAGAAGGTCACCTGCTGTAATAAATAGATATTGCTCATCATATTGGTTTAGAGAGATTCACAGCCCTCTGTGGGTAAGGTTAACTTCACTATTTGAATTGCTTTATGAATATCTAAACCCAAAAATAAAAATGTTATATATTGCAGCTTATCAGTCCTTGGAGGAGGTGACTGTATTCCCCCCCCCCCCCTTATTTTCACTTGGTAATCTTGTACAAAACACACTCCCTGTCCCTTTGTGGCTATGCTTGCTCCCCCACTGTATCCATGGTGGGAGCCATGGTAGCCACCCAGGCTAGACTACAAATAAGATCATCTTTCTGCTTTCAATCAAGTGTTAAGGAAGTGACAAGGAAGCTAAATTTCCTCATCGCTTCCTTAACAGAACCAGTAAGATGCCATATATTTCATGATTTGTTTTTGGGATTACATACCCTTCAATCGGTGAACCTCAAACATACACTAAAGATTTCATTTAACCGTCTTCGTTTTAAGTGAGCCATTTGTATGAATGTTGGTAGCAATTGACCCCGTTCTAGAATAAGGTTGGTAGTGGTCGTTGACCTAGAGAGAATTTTCCAGCCTATAAATATTTTGTTAATAAAGTTGTTAAAAGTTGCATTTCCTATTCTTTTTCAATAAAAATCTGGAATCTGATTTTGTATTTTTTTTCTTTTTCCTATTCTTAGAACAACAAAGCCAACACCTCACTTGGATGGGTAAATTCTTTATTTTTTTTTGTTGTAACAAATTGAGTTTTCATTTCACTGATTGTTACCCCCTCATGCACAATTTACAGGCTCCATGTTGTTTTTGGTCAAGTCCTGTCTGGTCAAGAATTTGTAAGAGAGATTGAAAATCAAAAAACTGATGCTTCTAGCAGACCGAGTGCAGAAGTCAGAATACAGAATTGTGGAGAACTTGTTCAGGTTCAGAAATCTAAATGTGAGTGTTGTGACATTCCTACATAAATCATGTTATGACGGCTGTTACCTGTCACATTTGAGACCCCCCATCCAGTACTGGAGTATGTCGAACTGCACAAAGCCTTGCTAGCGTCAATGCAGAGTGGATGCTTCCTGTATCTTTTCACAGTGACATGCTTTCTCTAAAGCATACACTGCTTTTAGAAGTTGGGCAAGGGCAGGCTTCAGCATTGGTTGGGAACTTTGGCTTTGTAGGTAATGGCTATAACAGATGGTTCATTGTAACTGTTTGATGTATTGTGTGCTGCCCAAATCTAATGTTTGGTGTTTCTCGTTGGTTTTAGCTAAGAAAGAGAAGAAGAGGCACAAATCTTCCTCCTCCAGTGACACAGAAGATTCAAGTGGATCTGATTCCTCTGATTCATCATCGGACTCAGAGGAAGGAAAATCGAAAAAAAAGAAAAAAAAGCACAAGAAAACTTCCAAGAAACAGAAGAAGGAGAAGAAGAAGCGAAAAAATAAGAAGAAAAGGTACCATACTTTTATTTTAAGAAAAACATCTGTAATAATTTTACATTGCGTAACCTTATTGTAGTAGTTGAAAAAGTCTTCACTGTCCTTAAATAACTTATGCTTATGATGTACTCCTGCTGCTGAGGAAATCTGGTACTGACCAGCATACTAGCTTCTCTTCTATTAAAAGTGTTTTTAAAGGTGTTAAAGTTTTTTTAGTATGACATCTGCTCAATTAAAGTGGTTGTAAAGGCAGAAGGTTTTTTATCTTTATGCATTAAGATAAAAAGCCTTCTGTATGCTACAGCCCCCATAATACTTACATGAGCCCCATCTTGATACAGCGATGTTGCACGAGAGACTCAGCCAATGACGAGGGAGAGCCCTAGACAGCAACGAAGCGCCACTGGCTCCCACTGCAGTCAATCAATTAGTGAACCAATGAGAGAGAGAGAGGGGGCCGGTCGACGGCTTCGTGTCTGAATGGAAGCACGGAGCTGTGGCTCAACTCGGGTGCTCCCATAGCAAGCTGCTAGCTGTGGGGGCGCACAACAGGAGGAAGGTGCCAGAAGGAGGATCTGGGCTGCTCAGTGCAAAACCACTGCACAGAGCAGGTAAGTATAACATGTTAGTCTTTTTTTCTGTTTAAAAATAGCAATCACTTTAAGCTCATAAATTGGTATCATTTGTTCTCTTACCTTCAGAAAACTGCTCTAGGCTCTCTTCTGTGGTTGTCATTTTGACCAGTGCTTCACATTAGTCACATTCTAAAGGCTTAAGGTTTTTTACCCATCTCAGTGCAGCAATGTGCACAAGAGCAGCGGCTCTCTCCCTCCTCACTGGGCAGATTGGCTCCTGCTGCTGTGAATCAAATTTTATGACAAGGGAGTGTGTGTGTGTCTATAGATGCAGACAGGGCAGCTCAGGAGCGAGCACTCACGAGTGCCCCCATAGACAGCAGCTTTCTATGGTGAGCACTCGCTGAAGAGGAGCCAGGAGCATCAGCAGAGGAACTAGAGAAGAGGAGGATTGGGGTGCTCTGTGCAATACCACAGCACAGAGGAGGCACGTATAAGCAGGTTTAATATTTAATTAGTAAAGCTTTGATTATTTTTTTTTTATCACTTTAAGTTGAGGGTCGTTTATGCTGCCCATTTACCGTGTTTTAATTTAATTGTGCAAGAGATTGGGCAGTATTTGAGTACATGTCCGTGTTTTTCATTTCATCAGCATCAAGTTGTGAAAGAATACCCTGTTTTATAAATCAAGCAAAGTTGTTCCTTAGAGTGGTATTCGTGTTAGCCGAATGAAAATTTCAGAAACTTTTAATTTAATTTTTTTTTTTTTTTAAAGCAGTTGTATGCCCGCACATCTTTAAAAAAAAAAAAAAAAAACTGCAAGGCAAAGGCATAATGAGCTAGTATGCACTGCATACTAGCTCATTATGAAATTCTTACCTTAGATCAAAGCCCCCGTATCGCAGCCCGGTGCACGCCGAGGGAGCTGACATCTTGCCCTCTGCGCTTTCTCCATGTTCGCGGCTCCGGCGCTGTGAGTGTGAGTCTTCCCGACAAGGTCCACCAGCATCTGCCGGACCTCCAGCCAGGCATTCAGAGCGCATGCGCCGCTGACGCCAGCGGCGGCATGCAAAGGGAATATCTCCTAAACCAGACAGGTTTAGGAGATATTAATTTTACCTACAGGTAAGCCGCCTTATAGGCTTACCTGTAGGTAAAAATGACAAATTGGGGTATACAACTGCTTTAATACAGGGCTTAATAAGAATAGGATAACAGAGTAGTCTTTAGCAAGCAATATGCAGTATTTTGATAACTGGTTGCCCTAATATACTGCACTTCTGTTATGATTGTGGCTCTTCACAATTTTCTTTAAAAAAAATCTAGATGGTTCTTAGGCATGCTTGGCTTTTCATTTCTTATGGGTTTTTTTTGTTTTGTTTTTTTGTCTCAAAACTTAAAATGCCCTTTTAGTTCTGAGAGTGAACATGAAGATGAGGTTCAAGTCACATCCACTGTACGTCCAGAAGAGATCCCCACTGTGCCAGAGAACAAGTTCTTAATGAGAAGGAGTCCACAGAGAGTTGATGAGCAAGAAGCAAGAGGCATTGACAGAGAACGAGAAAAGGAAAAGCAAGTAGTTTTAGTTATATTTGTTCCTTGTCCAAGAATGGCTTTGCATATGAAAAGCTGTAGACTGATGGCGTTTACTGTCTAAACTGTAGCTCCATGGTTGCTTTCCTGCATTAGTTTTGATTTGTATTTTTTTTGTGTTTTAGCAATTCACTTTACCAGAGAAGGCTTTTAGTAACACGGTCTGGAAGAAAAATTAAAGGAAGAGGCCCCAGAGTAAGCTTTTATTTATTTTAACATGTATCATTGTTTTCCAAACCAGTCAATCTGGCCTCTCAAAAAGTGCTGTACTTAAAGGCAAGCACAAGGCAAAGGACTAGTAACCAATCTTGTCATTGGGCTCCCTGTAGCTTATCTTTGTCCAATACTGACTTTTACAATGCCTCGTTCTCCAATGTGTCTGTGTGTGGAGGTGGGCCTAGAGGGGCAGTGCTTTGTCGGACCTACCACCATGATGACTGGTAGGGTAATCGTCAAAAGGTAAGGTGTGCCGAAAGCACAGGTCGATTGAATGAAGCAGGGAGTCTCGGATTTTCAGGTACGACTTCCTCTCCTGTAAGGAAAACAAGGAGAATGCGGAGTAGCACAGCAGCGACATCTCCACATCCCATGAGCCAGAGGCTGCGGTGTGTTTGACTTTACACGACAGATTTACAGCTATTGGTTTTAGATTCAGAATACTTTTATTAATCCCAAAAGAAAATTATTTAAAGGGATACAAGAGTGTCTAAGCACAGTCAACTTTATTGAACAGGCACCACGTGCTGCCATCCCCACCTGCTAACCGCCCTTTCCTAGCCCTCTATTCACCCTTACAGGCTCAATCGGGAAGTATTCAAAGCAAGAGATTTTTTTTTTTCAGGGCGCTGCTTGGGCAACATTTTTCTTCCTAGATATGGAAAGGGGAGTGTGAGAGAGTGTGAGAGAGTGTGAGAGAGTGTGAGAGAGTGTGAGAGAGTGTGAGAGAGTGTGAGAGAGTGTGAGAGAGTGTGAGAGAGTGTGAGAGAGTGTGAGAGAGTGTGAGAGAGTGTGAGAGAGTGTGAGAGAGTGTGAGAGAGTGTGAGAGAGTGTGAGAGAGTGTGAGAGAGTGTGAGAGAGTGTGAGAGAGTGTGAGAGAGTGTGAGAGAGTGTGAGAGAGTGTGAGAGAGTGTGAGAGAGTGTGAGAGAGTGTGAGAGAGTGTGAGAGAGTGTGAGAGAGTGTGAGAGAGTGTGAGAGAGTGTGAGAGAGTGTGAGAGAGTGTGAGAGAGTGTGAGAGAGTGTGAGAGAGTGTGAGAGAGTGTGAGAGAGTGTGTGAGAGAGAGTGTGAGAGAGTGTGTGAGAGAGTGTGTGAGAGAGTGTGTGAGAGAGTGTGTGAGAGAGTGTGTGAGAGAGTGTGTGAGAGAGAGTGTGAGAGAGAGTGTGATGAGTTTTCTGAAGATCTCTGGCTTTTTAGGAAATTCAGGGATTCTACTTTTTTTTTCTTCATTGTTTAACCACTTTTCGACCAACGTACTATTTATTTTCTAAGTCCTAGGAAACTGGTGCTGATATCTGTCATGGCTGCAGCCATGATCCATATATCAGTCTTTAGAGCCAGAGATTCCCTACACATTAAAAGTGATCCAAGCGTCTTTGCAGCCACCCAGTTTCTCTTACAGGCAGCAGAAAAGGGTCCATCCACCCCACCGCTTTTACCAGGCTCTCCTGTTCCACTGGGACTGGTTTTGCTTTGTTTACAAGTTAGAAGACGTAGGAGAGAGCGATGGGGATAAACAGTCATTGCATCACATATGTGAAGTATCAACATGAACATCAGAGTGAGCAATAATTCTAGGGCCAGACCTAACTCTAAGCAGGGTTTTTTAGGTACCGTTGTTTGTTGCTGTTCCACGGACATGCGCAATTTAAAAGTGTGACCTGTTGGATAACTATTTACGTGGTGTAACATCGTCCTTTTTTTATATTTTACAAAAAAAATTGTATTCTACCGGTAAATGGTGGAATCCCAATAAAATACATTTACGTTTTTGGTTGTAACATGACAAAATGTGGAAAATTTCAAGGGGGTATGAATATTTTTCCATGTTTTATGTTACTGTTAGTCAGTTGGTCCATATATGAATGCAAGTTGCCTAGAGCAACTAATACATTGAAAGCAGAATTCCAGGTATGGTTATTTTTGCGTAGTTACATTTTGGTCCAGCATGGATCAATGTTTGTATACACATTCCCTACCTCGCCGATCTCTGTGGAAGTGAATGATCCTCGCGGTCTTTCTGGTACGGTGCTGAGCGACTATATCCTGCTGCACAGTGAACATTGAGTTTCTTGCTTGGCACCTGGTGCCATTCAGAGAATTCCTTATGTTTTTCACAAAGAATGCAAGGTGTGTGTGTGTGTGTGTGTGTGTGTGTGTTTTATCAATCAAATAAATAAAATAATTGAAATCAATCTATATCTCTCTCAAAATCAAATATGCCACGCTAAATACAAATTAATTCTATCTCGTGTATCAAATCATATGCTCCATACACTTACTATATATTATCAATTGTAATAATACATAGCGACATGCATGAAATCAACAATTTTTTGTATCGCATTGGTATAAAAATTAAACCACAATAACAAATCTCAATGTGAACATAGAAAATCTAAACTTGAAGGCTATATATTGCAAACAAATGACAGTGTCTATAAGTTGCATCTTCTAATATACTTGTGCAATATGTGAAGTCGTAAACATACACTAGTGCCAAAACGTTTGTGACCTCCACCTTTCCCAATGGGCATCTGCTCACCTTTGTATCAAAAGTCATGCAGCGTTCTCCGAATGGTGCCTTTTTGTGAGCAAGCAACTCCCTGTAATCACTGCAATGCAGCAGGGCAGCCACCCAGCATGTGGCCAGTAAACTAGTGAGAGTAGTAGTAGTAGTAGTAGTTACTACATTGATTCTCCACTTCCTCATGGAGCAGCCATGTATGGAATTTGCATACTTAGATTGATCCCTTAAAGGGGGTTGTAAACCCTTGTGTTTTTTTCACCTTTTAATACATCCTATGCATTAAGGTGAAAAAACTTGACAGTGACTGGCCCCCCAGTTTTACTCGCCTGAGCCCTGTAATTCCCACGGCGGAGACGCGCTCTTCCTCTCTGCCTGGGGTTCTTGGCTCTTGATTGGATAGATTGATAGCAGCGTAGCCATTGGCTGCTGTCAATCAAATCCAATGACGCAGGGGGCTGGGCCCGAGTCCTACATTCTGCGTCTATGGACTCAGGAGAGCGCCTGCAAGGTAACCCCCGGGAGAGCGCTTCTCCTCGGGGGTTATATGATGCGGGGAGGAGCTGATAGTACCACGAGGGACCCTAGAAGAGGATGATCTGGGCCACTCTGTGCAAAACGAGCTGCACAGTGGAGGTAAGTACGACATGTTTATTTAAAGTGATTGTAAAGCTTTGTGGTGTTTTTTTTTTTTTTTTTTTTTTAAAGTCTTGAAAATCTAAATTTAAGTACTTTAACTTTTTTTTTTTTTTTTTTTTTTTTTTTTTTTAGCGCTACCGTACACCATCAAGATCTAGATCTAGAGATCGATTTAGAAGAAGTGAGACTCCCCCACACTGGAGGCAAGAGATGCAGAGAACACAGAGGATGAGATATTCTAGTGGAGAACGCTGGATCAAAGGAGATAAGTATGTGTCGTTTCGCTTTCAAGTGTCCTTTAGGGCTCTAAAAACACACCTCCAATTTAGTCCCTTCTCCACAGTAAGTTTTAAAAAAAAAATCCAGGCTACGTATCACAGATATAGGTGTTTTTCAGCCAGTTACGTGACAAGCAGGGCCAGTCTTGGCTTCAGTGGTGGGCAATCTTCACTGCCGCAAAGAACGGTGCTCACATTGTAATACACGAGTGCTGCTCTATGCAGTATTTCACTGTGAGCCCAGTCTGTGTGATGAAGTACCCCTAGGGAGTTTCATTGACAACTTGGGCTCATAAATGGTTGAATTACGCTGGGGTGGGGGGACTTTTGAATAGGTAGCCCACCCAAGTATGATTTTCCAGTATTGGAGGTGAAAACTAGTGGGCTGGATCACCTCTGTATACTTGCATCTCTTAGACCTGGGAACTGCATTGTGAATATCTGACCACTTAAAAGATAATCTTTCATAGATGCACTATTATTTGCTAATTTAAATGCAAATAACATGAAACCAACTGCTAATATGTATGCTTTGTATAGACCTATTGGAGTTCAATAGCAAATTCTCCTGGCTAGAGCAGTCAGTTATGTCTATGCAGTAGTTTTCTACTGTAGATGGAAAGCTGGTGAGGAAGGAGAGAGCAGAGAGCCGTTGCCCTCTTGCACAGCTTTGGATTCAGATCGGGCTCGAGTTAAGTATAAGGGGATGAGGAGGCTTAGGCTTTAGAAACACTTAACATGGATATGACCATAAAACAAGTAAAATGTTCGTATAACAAGTGTTATTACTCTTTCGTCCATGGACCGACACAGCTTCTCTATTGACAAAGTGGGTATTATCCGTTAATTAGGAGTGACTAGGCAGAAAAACTTGTAAAAAGTGTTGCATCACACCTTCTACAGTACCGCCCAGGGGGCGGACCCTCTGGGTATACCCTCTCAGTCTGCACATCGCAGATCAGTTTTTTTCTGTCTAGCAAGGAGTAGGACATGGCTCCCTTCGGGCTCATTGGTCCGGGGAAAAAAGATATATATATTTTTTATTTTTTTGCTACATTTGTTGTTTCCTGCGATCTTCGATCAACTGCCGACTGGGTGACAGGCTGGATCCTCGATCCTTGTAGTCTCCCCAGTTTCGGCCATCGAGCGTGTGCCGACCCTAGCTACGCGCTGGGTTTTCCACGACATGCCCGTCGCTCCACGGGTGGCCGGTGAGCCTACGCTCCAGGGCCTGCATCGGACCGCTCAGCTTCGGCTGACCTTACGGCCGAGTCGCAGCAGCCTGGCCGGTGAGCTTACGCTCCAAGGCTTGCATCGGACCGCTCAGCTTCGGCTGACCTTACGGCCGAGTCGCAGCAGCCTGTCCGGTGAGCGTCATGCTCCAGGGCATACATATGATCGTCCCTTCTGGGTCCAATCACAGCATGCCTGGCCAACAGTCACCTTCCGTGCGCGGACGATGATCTGTTTGGAATGTCTTCCAGCAGAATACATGCAGGATAGGTAAGTAAAACTCCCCTGCCTCGGCTGGGTGATTTAGCTGGACATTCCTGGAGAGATCAAGTAAGTGGTTGTGGCCCCTTTCTTCCCTCTCTCCCTGCCTTTCCCTCCTCCCTGGGCTTCTAGCTAAAGGTTGCTGGGTGCTGGGGGTCACCTAGGGGGTCCCACTGGAGCGGGGCTGGCTGTAACTAACATTTAAAAGAAATGTCATTTTTGCTTACCTGTGTTTCTGTGTCTCCATGCTGTCGGCGGCCATTTTGAGGTGGTCCATGCCAAGTTTGGCCTCTTGTAACTGCCTGGCGGCCATCTTCCTGTAGTTCGGCCACACCCACTGGCCCCTATCAGGTGATCGGCGGCCATGTTTGTCCACCCTGTATGCAGATATTGCCGTTCGGCGGCCATCTTTTTTGTGGGCTATGGCTGCCTGACCTCTATCTTCTGTCGGCGGCCATTTTCTTAGAGCCCACATTATCTTCCATACAGACGGTTTTGGCAACCATTTTGCGAGAGCCTCCGGCCTCTAGGGTGCATTACACTGGCGCGAAAATTCACACAGGAAGTGCTGATAAAAGAAGCAGACTGACACAGCAGCAAGGGGACAGCATCATAGGCGCAGCATAGCAGTACCTATCCAGGGTGGTGAGTCCTCTGGGTGACCCAGCATCTCTGCAGCGCAGGAGGGTGGCCTATTGATATCTTGCCTGGAGCCCTGTGAGTGTCAGCGTGTGGTCAGCATGGCATCTGAGCCAGATGTCTTCTCCCCTGAAACACCAGATTTAGCAGCTGGTGTCCCTGAGGTGTCTATGGACGCTATGTCGGCAATCCTAGAGGCGTTTGCTGCCAGGGTGGAAGCAGCACACGGGAATACAGGGGGTAATAAACGCCCCCGTCCCCTGCAATCTTCTGGGGATATTTCTGATGCAGAACCAGGTCCAGCTACGGCTCATGGCCCAGATTCTGATGCATCAGAGACTGCAGACCGTGACCGATCGGACAGTGAGGAGGACTCCAAGTCCAGGTCAGTACGCGAGACGGCTTTGGTATCTGACCTTATTACTGCAGTGCGGGATACGCTAAAGTTGGAAAGGACTGAAGAAGTAGCAGATACTCCAGTCCCCTTTGGGTTTCGTAAACCTGCCCGCACTGCTAAGGTGTTCCCTTGTGTGTCTTATTTTGACAAACTCTTATACAAGGAATGGGAGAACCCACTGAGGGTCTTTACAGCCCCAAAGAGGTTTGCAGTACGGTACCCCTTTGAGGAGAGTTTTCTGAAGATATGGACCTCTCCCCCTATAGTGGACCCTTCGGTGTCCAGACTTAATAGAGCCACCACTATTCCAGTAGAAGGGGCTCCTGTTTTCAAGGACCCTGTGGATAAGAAGGCTGAAGCACTCGCTCGCTACCTATACTCAGTGGTAGGCTCAGCAGTACGCCCGGCATTGGCGGGGGCCCTAGTGTCTCAGACACTTACTGAATGGGCAAAATTGCTACTCCAGGGGTTAAAGGAGCGAGATGCTCCTCCTAATGAGATAACTTTGGCCGACCAGTTGGTCCAGGGCCTTAAGTTTGTCTGTCTGCGAGTCAGACATGGATACTATTCCCCTGCTGTCAAGAGCTTCGGTTTATGCAGTAGCAATACGCCGCCTGATCTGGCTAAAGGGCTGGTCTGCGGACCAGACTTCCAAGAAAGCCCTATTGGATCTGCCTTTTAAGGGCGACAGACTTTTTGGGGCTTCTCTGGATGACATCATCAAGGATGCTACAGGAGGTAAAAGCACTTTGCTTCCCCAAACTAGCAAGGGTAGGGGACCACGCCAAGGGCAAGGGCCCTCCTTTACTGCACGTAAGCGGTTTTTTTCGCCCTCTTAAGGCGACAGGGAAAAGACCCCAGGCCGATAAAGCGCCTGCCCAAGGACAAAAGCGTCCTTGGTCCCGCAGACCCAACAAGCCTGTGGACAAATCTGCGTCCACATGAAGGTCCGCCCCCACCCAGCTCTCGGGTGGGGGGACGTCTTCGCAAATTCGCGACTCAGTGGACTGCTCTAGTCTCCGACAGGTGGGTTTGCGAAGTAATCTCCTCAGGCTACAAGATAGAATTTCTCTCTTGTCCACCAGACAGATTCATCACCTCCAATCTCCAGCTACTACCGACCCGTCGGGAGGCCCTGTATGGGGCGGTCCAGGGTCTACTGGAACGCGGGGTAGTTATTCCAGTTCCAGAACAGGAACGGGGTCAGGGTTTTTACTCAAATCTGTTCATTGTGCCAAAGAAGGAGGGGGTTCGTCCAATCTTGGATCTCAGAGCCCTCAATTGCTTTGTGAAGGTACAAAGATTTCGGATGGAGTCGGTTCGATCCGTAGTCACGGCTCTCCATCCGGGGGACTTTCTGGCCTCCTTGGACATCAAGGACGCATACCTGCATGTCCCCATATACTCCAGACACCAGAGGTTTCTGCGATTTGCTATCGGGAAGAACCACTACCAGTTTGTGGCCCTCCCGTTTGGCCTTGCCTCAGCACCCAGGACGTTCACCAAGGTGCTCGCTCCGATTCTGGCACTTCTAAGACAGCGGGGTATCGCTATCACAGGTTACTTGGACGACCTTCTGCTGAAGGGCCCTTCAAGCTCAGAATTAGAGGTAAGCGTGTCCATTACCTGTCAGACTCTTCGAGACTGGTTGGATACTAAACACGCAAAAGTCAGTATTGGTGCCCACTCAACGCCTAGTGTACCTGGGGTTGATTCTGGATTCCTCAGAGGCAAAGGTATTCCTCCCTGTGGAGAAGTTGCAGACCCTCCGGGCTGCAGTACGGCAGCTGACTTCCAGGAATTGGTCGTCACTCCGTTTTTGCATGCGAGTGTTGGGCCTCATGGTAGCCTCCTTCGAGGCGGTCCCATATGCTCAATACCACACTCGAGTGTTACAGAGGGAAGTTCTGTCCAGATGGAACAGATGCCCTTCATCTCTGGATTATCAAATCCGAGTGAGCCACCTAGTCAGGAGATCCCTGGTATGGTGGCTGACAGCACCGGCTCTAATGGCCGGGAAGTCATTTCTTCCGGTTTACTGGATAGTGATCACGACGGACGCCAGCCTTACAGGTTGGGGGGGAGTCTGGGGTGTCCAGTCGGCGCAAGGTCGCTGGACCCCAGAGGAAGCCCTCCTGCCGATCAATGTCCTGGAGATCCGGGCGATCAAGCTGTGCCTCTTCAAATGGTCTCAGAGACTGCAAGGGCGTCCAGTCAGGATCCAGTCAGACAACGCCACAGCAGTGGCATATGTCAATCATCAAGGAGGAACAAGAAGCTCAGCTGCAGCATCGGAGATCGCTCGCATCCTGAGGTGGGCAGAGAGGAGCGTACCGGCACTGTCGGCCGTGTACATTCCGGGTGTGGAAAACTGGCAGGCGGACTACCTGAGCCGCCAGATGCTGGACCAGGGAGAATGGTCCTTACACCCGGAGGTGTTCCAACTCCTCTGCCAAAGATGGGGCACACCAGACGTAGATCTTCTGGCTTCCCGACTCAATCGGAAGGTATTGAGGTTTGTGGCCCGGTCAAGAGACCCATGGGCAGACGCAACGGACGCGTTGGTAGCATCGTGGGGCCAGTATCGGCTAATCTATGCCTTCCCTCCCTTAAGGCTTCTTCCTCTTCTGCTCCGCAGAGTGGAGGCAGAGGGAATTCCAATGATCCTAATCGCTCCAGATTGGCCTCAGCGTCCTTGGTACGCCGATCTAGTACGTCTGGTAGCAGACGTCCCCTGGCGCCTACCACTACGGAAGGACCTGCTGTCGCAAGGTCCCATATTCCATCCTGCTTTACAGTCATTGGCTTTAACGGCATGGCTGTTGAGAACCAGGTACTGAGAGACCGGGGCCTGTCAGACTCAGTAATTTCTACTATGAGAAGTGCTCGGAAACCGTCCTCTAGGAAGGTCTATCACCGCACTTGGAGGGCCTACATCTCCATGTGTGAGGAAATGAAATGGCATCCGCGTACCTATTTGGTTTCCAGAATCCTGCTGTTTTTACAGCATGGGGTAGACCAAAGGCTTGCCCTAAGTACGATTAAGGGACAGATATCTGCCCTGGCTGTCTTTTTTCAGCGACCCCTGGCGACTCACTCTCTCGTGAGTACATTTGTGCAGGGGGTTCGACATGTGGCCCCTCCGGTCCGCCCCCCGTTACCTCCGTGGGACTTGAACCTGGTCCTCTCGGTGCTTCAGAAGGCACCGTTTGAGAATATTAGAGATATTCCCCTGTTGACACTTTCTCAGAAGGTGGTCTTTTTGGAGGCTGTTACGTCAGTTAGACGAGTCTCTGAGCTGGCAGCCTTGTCCTGCAAGGCTCCCTATTTGATTTTCCACAAGGATAAGGTGGTGCTGCGGCCGCAGCCTTCCTTTCTTCCGAAGGTCGTTTCGGCTTTTCATCTCAACGAAGACATTGTACTTCCATCCTTGTGTCCTCAGCCGTCGAATCCTAAGGAGTCGGCGTTGCATTCCTTGGACGTTGTCCGAGCTTTGAGAGTATACATATCTGCTACTTCCCTGTTCCGGAAGTCAGACTCACTGTTTGTTTAGGTGGCTGGTCCCAAGAAGGGCCAAGCAGTCTCATCGGCCACCATCTCTAGGTGGATCCGACAGATAGTAATCCAGGCTTACGCCTTAAAGGGTCAGGCGCCCCCCTTTCCTGTCACGGCGCATTCGACCAGGGCAATAGGTGCCTCTTGGGCTTTCCGACATCAAGCGTCTGTTTCCCAACTATGTAAAGCGGCGACTTGGTCGTCCGCTCACACTTTCACAAAATTCTACAAAGTTGATGTAGGTGCATCTTCGGATGCCTCTTTCGGCCGCAAGGTTTTGCAGGCGGCTGTTTAGAGTTGCAACTCCTCCGTTGGAGGAGTGCTGTTTTGTGTTTTGGGGTGAAGTTTGTTTTTATGCTGTTACCACCCCTCGTTTTTTCTCTGACACTGCTTTGGGACGTCCCACTTTGTCAATAGAGAAGCTGTGTCGGTCCATGGACGAAAGAGTAAATAGGATTTTTTACTCACCGTAAAATCCTTTTCTCTGAGTCCATGGACCGACACAGCACCCACCCCTCCTTTTAAGTTTGTACTGCTTTTTGACGAACTGATCTGCGATGTGCAGACTGAGAGGGTATACCCAGAGGGTCCGCCCCCTGGGCGGTACTGTAGAAGGTGTGATGCAACACTTTTTACAAGTTTTTCTGCCTAGTCACTCCTAATTAACGGATAATACCCACTTTGTCAATAGAGAAGCTGTGTCGGTCCATGGACTCAGAGAAAAGGATTTTACGGTGAGTAAAAAATCCTATTTTTTCAATTGTTCCGAATTGTTGTGTAATAATATAAAAACACATCTTGCTTTTAAGACTTTAGAACTTGACGTAATTGTAGCCGTATTAGTGCAATTGTGACAGAGAAAATTAAGTACTGTCCGTGATACTTTTTTTATTTGCACTAACATAGAATTTTTCAGGACAAGCTTTCGGGGTATGTCCCCTTCTTCAAGGTCCAAGCAGACTTTAGAAAGAAGACATTCCTCATCTCTTTAGAGTTCAGAAAGATTTTAGTTTTAGTCTTCATGAGTTATTAATTACATGTTTGTCCTCTTTTTAGAAAGGTTTCGTGGATAATAATTGTCCTTTTTTATTTTTGAAGATTGTTGTCCGGGCTGAGCTAAAATTACCATTGCTTAGGGCAAATACACACATGCAGTTTTAATTTGCTACTGAATGATTGAGCCTCTTGTCGGCATCAGCGGCATATTTATTTGAATTTATTGTAAATTGTTTGCCTGAAAAAAAATTTAACTGTAAAAAAGAAAGTTTAGAACTGACATTGTTGCTTAGCTTTTGGGATTTGCAGAGCATGGCTGATTTGCAGTAACTTTTTGGGTGGAGATGCCAGAGAAATTTACACCTTAGTTTTGTGATAATTCTCTGAGGCAGCCAAGGGCATATCTGTAGTCTACTCAGATGATTTTCAGCAAGGGTAAAAGTCTAAATGTGAAGACTTCTCTGAAATTTTTTATATTAGACTGTGTTGTCCTTTCACTGCTAATTGCACTACAAATTGTTGATCTTTGCAGGAGTGAAATGAATGAACAAGACAATCAAAAAAGTCCAGTAAGGGGAAGGGAGAGGAAACAGTCTGACCAAAGAGCTCCATCTGAGAGTCCAAGCAAAAAAAACGATCATGGGAAGAAAAGCAAAGCTCGCAAATCAAGCAGCAGGGAAAGGGAGTCTAAGAAACATGGCAAAAATGACGAAAAGGAGGATAAATCCTGGAGCAGAAAAAGGACAAAGTCCGATAGCCGGAGTGAAAGTAAGGAGAACGCTAAAAGCAACAGAGAGGCGAAGCACAGCAAGCGTGATAAGACCAGATCAAGAAGCAAGGAAAAAGGACATGAACGGGAAAAAGGAAAACAATCGGACAACAAAACAAAAGACAAAGAGAGAAGCAGAAGTAAGGAGAGAGCAAATCAAAGCAAGTCAAAAAATGAACCTGTAAAAAGTAGAAGCAAGGACAGAGCGAGAAGCAAAGAGAGAGCAAGAAGTAAGGGTAAAGAACGGGATAGAAGTAAAAGCAAGGAAAGAAGGAAAAGTAGGGAACGAGGTAGCAGTAAAAGCAAGGTAAGAAGGAAAAGTAAGGAACGAGGTAGAAGTAAAAGCAAGGAGAGAGTGAAAAGTAAAGAACGCAGTGGAAGCAAAAGCAAGGAGAGAGTGAAAAGTAAAGAACGGGGTAGAAGTAAAAGCAAGGAGAGAGTGAAAAGTAAAGAACGGGGTAGAAGTAAAAGCAAGGATAGAGTGAAAAGTAAAGAACGGGGTAGAAGTAAAAGCAAGGAGAGAGTGAAAAGTAAAGAACGGGGTAGAAGTAAAAGCAAGGAGAGAGTGAAAAGTAAAGAACGCAGTGGAAGCAAAAGCAAGGAGAGAGTGAAAAGTAAAGAACGGGGTAGAAGTAAAAGCAAGGAACAAGACAAGAGCAAAGATAGGCATGAAAAAGCAAGGAGTAAGGAACGCGAATCTGTGAAAGCAAAACGTAGATCCAACAGCACGGCTAAAGAAAGAAGCAAAAGCAAAGAAAACTCTAAAAGAGCTTCATCCAGAAGCCGGGACAAGCGCCGAACCAGAAGTCGAGATCGCGCTAAAAGCAAAGACAAAGAATCCAAGGCAAGGGGTCGGTCCAGAAGCAGAGATCGAAAAAGAACCCCAGAAAAGTCCAGAAGCAAACGAAGTACGAGCCGGGATGACTCCAAATCTTCCGATCGCGAGGTCAGTCACACCAAAAACGAAGACACTGCAAAAAAAGGCTCTCCGAAAAAGTCCCCCGAGCGTGAAAGCCACAAAAGAAAGTTCTCTCGCAGCAGCAGTCCAGAAAGTAAACTAACAAGAAAATCTAGCCGAAATCATACGAGTCCAGACTCCAACACAGTGCATAGCACTTACAGAAAGGACCAATCGTCCAGTGAGAAAAGTGGAGACCGGGAAAAAAATAGAAGATATTCGCATGATAAAGAAAACGGCAAAAGGTCCCGCAGCCGTGAAAGACGTACTTCCCGCTCAAAAGAACAAAGAATAACTAGTCAGTCCAGTCCCAACAGTGTTGACAATAAAAATGAGTAATACAATTAGAAATATTTTTGGACTTTTTTTTTTATAGACTTTCACTTGTCCGCATTTTTTTTTTTTCTTATATAATCCCCAGCCTGGATCATTTGTATTGCTCATGTTTTAATAAATGTTCCATGAAAGAATTTTAGGTGTACAACCCTGTCAACATTTTGTGTTTTTAAATGGTTGAGGGTTTTTCTTTTTTCTCTAGTTTTACTTGGCTGGAAAGTTTTTTTGGTTTTCCCTTAGCTCTTCAGAAAACGCATGTGTTCATGCTTTGATAAAATACTGTGCTTTTTGTTCCTGATGTTATGGCACGTTTCTAATAGCATCTACACCATACCTGTAAAAGACTATACGTAACATCTTAGAAACTTTTGACGTATGTTTACAAGTATTTTTTTAAAGGCTTGGGTAATATCTATGTATAGTATGAAATGTATACAAAATGTTTTCTGCTGTATACATTTAAAGTGTGGTTTGTTTGTTGCCTTTAATAGGGTTTTTCTTGTTAATACAAAACTGAACACTCTTAATACATCCCTTGCCCCACTTTTTTTTTTTTTTTTTTTCTGGATCATTGGTGTCGTTTTTATATTTCAGTGGGGAGAGATGCCAGGTGAAATCTGGTATAGCACCCCAGTCAAAACCATAAGCATTTTTTTTTCTCCAGCACATTCTTGATTTATATAGATAGGTAAAGGTTTGCTCTATGGTGGAGGCTGAATTGAGCAAAAACTTCATAAAGTGGTAAGTCCCTTTTTTAAGAGGAGACCTTTGCGGGTAGGATCAATACAGGGTTGTAAAGCAAACACTCAGCTTAAAAGCAGTAGTTGGCCTTGTCCTTGCAAGAAGCTGTAACTAATGATGTTTCACCTAGAGCAGTTTTACTGCTGATCTGACTTTCAGTCGCTACAAAAAGGAGATGGAGGAGAAATGGAGGGATCTAAAGCAGAACTCTAATTTTCATTGAGATGTGGAAACCCTTTTAAGCATGCATATAATCGAACCACTTTATTAACTGTTAAATGAAATTTGGATATTGAGACTTTTTGGTTACTCAAACTATGGCTGTGATTCTTCTATCATGTTCATCTGAGTAAAATGTATGTATCAGTAGCCAAGTCTGTGTCAAAGTTGTGGATAATACATCTTTTTAGTTTGTACTGATTTTGAAATGGCCATGACACTTGTCTTCGTCTGTTCTTGGTTTAGATATTTTAAATTTCAAAGAGTGTAACCCCCCCGCATTCATTTTTGTAATTCACTAAAATCTCATGGCAATGTAGCTTCAAATGTTATATCCAAACTGACCTATAAAATATTTTTCAAGAACATTTTCAGCAGGTACAGAAAATTACTGCATGTGAATTCAAAAACATTCTCATCTTCCTTCCAAGACATCCTTCCTACATTTACCAATTTTTCCACCCCTCTAAATGCATAAAATCAATCTGGATAATAATTTTTAGAGGTAATAACGCCAGGGGTATTTGATCTAGGGAATCAGGAAGGCATTTTATTTCTGTCCTGGAGTGAATTGTATCATGCTTCAGGGCCAATACACACTGGCCCTCAGTCAAGTCGCAGAGCAGCCGGAGCTCTGCATTGCTGGCTGGCTAGGGGGAAGTGTGGTGCACCATTCAGCACACCGCTTCCCCCCCCCCTTTTTTTTATTTTTACTTATTTTAAACCAACTTAATGTGAAGTGTACAAAATGTACACTTCAGTGTCGGGTGGTGTACTTCGCTACATGACTGCGGTGCGTTTCGGGGTGCTGTGCAGCATGTCTGCATTTTATCTCTGCAGACACATAAGAAACCATTGTTTCCTGTGTGTCCCTGCAGTGGACACTGAGGTAAAACATCTGTCACCGCACATAGGGGTTGATTTAATAAAGGCAAGTAGACTGCAAAGTGCAATTTCTTCAGGCTGGGTTCATACTGTCGTGCGGAGCAACTCACAGCGGGGTTCCGGTGCGTTCCCTGTTCACTGTTTTCAGGTCTGAATTTTGGGCTAAATTTGGACCAGAAGACGCACAGGACATCTGTGCAATTCGCTCCGAAGCCGTCCCAGAGCTGTGTGAACCGGCTCCATGGAGAGCCGGTCACAGTCTCCTGACATGCGATTTGGATGCGGATAAACCTGCATCCAATTCCCAATAGTGTGAACCCAGCCTCAAAGTTTAGTAAATGAGGTAAAGCTTCACTTTGCAAACAATACCCAATAACATGCAGGGGGAAAAAAACAGCATTTTTGCTTGCACATGATTGGATGATTGAAGTCGGCAGACCTTCTGCTCATTTACCAAGCTCTGGAGCAGCTGCAAAGTGCAGTCTACTTGCCTGTTAGTAAATCAGCCCCAAAGTGTGAATTGGTCATCTATCTCTGTCTATATACATTTTATTTATTTTTCTTCCCCTGGATTAACTATTTGTTATAGAGCATTATGGAGGTTTGGTGTGTGTTTATATAAATATTTTTTTTTTCCTTTAGATAATTTTATTCATAGCTTGCCAACTATTGTTATTAAATAAGAACTTGGGGGTACAGCCATTTATTTGTGCAGGTAGGAGACCTGAAACCTTTAGTAGTGTGTGTGTTTTTTTTTTTTTTCTTTCTTTCTTTTTATTCTCTAGGACCAACACGCTACCCAACTATGCAAGGTCTTCTAACATGCCTGATTGTTTTGTTCCCCAAGATTCCCATTCAGGGTTTTCATCTTGTCCAGTCCAAAACTTGCTAAGGCTTGTGCAATGTACATGTACGTTGCTGGCTTTCCTCCAGGGTTTGGAACCTGTGTGCTCCCCCTGCTGACCTGTTCTGTGATTGAACACAGCATGAGTTTGCCAGCAGCTTTCAGCCAATGATTTTGTCTGAAACCTGCTGATTGGACACAGCCGATCACACACACTGAGTTCTGTAACACACAGAACACTGTATACAGAGAACAGTGATCTGGCTGTTTCTTCTCCCGGAAGAGCAGGGTGAAAAAAAACAGCCAGATCAGTAACTAAAAATAGTACACATTACACTCGTTAGGCGCACACCGTAAGTCCCCCGGCCCCCCCCCTGCCAGTGTCATTAGTATTATCACTGACACCAAAAAAAAAAGCAATTCCTCATAGGCCTCATTCACACTAGCATTAGGAAAATAGGTTTAGGTTACTTTTCCCCTCACTCCCTGAATGCATAGCAAATGCAGCCCACGATGTATGTCTGGAAAGTGGGAAGAACTGTTCCCATTTAAACATGTAGTGTTTGTGTTGCTTCATGCTGCTGTGCTGGAAAAACACTGCTACATGTAAAGGCTGTGCCAACTCCTTCCATTAAAGTAATGCATGCATTTATAAAATCTTAGTGATGTGGAAAAAATTGTGTTGGAGAAATATAATCTAGAATATACTGCTAAATGATCAAGGAGATTATAGATTGTAACAGTCACTTTATTTATTTACTATTACATACTTAAGGACCAAGCCTATTTCTGACACTTGTTTACATCGTAAAAATCCGTATTGTTTGCTAGAAAAGTACACACACCCACACATAGATGTATATCTATCTCAGTGGCACCTTGGTTTATGAGCATAATCCGTTCCAGGAGGAATGCTTGTAATCCAAAGCACTCGCATATCAAAGCCAGTTTCCCTATAGAAGATAATGAAAACAATTAGTTCCACATTGACCTCTATGGCATGCCATACTGCATGTGGCCGGAGAGACTGGGAAATACTCAGACCTTCGGCTGCATTCGGAAAGACTCGGGAACAGAGTTTTTCCCGAGTGTTTCTGAATATTTCCGATCGGCTGTGGCACCCCCGCACCTCTGGCCAAATGCAGTACTGCACACCGCAGAGGCTTGCATCCTGCTCGTTTTGCAGGACAATAATCTCAAACCGAGTCAGAATTAAAAAGGAAATTGCTGGTATTGCGAAACGGTCGTTAACCGTGTAACTCGCAATCTGAGGTTCCACTGTATATAATTTTATATATTTACGTTTTTGTAAAGACCCTAGAGCAGGGGTAGGCGACCTCTGCCTCCAGCTGTGGTGAAACTACAAGTCCCACATTGCAAGACCCTGACAATCACAGGCATGACTTCTAGAGGCAGAGGTATGATGGGATTTGTAGTTTGACCACAACTGGAGTGCTGAGGTTGCCTACCCCTTCCCTAGAGAATAAAATGGAGATTGTTGCAATACTTTGTCACACCGTATTTGCGCAGTGGTCTTACAAACGCAATGTTGTGTTTTTTTTTGTTTGTTAAAATACACTTATTTGAATAAAAAAAAAAAAAAACAGTAAAGTTAGCCTAATTTATTTCTATAATGTGACACCAAGTAAATTGATACTGAACATGAAAATTTTTTTTTTTCAAATATAGATTTTTATTAGACTTTTTTTCCAAAATAAACAGAATCAATGAATATAGCAACATTTACAAAGTATGATTATTGCTTCTTCAAAGTAACAGGCAAAGGTATCTAACATAGATTAATCTAAACATATATCATAACATTTTGTCACACTGCTACCTTAACCTATTTCTCCTACTTCATATCACCCTGTACCATGAAGCTCCACTACTCCATTTCGTATACTTTAACCCACAAAAAGAGAGAAAAAAGAAACCCCAGTCCCCAAGATAAGAAAAAAAAAAGGGGGGGGGGAAGAAGTAGGGAGAGACCTCTCCTACAGAACGATTCAGAAAGGGAGGAGGGCAGTATTCAGGGATGGCCCCTGAAAATATATCCTACTTTCAAGCCTCGCCTCCATCACTTCTCCTGTCTTCAATACATATGAATGCTTTATGACCCTAAGAGGGATTTACCCTCTTCCGAGTAAATAAAAAGATTCCAAGGAGTCCATATCTTTCTGTATATCTCCTGTCTATCAGTGGATGTCAAGATCAAATCTTCCACCTTCCTCAGCCACATTGCTGAGTCTGTTGTTTCCACAGCAGAGGGATGCAAGATTTAGCTGCATTTAATAAATGGCATAGGATGGATTTTCTATAGTTTTTTATTGACATATTAGAGACATGCAATAAAAAGAACGCCGGATCATTCGGGATTTGAAAATTAGTAAATTTCTGAGAGATGTTCCGAACCATCGTCCAAAAAGCAGTCAGTTTAGAGCATGTCCAAAATATATGTAGAATAGTCCCTCTATTTGCACCACATCGCCAACAGCATTCTGATGTCTCGGGAATATGGTATGAAGTCGACTAGGTGTCATATACCATCTCGTCAATATCTTATAATTAGTCTCCTGTACCTTGGTGCAAATTGAAGATTTAAACGAGAGACTAATCATAGCTTGTATTTGTGCTTTAGTGAATGTACAATGCAGATCTAGACCCCATTTTAATATACAAGTAAGCTCTGGCTGTTCCTGTGGAGAATTAAGTAACGTATAAGTTTTAGAAAGGACATGAAATAATGGTTCTATTCCAGAGCAATACCCCTCAAATAGGGTTAATTGCCTAGAATATGCCTGCGGGTCTGGTATAGTCTGAAGGAAATGGTATAGCTGAGCTGCATTCCAGAATATAAGTCTATAGGGGCTTGCAGGATTCATCAACTCCTCTATAGTAGGCCATCTATCTCCTATCACAAACTGTGATGCAGTGATTCGCTCAGTCTCATGTAAGGTCAAAAATTGTGTGGTTGGGAGCCCTGGAAGAAATTTAGGGTTCCCGATAATTGGAGTTAAAGGAGATGTCTTAGTCGTTTGCTCTGCCTGTATCATAACCTGTGAGCATTGTTTCAAGGTATTCCCTATCAGAGGATGTAATTTTAAATCTAACGGTATAAAATCCCAACACCATAGCGCCCTCCTCAATGGTATGGAGGATTGATGCTGTTCTATTTGCACCCATAACTTCAGATCATTATGACGTTGCCAGTCTATTACTCTTCCAAGATGGACTGCTTGATAATATTTCCGAATGTCCGGCAGTGCTAAGCCACCATAATATTTTGGAAGAGTTAATAGGGTACGCGAAAGGCGTGGTTTCTTATTAGCCCAAACAAATCGTATGAACATTGCCTGTACTTGTTTGAAGTAAGAAGTCGGTACCCGTATCGGTAGAGCTTGAAATAAATATAAAAATTTTGGTAGGATACACATTTTTATTAAATTAGACCTACCGAACCACGAATGGAAGTTTGTATGCCACTTCTCTAATAATAATCTAACCTTTATTAACAAAGGGGGAAAATTTAATTCATACGTACGGGCTAGATTTGCTGGGATATTTGTACCTAAATAATCTAATGCTGATATAGTCCACTTAAAGTGGAAACCACCTCGTACTTGTGCCAAGATTCACGGTGGTAACGCCACCCCCATCGCCTCTGATTTTGAAAAATTTATTTTCAAATTAGATAGGGCACCATATAAATCAAATTGTTTAATAAGATTAGGTAATGATACTGCTGGGTTGACTAATGAAAATAACATATCATCGGCGTACGCCGAGATCTTATGTTGTATGCTACCCACTATCACTCCCTGTATATCCGCTTGAAGCCTAATCGTACAAAGAAAAGGTTCCAAAGTAAGAGCATATAAAAGGGGGGACACAGGACACCCCTGCCTGGTTCCATTCTTAATTGAAAAGGATTCTGAGAGCACTCCATTTACCTTGACCTGTGCGGTCGGATTTGAATATATTCTGGCTATCCGGCTTCTCATCACTTCCCCGAGTCCAATGTGTCTAAGTACGGAGAACATAAATGACCAGTTTACCCGATCAAATGCCTTCTCCGCATCGGTGTTTAACAATACACATGGAATTTTCCTGGACTGGGTCACATGTATCAGGTTCAGCACTTTGGAAGTGCTGTCCCTTGCTTCCCGTGTAGGGATGAATCCTACTTGATCTAGATGAATTAATTTTTGTAAATGAGTCGCTAGCCGGGTAGCCAGAACTTTAGTGTATAATTTAAGATCCACATTCAAGAGTGAAATTGGTCTATAACTGCCACAAGAGGTAGGGTCCTTCCCTTTGTATATTAAAGTAATATGGGCTCCTAAGGTATCCCTGGCAAATAAGGAACCAGAATCAATAGCATTAAATAAATTAATCAGGCGCGGGCCCAATATTCCAAATAGTATTTTGTAATATTGTACCGTAAACCCGTCGGGGCCAGGTGCTTTCCCTAATTTCATAGTTCCCAATGCTTGTTGGAGCTCCAGTAAAGAAATGGGGGTATCTAATTCCGCAACTATCTCAGAAGATAAAGAGGGCATTTGGGATGCCTGAATATACTCATCTATGGCCAATCTAGATGGTTTAGCTAATGATAAATCATATAAAGATGAATAAAATTCTCTAGTAATTTGTGCTGGTAAAATTATCTTCTGTCCGTCGCCATTAACAACTTGGGGAATATATGTTGATAGCTTCTGTTCTCTAACCCTTCTTGCCAGCGCCTTCCCACATTTGTCGCCCGATTCATAACTCGCCTTGCGGCAGAACTGTAGCGCCGCTTTCGCTTTAAACTGTAACAAATCTGTAATCTGTTTTCTAATTGCCGCCAGTTCTATTTCTACCATCTGGTTAGGGGCAGGTTTATGACTAGCCTCTACAACTGCTAGTTTATCTAATAATTCAGTAAGTTGTTTCGTTCGCTCACGTTTAATACGAGCTCCATGTTTGATAAGGACACCTCTCAGAACTGATTTATGTGCCTCCCATAGAACTCCTGGATCACAGTCCGGTAGATCATTCCTCTTTAAGTATAATATCAACTCTTTAGTCACATCCTCCAAAACTTCCGGAGTCTGCAGCAGGCTTTCATTAAGTCGCCAAAAACGATGTGTAAGCGACTGTGTTCCTGTCAAATCGTAGGTCAGGAACACAGGCGCATGATCTGACCATGTAATATTACCTATCGATGTAGTTCGAACCGCGTGCAAGAAATTATGAGGAACCAAAAAATAATCAATCCTGGTATAAATTTTATGCGGAAAAGAAAAAAATGAATAGTCTCGTTCCCCCGTATGTTGTAGTCGCCAGACGTCAATCAATTGAGTTTTATGTAGCATTTTTGCAATACGTTTCAGTTGGCTCGGAGGGATGGTCGATGTGCCCGTGGAGGTGTCCACTGCTGGTATCAGCGGCACATTAAAATCTCCACCGAGTATCAACTGTCCCTCCATGAAGTCTAGGAATTTTCCCAATACCTCCTCCAAAAAAGAGGCCTGATTTTCATTGGGAGTATATATTGTTGCCAATGTTATCTGTTTATTCCCCAGGAGTCCCTTAACCACTTCAGCCCTGGAAGAATTTACCCCCTTCCTGACCAGAGCACTTTTTGCGATGCAGCACTGCGTCGCTTTAACTGACAATTGCGCGGTCGTGCGACGTTGAACCTAACCAAAATTGACGTCCTTTTTCCCCCACAAATAGAGCTTTCTTTTGGTGGTATTTGATCACCTCTGCGGTTTTTATTTTTTGTGCTATAAACAAAAGAAGAGCGACATATTTGAAAAAAATGCAATATTTTTTACTTTTTGATTTAATAAATATCACAATTTTTTTTTTTAAAAACAATTTTTTTTCTAAGTTTAGACCGATACGTATTCTACATATTTTTGGTAATTTTTTTTTGCAATAAGCGTATATTGATTGGTTTGCGCAAAAGTTATAGCGTCTACATAATAGGGGATAGATTTATGGCATTTTTATTTTTTTTATTTTTTTTACTAGTAATAGCGGCGATCTGCGATTTTTATTGTGACCGTGACATTGCGGCAGACACATCGGACACTATTGGCGCGTTTTTGGGACCATTCACATTTATACAGCGATTAGTGCTATAAAACTGCACTAATTACTGTGTAAATGTGACTGGCAGGGAAAGGGTTAACACTAGGGGGCGATCAAGGGGTTAATATGTTCCCTATTGAGTGATTGTAACTGTAGGGGGAGGGGACTCACAAGGGGAGGAGACCGATCTGTGTTCCTCTGTACTGGGAACACACATCGGTCTCCTCACCTCTGACAGGAGGTGGATCTGTGTGTTTACACACACAGATCCACACTTCTGCCGTGATCGTGGGCAATCGCGGGTGCCCAGCGGACAGCGCGACCGCCGGGCACACTCACCGGGTCACGAGCGTTGCCGCGGGTGCGCGCGCGCCCCATAGATGGCCGGGAAAAAAGGACGTCATATGACGTCCGCCCGGAGGGAGGGAGGGTTCCTGCCGGCGTCATATGTCTATGACCCGGTAGGAAGTAGTTAATATAGACATATCGGCCCGTAGGATCTATCAACGAACTTTGATAGCGCCAGGGGATTTTGCTAGATATTATTATTGAAACACCTTTTGATTTGGCCATCGGGTTAATAGAATGATATGTCCATGGATAAAATTTATTTTGAAGATATTGAAGCCTATCTGTCTTGAAATGTGTTTCTTGAATAAACGCTATATCCGTACCGGAGCGTTTTAAATCGTGAAATAACATGCGTCGCTTCTCAGGTATATTAAGTCCTTTAGCATTCAGGGACATCACTACAATACTGTCCAACGTCATGTTAGGAATAGAAAGGGGCATATAAAGAAAGAGAAAGAAGGGAAAAATAAATACCTAAAGAAAAATAAAATTAAAAAAAATAAAAATAAAGGGGGGGGAGGGGGGGGGGTTAAATAACTCTCTAATCCCAATCTGAGAGGAGATCACCTCCTCTCAGCTAGTTACCCTAAGGAAGGTACCTACTACTGGACCCCTCCAGAATATGTAAGCACAGGCCTAATTAGGGGAGTGTTCCGAGATGGGGTTCCCAATTTATTTACCCTCCAGCATTAATCAAAACAAAAAAAAATATCAAATTATATATATTTTATGCCAGCTTTGCACTGTATTTCATCTCATTACTATTGCCTGTTATATCATGGTGGAAATAAGGAGAGGAGAGAATAGAAATAAAAATTCAAACATTAACATATATAATCCTTCTCTCCCACTTCCTCCATGTAAAAGGACTTCTTCCGATTCTCTCTGTTTAATATTCTCTAGCAAGGTGACCCCTCGCCTGGCCCTTTCTCTACTTAGTAATCTACCCTCTCCTCCTAATATGATTCTCTTACAAATATGCAAAAATCAATAGATATAGAAAAGAGAAAAATAAAATAAAAATTATATATAGATATACACATATACATAGATATACCTCCATATATACCCATATACATATACACATATACATATTTATATTAACTCAGCCTAACCTTTCATGTCATTATTATCACAATTACTCATTATACCATGGTAAAGATAGGAGGAGAAAGAAAATAAACTAATATACAAATTAAATATATTGAATTGGCATTTCCCATAGATAAACCTAAACCATGTCAAAGGACTTCTTCCAATTCTCCCTCTTTAATATTCCCCTTCAAGAACCCCACATATAGCCTCTTCTCCATTTAATAACCCGTCATTTTCTCATAATATGTTTGTCCTACAGCTTATGTGGTGGGTGGCCGAACCTTAAAATTTTAAAGGAAAGCACTCCTATGGCCACATCCATATGAAAGTTAAAGGGAAGGGCAAAAATAACCCAAGGTCGGACTTTGAGGGCACAATGAGCAGTGGAGAGTATACAAACTTATTTGAATAATATTTATTAAATATAGTACATGGTACAAAAAGAACATTTTTGAGAGAGTTAAAAAAAAAACATAAAATACATGATAGAAAGTGAGCGCCTGTACATGCTCCTCAGAATATAGGACCTCGATCCAATAAAACAATTTCTTGAGGAACTGCTCACGTAGCCCCCCCCCTGTTCGTTGCCACCAAGTCCTCCCTTGCATTGATTTTGGCTACTCCTTTTTTTTTTTTAACCAGACAGCCACCGCCGGCAGCTGAGTTTGCTTCCAAAACAGTGGGATGATGCTGTGAGCAGGAGCAGTAAGAAGGATCTCCTATAGATCTTGCTTGGAATCTCATTGTGATGTAAGAGGAAGAACGTGGGGGTCCAAGGCAATCAGAAAACTTCTGGACAATGCGATGGACCTCGGTTCAAAAAGGTAGCACAAGGCAGCAAGACCAGAAGATGTGGAGGAGTGCGCCTGGTTGTTCTCCACACCTCCAGCGCAAATCTGAGCTCTGGGAAAACCTCTTATGAATTCTCACAGGCGTATAGTACCACCGGGTCAACACCTTAGATCCCGCCTCTTGATGATTAGCGCAAACCAAATTTTTAGAAGAAAATAGAAGAAGTCTCTCCACTTACTTCATCATGAATTTAAGTCCTAGTTCTTGCTCCCACTTGGATATATAGGGTGGTCTGAAATCTGGGGGTGATAATACGAACAATTGATAAGTCTGAGAGACTACATGGCGCGTAGGGGACTGTTTCAGACACAATGTTTCAAAGGTGGCAAGTCTTCTCCTAAAGGGGTCTAGGGAAGAAAGAGAGCCAATGAAATGTGCTAACTGTAGTTTTTGCCAGAATGAAAGACCCGCCAAGTACGGATCATCCATGATTCGTTCCCTGGTCATCCACTGGCCAGTGAGGAGGCAATAGCGGACCTTTTGGATCTTCCCCTTTTAGGTCCTGAAATCTAGGGTCACTGAAGGCCGGGTTCCCAACAACTGGGGTGAACGGTGAAGGAGTGGGTGCGATGGGGAAAAAAAAAATACAAAAGGCTTTTTGGGCAATTTGCCACGTCTCCCCCACAGTGGAGGTGGTCCAATGGCCGGCTGGACAGATTCGTCTGGCACCAAATCCAGCTGGGCCCTAGCTAGTAGCTGTTCTACTTGTACCCACTGTTTCAGCGGGCCATGGCGGCACCAGTCCAAGATGCGTGTCAAATGGCAAGCCAAGTGGTAGAGGTTGACATCCGGCAAAGCCATACCGCCCAGCAACTTTAATAATCATTAAATCGACTGGGCCAGTTGCAGGGGTTTCTGGACCCATAGTAAAATGACAAGAGTGTGATTAACCGTCCTAAGAAAGGAACTCAGGATCTGGACAATGGTGCTCACTGGAACATTTAGAAGTTTAGAAATCCTTCAGTAACCAATGCCATCAGTATGTTTTGCAACAGTAAGGTTGTGAAGGTCTTGAGAGAGCTCTTTGCTTTTGTCCATCATGAGATGTTTCTTGTGTGACACCTTGGAAATGAGACACCTTTTTATAGGCCATCAGTTGAGACTGAACCAGCTGATATTAATTTGCACTGACAAGGGTCAGGATGGCTTTCTATGCTTTTTTTGCACCTCCTTTTCTTCCCTGAAGAGCGGCTGCTCCCATTTACATCACTGGATCAAGATGGGGCAGAGGTAGATATAAGTGTGGGATGGGGTGAGGGGAGCTGCACCCAGAAGTTTTTTTTACCTTAATGCATAAACCATATACTTGCCTCAGCCCATACTGCCTAATGTGGATCCTGGCTCTCTTCTTCCTCTGTAATATGCATGTGTCCCTTCTGCTGGTTTTCTTAGACACCAAGCAATACATGGTGACAGCCCGCCCCTCTTCTAGCACACAACAGATTCTTGACAGCCTCAGATGTGAATTTTCCTGAAGAGGCTACGTAGAGGGGAATGTATGCCTTCCCCTCACTCCAGGTGTCAGATTGCTCTGTGCTGTGAAATGTGTGACATCAGATTCCCACTTCCTGTTGGACTAAGCATGTACAGTAGCCTGGGGTCCTAGTTTAGACAGCTGCTTCATTCTATAGCAGTGGTCTCCAAACTTGCAGGCCTTTATATGGCCTTTGGGGCAGTATTCCTCCTACTGACATTAAAAGTGGGGCACTATTCCTCCCACTAATACAATGATGGGACACTATTCCTACAAAGAGAAGAGAGTCCCAAAAGCTGCACATCCCATGACCCCTGTGTGTGGAAAGTAAAAACTGCCTCAGCCCAGGCTCCATCCAGGCCACACCTTCAATGTGTTTTGCCCTGCCCATGGGGCTTAATCATAGCATCCCTATAATTAAGAGAGAGCCACCACCCCCCCCCCCCCAGTGGTGAGGTGAAACATATTAGGGGTGTGGCCTTGGCTGAGGCTGTTTTCACTTTCCGCACACTCTGTCACTGCCTGCACTCCTGGCGGCTGACAGTAGATGAGGACCTGTCAGAGTCTTGAGCAGCACCCTTAGTTTTTGCATAGGGACACTATTCCTCCCACGAATATCAATGATCGGACACTATTTCTCCCACTACTATCAATGATGGGACATTGTTCCTCCTACTGAAACCAATGATGGGATACTATTTCTCGCAGTAATACCAATGATGAGGCACTATTCTTCCTCCTACTAACTGCCAGTGTTTAATTTTTTCAACGAAAACGTTTTCGGCAAAGTTTTTGTCACCGACATTTTTACAGTGACAAAAACTAAACAAAAAGTACAGCACATTTTTGTTCACTGACGAAAACTATGACAAAAATCAAATCCGTTTTCGTTAACGAATCAAAACAGGACAAAAATGTGAGGCAGGGAAGTTTACCCTCATGAATTAACTTCTGTTTTTTCACAGTGCTCCGCTTCCTTCCACAATCCGCTCCCAGCAAGCAAGCGCGTTCAACTGAACCGTGACGAGACGACTGCCAGAGACCAGAGAGAGGCAGAGCAGCACTGTGCATTACAGGCCAACCAGGCTAAGGCCTCCCAAGTCCCGACTCCTGATGAGACTAAGTCTGTCCCACTCACGACTGCCAGGCTCCTAGAGCAGAGCAGACTGTGTACAGAAACAGTTGTGTAGTACATTACAATAGGCCTGAGGCCTTCCCTCAGACCACTGTCCGTCCAGAGCACTGTCTGTGCATTACAGGACTCCTCTGACCACTGGCAGTGGCATCAATTCTAGGGCACTGTGCATTACAGACCATCCCTCAGACCACCATCCAGCACTGTGCAGCATTACAGGTCTCCTCTGACCACTGGCAGTGGCATCGATTCCAGGGCACTGTGCATTACTGGCCATCCCTCAGACCACCATCCAGCACTGTGCAGCAAAGCATTACAGGCCTCCTCTGACCATTGGCAGTGGCATGCAGGGCACTGTGCAGGCCATCCCTCAAACCAGAGACCAACATCCAGCACTGTGCAGCATTACAGGCCTCCTCTGACCAGTGACCACCGGCATGGCCGCATCCAGAGCACTGCGCATTACAGGCCATCCCTGAGACCACCATCCAGCACTCTGCAGTATTACAGGCCTCCTTAGACCACCATCCAGAGAACTATGCAGCATTACAGGCCTCCTCAGTCCAATGTCCAGAGAACTATGCAGCATTACAGGCCTCCTCAGTCCAACGTCCAGAGAACTATGCAGCATTACAGGCCTCCTCAGTCCAACGTCCAGAGAACTATGCAGCATTACAGGCCTCCTTAGACTGTCCAGAGTGGCTAGAACTGTATCTGTGAGTTTGATCAAACCTTAATGCCATAGATAATAACATGAAATTCGATTTTTTTTTACTCCAGGAGTATATAATGAGTTAGGAAATTTTATAGAAATGCTTAAATGAATGCATTACAATTTAACTAAACACATTAGATTTTAGTTGATTAAAAATATTTTATTTGACTAAAATCTACTGGAGATTTTAGTCAGCTAAAATGGCATTTTAGTCAAAGACTGACTTAAACTAAAACAATTGCAGATGACTAAAATGGGACTAAAACTAAAATGGCATTTTAGTCAAAAGACTATGACTAAAACTAAATCAAAATTTGATGCCAAATATGACACTGCTGATTACAGGCACGATGTAACCGACCACCAACACGGAGGCCATATTCAATCTGACTGATGCTGGGCCCAGGACATTTTCCACCCCCACTGGCCACAATCCGGCCCTCCTACAGTCTAAATGACAGTAAACTGGCCCTTTGTTAGAAATGTTTGGAGACCCCTGGTCTATAATCAGGCCTATTACCTGTGGCTTTACACTATTGCATGAACAGCTTGATGGATATGCTTTGCCAGATCATTGGGATGAGTCTTCTCTCCATTCACATGCGTGGGTTCCTATGGTTTAAATGCTAACCAGCAGAGCACTCAACAAAAAACACCTTTGAACGGTCACCCTTTGAATGTAAACAACAGTTTGGCCCTTCCTTGGATAAGTAAATCACAGGAGCTAAACTTACTCTTCTACTCCAGAAAAAGAAGAGGTGGCCTTCTACTTTTGAGTTTCAGGAAGGAAGCCTTTCATCCCTCTTTGTTCTCCAGTTCCAATTCTAAGCCAGAAACATATATCATAGAAATACGTGGCCCTCCAAACCAGCCAAGTCTGTTTCTAATCCCTTTTTCACAGATGGGGTGCCCCCCACTTCTCAAGAGTGGGAGGGTGGCTGTTGGCCTTCTGGTCTCAGAAAATCTCAGACATCTGGGTCCAGTGTGTCATTATCGGGCTACAAATTGGATTTTTAAACTCTACCTCCTCCCTCCTTTAACTTTCCTCTCTCCCTGCAAAGATGGTCTGCTTTTCTTCCTCCTGTTCAGTGGCTTCTGTTGCAGGGGGCATTACTCCTTTTACAAAGGAAGAATGCTTTCAAGGCTTCTACTCTTGCATTTCTATGGTTCCAAAACCATATGGCAGAATGTGGCCCATGTGCTTAAGGTATTCATGTTGTGGGGTACCTGGACAATCTCCTGCTGAAAGATCAATCCCCGCTATCCCTTTCAGCTGACACTGCAGCCATTTTAGAACTTTGATTTGATCCTCAAACTGTGGATGTCATCTCTGGATCCATCTCACAGACTAGAGTACTTGGAAAAAAGGCAGTGGCAAAGAACCCAAATAGTTCTACGGGATAAAAGGATTGGGCAATCTGCGGTCTTCTCCCAACAGTTAAAAATATCTTTATTGGTATCAAAAGTACATATAAATGTGAGTGAGCAAACTACACACAGCACAAATTAAATAACATTAAAAGACAATGCGGCCAGGTGTACACAGACACACCTAGGGCAAGGGCACTAGATGGATGGAAAGCCCACTCAAGTTATGGCTGTGTCCAATGCATGTCAGCTGACAGATCTGGGATGGTGGGAGAGAGCCAGAGACAGGCAGCATACAACGGTGTCAGCTCAGTGAAGGGCAATACACTCGTGTTCCCGGTCTCTATCCGCTCTATTTCCCCATAGTCAACCAGGTGTGCTTGGGCCTGATGTTAGACACAACCCTGTCCAGGCTCTCCTGTCTCAAAACAAACTTCTGTGTCTCCACTCCCATTCCCAAGCCCTTGGTGGCCTAGAGCAAATCTTCGCTTTGAACCCGCACAAGGGTCTTGGGTCTAATGGTTGCCTCCTTTGAGTCTGTATTGTATGCACAGTCTCAGTCCAGACCATTAAATACAACAAAAACAACAATACTGGCATGGTGGATTTCCAACCCAATACTAGGGCCATGGAAGCCCTATTGTCAGGGATCGGATGGGAGACTGAATTGACGAGGTCGACCTCTCTTATATCTCCTGTCCTGGCTCTGCTGGAGGTGAGACAGAGGAAGCCGAAGGACAAGAGGGACACGAGTGCCTGGAGCAGGAGGTCCCAGGAGAACAGTTTGGCAGGGTTCAGCAGACTGGAGTAGGCTGTGATGTGCCGAGCAGGAACAGGTAACAGCCAGGCAGGTAGCCGGGGGTTAACAGCAACCAGGAACAAAAACAGGAGCAAGGTCTCAGGAATAGCCAGGTTCGTCAGCAGGCTGGCAGCGAGGTACAAGATCATAGACAGAGCCAAAGTCGGGAACGGAGCCGGGTCAGAGATGGACATCAGTACAGGAGCAAGGTCAAGAGCAAGCCGGGTCAAAATACTGGGGAGACACACAGGATCAGAGCAGGATTCAGGAACACAGCTGAAATCAGTCAGCAAAGCAGAAAGAGCCCAGACTCCCTTTAAATAGGCTGTCTGGCGCCAAAGGAGAATTAGGCTGGTGCGTGCGTGCATTCGTGCATGCGCACCCGCGAATGCGGGTTTTGGCGCACATGCGCGCGCCTGTTTGCCATTCTATGGCAAAGACTATGTGCTTGTGCACATCTGTATGCAAAAGGTCTCACAGGAATTCCCTGACATTGCCCTCCCCTTAGGGGCAGCCTCCGGATGCCCACAAGAGACCGTTTTTGGTGGTGAAGCTGGAGGCAGGCCTGTATCAACCGGGGGGCATGAACATTAGAGGCTGGTTCCCAGGAGTTGTCCTCAGGGCCATAACCCTTCCATTTAATGAGGAACTGAGTCTGACCACCCCTCTTCCTACAGTCCAGAACAGCCTCAACCTCGTATTCTTCACTTCCTTCAACCAGTAGTGGGGCAGGGGCTTCAGTGCCACGATTTGGGAGCAGATTATTGGTGTTGAAAAAGTCCAGTCTCTCTTGCACAGCTGGTACAGAAGACTCCGTGGGTACATCGGGTAGAAAGGAAGGGTGATACCCATAGTTAACATAGAAGGGTGACTGTTTGATTGCCGAATGAACAGAATTATTATACGCAAATTCCGCCAAGGGGAGTAGAGACACCCAATCATCCTGAGAGAAGGATGAGAAACATCTTAAGTATTGCTCCAAGGACTGATTTGTCCTTTCGGTCTGACCGTTGGTCTGCGGGTGATAAGCAGACGAAAGGCATAGTTCAATCTTCAAAGCTTTACATAGGGCCCTCCAAAATTTGGAGGTAAACTGTACTCCACGATCTGAGGTTATGTTTGCTGGGATGCCATGCAATCTTACAATCTCCTTAATAAATACAGAAGCGGTTTCAGAGGCAGAGGGGGTTCCTTTCAAAGGTACAAAATGAGCCATTTTTGAAAAACGATCCACTATAACAAAGATGGTGGTGAATCCTTCAGACGGGGGGAGTTCCACAATAAAATACAAGGAAATCATGTTCCAAGGTTTTTCAGGTACAGGAAGAGATTCTAACAATCCCCAGGTCTTGGCACGATCAGACTTGTTTCTGAGACATACGGAGCAGGACCTGACATAATCTCTACAATCCTTCAATAAATTAGGCCACCAAAAGGAACAGGACACTAGGTCAGAGGTCTTGTGAATTCCAAAGTGCCCGGCAAGGGGGTGGTCATGGCATTTCTTGAGGATGTGGACCCTAAACTGCTTAGGAATAAAAATTTGCTCCTTGTGGAAGAAGAGATCATCTCTTGGTTGAAGGTGCAGATCCAGAGGAGGAGGATGATTAGCAACTGCCTCCTTGATTTGGGACATCACATCTGCCTGTAGGAGTAGAAAGTTCTTGGCAGGTAAGATAGTGTCAGGTTCAGGAAGTAGGGTTGATTCAGAGAACATGCGTGAGAGCGCATCCGGTTTACCATTCTTGGATCCGGGGCGGAAGGTAAGATGAAAAATGAAACGTGAAAAGAATAGTGCCCATCTGGCTTGTCGGGGTCTTAGGCGCTTGGCAGTTCTTAAATAATCCAAGTTTTTATGATCAGTGAAAATAAGGATAGGATGCGCAGCCCCTTCCAACAGATAGCGCCATTCCTCTAGGGCGGCTTTGATAGCTAGTAGTTCATGATCCCCCACGTCATAATTCTTTTCAGAAGAGTTCAGTTTCCTAGAGAAGAAGGCAATTAAATGAAGTAAGGATTTAGCCTCCTGTCTTTGAGATAGGATAGCCTCAACTGCCGTTTCCAAAGCGTCTACCTCGAGTACGTAGGCCAGAGCAGGGTCAGGGTGTCTTAGAATGGGGGCAGAGGTGAATAAGGTCTTTAATTTTTCAAAAGCATCCTGGGGTCCATTTGAAAGAAACATGCTGTTTAGTTAACTGTGTGACAGGAGCAATGATGCCGGAAAAGTTTTTAATAAATTTCCAGTAAAAATTGGCAAAGCCTACAAAACGTTGAATGGCTTTCTTGTCCTCAGGAGCAGGCCAATCAAGCACAGCGGCAACTTTCTGCGGGTCCATAGAGATGCCTTCTACAGAAATAACAAGTCCTAAGAATTGGATAGAAGATCTTTCAAAGTCGCATTTCTCAGCTTTTGCGTAAAGATGGTGTTGTCGCAGTCTTTCAAGTACTTTCTTTACATGACCCCTGTGAAGATCAAGAGAGCTGGAGAATATAAGAATATCGTCCAAGTAGACGATAATGAACAGATCTAAGTAGTCCCGGAAGATGTCATTGACCAGATGTTGAAATGTGGCAGGGGCATTGCAGAGGCCAAATGGCATGACAAGATATTCATAGTGCCCAAAGCGTGTTTGGAATGCGGTCTTCCATTCGTCCCCGTTACTAATTCTGACTAAGTTGTATGCACCCCTCAGATCTAGTTTAGAAAACACTTGTGCCCCTCGCAATCTTTGGAAAAGTTCTGGGATTAGAGGAAGTGGATACCGATTCTTAACCGTTATCTTATTAAGATCTCGATAATCCACACAGGGTGTGAGAGTATGATCCTTCTTTTCGACGAAGAAGATGCCTGCCCCTGCAGGAGATGTGGAATGTCGGATGAAGCTTTTCTCCAAATTTTCGTCAATGTAGTGACGGAGGGCTTCTAATTCGGGCTCAGAAAGAGGGTAGATACGGCCAAACGGAATCTCAGCTCCGGCAACAGTTCTATGGGGCAATCATAGGCCCGGTGAGGAGGGAGAGAGTCCGCATTCTTTTTGTTGAAAACATCGAGAAAGTCGTGGTAAACTGCAGGAACAAGTCTTGAGGTTTCCGGATCAGACTGGATGGCCAGGAGAGGTGTAGTGGTGCGTACCTCACGCGGAACACAGTGTACCAGACAGTAAGGTGAAGAGAAAAGGACCTCTCCTGTAAGCCAGTTGATGCTGGGATTGTGTGCCTTCAGCCAGGGCATACCCAAGATGATGGGGAACATGGGTGACGAGATGACGTCTAGACGTAGGAACTCTCGATGACTGGTGGAAGAAAGGCAGAGGATGGGGACCGTTTCTTGTGTTACTTTGCCAGACTTGATACCGGAGCCATCAGCGAGGTGTACCACGAACCCTTGTTTCTTGGTACAAAGAGGGAGGTTGTGCCGGGCTGCGAAACCAGAGTCCACAAAGCAGCTGCAGGCACCAGAGTCTATGATTGCAGAGACAGAAATGGTTTTCTCAGCAAGCTGTAGGTGGCAAGGAAGGGTTAGGTGAATCCGATCAGGTCCGGGTGGATGCATAGTGTGGATCCAGTTGGTAGGAGATTTGTGTGGTCGTACTGGACAGCTTTGCAGATAGTGACCGACATCACCACAGTAGAGACAGAGGTTAGAGTGCTGGCAACGAAGGTGTTCGGCTGCAGACAAAGGGGACCTCAAAAAACTTTTCCGAGAAGGAGCCTGGGGTGAGCTAGTCATGTCACTGGAAAGACAGGTAATGGCATGCTTGGTTCTGTGATGAGGAGAGTCTCTGTGGGTCCTCTCTGATTGGCGTTCCCATAACCGTCGGTCAATCAAAATGACAAGTTTAATCAGGTCCTCCAGAACCGAGGGTACCTCCACTCTGGCAAGTTCATCTTTAATAGAGTCAGATAGACCAAGACGGAACTGGTAATGAAGGGCTGCTTGATTCCACTCGGTATCGGTAGTCCAGAGGCGAAAATCGGTTACGTAATCCTCCACAGGTCACTGACCCTGCTGTAGTTTGCTGAGTTCTTGTTCGGCAGTCTGTCTACAGAAGGGGTCAGCGTACAGCTGGGACATGGCAGAGAAAAAAGAGTCCATAGAGGCTAGAGCTGGGTCAAGCTGCTCACAAATCTGAAAGGCCCAGGATTGGGGCTCATCCAGGAGGAGGGAGATAACAAATCCCACCCTGACATCTTGCGTGGAGAAAGTTCGTGGGAGGAGAGAAAAATAAAGTTTGCATGCATTACGAAAAGTCCGAAATTTCTTGCGATCTCCAGAAAAGTGTTCGGGGGACAGGCACTCGGGGTTCAAGAATAGGGTAGGTTCCACTGGATGTGTAGGCCTCCGTCTGAGTGGCTACATCTTTAGCAGCAGAGGAATCTAAAAGTGGCAAAGTCACTGTGTCAGTTGATAATTGATCTTCCATGCGACTTAGATCTGCTTGCAACTTTTGCACGATGTGTGTTAGTGCAGCGATTGATTGTGAAAAGTCCTTAGATGGAGAGGCCTCCCTTTCAGACTCCATTATTGGCTGACTGATACTGTCAGGGATCGGATGGGAGACTGAATTGATGAGGTCGGCCTCTCTTATATCTCCTGTCCTGGCTCCGCTGGAGGTGAGACAGAGGAAGCCGAAGGACAAGAGGGACACGAGTGCCTGGAGCAGGAGGTCCTGGGAGAACAGTTTGGCAGGGTTCAGCAGACTGGAGTAGGCTGTGATGTGCCGAGCAGGAACAGGTAACAGCCAGGCAGGTAGCCGGGGGTTAACAGCAACCAGGAACAAAGACAGGAGCAAGGTCTCAGGAATAGCCAGGTTCGTCAGCAGGCAGGCAGCGAGGTACAAGATCATAGACAGAGCCAGAGTCGGGAACGGAGCCGGGTCAGAGATGGACATCAGTACAGGAGCAAGGTCAAGAGCAAGCCGGGTCAAAATACTGGGGAGACACACAGGATCAGAGCAGGATTCAGGAACACAGCTGAGATCAGTCAGCAAAGCACAAGAGCCCAGACTCCCTTTAAATAGGCTGTCTGGCGCCAAAGGAGAATTAGGCTGGTGCGTGCGTGCATTCGCGCATGCGCACCAGCGGATGCGGGTTCTGGCGCGCATGCGCGCGCCTGTTTGCCATTCTATGGCAAAGACTATGTGCTTGTGCACGTCTGTGTGCAAAAGGTCTCACAGGAATTCCCTGACACCTATCCTCCAAAGACATTGAGGGTTCTCAGGATGGATGCCAGCCTATTGCGCTGGAGAGGAATCCTGTATGCCCTTTGTGTACAGGGGACTTGGTCATCAGGGGAAGCTGTCTTCCTGTCAACATCCTATAACTAAGGGCAATTTGGTTTTCGTTTGAACGCTGGACCATTCAAATTGTGAGGGAATTTCATGACAATCCAGTTGGAAAGCAACATGGTTGTGGCCTTCATCAACAATCAATGTGGCACCAGTTCAAAAGGAAGCAAACATGATACTCTGTTGGGTAGAACTACAAGTTGCAGCTCTGTCCACATCCCACGCATGGGAATTTGTAAGGTGAACTTTCTCAGTCATCAAGTCTGGATCTGTGCGCTGCAGAAATATCAGGTGGACACCAGTGTGGTGCAAAAGAATGCAGACATGCTGCAATTTTCCGCACATTTCCCCTCCAATGCAGTGTGAGCAGGGTAAATATAAAACCATTATTTTCTATGTGCTTTTGTGGCCTTTATGTAATTAATAAGGACTAATATGGTGAATTTTCTACCCCCACAATAAAAAAACAGATACAAATGCTTGGAAAAGGTGTGGATATTTTATTACATTTTAACGTTGATATACTGCTTTTGCTGATATTATTGAGTAAAAAAAAAAATGACAGAATTCTTATAAATTCATAGACCAATACATATATTTTTCACACAATGGCTGGAGGCATATTTAGCCTTTAAGTAATGGTAAAAAGTCAGACCACACCAAATCCCGTTTTATTTTAGGTTGAATTATTAATGATTTGTGTTGCCTACACATTAAAGAATAATTGTTCTTTCAGAGAAAGTACAGTTTTGTTTTTTTTTGCTTAACTTTCCTGACTTAAATTTACCTGCCCCAGATACATACTTGACCAAATCACATGTCCTGCAGGAATCTTCAGAACTTCTGACTAATATCTTATTTGCTTCTGGCTATACCTGTGCTGTCAATTCTCATAGACTTCTATGGGGCCAACTTTTAATACAGGAGATAGTCCCATTGAAATGGTGAGGCTTGAATTTGCATAGACATTAATGAAGAATAAATGTGCAGGTGCATCCAGTGGAAGGAAGATTTTTGACCAGAGGCTCTAACCTTTTCTGAAGGTAGTCGTCATCTAATTTGGGGAAAGCATACACTTAGGAGGAGGGATGATTAGGTCAAGTAGGCCATGGACAGTTTGAATCTCAGCCAGTTCAGCAGGGACCGGCTGAGATTCGAAACATGTATGGGCAGGCTGATTGTACCCAAGTCGATCCATTGATCAACATGGGTACAACTAGCATGTCGGATTTTCCATGCGATTTTTGCCAGCGGCTATAGGCATTAGCAATAATCACTGTGTGTTCTCCTGACAGGGACGGCTCTCCCTGCCGGGTGAACACAATGGCTTCGTAGGAAGGATTCCCCCATCAACACAGTCAGTAAGTGCATGTGACTGCAGGAAAGAAAATTGCACCATCTATGGCCGGCTTTAGGGGTAGGCAAAAATAATAACTGTACTATGTCAGAAAGTACAGATATCCTTTATGGAAACCGGTACTTAGAGAATACGGGGCAGAAGCTGCTCCTCTCCTGAAATTTGTTAGTTCCCTGACTGTTTCTGGAATGAATACTGATCTGCATACTTGTTCCAGGACAGAGACTTATAAAGTACTAAAATGAATGAATCGTGACAGCCAGGTAACTAATATTTTCAGGATAGATCAGCATTGGCAGGCTCTATATTGTCTCAGTACAAGTTTCCTTGCGCAGTTGAGTTAATGTGGTAAAATTCAAAAATCAGTATGTAAAACCAAGTTTTCTTTTAGCATGTTGGATATCCCCAGAATCATAGATCCCCTTTATTTGCTGGGTAGCGTCATTCTGGTAGGCTGGAAGTTGGACCCCACTGGTGTCCTGTACAAGGTAGCTGGGCCGAATGCCTCCTCTGCCAGAGTAAACTGGACCGTGCCCACCACCAGTACCAATCTGAGCTGCTTTCTTCAGCGCATATGGATTACATCCAGCATTGGTGACTGAATCAATCACTTGTTTGGCGTACTCTTGGAAAACATCTTCTTCCTTCACCATTAAAGCTTCATTTTGTTTGGTATAAGCTATCTCTGCTCCTTTTTCTGCCTGTGACATGGTTTTCTTCTCAGCCTATTATTAGCAAATAAGATCAAATAAGATTTTGAACACAAACATTGTACAATCATGCTGGCTTCTTAAAACATAAATGTAATAAATTGCAGCTTACCAGTTCTTAGATGTGGTCACTGCATTAGATTTCATGTTCTCAGGCTAAGAACATTTTCAGCAAGTACAGAAAAAATCTGTTAATCTTGCCAGAAATGCAGTGTTCAGGGCAAATTCACATAGTTACATACATAGTAGGTGAGGCTGAAAAAAGACACAAGTCCATCCTATGTGTGTGATCATATGTCAGTATTACATTGTATATCCCTGTATGTTGTGGTCGTTCAGGTTCTTATCTAATAGTTTTTTTAAACCATCGATGCCCCCCCCGCTGAGACCACCGCCTGTGGAAGGGAATTCCACATCCGTGCCGCTCTTACAGTAAAGAACCCTCTACGTAGTTTAAGGTTAAACTTATTTTCTTCTCATTTTAATGAGTGGCCACGTGTCTTGTTAAACTCCCTTCTTCGAAAAAGTTTTATCACTATTGTGGGGTCACCAGTACGGTATTTGTAAATTGAAATCATATCTCCTCTCAGGTGTCTCTTCTCCAGAGAGAATAAGTTCAGTGCTCGCAACCTTTCCTCATAACTAACATCCTCCAGTGTGGGGTTCAGTTCCCAACGGTGGTAGAGGCCAGTGTGGTGCACAATTTAACGTATAAGGGCCCTTTCACACGGGCGGATCCCGTAATCGCTCCGTTGATCCCCGCTGAGCCGGCGGATGACAGGGCGGTCCCTGCACACTGTGCAGGGACCACCCTGTCAGATCTCTGCTCTCCTCTATGGGGGGATCGGATGAACACGGACCATCTGTCCGTGTTCACCTGATCCGCTCTGCAGACGGATGGAAAAATATGATTTTCCTCCGTCTGCAGAATCGCACCATAGCGGAGACGGATGATATCGGGTGTCAGTGGATGTTCATCCGCTGACACCCGCTATCCCATAGGGATACATGTATGTCCGTATTTCATCCAAAAACGGATGGATGAAATACGGACATACGGTCCGCACGTGTGAAAGGGCCCTTACACAGCTCCTTTTTTTTTTGTGCAAACTTCATTTGAAGTATACAAAAGTACACTTAATTCATGGTGATGCGCTGCTGTACAGTGCCATGTGGTTCTGCACAGTGCGGTGTGATAAAATGCAGCATGTCTGCATTTCATCTTAGCACACGGCAGTGCAGCTCTGGGCCGCGTTGCAGTGTCAATGTGACACAAAGAAAGAAATTGTGTGTCCTTGCAGTGACAGGCATTTTTCGCTGCAACAGATTTATTATAATGACGCATTTCATGTAATAATTGTGTCGTATTGCTTTGAGACAGTTGTTTTGTCAGATTATGTTAAAGTCTGGCAGATTTGCCACACTGTTGCATTATGTAAAAGCAAAGCAAATTCGCCACAGACTTGTCACAAATTGCCTAAAATAGGTGTCAGAAAAGCATTTAGGTAGTCATTTTCAGATAAAAAACTGTCTGCATCACTTCTTAATTATGTTACAGGTGGCTGTGTTGATTCTTGCGCTACCTAGTTCTTAACACTTGCAACAAATGCATAAAATCAAGCAAAAATTCATGCAGAATGTTTAGCCACAAGGATAAAATAGTAACTGCACATGATTTACATACATTTGCAGAGTGTTATGCCGCGTACACACGGCCGTTTTTCTCGTCGAGAAAAACAACATTTTTCCCATTCGACGAGAAAAACGATTGTCTGTGGGCTGACGTTTTTTTCGACGAGAAAAACGGCATTAAAAACGACGAGAAAAATGAGAACATGTTCTCATTTTTCTCGTCGTTTTTTTTGACATGTTTTCTGCGGCAGTGTTTCCCATAGGGAAACACTGCCGCGGAGCCCACACACGGTCGTTTTTTTCGACCAAAAATAAAAAGAAATTTAAAACGGCCGTGTGTGGGGGGAACAAGCTGTTCCTCGTTTTTAACGTCGATTTTCTCGACTGTGTTTTCATCGTCGAAAAAATCGATCGGGTGTACGCGGCATTACATTTGGAAATACAGAGCAATTGCATTCATAAATGACCCCCAATGACTTTGCCAAAAAGTGCAAAAGATAATTATCCCAGGGACAATGTGTACACTGAGCCAGTGTTAATATGCAATTTACAATTAAATTATAATTACATTGCAATGCAATTTACTCCTTTAGTCAACCCCATTATTTTAAAGTGTTACTAAACCCAGGACACCGCATTCACTATATCTGGTCTCCCACAGTACACAGAAATGCAATTATTTTAGTAAATACAAACTACTAAATACCTTTTCTCATCAGCAGTATATATTAGTCTTGTAACTTCTATCAGTGCCTGGTAAAAGCTTGTAGGAGGAGTTTTCACACTGCACTGGCTGCCCTATCAGGATGCAGGACCCCTGACCCTCTGTCTGGACAGTGCTGTTTAGCCCTGTGCTGATCACATGCACTCTACTAAGGAAAAAACTCTCTAGCAATACACACCAAACTGGGCACGTGCAGCCTGACTCCGGTAACTCTGTCTTATCCTGACATGTTTTGGAGTCAGTGGAAGAAGAGGAGGAGGATTTGTGCATACAGGATCAAACAGAATTTTTACACAATGCAGAGGATTAACCCCTTAGGTTCCACAGTAAGTATAGCAAGCATGCTATGCTGCATATACAGACTGATTTTGCTGTTGTGGGTTTTGTAACACTTTAAATCCATCTAAAAGCGGAGTCATATACTGTATTCAGCTGTGGTTGGTAAAGTAAAAGCAGGTTCTTACCATCTGTTGGATCTGCATTGTTTGCATTTTCTTACATTGTTCTTCTATTTGTCTAATTTTCTCTTTCTGCTGTGCAATGAAGTAATTATCGGCCTCTTTTATTTTATAAAGGGCTTGTAAGGCCTTCAACTTCTCATCTTTTTCTTCCTCTTCTTTTTTTCTTCTCTGTTGTTAAACATAACATATTTTATAGGGTGATGTTTTGTGCTCAGAACAGTTTAGACCCCTTAAAGGAGCACTAAAGCTTCCTTTTTTTTTTCCCAAAAATAACAAACATGTTATACTTACCTCCACTGTGCAGCTCGTTTTGCACACAGTGGCCCCGATCCTGGTCTTCTGGGGTCCCTCGGTGGCTGTCTTGGCTCCTCCCCGCAAGGACTCCACACCATAATGCAAGTGAGCTCGCATGGTGTGGAGTGATTGCGGGCGCGCTCCCGTGATACAGCGGCGGCCATAGCCGCCGACTGTATCACTCGGCCCCGCCCCCCACGCGCCGCGTCATTGGATGTGATTGACAGCAGCGCCAGCCAATGGCTGCGCTGCTTTCAATCCATCCAGTGTAGCCAATCGGCGGCCAGGCTGAAAAACGAAGAGGATGACGGGGACGAGCGCGGGACTTTCGAGGGGCCAGGTAAGTAAAACGGGGGCTCGGGGGGGGGGGGCGGTATTGTCGAATGTTTTTTCACCTTAATGCATAGGATGCATTAAGGTGAAAAAACATGTAACTTTACTACTCCTTTAACTGGTGCACTTATGTCATTAGTACTTACCATGCATTGTTTCTTTTGAAACTGCTTATTTACATCACTGTCTCAACAAAAGTGCCAAATACATTACAGAGACATTGGGTTCGATTTACTAAAGTCAAATATACTGTACAATGCAAGTGCACTTGCTCCAGAGCTTAGTAAATGAGGTAAAGCTTCACTTTGCAAAGAATACTCAATCACGTGCAAGGAAAATAAAAAAACAAAAAATTGCATTTTTGGATGATAGAAATCAGCAGAGCTTCCCCTCCAATCTAGAGCAACTGCACTTGCAGTGCACAGTATATTTGTCTTTTCTTTAGTAAATCAACCTCCCTGTTACTTGCTCATTCAGAGCAAAGTCGCAGTGCCTACCAATATACTTTGCTCGGGTAAAGGCTATGCAATATTGATGCTGCCTCTTCGCTTCTGTAGAGCCCATGCTCTATTTAATTTAATGGGGTGGGGCTTCCAGGGATGGAGGAGAACATGACCTCCCCCACGTGATGTTATCCATCAGAGATAACTTAAGGTCAACTTCTGCAGTGAGGAGGCCTTAGAGCAGGGATATGCAATTAGCGGACCTCCAGCTGTTGCAAAACTACAAGTCCCATCATGCCTCTGCCTCTGGGTGTCATGCTTGCTGCTGTCAGAGTCTCGCTATGCCTCATGGGACTTGTAGTTTGGCAACAGCTGGAGGTCCGCTAATTGCATATCCCTGCCTTAGAGGGACCATATCAGTAATTATACCTTGCTGGGGGAAGTAGACTATCAGGTGGCATTGTCACTTTCCCTTAATGGGCGGGATTAGTGTTTCTTTAATCTGAACATCCTGCTGTATTGAAAAGAAACAGACACTTACTTTCTAAACGGTCACATTTTTGGTACCCTGCTGTGCTCATTTGGCAAACTGTGTCCTGTAGTCATGTAGGGGCCAACGAAAGGAACCACAGAGCAAAGTGGGAGGCCAAGAAACGGATACTACCAAAAGTGTTGGTTCTGAAGACAAAGTCACCAATAAAAACTTGACAGTGGCTCTAACTTTCCTAAAACTATTAAAAATTAGTTATTCTTGGGCTGGAGTTTGGCCTTAATATAAGCTATTTATAATTGATTTATGAACAGTTATAATAAGCATATTTCTTGCTACTCATTCTGCTCAGAACAAACACCTTCCCTCGTATCTACACTTTTTCCAGCAATGCAGAGGGATGATAGGCACAACAGGAGATCCTTGGCATTTAGAGTCTTATGCCGCGTACAAACGACCGTTTTTCATGACGAGAAAAATGCCATTTTTTAAATTGGTCATTAAAAACGATCGTGTGTAGGCTCCAGAGCATTTTTTTTGTCGTGAAAAATGGCCGTGTGTACGCTTTAACGACGTGAAAAAAACACGCATGCTCAGAAGCAAGTTATGAGACGGGAGCGCTCGTTCTGGTAAAACTAGCGTTCGTAATGGAGATAGCACATTCGTCACGCTGTAACGGACTGAAAAGCACAGGGCTGAAAAGCGCGAATCGGCTAACACCAAACTTTTACTAACACGCGGTAACACAAAATCAGCAAAAGCAGCCCAAAGTGTGGCACCATCAGAATGGAACTTCCCCTTTATAGTGCCGTTGTACGTGTTGTCGTACGTGTTGTACGTCACTGTGCTTTGCTCGAGCATTTTTTTTCACGATAGTGTGTAGGCAAGGCAGGCTTGAGAAGAATCACGTCGAGAAAAACTTTGCTTTTTTCAATAACATTAAAAACGGCCGTGTGTACGCGGCATTAGGCTTAGTAAATCATAAATAGAAAAACATAAATCGATATAACCAAAAGCAGTTGTATTTTTACCATTGCAAGCCTATGCTCAGTGATGGCCTTGATATCCGACTTTATCTTCTCTTCTTTTTCCTGTGTTTCTTTTTTGTTTTTTGCTTCCATTTCTGCTACAGCTTTTGCTATGTGTTGTTCTTCATCGTCAACTTTCTGTTTCATTTGTGCCGCCAGCAGTTCAGTGATTTGATCCCTACGTTCCATTGTTTGCCTGGTGCCCAAAAAAATCAACCCATATAAAATCATTGTGATGTCTTACTTAGCTCAGCAAGTTTATGCATTAGCTTTAGCAGTAAATGTGTGCCCTTTCATGAATCAATTAACTGAGGCTAAATGATTTTTGGCCTTTATGTGATTTGTAACAAACTGGGATTTATTACTGCCAACTAAGATAATATTTAGCAAAAAATGTAAAATGATGGGGTTAGGGTCCTAAATGATTGGGGAGCTTAGAAGTTCAGCTGTAAGAGAGGGAGGTTGTGATAGTGATTCAATGGGAGAAAAAGCAAAGCTGTAGGTGATCAGGGAAACAGGAAGTAGAATGGTGCCTGAATGTGGATATGGAAGTAGGTTTAAAAAGATGCAGAAGGACAACTGGTTGTAGACCAGAAGGGCATATAAGAGGCAATGTGGAAGCTGAACATGACACGAGTAGGAGCTGATGGGAAAAGATAGTGGTGAAAGAGTGTGATCTGATCCATCACTGGGGAGAAAGAAAGATGGCAGAATGTAGAAGATCATAGACGAGAAAGTACATGAGGCTAAGAGTGAGCTGAACTAGGACACATGTAAGTAAAAGAATGGTGGCACAAAAGAGACAATTATAGATTAGCGAGAAGGCAGTGTGAACTAATTGTGGACAGTGGATAGAAGAGGTAAATCTGATCATAGATCATTGGAAGAATAGGTAGAGTGGGGCTAGTTGGGAGGGGGGCAGAGAGAGGGATGATTGTGGCTGGGGGAGCAAAGTGGAGTGAACATGGACAGAGGAGAGGGGAGCGAGGAGAGGGGAGGCAGAGTAAGAATGGATGGATAGAAAGGGAAAGGGATATCAGCTGATTGTGTTCAATTTGGAAACAATGAAAAAAAGGATCACTTAATGGACTGGGAGGGTAAAAAGAGGGGTGGTAGAAGAGGAGCTGATCATGTATTAGGGGGAAGTATCATATATAAACTGTAATTTCTCCCTCCCGAGGAAGAATGACAGTTCATACCAATGTTCCCAGTGTGTAAAGTCATTGTGCAGCTGTTCGCAATGAGCACAAAATGCCTGAAGGGATGGGAGTTGGTGGAAAGCAGGCAGTGCTTAGGACATACATACTTTTTTTTTAATCAAGTATTTTTTATTGAAAAATGTTTTATTTATACATAAAACTTTCAACCAACACTTTCTCCAAACTCTACTACATTTATATTCCTCTTATTCAATTTTAAGACTTACTACATATGGTACCCAAATTAACCCCATTACCCAAATTAACCCCATTACCCATACAGCCCACATACCCCATTTATCCGACCCACACACCACATACATTTTCCAGTTCTTCAATTTTCATTAAAGAAAGAAAATGCACCACACTCTTCTTCTCTTTATATCTCAATATTCCAATTAATTCATTTATTATAACCCATTACTAAGTTATTTGAGCACAACTCTAACTTAAAGTGTAAGTAAACCCCTCTATCGTTTTCAGCCAAGGGAGCTGCCATCTTTGCCTCTGTTTAATCTAAAACTGCAATGATGCTGCACATGTGATGAGTTATGACACCAGCCGTTGGATGGTTTGGCAGTTTGGTTGAGAGCACAACCAATGGGAGTGTTACATTTCTGGCACGTACTGGCAATGAAACTGTTTTAAGGATGGGTTTACTTCCGCTTTAAAATAGATACCCCCAATATAAATTTTAGACTATACCTTACACCACCTATTTCTACTTCATTCAGACCTCTTCTCCTTAGCTTCTTGTTTACTTTCTCCTATCACACTAGAGGCTATATCCATTTATATCTAATCAAGGTTTCCACATCTTTTCATATTTCTTTAAATTTCCTTGTTTTGTATATACAAACTTCTTCCATATCGTATTGTTGACTACCTTTACCAAGTCCGCACTAATGGGGGGGAGATTGCTCCAACCATCTCTGTGCGATCTATTTTTTCTGCTTGGAATAGGCTTCTTGACATTGCCATCTGTTGGTTACCTGTCCCCACATTCCTTTCCACATAGCCCAGCACACATGGTTTTGGCTCAAGGTCTATAGATGTCCCAAAAACCAAATTCATGGTATCAAGAACCTCCCTCCAATACCTATACAGTTTTGGGCACCTCCAGACCATGTGTATAAGGTCCCCCCTTGGGTCTCCACACCTTGGGCCCTTAGAATTAGGCTTTTGTCCAAATATAAACAACTTCTGAAGTGTATAGTATGCTCTATGCACTAAGAACATTTTTAAAATTATTTGTGAAGGGGACACCAAGACCAACGGTGCTAGTTCCAATATACATCTCCACTTGTCCTGTTATATTCCCTAGATCCTCCTCCCACTTCCTCTTTCTAGAGGAGATCTCCTTTTCCCTTTATTGCCAACTTGCAGATACTACCATAAATGTCAGATATCAATCCTCTAGAGGTGTTCGCAAGGACATACCATATATACTCGAGTATAAGCCGAGTTTTTCAGCACATTTTTTGTGCTGAAAAAGCCCCCCTTGGCTTATACTCGAGTCTCCCGCTGTGTTATGCAGTCAGTTGGCGGCTGTCCACTGTAACAGATCTCCTCCTCGTCCTCGATAGACAGAACACTGAACACTAAATCACTGCTGGGGAACGGAATCACTGTTCCGTCTATCACGGATGAGGACGAGAAGGAGGCGGGGCTTTGTTACACTGGACGTCCGCCGACTGCAGTTAAGACTGCACGACACAGCGGGAGATCAGGTACATGAGGCACAGTGAGGCATGCAGATGGGCACAGTGAGGCCATGCAGATGGGCACAGTGAGGCCATGCAGATGGGCACAGTAAGGCTGCAGAAGGGCATTGTTGACCCTCTTTTCCACTTACAGTAGCTGCTATATTTCCCACCCTAGGCTTATACTCGAGTCAATAGTTTTTTTGTGGTAAAATTAGGTGCCTCGGCTTATACTCGAGTATATACTGTACATGCTTATGAAATGTAAGGTGGACAGGGCTCAGTGTGGATAAACTGTAAAAAGTAAAGGAAATTGAAGCAGGTGTAATGCTTGATACAGCAGATGGTATTGTGGAAACATATTGGGATGGAATGCAATGTAAACAAGCACAGACATGAGTAGACTGTGTGAACAGTAGGGCGGAGACCTCCAAGAGAAGCTACATAATGCAGACAGTAGATGTCAGGTTCCTGACACTTTGACATTTGATTAAGCTCACTATGGGGTTTTCCAGTTTCTAAACAGATATGGAAAATCCATTTTAAGGGTTCTTTTTCCTATTATTATGCAGAGCAAAGGTCATCAGCACTGACTTTTACACCCTGCAATGAAAATGCGCCTGCCTTAAATGAAGCAAGAAATGCCTTCACCCCATTCTGCAATTTTAGAAACAGAATTATTTAGTTTAAAGTAGATTTTATTCACATTTCTCAGTCTGCCACTATACAAAGATAGTTGTATTCAAGACCAGGACAACTATTAACCTATTGGTATCTTAGATTTTACATTTTGGGGTTGAGCGTCCTCTTTTTTTTTTTTTTAAATACAGAAACCCAGGTTAAGGCTCTATTTCCAAAACAGCTGATTGTGTTCCATTAAGAAACAATGGTCTTTCTTTGCCTCTACATTCTGCAGCCTACATGGGCGTCCGCTCCATAGGGCAAGGGGGGTCGCTTGCCCCCCCTGGAATCGAGAAGGTGTTGGCCAAATTGGCAGTGTTCTACACCCTCCGCCGCCCTTACACCCACTTCCAGCCCCGCACAGATCTGCACCGCAGCACATGTACTCCCTCCCTCCTCCTCCCCCGGGGCCCACCACACCTCCCTGTCGTCGCTTTAAGGTGGCCGCGTCTTGTGGTTTGGCAGCGCTGGCTGGGCACGGGCACGGGCCGGCTCCCCCCTGGCCCTTGGACTGTGCAGCACGCCCGGGGAGAGAAGACGAAAAAGAGCCGGGGGGAGATGGCGGAGCGGAGGGTGTCTCGAGTCGGTGGTGGTAGTACCTCTGGGGCCTGAATGTGAGAAGGAAGGAGAGCCGGGCTGTGTGTGCGGTTTGGAGGGAGATGTCCTACAACACGTGTGTGTGTGTGTGTGTGACTGCAGAGACATGACATCATAGGACACGTCATACATATGGTCAGTGTGGTCAGTGTGCAGTGTAGTGGTCAGTAGTCAGTGTGTAGTGTAGTGGTCAGAGTGTAGTGTCCAGAGGTGCAGGGTGCTGCTGTGTAATGTAAAGGGGTGCAGGGTGCTGTGTAATGTAAAGGGGTGCAGGGTGCTGTGTAATGTAAAAAAAAGGGGTGCAGGGTGCTGTGTAATGTAAAGGGGTCGAGTGATGCAGGGTGCTGTGTAATGTAAAGGGGTCCAGTGATGCAGGGTGCTGTGTAATGTAAAGGGGTCCATTGATGCAGGGTGCTGTGTAATGTAAAGGGGTCCAGTGATGCATGGTGCTGTGTAATGTAAAGGGGTGCAGGGTGCTGTGTAATGTAAAGGGGGCCAGTGATGCAGGGTGCTCTGTAATGTAAAGGGGTCCAGAGGTGAAGTTGTGGAGAGGGGGTACACAGTAGTGACAAAGAGATATTTAAAGATGCAGGGGGCACAGTGGGGTGTTTTTACATTTTAACGTGGGGGGGGTCGCTTTTAACCCCCGCTAGCGGTCGAAGAAAGGGTAAAATGCGACTGTGTATCGCCGCTGCCGAAGGGCCCCCCCCCCCTGAAAAAATTTCAGCGGATGCCCATGGCAGCCTAGGACCTGTATACATCCTCACCTGTGCAATTCATTTTCTCTTCCTTTTTTCAAGTTGGACATTTGTTTCTTTGCAAGAACGAAGCGACGTAGCAAGTCATCATTCTCTTCTTCCTTCTGTTTCTCAAGCTCTCTGAGCACGTCTCTGTCTGCAACATGTGCCTGTCAAATAATCAAAGGAATTCCTTTATTTACATTACATAGTTCATACTTTTATCTGGGATAATTTGTGATTAGCGAGTCCCACTGCGTGGTACAGACTAAGTATGTCAAACTCAAGTCCAAAGATAGGCCACAAGGGCAATGCCATCTTCCATCGTGGGCCACACTTTGACAGATATACAGTATGTGTATGACAGATATGTTGGAACAAAAACTAATGATAGCCAAAAAGAATTTCTTAGGAATCTCCAGGGCAGTGTAATTTACTGAGTCTGCCACCATCATCTTCTGCTTGTGCCAATTTAACTGCTCTTCATGCCCACCACTTTTAACCGCTCTTCATGCCATGGGCATGTGGAGCCAGAATGGTTTATGCGTTTCAGTTCTCCATCAGGTCTGCCTGATGGCCGATGGGAGGAGCTGTCTCTTCCTATGTAGAAATTCATTGGCTGAGAAGCTGCTCCTCCTGCCAGCCATCATAGAGGAACTGATGGGGAACTGACTGTCTGCAGTTTTATTAGCAATAATGTCAGGACTGGCATCCTTTGTTGGCAGAAGCTGCCTTTGTCCTAGCATCTAGCTTAGCAGTGGTAGTGGCCAATAGAAGCCATTTATGCTGTAATGATGTATGCATGTAAACATTATATGTATACAACATTCAGGCTGGGTTCACACTATTGTGAATTGGATGCGGGATTCCTGCATCCAACTCGCAATAGCAGGAGATTGTGAATGGCTCTCTATGGAGCCGGTTCACATATCTCTGATGCGGCTCCGGTGCGAATTTGCACAGGAACCCTGTGCGTCTTTTAGTCCGTTTCAGCCCAAACCTCGGACTGAAGTCGGACCTGAAACAGTGAACCGGGACGCACAGGACCCCTGCTAGGAACCGCATCGGTATTAGGTGTGAACCGAGCCTCAGAGTACTTTATGCAGGATCTTGATTTTGCCAGCAAGATCATGCAAAATAATACTACAGTGCTATGTAAATGTGGCTTTCATGTACCTGGAAGCGTGCTGCATTGCCCATTTTGTAGTTCTTTGACTTGCCCCATTTCTTTACTATTTTCCAAAAACGAGTCTTTAAAGGACAACCTTCTTAGTGTAAAAACACAGTTAACTATAGCAATAAAAATAGTCCTTATATAGCAATAAAAATAGTCATTTGCTTTTCAACACCACCAACTTTATAAAAGCAAAATGGGGAAAAAAAGATACTATAATATTTTCATTATTGATGATGTAAAACATGACCAACATGCAATAGAGATGTGAAAAATAATTAGTGGTTATTAGACATGTACACTGCTGAGAAACTCGTTAGTTTTGGTTACATTTGTTTTTTTGCATTTTTCGGAAATTCAAAAATTCTGAAATTCGAAAATCCAAATTTTCTGATTTTCGAATTTCCAAATTTTCTGAATTTCGAGTTTTGGAATCCGATTTTCGAATTTCCTATTTTCGAAATTTTGAATTTCCTAATTTCGAATTTCAAAATTTCTGAAAATTCGAATTTTGAAATTTTCAAAATTTCGATTTTTCGAAAATTTGGAAATTCGAAAATGCGGAAATTGAAAAATTAACGAATTTGTCAAAATTCGTTAAAAAACAAATTCGGAACTAAACAAATTGCACATGTCTAGCAGTTATAAAATCTATGAGCTTTATTTTAAATCTTTCTAAACTTGTCATAGGTCTGTTTACAGACAATTCGATTTTTACCTATTTGAAAAAAAAAAAAAAAAAACAGATAAGATTCTTATCTTTGTTTTCACACTAAGAAGGTATGGTTGTTCTTTAAAGTCTCCTTTTTGGAAAATGATGGAATACTGTACAGGTCGTGATGCGGGAATCCATGCTTTCTAAAAGGGCCCTATATGTAATGCACAGTTGTTGATTTTGCAATCTACTGACCAAATGGGCTCTCATTATTTCTTGTTTCTCATCCTGTTTCAGTTTAGCCAGCTTGCCCATTTCCCACTCGTTCAGTCTGGTCAGTCTTCTGATTTCTTCACCCTCCCTGTAGTTAGCTTGCTTCTCTAGTTCAGCAGCATGTCTGTGCTCCTCCACCCTGGGGAGAAATGAACCAAATATGAAAGCTGTACCTGCTAAGAACATAGGAAGAAAGCAACAAAGTTATCATAAATGGTAGACTGAAATTCAAGATTTTCAACTGCTGTCTCATGAATAGAGTATGTTAACTTTTTACGTTTACTTTAGATCTTGTAAAAATACTGTATGCATATAGACAGGCTAACCAATGACTAATAAACATACAAAATAAATAACACAGCAGAAAATCGTAGTAAATTTTCACATACTGTTTCATAAGCTCATTTGCGTTATACTTTCTTTCTGTCAGTCTCTGCAGCGCCTTCTGCTGGTCATTATAAATACTTTCTTCCAGTTCTCGCTGCATGTTTGCCAGAGCGTCTTTGCCTTGCCTATTGCTCATATTCATTATCTTATTTTTGAGCTCCATCTGTGCATCTCGCTCTTTTATGACTTCCGTAAGTAGCAGTGCACTCTGTAAATAATGCAGGTCACACATTTTTAATAAAACTATTACACATGTTTAGTTGGACTTCAGAATAACCAGCAAATCAGAACGCCATGACTCAAATATAAGAAACATTAAACAAACTATGTACATGGAATGTCTTGACTTTATCAGTCTGGTAGTATTGCTTGGTCCTGGCTTTTTCAATGGCCTCTCTCCTTTTCTCTGCCTGATACTGGGCCTCCTCTAGATCAATTATCTTCTTTTCTTCCTCTTCTTTTTCCTCCCGAAGCTTCTTTGATTTTAGCCTCTTCTGCCTCAAACCCTATAAATGATATTGAAAAATAAATAAATGGTGTTTATCGTCCTATGATAATAATAAACACATGGCAATGATCATTTTTTTTATCCATAAGGCCCCATGCACACAGGGCGTTTTTGCAGCTGCTGTTAGCAGCGTCAGGCGTTTTTTTTTTTGCAGCTGCAAAACGCCCATCCATGTTATTCTATTGTCTTATGCACACATAGAGCTTTTAGGAGCTCCAAGCGGCATAGGCGTTTTACAGCTCCAAAAAAAAAAACAGGACCAGTGCGTTCTGGAGCTCCAGCGTCAAAATGCAAAAACGCCTGACGCTACTAAACGCGTCATAACGCGCGTCTAGCAGCGTCAAGCGTTTTTTTTTTTTTTTTTTAAATGTGATTGGTCACTGTAATGACCTGAAAACCAGGAAATACAGAAAAAATGTGATTGGTGAATGTAATCACATGGAAAACAGGAAATACGTGCCCACATTACCCAAGAGACCTTTGCTCCTTTTGAGAAGCGACGAAGAAGAGAAGAAGCATGTCTGCTGATGTTCCTGAGGTCGAGCTGATTTCAGCCATTGAAGCCAATCCCAAACTTTGGGATTTAGCGCATCCATTACATGACGACCGCCTGCGTAAAACAAAGATATGGAACGAAATTGCAATGGCGCTCACACCAGACTGGTCCCGGCTGAGCAATTCAGCCAAAAAGGACAGATGTAATTTTTTTTTTTTCAAGATATGTTTGCTATGTAGTGTTTTTAGAAAGCATTTGATATTTCACATATTTTATGAAATTCTGGGTAATATGGGAGTGAATTTATGTAAAAAGTTGTGTTTAGTTAAAAACCGCTGGTTAGCGCTAACGCGCCCAAACGCACCTAAACGCGCTATGACGCCAATGCAAAACGTGGCTTGAGGCACGTTTTTGATGCCGCTTTTTCCTGGCGTCAAGAAACAGCTTTGGAGCTCGTTTTTATGACACCCTGTGTGCATGGGGCCTAAAAGCTATGACAGAAGAACTTTTAGTATTAAAAAAAAAAAAAAGATCTATGCGTAAATAATCCCCTAGATGCCAGGCTATAGTTGGCCAAACATGGTTAGTTTTTTTCCATGCAGCCAGCGTGCCGAATTAAAAAAAATATAACCTAAGGGCTGGTTCACACCGGATGCTTCCCAGTGAGTTTTTAGGCCTGGTTAACACCTATGCAGTTTGCTTTTGATCAATTTCTGCAGTGCATTTTGCTGTGCATTTTGTTTTTTTTCCACATTTTTGATGCGTTTTGCATTTTTTTGCAAAAGTTTTTATTGAGAACATAAACAGGTTGTGACAGCAGGAAGGTAAAGTCACCTGGTTGCATCCAGGGGGGTAGATATATTTCGCCCAGATTCAGGCTTTACGCCGACTTATACAACTAAGTGAAGAGTTGTATAAGGCTAGTGGGCTCATGGATGACTCATACCTCTAGGGAGAGGGCTGGGCGTCGTGCAGACAGGGAGTTGATGAGGCCAGCTGAAGCTTGTCAGCTCATTTAGGCCTCTATAAGAACTCCCAGCTTCATTAGATGTTAGCTCATGCCTGGAACCAGACCTGTGTGGACTGTCTAGGGAGAGTGAACCCCTGTGCGGTGAGGAAAAGCCTGTGTGGCTATTTGCTTGGACATTTAAAACTAGGGACTTAGGGACTAGGACAGCACTAGGCTGATCCCAGTTGTTAGTTAGGAAACCTGTATGTTTAGTCAGAGGTCAACTTGACCAGGATTTATTTTGTTTGTTTCTTTTGCTTTGCTGTGTTTTGTCACTGTAAATAGAAAATAAACCGCACCTTTTTGATTTTGAAAACCACAACCTCCGTTTTCTGGGCCTGTTTTGTGTGGGGAGCCCATCCCGGGGGTCACACACACCCGCTGCCGAGCTAACCCCCTCACAGTTGGTGGAGAACCAGTGGCAGTTTTTTTAGGCCAGCATGGAGGAGATACTGAAACAGCTGGCTCTAGCAAATGCCAATCAACAGCAGACAAATGCAGGTTTGCAAAAGAGCCTTGCAGCTCAACAACAGAGCCTTGCAGCCCAGCAGCAGACAAACGCAACTTTGCAACAGAGTCTGGAGGCTCAGCAACGAGCCCAGCAGCAATCTGAGGCCCGCTTCATAGACCTGTTGCAGAAGCAAGAGCAGAGACTACAACAACAGATGGAAGCAGTAATGCAGCAACGTCCGCAGACCAGTGAGGAAAGCCGTCCCACTAATACCGCGTCCTTTGGGGTGAGTCGTTTATTGACAAAAATGACTGGAGAGGATGATCCAGAGGTATTTTTGACCACATTTGAAAGGACCGCTGAAAGAGAAAAGTGGCCTGAGGAGCAGTGGGCTGGACTGGTGGCTCCTCTGTTAACTGGTGAATCGCAGAAAGCTTACTATGACCTAGAGCCTAACCAAGCAAAAGACTATGTGATGCTAAAAGCTGAAATATTGGCAAGGCTGGGTGTCACCCAGGCTGTCCGGGCTCAGCGTGTGCATAACTGGACTTTCCAGCTTGGAAAACCCCCCAGGTCTCAAATGTATGATCTCATTCACCTGAGCAGAAAGTGGCTACAGCCAGAGACTTTGTCCGCACCAAAGATTGTGGAACGTGTTGTAATGGATCGGTTTTTGAGAGCTCTTCCTACTGCCATCCAAAAGTGGGTAAGCCATGGAGACCCAGAGACGGCCGATGGTCTTGTGGATCGTGTGGAGAAATACTTGGCTACAGAGAACCTGACGGCCTCTTCCAGAGACACTCGGACTTTCCACCCTAAGACCAGACCATCCCCAGGGGCGGATAAGAGGATTCCAAGGGGTGAGGGTGGAGAGAGTGAGAGGGTGGGAGCTCTACCCCAAGTTTGGCGAGAACAGCCTGGGAAATCAGCGGCTCAAGAGGCGGCAAGAAGGATCATTTGCTACCGCTGCCGGCAAGCGGGACATATTGCAGCAAATTGCCCGGTTTTGGAGGAACCCATGCAGTGTGACTTTCTGACGGGCAGACGTCAGTCGCTGTGTGCGACAGTCGCATGCACTGCCATTCGGGGAACTGAGAAACATTTATGCAAAATGTGTATTAATGGTAGAAATGTTGTGGTATTGCTGGATTCAGGTAGCCTTGTGACCCTGATAAAGGCTGAATTAGTTAAAACAGAGGTCTCTGGGAATAGCAAGGTAGCTGTTATTTGTGTGCATGGGGACACCCGAGAGTATCCAGTGACTACAGTGTGTTTCGAGACCCCCAAAGGTACCCTCTCTCATCCAGTGGGCTTAGTATCTCAGTTACCGTATGACGCCATTGTGGGAAGGGATTTTCCGAAGTTCTGGGAAGTGTGGGATGATCCTGAGCCCCCCACTGGTGCCCCTATGTACCAGGAATGTGATAGCCAGAACTCCCCTGAGAGTGGTGAGGACTCTCCGGAATTTCCCTTGTCAGTATTGGCAGGGGAGACTCAAGAAACTGGAGAGGAGCCCACCTCCTCAGACGAAAACCTACCGTCTGTGGAGTTTTCTGATCTTGAGGTTCACAGGGAAAACTTTGCCACAGAACAGTTGAAAGACCCCGCCCTAATAAAGGCACGGGAAAACGTAGTGAAAATAGATGGCGAGTTAGTAAACCCAGATAATACCTGCACTTACCCATACTTCAGCGTAGAGAAGGACCTACTGTATCGGGTGGCAAAAAGGGCAGAAGAAACCGTTGAGCAGCTTGTGGTGCCCAAACCTTACAGGAAGTTGGTGTTGGAGTTGGCCCATGGGCACATTCTTGGAGGTCATCTGGGGACAGAGAAAACCCGAGAGAGGGTATTACAGAGATTCTATTGGCCGGGGGTGATGAAGGACATAGAAAATTATTGTTCCTCCTGCCCTGTGTGTCAGAGGTCGGCCCCGATGCCACATTTCCGTAGCCCGCTGGTCCCTCTACCCATCATTGAGGTCCCGTTTGAGAGGATCGCCATGGATTTGGTAGGTCCTATAATCAAGTCCGCTAGGGGGCACCAGTACATATTAGTTATAATGGACTATGCCACCCGTTATCCAGAAGCGATCCCTCTCCGAAATACCTCGGCCAAAACCATAGCCAAAGAGCTATCTCTTGTGTTTAGCCGGGTGGGTATTTGTAAAGAACTGCTTACGGACCAAGGTACACCCTTTATGTCCCGGGTTATGAAGGAGCTGTGTAAATTGTTCAAAGTGACGCAATTACGTACATCTGTGTATCACCCCCAAACCGATGGGCTGGTTGAAAGATTCAACAAAACCCTAAAACAAATGTTGAAGAAAGTGGTGGATAGAGATGGAAAGGATTGGGACTGTCTACTTCCTTATCTGATGTTTGCTATTAGGGAGGTGCCCCAATCCTCTACGGGATTCTCCCCCTTTGAGTTACTGTATGGGAGACACCCAAGAGGGCTGTTGGATATTGCCAAGGAAACTTGGGAAAGTGAGAGTTCTCCCCACAGGAGTGTGATTGAGCATGTCGCCCTGATGCAAGACCGAATTGCACAGGTAATGCCCATCGTGAAGGAACATTTGGCCCAAGCGCAGTTAGCACAGCAGAGAGTGTACAACCGTGGAGCCAAGACCCGTACCTTTTCCCCGGGGGATAGGATACTGGTACTTGTCCCTACGGTTGAAAGTAAATTCCTTGCCAAATGGCAAGGCCCCTACGAGATAATGGAAAAAGTGAGCGAAGTGAATTACAAGGTCAGACAACCAGGAAGGCGAAAGCCCGAACAGATCTATCACGTTAATCTGTTGAAAGCCTGGAGGGATAGAGAGTCCCTAGTCGCAGACACTTGGTCACCAGCTCAAACTGGTTGCGTGATTCCTGAGGTTGGAATCGCAGCCACCTTGTCACAACCCCAACAACAGGAGGTTAAGGAGTTTGTGCTTCGCAACAAGGAGGTATTCTCTGAGCTGCCGGGACAAACATCTGGGGTAGAGCATGACATTATTACCCCGCCCGGTGAAAGGGTGAAGTTAAAACCCTATCGGATCCCAGAGGCCCGACGGGAGGCAATACGAGAGGAAGTACAGAAAATGCTGAACTTAGGGGTGATAGAGGAGTCCCAAAGTGATTGGTCTAGTCCCATTGTGTTGGTGCCTAAACCGGATGGGAGCTGGCGATTTTGTAACGATTTTCGTCAGTTGAACAAAGTTACAAAATTTGACACCTACCCCATGCCACGTATAGATGAGTTGATCGACCGGCTGGGAACAGCCCGATACATGACGACTCTTGACCTCACAAAAGGGTATTGGCAAATCCCCCTGGCCAAGTCAGCCAAAGAGAAAACCGCATTTGTAACCCCAGACGGGGCGTTCCAATATAAAAGAATGCCGTTCGGGTTACAGAATGCGCCGGCCACATTCCAGCGGAAAATGGACCAGATGCTGAGGCCCCATCGGAAGTATGCTGCGGCTTACCTGGATGACGTAATTGTCCATAGCACAGATTGGGCCTCACATCTGCCAAAAGTGCAAGCAGTCCTGGACTCTGTTCGGTCAGCGGGGTTTACGGCTAACCCCAAGAAGTGTACCATTGGGCAGGAGGAGGCCAAATATCTTGGGTACACCATTGGGAGGGGAGTAATAAAACCCCAACTCAACAAAGTCGAGGCCATCCAGAGTTGGCCACGTCCCAACAGCAAGAAGCAGGTACGAGCCTTTCTGGGAATCGCTGGGTATTATCGGCGATTCATTCCCCACTTTGCTTCTAAGGCTGTGCCCCTAACCAACCTGACGAAGGGGAAAGGGTCGGTCATGATTAAATGGACCCCCGAGGCTGAGGCAGCATTCCAATTCTTGAAACAAGCCTTATGTAGCCAGCCAGTGTTGTACTCACCCGACTTCTCTAAAGACTTTGTCGTACAAAGTGATGCGTCAGATGTGGGGTTAGGAGCAGTATTGTCCCAGGTCTGGAACGGGGAAGAGCACCCAGTCATTTACCTCAGCAGGAAGTTGAAGTCCCATGAGGTAAATTACGCCACCGTTGAAAAGGAGTGTTTAGCGGTGAAGTGGGCTCTAGATTCCCTTCGGTACTACCTGCTAGGTAGGCACTTTGACATGGTTACGGATCACGCTCCGTTAAAGTGGATGGCTCAAAACAAGGAAACAAATAGAAGAGTGAATAGGTGGTTCCTGGCCCTCCAGGAATTCAACTTCACAGTAAAGCATCGCCCTGGCGTTCAAATGGGGAATGTGGATGCTTTGTCTCGAGTACATGAATGCCTGATTGCTGGTGTTCCAACCCCGAGGTTAAAACAAGAGGGGGGGGTATGTGACAGCAGGAAGGTAAAGTCACCTGGTTGCATCCAGGGGGGTAGATATATTTCGCCCAGATTCAGGCTTTACGCCGACTTATACAACTAAGTGAAGAGTTGTATAAGGCTAGTGGGCTCATGGATGACTCATACCTCTAGGGAGAGGGCTGGGCGTCGTGCAGACAGGGAGTTGATGAGGCCAGCTGAAGCTTGTCAGCTCATTTAGGCCTCTATAAGAACTCCCAGCTTCATTAGATGTTAGCTCATGCCTGGAACCAGACCTGTGTGGACTGTCTAGGGAGAGTGAACCCCTGTGCGGTGAGGAAAAGCCTGTGTGGCTATTTGCTTGGACATTTAAAACTAGGGACTTAGGGACTAGGACAGCACTAGGCTGATCCCAGTTGTTAGTTAGGAAACCTGTATGTTTAGTCAGAGGTCAACTTGACCAGGATTTATTTTGTTTGTTTCTTTTGCTTTGCTGTGTTTTGTCACTGTAAATAGAAAATAAACCGCACCTTTTTGATTTTGAAAACCACAACCTCCGTTTTCTGGGCCTGTTTTGTGTGGGGAGCCCATCCCGGGGGTCACACACACCCGCTGCCGAGCTAACCCCCTCACAAGGTATACAGTAAATGCATAAATGTGGACGCAACCGCTATGATAATCAAAAAATGTTTAACAGTATTGTTGTACCTTAAGACTTATATATCACATTGCATTTTTTATGCTTTTTTTTTTTTGTTGTTGTTGTTGTTTGTTTGTTTGTTGTTTGTTGTTGTTTTGTTTTTTTGTTGTTGAGCAGATTAAAAAAAAATACAAAATACTAATTGCAAGAAAAAAAATACATTATAAGCTTCTCTGTAGCTTCTCCATTAAAGTTTATTGAACCAAAAATGCACTGTTTTGCGTTTACAAAAGTCCCTGACCCTTTCCAAAAACGCACAGATGTGAACAAGTCCCATAGGAAACCATGTTAAATGGACTGTAGTGCGTTTCTGCAAAAAGCACTAAAAAAAGCATAGGTGTGAACCAAGCCTTAAAACATATTCGAAGTGCATGTACAGTAATTGCCATGTGTTCCAGTGCGGTCAGTTCCAGTGCTTTTAGGCTGGATTCACACCTATGCAGTTTTAGTGCTTTTTGCATTTTGCAGATTTGCACTACAGCCCATTTAACATGGTTTCCTACGTTCTGTAGTGCAAATCTGCAAAATGCAAAAAGCACTAAAACTGCATAGGTGTGAATCATGCCTTAGCTCCCAGATCTCTCCATAAAGAGTACCTGTCACATGCCTATTGCTGTCACAAGAATGTGTGATAAAAAAATAAAAAAAAATTAAAAGCAACAGTGTAAAAATAAAATAAATAAATTCATAATTAAAAAAAAATAATAATTTAAGTGCCCCCGTCCTCCTGTGCTTGCACGCACAGGCAAATGCGCTTGTCGGTCCCGCTGGTGTGCGCCATGTTTTCCACCAAATCTAACAGGACACCATCAAAGCTGGGAGAAGGATTTAGCACTTTGCAACAGTACTGTTGGCCACAATGTTTGCTGCCCCTCTTTTTTCCTCTGTCCCCCCTGCACCCCCCACCCTCTTATATATGTCATCTGCCATTGTGCCCCAGACTCAAGTAAAAGTGAGTGCATTTTCTCATCTTTCAATAAATATTTTTTAAAGAATAAAGTTTTATTGAATTTTCAGACAGAAGAAAAAGATATCAATACAGTGTGCCAGTGAAGTCATTAAACCTCATACATAGTATCAATAATACAGAACACGTTCCATGGCTCGGAACACAACAGATTATCATAAAAGTACTCCCACGCACAAAAAGGAAAAAATAGAATTAGGACAGAGACCCAGACCAACCATGTGATTAACCACTTGCCGACCAGCCGCCGCAGTTTTACTGTGGCAAGTGGCAACATGGCTCGGCTGGGCGAAACTACGTTATGTTACGTTGCTTCGCCCTGTGGCCACTAGGGGCGTGCGTGCGCCCGCTGCTCGCCCCCGGAGCCAATGTGAGTGCCCGGCGGGCGCAATGACCGCCGGGCACCCGTGATCGCTCGTGACAGAGCGAGAACCGGGAGCTATGTGTATAAACACACAGCTCCCGGTTCTTTCAGGGGAGAAATGACTGATCGTATGTTCATACAGAGTATGACCAGCGATCTTTCATTTCCCCAAGTCAGTACCATTCCCCCTTCAGTTAGCACATTTTGTTTGGGTACAGCATCGCACGACCGCGCAATTGTCAGTTAAAGCGACGCAGTGCCAAATTGTAAAAAGTGCTCTGGTCAAGAAGGGGGTAAAATCTTCTGGGGCTGAAGAGGTTAAGGAATTACATTTTGCCATGTAAGGAAGCAACGTGGAAACCAAGACCTTAACAACCTATAACAAATCTGTCTCATCAGGTAGGACTTGTCATGAGACAAGCAAAACAACTAATGCCTGGTACACACCATGAGATTATTGGACGTTTTTTTTTTATGCATGCTGATCTTATATCAAAAACGAAGAGTTTACTAAAGTTATGAAAATTCTCGTACGACAGAATAAAAATTCTGAAGTGATGTCATGTGTTGTAGTGTATTTGTATTGAATTTTCGAACGACAACTGTACTGATTAACCACTTCAGGTCCCGCCCATAGTCAAATGACGTCCACAGATGGGATCTCCCATCCTGGGTGGACATCATATGACGCCCTGGGCTTCCCGGCTGTCTAGGGGGCGCGCGCGGGACCCGATGCACGTGCCCGGCGGCCGCGATGTCCGCCGGGCACCCGCGATTGCCTGCAATCACGGCAGGACTGTGGATCTGTGTGTGTAAACACACAGATCCATGTCCTGTCAGAGGTGAGGAGACCGATGTGTGTTCCCAGTACAGAGGAACACACATCGGTCTCCTCCCCTTGTGAGTCCCCTCCCCCTACAGTTAGAATCACTCACTAGGGAACATATTTAACCCCTTCAGCACCACCTAGTGGTTAACCCTTCACTGCCAGTGTCATTTTCACAGTAATCAGTGCATATTTATAGCACTGATCGCTGTAAAAATTACAATGGTCCCAAAAATGTGTCAAAAGTGTCCGATGTGTCCGCCATAAAGTCGCAGTCACGATAAAAATCGTAGATCGCCGCAATTACTAGTAAAAAAAAAAAATAATAATAATAAAAATGCCATAAAACTATCCCCTATTTTGTAGACGCTATAACTCTTGCGCAAACCAATCAATAAACGCTTATTGCGATTTTTTTACCAAAAATATGTAGAAGAATACGTATTGGCCTAAACTGTGGAAAAATTTAGTTTTTTTATAGATTTTTTGGGGATATTTATTATAGCAAAAAGTAAAAAAAAAAAAAAAAAAAAAAAAATTATATATATATATATATATATATATATATATATATATATATATATATATATATATTAAATTGTCGCTCTATTTTTGTTTATAGCTCAAAAAATAAAAAACGCAGGGGTGTTCAAATACCACCAAAAGAAAGCTCTATTTGTGGGAAAAAAAGGACATCAATTTTTTTTGGGAGCCACGTCGCATGACCGCGCAATTGTCAGTTAAATCGACGCAGTGCCGTATCTCAAAAAGTTCTCTGGTAAGGAAGGGGGTAAATTCTTCCGGGGCTGAAGTGGTTAAACAAAAATCTTACGATCTGGCATTGTACGATAAAAAATGTTGTGCTTGTCCGATCGGATAATATCAGATGAACTGTCACGATCGGCTCTCGAAAGCTGTGTACTGACGATCAAATTATCGTACGATCGCTCCGAAAGCGGTATTTTTCGTACGATTTTCCGACCGCGTGTATGCTTGTGCTTATCGCCCATCATAAGGAGTACAGAAAAAAAAGAAAGAGATCCAGAGACGGCACAAAAGAAATAAAGCCATGAGAAGAATAGTAGCGAAAGGGGGATATATATAAAGGGGGGTATTTACCAAAACTGGAGCACTCAGAATCTGGCGCAGTTCTGCATGGTAGCCAATCAGCTTCTAACTTCCGATTGGTCAATTAAGCTTTGGCAATAAATTCTGGAAGCTGATTGGTTTCTATGCAGAGCTGCACCTGATGTTGCACGCTCCAGTTTTAGTAAATAACCCCCAAAGTGTGCTCCCCCTTCTCTTCCTTTCTTTTTCAATCAAGGACAGATTTCTGGCCTTTATTACGGGATCTGGGGCTCATATTTAGCAGAGAAAATGACCACGGCTATCACCTGAGATAATATAATGAACAACTCACAGATATGGTGTTAGTCCAGTTTTTCACCACTTCCTGGGAACGTAGGTGCAAGTCTTCCTGCTCCTTCCGCTCTTCATAAAGCCTCCTTTCTTCTTCTTCCAACGTGTTGTTATAATTCACAATCCGTTCCCAGTCTGCTTTAGGAAGCACAGTGACATGACGCAGATCCACCGGCTTTACTCTTAAACCAGCATTGTCTGTGACCTTTTCAGCTGCGGTGGGAATTACAGGTTTCTTAGTTAGTAAGCCTGACAGTAAAAATCTACAGTAAGAATCTGTAGGGAGGGGGTGTGAGAGACGATGAGAGGAGTCACAAGGCTCATTATAGTTCAGAAAAACACAAAACCATCTCTGCTATCTTTTTTTTTTTCTTTTTAAAGAATATTTTTTTTACTAAGGAAGTTTACAGCAGTATAAGGACAGAAAGTGACATCACAGTACAGGAATATTTGATGCTAAACAGTCATTATACACATTGGTAGGGAATTTACATGGAAGCTCTAGGAATTCAAGTGATATTAAACCCTCAGTTTCAGCAGCTGTTTTATTCACTCACTGAGTATGCAGCTTCTTTATCTTTAACCACCTCAATACCAGAAACCCCCCCCCCCCATTCCTGCCCAAGCCAATTTTCAGCTTTCAGCGCTGTTGCACATTGATGACAAGTGCCCAGTCATGCAACACTGTACCCAAACAATTTTTTTTATCATTTTGTTCCCACAAATAGAGCCTTTTTTTGGTGGTAATTTATTCTTTGCGAAAAAAAAAAAAAAGACCAAAAATTTTGAGAAAAAAAAAGTTTTTCTTTGTTTCTGTTATAAAATGTTGTAAATAAGTAAGTTTTCTCCTTCACTGATGGGCACTGATAAGGCAGCACTGATGGGCACCGATGAGGTGGCATCGATGAGGTGGCACTAATGTACAGCACTGATGGGCACTGATAGGTGGCACTGGTATGCAGCACTGATGGGCATTGATAGGTGGCACTGATGGGCACTCATAGGTGGCACTGATAGGTAGCACTGATGGGTACTTATGGGTGGCATTGATAGGTGGCACTAATAGGGTGGCACTGATGATGGCCACTAATATGCAGCACTGGTGGCAACTGATAGGCGGCAGTTCCCTTCACTGGAACTAGGGAGCCAAACCCAAACCCTGAAAAACAACCCCACGCCATAATCCCCCCTCCACTACATGACTGCGCACCAGAGCACAAAGCAAGGTCCATAAAGACATGGAGGAGCGAGTTTGGGGTGAAGGAACTTGACTGGCCTGCACAGAGTCCTGACCTCAACCCAATAGAACACCTTTGGATGAATTAGAGAGGAGACTGTAAGCCAGGCCTTCTCATCCAACATCAGTGCCTGACCTCACAAATGTGTTTCTGGAAGAATGGTCAAACATTCCCATAGACACTCCTAAACCTTGTGGACAGCCTTCCCAGAAGAGTTGAGGCTGTTATAGCTGCAAAGGGGGGGGGGGGGCAACTCAATATTGAACCCTACAGACTAAGACTAGGATGCCATTAAAGTTCAGGTGTGTGTAAAGGCAGGCGTCCCAATACTTTTAGCAATATAATGTTTATATATATATATATATATATATATATATATATATATATATATATATATATATATTTTTGTTGATTATATGGTGAGATCCAGCAGACAATAAATAAATAAATATATGATGATTAGTGGGTGATTTTTCCTCCATTCTCTGGGGTTCCAGCATGGAGTCTCACCTGCCTGCCCTCTGCTGGAGCCTTTCCTCCGGCCATACTGGACCACAGAGGCCGACATTGTAGCCATCACCCCGATCCTCTCTCTTCTCTCCTGAACCTCCAATATGTTGGCACGTCACCTTGTTGCCTGGCAACGGACGAGTCTACGTCGCTTAGTGACCAAACCGGAAATGGGAGGAAGTACGTCCATGATACCACGTGACAGCCGGACTGCGAAGGAAGGTGGGCGGTGCCATGAATTGAATGAGACATACAGCATAGATAGCACGATGACAGAGCGAGGAGAGAGGAGGATCAATACTAAGATTATGGTTTGGCGGGGGGGCTAATTGTTACATATCACAAGGTCTATAGCTAAAAGAAAAAAAAAATCTTCTGAGATAATGCGGCTGCGCAGTTCTGCTTTATGGCAGGGCGATCAGTTAGTTGATCTGGTGTCCTGTTTAAGATGATAGTTTTTGTTTTGGGACTTTGCCCACAGTAAAGATGGCGGGCGGGCTCTATTGACGTCATTAGTACCTTTGCCCTGAGGATCTGTAGAGAGCTGGGACTGAAGTGTGTGTCAGCCTGGAAGATACAGAAGGGATTATTACCAGAGTTGGGGAAATCCAGTCCAGTGTTCCTGCCGAGGAGCCAACCGATGAGAAGGAGATAGAGGAGGAGGAGGAGAAGAGATCCATATTACTCTGAGCTCTGCCTGATCATCTCATCTGGGTGAGTGCCAGGAATCCTCTGTAATCTGCACACCTTCTGCAAGGGTTATGATGAATCCATAGATAATCCCACAATCCCTCATCATCCTGATCAGTAGGGGGCATCCTCCTTTATACTGTCACATAATCATTCCATACATGGCCGGGAACAACAACCTGGAGGAACAAAAATCACCCCTTGCATGGGGCTGATGGGGGTTAATAGCTGATTTTCTCCGGGGGAGAGGAGAAACGATGTTACTTATTTGATCCTCCGGCAGACGGCGCTCCCCCTGCGACCAGGCAGTGGTCTGTCTTTCGGTGTCCACCCATCCAGTGCAGGGCTATGGGCTCTGCTCTGGTCTTGATGACATCAGGACCCCCAGACCGCTGCAGCGTGGGGGCGCATTAGCTGCAGGGACTGGTCTAGCCGTGCCGCGGGGGGACTGGAGGATCACGTAATTATATCTCCTTTTAGGCCTCGATCACGTCCACCTGTCAGTTTTGTGAGACGGACCTCATCAGACGGTCCATTCACTCCTATGGACAGGGAGTTGTCTCTATTTACACCCACCTACCTCCAATCCGATCTGGTCCGCTAAAAAAATAAATGGGAGATCTGTTAGGGTTACCACCTGTCCGGGTTTGGCCCGGACAGTCCGGGTTTTGAATGGTGTAACCAGGTTTCAGACCACCTGAAACCCAGACACATTATTCAGAATTAAGGATGAGCTCCGGCGTGTTCGCATAGAACATGTGCAGAGCCCGCCAGTAAGTCGGCACCACGCTGCGCTAATCACAGCCAGGGAGACATTTCCCGATCTCTGCAGCCGCGCATCGGGAAATGTCTCCCTGCCTGTCATTAGCGCAGCGCGGTGCCGACTTCCTGGCGGGCTCTGCACGTGTACTATGCGAACACGCCGGAGCTCATCCTCAGAATGAACTGTAGTTCCCCAAGTAACTGAGTACCACAACCACCAAAGTACATAGGTGTGTGCATGGGCCCCACCCCTATACGTGGACAGGAGAGGAGAGAGGGCTCAGTCTGCTCCTCCTTCTCCCACCCACACTCCAATCCCTGGTGTTCTGTACCTCAGGAAAGGGATGGGTGAGCTAGAAGATCGAAGCACAGCAGTTGGCAGATGCATTGTTGATAAAAGGTGTCGATGCCTTGAACTATTTTTTTGTTGCACAAATTTCCCCTTTTTTAGGGCCTCTATGGGTTCCAGATGAGCACCTTGGCCGTTTATTGCCCCCAACCTTCCCTAAAAGGAGGGGGTTTCTTTATTTTTGCTCAAATATTTTATTTGGGTTACAGAATTGCTAGGATGCTAGCAAATTGGTAAGCATGATCCTGACCCGACTTCCCTGAAGTAGTCTCCTTAGCATTTTTTGCATTTGTTCGCCTTTAACATTTTAAATTGTTGCTTACCTTAGGGCTGGGCGATTTTGGGCAAAAAAAAAAAATCTGCGATTTTTGAAAAAAAAAACTCGATTAACGATTCGAATTGAGTTTTTTTTTCTGATGGACACCACACCGGCAGGAGATTTTAGGCGAGCCTGCGGCTTCGGCCTAGTCCGCCGAGATCCTCGGAAAAGGCCGCGGACTAGGCCGAAGCCGTGGCCTCGCCTAAAAAACCCTGCCTGCAGCTCGCCGCTATCCTGGGAAAAGGCCGCAAGGCTTCGGCCTAGTCCGGGGCCTTTTCCCAGGAGCTGCGTGCAGGATTTTTTAGGCGAGGCCACGGCTTCGGCCTAGTCCGTGGAGCGCCGGTCCGAAGAAAAAAAAAAAAATTGATTCGGTCAAAATCGGAATCGATTTGCCCTTGCAACTCGTTTCAGATTTTAAATCGATTTTTTTTTTTTTCCCCAGCCCTAGCTTACCTCTCATTAATGGACTCCCTTGATAAAGTTTACTCTAATCCAATTTTACTGTGTTACATGTTTGTTTCTGTCCTAGCCCTAAATTTAGGGAAGATTATCTGTTCAATGTGTATTGATACCTCTTATCACCATTTTGACAATGTAATGTTTCTACTTTTTCTACTATTGAAAAATGAAATAAACTTTAGTAAAATAAAAAAGGTGTTGATGCCTGAGCCTCCATCCTTGGGTAAGTGAGCTCACCATCCAATGTCTGTGACTAAAGTCTTCCGGAAGTCGTCACTTCCAGAACCATAATGAGGCTTGGGATGCAAGCCAGCATGTGAAGGAACCATAGGGGCACACGTGCGGAACCAGGCATATATATCTTCTATGTATAGCTGGATCAGCTCAGTGCCGGCTTCAAGGCACTTTTACATGTGAGTGGATGGAATTTTTTTAAATCTCAATAAATTTTTTATGATATACTACACCATGATAGTCCTTTATATGTTCCATGAGCGATCATAGAGCAAGATTCTCCATCAGTACCCTGGGAGGAACTGCTGACAAGTCTGAGAGACGGAGTGGTTATCCTTATGAACCAAAGGCGTATAATCTAACCTATCTGGTGAGTGCCCATTCTACTTGGTGGTGGTGTAGGCACAAACACGGTGAAGGTGGAAGGACAGCAAGTCACCAGTGAAAAGAGCGATTATTCACATAGGACTCTTTGTGCATTTTTTATTGCAGCTATTTGGTCATTGGAGTTTTATATTTCACGGCACATCTCCTTTTATTTATATAACATATCTGATGGACTAAATGAATTATAATATTAGTTTTTTGGCACTTATCTTTTTTTGGACATTGCACTTTATATATTTTATGTTTAAAATCGCAGCAGGATTTTTGATTGGGATTATACAAGCAATTGTGGATACCACACCCTAAAGCCTCGTACACACGAACGAGTTTCTCGGCAAGAAACGACAAGAAAACTGCCGAGATAGCTTTCTTGCCGAGATAATCGTTCGTGTGTATGGTTTCTCGTCGAGATTCTCGTCGGCCTGTTTCTCGACGAAAAAAGTGTGTGTGTGTGTGTGTGTGTGTGTGTGTACACTTACCTGTCGCCGTGGAACCCCGTGCATGCTCGAATTGACTTTGACGCATGCGCAGTAGCTTCCTAGGCATAGGTAGGGTGTAGCAAGATGGCGGCGACGGCATCGAATGTGACGAGCGCACGCTCGCCGTAGTCGATGATGTCACCGCGTTCGGTCCATTCAAAGAACCGCGGGTTCTTTGAATGGAGCGTGTGTACACTCGGCCGGGACAAGTTTCTTGTCCAAGAATCTCGTCAAGAAAAACGACGTGTTTTTCCTGACGAGATTCTCGGCCGTGTGTATGAGGCTTTAGAGTAGAAAGTTCACAAGATTCACACACCCAATTGTTTTGACAAACATAAGGATATAGGATTGGATATTTATTTTATAAGTTGGTGCAATTCACTTTATTTTCACAAAGTCTTCCCTCTCCCTCCCTTCTCTCTTCTGCCTCTGAGTCAGTGAGTACACTAAGGCAGGGCTTGCCAAATTTGCTTGGAATCTAGGAGCCAGCTAAAAAAGTTAGGAGCCAGGTTTTTTGTTTTAACGACCGATGCGTGCAGAAGCGAACGCATAAGTGAGTAGCGCCCGCATATGAAAGCAGTGTTCAAACCACACATATGAGGTATCGCCGCGATCGGTAGAGTGAGAGCAATAATTCTAGCCCTAGACATCCTCTATAACTCAAAACATGCAACCTGTAGAATTTTTTAAATGTCGCCTATGGAGATTTTAAAGGGTAAAAGTTTGTCGCCATTCCACGAGCGGACGCAATTTTGAAGCGTGACATATTTGGATAAACTTTACTGTTGTCTTATTTTTTAATTAAAAAAAGTGTATTTTTTCCGCCAGAACACTCCGATCAGCGCTCTCTGCCATTTGCTGAGAGCTCCGATCAGGAGTCGGCCAGCTGCTGGTTTTCCAGCATGCTCGTCTGACAGAAGCCGGCTTCTGTGGGACCGGCTGGCATACACACACGGGCCGAATGTCGGTCGGTTTTTCCTGAACCGGCTGATGTAGCCCAGCATGCCTTAAGGGATCATTGTTTATTTGCCCAGAGTTGGACTTTGAGGCATCGTGTACACAGAGCGCAAACACCATTTCTACAGGCGTTTGGTGTTTTTTTTGTTTTTATGGTTATAAAAGCACCTCTATGTTGGCATGTGGCTATGCACACATAGGTGCTTACAGACAGGAAAAGACAGGAGAGGAGCTTTTGAGCAGAAAATCTGCACATACGCGCATAAATGCGTCTGAATGTGTGTGTAAATGTCTTCCAATAGTCAGAATAAATGAATATTCTTGCCAGTAAAATGCATTTACACTCAAACACTGTACACACATACATGCATGTACGTATTGTAACATTAGAAGTTTTATTTTCTGCCAAAATACTGCTTAGGGCCCTTTCACACAACAAGCCCGCTCAGATCCGCCTGTCCTGTTTTTCAGGCGGATCCGAGCGGGCCACCCATTGACTCCTATGGGCAGGTGGGTGTCAGTTGTGACACAACCGCCTGCCATCCGATCCGCTCAAGACAGACGTATGGTGATACATTCAGCCACCCATCTGGCAGATCGGATGAGATCTGAGGAAAGCGGACATGCTGTCTGTTTTCGTCCGATCTCCCCATAGGAATCAGCGGCGCTCTGACAGGCCCGTCCCCGCTCAGTGAGCAGAGACGGACCTGCCATCCGCCAGCTCAGCGGCGATCAACTGAAAGATCTCCCGCTGAGCTGGCGGACTGCATGAGGCTCAAAATGTATCGGAAACCCAAATTGACGCTTACCAGTCTTTGATGTGATGGCTGCATTCGTTTTTTTTAGCCTTTATTCCTTTTTTTTCAACTGCTGATATAACCAATGAGGCCCCTTTCACACATGCGGACCGTTCATTTCATCAGTTTAGTCACTTTTTTTTTATTAGGCCCCTTTCACACTTATACGATTGTCCCACGATTTGGGACTGCAAAGTAGCATGACAAGTCGTTTCCCATGATTTCCAATGACAACCATTCATATTAGTACGACTTCAAGTCATTCCGACTTCAAAGTAGTCCCTGCACTACTTTGGTCTGATTTTGATGCCACTTACACAGGCATTCCCTGAAATCGCGGCCGCATCGTGCGACCTTTAAGTCGCACCAGTGTGAAAGGAGCCTAAGTCTGTTATTTTTCAATTTCAAGAGGAACTTTAGTAAACCCTCCTATGCTTAACAGCCAAGGAAGTTGCCATCTTGGCCTGTGTTTGATCTACAACTGCCATGATGCTGCTCATGTGATCAGGTATGACACCAGCCATTGGATGGTTTGATTGGGAGCAATAGCACCTGTGACAGTTATTCATGGAATGCCTTGAATGTAACTGTTTTGGAAAACTGTTAAATCAATGGGGGGCGATCACAATGGTCATCTTTTAGGGCTCGTTCACACTAAAGGTCGACCAATAGGTTTTTCTCTGGCCGATATTTAGAAATCGGGGTGGACGATATATGATGCTGATTTTTGCGGCCAATATTATAGGTCGATTTTTGTTTATATATATAATATATAATTTTTTATTTAACTTGCCCACTCCCACTCCACTCCCCACTGCTTGCTCATGTCACTCTACCACACACTTGATGTCCTCAGTACAGATGGCACTGGTTGGCATTGGCAGGTGGCACTGGTTGGTACTGGCAGGTTACAGACAAATAACTGCATGTAGAGAGAGGAGCTGTGAAAATTCAGCGGTGATGTCGGGAGTGGACGGGACTCGGGGTGGACTCAGCAGCTATCAAACACCAGCCAATGATTGGGCTGTGTAAGAAAGGGGGCGGGGCTACATACACGTAGCAGCCCGCACAGATTTCATCCCATTGGCTGCTGGGTCCCACCCCCGACATTAACGCTCAATTTTCTCTCTCTCTCTCTCTCTCTCTCACTCACTCACTCACTCACTCACTCACTCACACTCAGCGGCTCTGGCAGCACCGCTCTGCCAACGGAGTGTAGAGAAGAGAGGAACACTTGTGGTCACGGTGTTAAATATTGGCCTGATTTGGATAATAATCGGCTGATGGGGATTTATCAAAAATGGCCAAATATCGGCAGATAGGTCGACCTCTAGTTCTCACCATACCTGCATGAAAACTGAGCAGATTTCACCTTCAGAGACATCAGTTTACATCAGTTTTCATTAGGGGTGTGGAATTTAATCGGTGCATCACGATTCGGGTGTCCCTGATGCGGGACCGATGCATGCGACCCTAATAATCGATGTCTAGCCTCGCCCCCTCCCCTCCCGGAAGAGTTGTTACCTCATTTGTTAGTGTTTGTATATGCCGCGCTCATGTGACTGCCCGGCCCGCCTCTCTCCTCTCTGCTTTCACGTCTCACATCTCTCCTGGCGTCAGCCCCGCCCACTGACTGTAGCTATCAAATCAATAGACAGGCGGGGGTGGCTGACGCCAGGAGAGACGTGAGACGTGAAAGCAGAGAGAGAGAGAGGGCAGTCACATGAGCGCGGCATATACACACTAATAATTACAGGTGTTGTGCCGAGAATGGTTCCCCCTACCTCTCGGCTCCTATCGGAACTCCGTCCCCCCAGCCCTGTACATTGCCGCTCCTCCTACTGTGCCTCACGAATGCAAATGCTCCTAATACCGCCCTGCCTCTCCAGCCCTCTGCTTTGTCGCTCATGCCTACTGTTTTTTCAGGAATGCTAATGAGCAGAGGGCTGGAGAGGCTCCTGTAGCATGTCTGCAGTCTCTGGCCATCTCCTGTAGCATGTCTGCAGTCTCTGGCCATCTCATGTACTATGTACAAGTTGTTGTCTGCTTTGTTTAGACTTTGCTACATGCAGGGAGTGTTGTGTTTTTTTTTTTAAAAAGAACAGATAGAATGAAAAAAAATGGAGTTCTCCTGACTGCTTGAATTTTTTTGGTGAAAACCATGCGCACTTGCGCTGTTATCGTGATGCATCGCGGAATCGAATCGTTGACCTGATAATCGTAAACGAATCGTGAGGCCAGTGAAGATGCGCACCTCTAGTTTTCATGCGCATTTTAGTCGGTTTTAATGTATGTTGACATCAGTTTTCATGCGTGTCGGTTATGGGCCCTAGTCACACCAATGTCGATGTCACGTCCGTTTTTCTTTCCTGTGCAGAAAACTGCATACACGTTGCAGATTCCTGTGCAGAAAAAGTCCCTACTGTTGTCCAAACGTGTCGCCTTTGCTCCTCCACCATCTAAAGCTGACCATAAACTAGTAGAGTTTCTAATGCACATTTGTACAAAAATTCTCAGCACATACAATGACTTGGCGAATATCGTTTTTTTGTTTTGCTTTTAACATTCAATTTTGGAATGAATAGTCTTTGCTGATTGAACGCCACATTTACTGTTCAAAATTTTCCATCCTGCTCATTCAAATTTTCTCACCACTGTGGTTGAAAATGAATGTTGATGTGATCCCAATAAGGATTAGAAAATCAAACGTACTTTCCTAATTCAGGTATGGGTATTTTTCGTTTCCAATTTTTTATTTGCAGATTTCAGGTAACGCATGTCAAACGGATACAAATATTCAATAGAGAGAGTAATTATTCATCAAAATCAACCAATGATAACCTATAAAAAAACAGGAGGAGGCCTTAGAATAGGCAGGTATGCGTATTTTATAAATGGTTGCCTTGGTCCAGCTTGGAGCCTAAGTGTCTCTGATAGGCTGCTCAAACTTTACTTATGCTTAATATTACGTGTGGCCCTTTGGTGATGTAAGGGGCCACACTTGAGGTTTTTTTTTTTCTATCTTGTTGACCATCACTACTTTTAAAGTAGAGCTTTACCTTTAAAAAATAAAATAAAATTATGAACAGGCAGGGTATTTAAGGCCCCTTTCCCATGGGGCGGACTCTGTTTAGATCAGCAGGGATCTGTCTGCTGATCCCTGCTGATTGGAGCAGAGCGAGGTGGATGACAGGTCCATGTCTGCAGAGTGGACACGGACACAGCCCGCTTTTCTCTATGGGTAGCTGTGTGTAAACAGTCTCCACCTGTCCTTTTATACCTGATTGCTCTCCAATCTGATTCCCTTCCATGTGTGTTTTTTTTTTTTGTGGAATAAATTGGATTGGAGGTAGACGGCTGTAAACGGGCAAGACCATTCGCACCTGCCCATCCATAAGGGTGAAGGAAGGGTCCAATCAGGTCCGCTTGAAAAACTGACAGGTGGGCCTGATCGGACCCATCGTGTAAAAGGGGCCTAATGCAGAAGGAACATGCTATGTCTCTTCTGCAGTAAACTTACCTGCCTGTACGCATTGAACTGTGCATCTGCAGCTCAGTGTAAGAATTTCAACAATGCTAAGATGACTGGACTCCTGTGCATGCACAGGAGTCCAATCATTGTGGCCCAGCCAATGAAAGTGGCCTGAGACCAATACTCTGTATCCACTGGGCTGAAGATGTCAGCGGCTGGCGGGGAGCTCTGGGACATTGCAGCGTTGGAGAGAATGTAAGTATAGTTCCACTTTAAAGTGGTTGTAAACCCTTACATATACCCATTGAAGTGACTGGCCTTAGGCACACAGAGATGAAACAACTTCTCCTACATAATTTGTACGTTTCTTGAATGCAGTCTTCTCTTCATCTGCATCCATTCAAAGTCCAGAATTTTCAAGCTTGTCTAAGAGTTCAGAAAAAAGGGGGCAGACAGAGCTGAGGCTGTCAATCAGCTGGAGATCCCTCCCTTTTCTCCTTCTTTTTTTTTTTTTTCTCTTATGCCCTGACAATGGGAGGTGCTTGCAGACACCTAGATGTAATCTAATGCCCTATACACGGTTGGGATTCCCGCCAGAAAAAGTCCGATGTGAGCTTTTGGTCGGGAATTCTGACCGTGTGTATGCTCCATCTGACTTTTTCTGTCGGGAATTCCGACGGACCTTTTCCCATTGGCAATTCCGACCGTGTGTACGTGGCATAAGTGTCAGGAAAAGTTGTCAGAAGTGATTCATGCTGATAGCAAAGGAACAAATCAGCAGACAGAAATTACACTTGGTGCTCTGGATTGAGACAAGTACTATAGAGGGATATACTCTGTTCATATTTAATGTCTGAGGTTTACAACCAGTTTAGGTTTAATCTAATGCTAGTCAGTATGGGTATTTCTGCTGTCGTGTTCCATGATTAGATAATAACACAGAACATCATTACACTTATTGCTGTTATCACTGATCATTATTGCCAATGTAATGTTATGGCAATGTGTCAATATAAATTCTGATCTGTCATGAATGCCTTTGGGCAGCTGTCAATGTATTTACTTGTGGTGCACAATTTCTATATTTTCATACTGAAAACTTTTTTTTTTTTTTTTTGAAAAATTATGTTTATTAAAGCATTTTATATAGAACATACAAACATTGAAAAAGGTGGCCTTGGCAAGCCGCCAGGCCCCACTATGACCAACATGGCCAAAAAAACACATAGCACATTCTACCTAACATAGGTAGCTGACTACGTGTAATTACTAAGAAGAAACACCCCCACTACTAACTACCCCCAACCACCCAAAACTCAGTGTACCACATTTCTCAGGAGACAAGTACCTAATAATAGGGGGATACACCGTTCCACCGACCCCGGGTCTTCACTCACGACTTACAAAATAAACAGTAAAAACATGACAATACACTCCCATCATCAACAGAATAATACCATTACCAGAGGACTGACCAGTGGGCACAAATACCACCCCTCAGTATATCAGGGCAATATCAGTGAACCCTCCATATCAGGCCTAGGGGTCCGGATTACACATAACAGGCAAGGCAACCATCCTGTCTAGCCAACAGTAGTGTCAGAATTGAACCAAGCTTGCCAAACTTTGTCGAACTTTTTCCCACACCCCCTGGAGAGATACGTTGCCTGGTAGTAGGGCAGCATGGAATTCACAAGCCCCCTCCAGAAGGCAATATCCGGGGGGTCATACTGAAAACTTTGCTTTTAGCATTAGAAGACACTGTAGACTCTCCACCAGTAACTTTAGTGTATAACTGATATTGTGTTTATTAGTCAGAGCTTTATGATTCCACGCAGCATGCTTCTGCTACATGTTGGGTTATCATTGAAGGTTTGTTTACAGTCCACCTCAGGTACTTTGATCTGCTTTAGTTATAGATTACTAGGTCAGGTGCTGATGATCATACAGTTGTGTGAAAAAAGTAATTGCCCCCTAAACCTAATAACTGGCGGCAACAACTGCAATCAAGCGTTTGCGATAACTGGCAATGAGTCTTTCACATTGCTGTGGAGCAATTTTGGCCCACTCTTCTTTGCAGAATTGCTTTAATTCAGCCACATTGGAGGGTTTTCCAGCATTAACGGCCTGTGTTAGGTCTTGATACAGCATCTCAATTAGATTTAAGTCCGGGCTTTGACTTGGCCACTCCAAAACCAAAATTTTGCTTTGTTTGAACCATTTGGAGGTGGACTTGCTGTTGTGTTTCGGATCATTATCCTGCTGCATAACCCAAGTGCACTTGCGTTTGAGGTCATGAACTGATAGCCTGACATTCTCCTTTAAGTCCTGTACACACGATAGGATTTCCGATGGAATCAAATCCGATGGGTTTTTCCATCGGAATTCCGATGACGCTGACTTCCATCAGTCTTGCCTACACACCATCAGACAAAATTCCGACCGTCCCAAACGCCGTGACGTACAACACGTACGACGGCACTATAAATGGGAAGTTCAAATCCAATGGCGCCACCCTTTGGGCTGCTTTTGCTGATTTTGTGTTACCGCGTGTTAGTAAAAGTTTGGTGAGAGCCAATTTGCGCTTTTCAGTCTCCGTGCTTTTCTGTGCTTTACAGCATGACGAATGTACTATCTCCATTACGAATGCTAGTTTTACCAGAACGAGCGCTCCCGTCTCCTAATTCAGTCTGAGCATGCGTGGGTTTTTTGGTCAGCAGTGCCTTTTGGCCTTGGAACTCTCCCATGGATGCCATTTTTGCCTAGTCTGTTCCTTATTGTTGAATCTTGAACACTGATCTTACCTGAGGCAAGTGGGGCCTGCAGTTCTTTAGATGTTGTTCTGGGTTATTTCATGACCTTTTTGATCAGTAGTCGTCATGCTCTTGGAGTAGTTTTTGTAGGCCGGCCACTCCTGGGACAGGTTTCCGCTCCCACTTTCGGCTCAGTTCGCCACGGCAAAGTGAGCCAAAAGTTCGGCCCGCTCCTCCTTCTCCCCCCCACTGCCAGGCCATTCAGAAAGCACGGCACAATTCACACATGTGCAAATAGGAAACCGGCTGTAAAGCCACAAGGCTTCACTGCTGTTTTCCCCTAGGCAAGATGGCAGCGCCAGCACCAACACCTGAGAGCCTATTTAATAATTTACTTGGGTGAGGACACTGCTGGATGCCTGGACAGGTAAATTCCCTAACAGTAAAAGTTAGCAGCTACAGTATTTGTAGCTGTTGACCCTGATTTTTTTTTTTTTTTTTTTTTTTGGGGGGGGGGGGGGGCGTGGAACTAAAAATTGCAGCACTATATAAATGCAGCTCAAAGTAAATCATTAACCACTTAAAGCGGAGCTCCACCCAAAAATAGAACTTCCGCTTTTCGGAACCCTCTCCCCCTCCGGTGTCACATTTGGCACCTTTCAGAGGGAGGGGGAGCAGATACCTGTGTAATACAGGTATTTTGCTCCCACTTCCGGGCATAGATACCCGAGCCACCCGTGGGTATTTACACCACTTCCTTTGTCCCCCCACTGTCTTTTGGGAGACACACAGGTCCCATAAGATAGCGGGGACCAGTAGGATTGCGCAGTGCGAGTCGCGCATGCGCAGTAGGGAACCAGGAAGTGAAGCCGCAAGGCTTCACTTCCTGATTCCCTTACCGAAGATGGCGGCGGAAGAACCCGAGAGCCGAGCGGTAGCTCGGCTTCGGGTGCCGACATCGAGGGCGCCCTGGACAGGTAAGTGTCCTCATTTTTAAAAGTCAGCAGCTGCAGTATTTGTAGCTGCTGACTTAAAAAAAAAAAAAGTGGAACTCCGCTTTAAGGACCGAGCCTCTTTCTGAGATTTGTTGTTTAAAGGTTAACCACTTAAGCCCCGGACCATTTGGTAGCTAGAGGACCAGAGGTGAATTCAGAATTTTGCACTGCGCTGCTTTAACTGTAAATTGTGCGGACATGCAATGTTGTACCCAAACGAAATTTGCGTCCTTTTCTTCCCACAAATAGAGCTTTCTTTTAATGGTATTTGATTGCCTCTGCGATTTTTATTTTTTGCCATATAAACGGAAAAAGACCGAAAATTTTGAAAAAAAATGATATTTTCTACTTTTTGTTATAAGAAAAATCGAATAAACTCAATTGTAGTCATACATTTAGGCCAAAATGTATTCAGCCACATGTTTTTAGTAAAAAAAAATGTCAATAAGCGTATATTTATTGGTTTGCGCAAAAGTTATAGAGTTTACAAACTAGGGTACATTTTCTGAAATTTACACAGCTTTAAATTTATGACTGCCTATCTCATTTCTTGAGGTGCTAAAATGACAGGGCAGTACAAAACCCCCCCAAATGACCCCATTTTGGAAAGTAGACACCCCAAGGAAATTGCTGAGAGGCATGTTGAGCCCATTGAATATAATTTTTTTTGTCCCAAGTGATTGAATAATGACAAAAAAAAAAAAAAATACAAAAAGTTGTCACTAAATGATATATTGCTCACACATGCCATGGTTATATGTGGAATTACACCCCAAAATACATTTTTCTGCTTCTCCTGAGTACGGGGATACCACATGTGTGGGACTTTTTAGGAGCCTAGCCGTGTACGGGACCCCGAAAACCAAGCACCGCCTTCAGGATTTCTAGGCACAAATTTTTGATTTCACTCCTCACTACCTATCACAGTTTCGAAGGCCATAAAATGCCAAAATCGCACAAAACCCCCCCAAATGACCCCATTTTGGAATATAGACACCCCAAGCTATTTGCTGAGAGGAATGGCGAGTATTTTACAGCTCTCATTTGTTTTTGAAAATGAAGAAAGAAAATATATATATATTCAAAACTTTGTGACAAAAAGCGAGATCTGCAAAATACTCACAATACCTCTCAGCAAATAGCTTGGGGTGTCTACTTTCCAAAATGGGGTCATTTGGGGGGGTTTTGTGCCATCTGGGCATTCCATGGCCTCCGAAACTGTGATAGGCAGTGAGAAGTGAAATCAAAAATTTACACCCTTAGAAAGCCTGAAGGCGGTGCTTGGTTTTTGGGGTCCCGTACGCGGCTAGGCTCCCAAAAAGTCTCACACATGTGGTATCCCCGTACTCAGGAGAAGCAACAGAATGTATTTTGGGGTGTAATTCCACATATGCCCATGGCATGTTTGAGCAATATATCATTTAGTGACAACTTTGTGCAAAAAAAAAAAAAAAAAATTGTTGTTTTTCCGCAACTTGTGTCAACATATAAAATATTCCATGGACTCGACATGCCTCTCAGTATATAGCTTGGGGTGTCTACTTTCCAAAATGGGGTCATTTGGGGGGGGTTTTGAACTGTTCTGGCATTTTATACACAACATTAGGAAGCTTACATCCACTCTTCTAACCACTTGAAGACGAAGCCCTTTTTGACACTTTTTGTTTACATGAAAACATTTTTTTTTTTTTTGCAAGAAAATTATGTTGAACCCCCAAACATTATATATATATTTTTAAAGCAAAGGCCCTACAGATTAAAATGGTGGGTGTTGCATTTTTTTTTTCTACACAGTATTTGCGCAGCGATTTTTCAAACGCATTTTTTGGGTTAAAAAATACACTTATTTTAATGCACTAAAACACACTATATTGCCCAAATGTTTGATGAAATAAAAAAGATGATCTTAGGCCGAGTACATAGATACCAAACACGACATGCTTTAAAATTTCGCACAAACGCGCATTGGCGACAAACTACATACATTTTTAAAAGCCTTTACAGGTTACCCCAGTAGATTTACAGAGGAGGTCTACTGCTAAAATGATTGCCCTCGATCTGACCTTCGCGGTGATACCTCACATGCATGGTGCAATTGCTGTTTACATATGACGCCAGACCGACGCTTGCGTTCGCCATTGGGCAAGAGCAGGGCAGGACAGGGGTGCTTATTATTAATTTTGCTTTTTTATTTTATTTTTAAATTGTTCCTTCCAAGTATTTTTTTTTTTTTATCATTTTTATTGTTATCTCAGGGAATGTAAATATCCCCTATGATAGCAATAGGTAGTGACAGGTACTCTTTTTTTGAAAAAACTGGGGTCTTCTAGACCCTAGATTTTTCCTCTGCCCTCAAAGCATCTGACCACACCAAGATCGGTGTGATAAAATGCTTTCCCAATTTCCCAATGGCGCTTTTTATATCCGGGGGGGGGGGGCATTCCCTCCCACTGCTTGTAAAAGCAGTCCAGAGGCTAATTAGCCGCTAGGATTGCTTTTACATGAAAGCCGGGCGCAAGCTGAAAAGAATGATACCAAGATGATACCTAAACCCGCAGGCATCATTCTGGTATAAACATTCAAAGTCCAGCAACATACCAGTACGTTGCTGGTCCTTGTTGGACATGTATTGTAATCTTTTTATTTCATGCAGCCAGTTGGCTGAACGAAAAAAGAGATTGATCGGTGGGTATGCCCACCATTAGAATACCGCCCTTCATCCACCCACTTCCAATGATGGGCATACACGCACCATTTATATATGCCGAAGCATGGGGGCATCCTCCCGCAAAAAAGTTATGCCGCACACACATGGTCGGACTTTTCCACGGGCAAGCCTCCGTCGGAATTTCGACCGTATGTACGCGGCATTAGGAGCAAAATCGCTCCTCCGCCCCTGCTGCCCCAATGCTTCGGCATATTTGCTTTTTTTTTTTAACTGTGGTGGTGAAATCACCTCCTACAGCACTGGAGTCGCAGGGATCAGGCCTGTCTCTGCGAACGCTGCAGTTATGTGTGTTTTTGTTTTGTAAGTGACAGTGATCGATCGATACTGCACTTGGGTGGCCTGGGCTGGACGGAGGGGCAAAACGCAGGTGCTAGCAGGTATCTGGGCTGATCCCGCTAACACTGCATTTTTGGGAACCCTAAACTGCTGGGGACGCTAGTATAGATCTGATCAGATCAGATATTGATCTGTTCAGATACTATACCACTATGGGGGGTGTATGCTTCACGCGTTGGTGTTAGCGTTACTGGCACTAACCTGACGCTGCCTGGGGTGTGACTCAGACCCTCTCTGACGCTAAAACCTAATTGATATCACCCGCCGGGCGATCAGGGGGTTAAACCTTTATTGGGTTATATACACGGCGGGTGCCCTGACACTATAAAAAGCAAACTAACTAACCAGCGTCACCCGTAACACTTATATGGTGATCACTGGTGAAAGGGTTAACTAGGGGCAATCAGGGGGTTAAAACCTTTATTAGATAATATATGGGGGTACCTGACGCTATAAAAACCTGCGGCGAACCTAAAAAAAATTACCAGCTACCGATCTGCATCACCGACACTAAGACAGCGTTTAGAAAAACGATTGCTTAGTGACAGTGGTGATGGGGGTGAAAGGGTTACCTGGGGGGGGCGATCAAGGGGGTTAAACCTTTATTAGATAATATATTGGGGTACCTGACGCTATAAAAACCTGCGGCGAACCTAAAAAAAAATACTGGCTACGATCTGCATCACCGACACTAAGACAGCATTTAGAAAAACAATTGCTTAGCGACAGTGGTGATAGGGGGTGAAAGGGTTACCTGGGGGGCGATCAAGGGGGTTAAACCTTTATTAGATAAAATATTGGGATACCTGACGCTATAAAAACCTGCGGCGAACCTAAAAAAAATTACTGGCTGCCGATCGGCATCACTGACGCTAAGACAGCGATCGGAAAAATTATCGCTAAGCGACAGTGGTGATAGGGGGTGAAAGGGTTATCTGGGGGGTGATCAGGGGGTTAAACCTTTATTAGAGGGGGGTTAGGGGGCTACACTGGACCTAAGACTAAACTTTGGTGACACTTTTACAGTCACAAATGTCACTGATTGCAGTGATCACTAAATAAATGGTCACTGCAATCAGTGACACTGTGACTGGGGGCTGGGGGGGTGATCTGGGGTGTCTGGGGGGGCGATTTATGTCCCTATGTGTCCTGGTGTCAGTGTAGTGTTGTGTGCACTGACCTGATATCTTCTCTTGTACGGCGCTCGGTATATGTGAGCGCCGCACCAGAGATGACATCACTTCCTCCTGCTCCCTCTGTCTGACACAGACAGAGGGGGCATTTCTATTCGCCGGGAGCGATCGCGAGGGGGTGGCCAGAAACGAATGGCTGCCCCCTCATCCCGGAACGCTCCCGGACACTTAGCCACCGCTCACTGTATAGAAGGGGGGTCCGATTGGACCCCCCAACTGTACAAAGGCAATCACGTACACTCTACGTGATTGTGCCTGTCGGTGCCATTCTGCCGACGTATATATACAGTGAGCGGTCGTTAAGTGGTTAAAAACTGTTTATTTTGCTAGAAAATTACTTAGAACCCCCAAACATTATAAATTTTTTTATCTCTAAAGAATAAAATGGCGGTCGTTGCAATACTTTGTCACACCATATTTGCGCAGCGGTCTTACAAGCACACTTTTTTTGGAAAAAATACACTTTTATGAATTAAAAATAAGACAACAGTAAAGTTAGCCGAGTAAATTGATACCCAACATGTCGCGCTTCAAAATTGCGCCCACTCGTGGAATGGCGACAAACTTTTACCCTTAAAAATCTCCATAGGCGATGTTTAAAAAATTCTACAGGTTGCATGTTTTAAATTAAAGAGGAGGTCTAGGGCTAGATTTATTGCTCCCACTCTACCGATCGCGGGGATACCTCACCTGTGTGGTTTGAACACCATTTTCATATGTGGGCGCTGCTCACGTATGCGTTCGCTTCTGCACACGAACTCAGCGGGACGGGGCGCGTTTACATTTTTTTTTACCTTTTATTTTTTACACTGTTCTTTAAAAAAAAAAAAAAAATGGTGTCACTTTTTTATTCCTATTACAAGGAATGTAAACATCCCTTGTAATGGAAAAAAAAAAAGCATGACAAGTCCTCTTAAATATGAGATCTTGGGTCAAAAAGACCGCAGATCTCATATTTACACTAAAATGCAATAATTAAAAAAAAAAAAATTGTCATTTAAAAAAAAAGGCCCTTTTAAGAGCTATGGGCGGAAGTGATGTTTTGACGTCGCTTCCTCCCTGCTATGGCATGGAGACAGGTGGGGGCCACCTTCCCTTTACTCGTCTCCATACCCAGCCACCAGAAGGACCCGATCGCCTCCGCCGCTGCCGACGGCTCCGGTAAGCAGCGGAGGGCTAGGGAGAACAGCAGGAGGGGGCGCCTCTGATAAAAGTGATCTCGTGGCGAGACTACCATTATCGGAATCCAGACCGCCTGCTGAAGAGAAGGATACCTGAGTTATGACACCTAGCTGCTGCCATAACTAAAATATCCCTCTTCAAACAGCTGACGTATATCGGCGTGCGGCGATCCGGAAGTGGTTAAAAAAATTGTCCATATAGTGTTTGAACACTAAAGTGCATAGTGACAGATGAAAAGAAAGTCCATTGAAGTAATATCCCCAAAAAACTTGATTGTTTATATGAATATCCACCTGGTGCACCTCCACCGTGATAAGAAACAGGATGTGAGCTTACCAGATTTCTTACCGGATCAACCGGATTTTTTTTGCAGAATACAGAAAACAGATCTCATAGTGACTCTGAATATGAACAGCATGTAATACACCATTTATTGATAGTTTTTTTTTTTATCATGTGGGTTTAGTGAGGCTTTAACTTCAATACAACCCCACTAAAATTGATCGACCGTTCCCAAAGCGAAAATTTTTAGAACGAAATTTAACTGATGTACAGCCAGTTGTACCAAAGAAAATGAATAAGCGTTTGTGCTGACTGGAACCTAACTGTCATTTAACGGGGTACATAAGAGGGCCAGGAGAGTGGTAGAGAACACCAGGTGAAGTGGATGCAGCTCCTCTCAGATTAGGTTTTAAGATCCTGATGCACATATAAAAAAGAAACACAAGAGGGCGCCTCCATCTAGGTGTAGTGATTTATTAAAAAATGAAAAGACCAAAAAAATGCACTCACTAGATAAAAGTGGATCATGGCTTGTCCTAAATCCATATAGACCCCCATAGGTTGTCCGTGAGGCTGCAGAGCTCTGCAGGCATATGGCTAGTTGAGGCAGAGTTTTTTTATGGAAGTGCAGCTGTCAGGTTTGAAGCTGGAAAATAATCATTAGCAGCTTTCGAAAGTGGCAAGATGACTGCGGCTCCAAACAGCACCTCTTCCCGGGTGATGAAAGGAAATGGAGGGGATGTGGCTACATGTTTCAGGGCAGGCAGGGGGCCCCGTTATTGAACCATAGGCCTATGGTTCTTCTGCTGATCCTTATGTTCCAGCCTGAAGCCTGACTAGCCACATGCCTGCTGCTGAGCTCTGAAGCCTCACGGTGATCCCATGGAGGTCTATATGGGTTTATGACAAGCCTTGATCCACTTTTATCTTGAGTGCATTTTTATTGTCTTTTAATTGTTTTTTTTGTTTTTTTTATAAATCGCTAATCCTAGAGGGAGGCACCCTCTTGTGTGTGTTTTTTTTATATGGCCAGCTGTGCACTCATCTGCCACTTTTATCTTGGGCCAGATCATAAAAAATAATCAGAAGACCACCAGTGGCCATTTCCAAGCTCTGATCCAATGATGGTTTTCCAGCATAACCATTTGACAGAAGCTGGTCCTCCTGAACCAGCTGCGTTTTGATAGCTGTGTACCGGGCTTACTTCTTAAGGCCCCTTTCTCACTGGGCCTGCAGTTTTTTTTTAGGCGGAATGGAACGGACGCTCCATACAGTTCCATGGAGCGACAGATATCAGTAGTGACATGTCCGCTGACATCCGATCCATTGAATCCAGACAGATGGAAACCCTATTTTCCATCCGTCTGGCGAATCAGATCGGATAAAAACGAACAGGCGGTCTGTTTTCATCCGATTCCCCCATAGAGGAGAGCGGACCTCTGACAGGTCCATCCCTGCACAGTGAGCAGAGATGGACCTGTCATCCGCCAGCTCAGCGGATCCCCTGTGAAAGGGGCCTTATCCAGACCAAATCCAATCTCATCCCTACTGGTAGTGACTAGTTGAAAGAATCTGCTTAGCATGTAACGCCCACTCTAGACCTAATATAACAGACAATGTAAGAATCATTCAACAACGTATTTTTTTGTTTGTTTTTTCCTGCAGGCCAACTCAAAGGCATCAGCCTGGTCACAGAGATGAAGACACTGCTAGTTTTTGATTTTGACCACACGATTGTCAATGATAACAGCGACACATGGATTGTCCAGTGCGCCCCAGATAAAACGCTCCCGAACGTGCTGCAAAATTCCTATGAAAAGGGAAAATGGACGGAGTATATGGGCAGGATTTTCACCTACCTTGGAGAACAGGGAATACGAGAGGACGACATGAAAAGAATTATGATCTCCATCCCATATACGCCAGGCATGACTGAGCTTCTCCATTTCATTGGCCAGAACAAGGATCACTTTGATTGCATCATCATCTCTGACTCAAATACCATCTTTATTGACTGGATTCTGACGCACGCAAATGTTCACAATGTTTTCGATCAAGTATTTACCAACCCTGCAGCCTTTGATCGGTTTGGAAATCTCACCGTCCAAAATTTTCATGTCCATCACTGCTCATCCTGCCCCAAGAACCTATGCAAGCGAAAGGTATTAGAAGAATTCATAGCCAAGCAGACCAGCGATGGGGCTCGGTATTCTAAAATAGTGTATATTGGCGACGGCAGCAATGATCTTTGCCCGGTAACTTTCCTGAAGAAGGGAGATATTACCATGCCACGGGAAGGCTATTCACTTCAGAAGCATATTGCTAAGGAGAGCGAAATAATTGATTCGTCCATAAGCATATGGTCTACAGGCAATGAAATATTGGCTCATCTGAAACTATTGTTGGAGGAGTAAAACTTTGGTATAACATTTTTAATTATTTTATTCACTTGCAAACAAATGTTAAAAGGTTTCCCTTGATTTCAAGTTTTCCCTCCAATGAAGCAGACAATCATCCAACTTCTCTTGTGATTGACTGGCAACAAGGAACTAAGTGTGAAGGGACTACTTGCACCTGTTTCCTGAGACGGCTGGAAACAATTTGCAGCTGTAAGAAGGAAGCTATAATGATTGTCTCGGCACGACTTAAAGCAGAAGTTTAATATGCTTATATTTTTCCTTCTCTGGTTCTTCTCTCCCTCATCAACATATTAAATAAATATTGCAATAAAACCCGTTGTCACTTCATATCTTATTTAGATCCACTGACATCATCACTGGGTCTCTGTTTCTCTTTCCTCTGGAACCAGATTCTGGCTGGTGGGAGGGGGCAGCAGGGTGCTGTACATAGCTTCCTGAAAACATCACAGCACCCTGCCTCAGTACTACTTTTAAGAGCCCTCAACCAAGATGCAAGCCGTAGGCTGGCTCCTGGCAAGAGTTCTACAAATACAGTGCTTTGAAAAAGTATTCATGCTCCTTGAAATTTTCCACATTTTGTCATGTTACAACCAAAAAAACCTAAATGTATTTTATTGGGATTTTATGGGATAGACCAACACAAAGTGGCACATAATTGTGTGAAGTGGAAGGAAAATTAAAAATGGCTTTCACATTTCTTTTCAGATATTTATTTGTAAAAAAAAAAAAAGTGTGACATCCCTTTTTAACCCCCTTTACTCTGATACCCCTAACTAAAATCTAGTGAAACAATTGCTTTCCAAAGTCACCTAATTAGTAAATAGAGTCCACCTGTGTGTAATTTAATCTCAGTATAAATACAGCTGTTCTGTGAAGCCCTCAGAGGTTTGTTAGAGGACCTTAGTGAACAAACAGAATCATGAAGGCCAAGAAACACACCAGACAGGTCAGGGATAAAGTTGTGAAGTTTTTAAAGCAGGGTAAGGTTATAAAAAAAAATATCCAACACTTTGAACATCTCACAGAGCACTGTTCAATCCATCATCTGAAAATGGAAAGAGTATGGCACAACTGCAAACCTACCAAGACATGGCCGTCCACCTAAACTGACAGGCCCGGGCAAGGAGAGCAATAATCAAAGAAGCAGCCAGGAGGCCCATGGTATCTCTGGAGGAGCTGCAGAGATCCACAGCGCAGGTGGAAGTATCTGCCACAGGACAACTATTAGGCCCCTTTCACACAGAACGGATCTGTGATGATCCGCTCTGTGAACCTCCGCTTGCTCATCGGTGATCGCTCCGTTGATCCCCGCTGAGCCGGCGGATGACTGGGCGGTCCCCGCACACTGTGCAGGGACCGCCCTGTCAGAGCACCGCTCTCCCCTAATGGGGGATCGGATAACAACGGACCATAGAGTCCGTTGTCATCCGATCTGCAGACGGATGGAAAAATAGGGTTTTCCTCCGTTACACTTTGGCGGATCGGAGCAGGTCGGATGTCAGCGGACATGTCACCGCTGACATCCGTGGCTCCATAGGGGTACATGGAGCATCCGTCCAGGTCCGCCTAAAAAACTGACAGGCGGACCTGAACGGACCGTCCGTGTGAAAGAGCCCTTAGGCATGCACTCCACAAATCTCGCCTTTATAGAACAGTGGCAAGAAGAAAGCCATAAGAAGTCCCATTTGCAAGAAGCCATGTGGAAACGGCAAACATGTGGAAGAAGGTGCTCTGGTCAGATGAGACCAAAATTGAACTTTCTGGCCTAAAAGCAAAATGCTATGTGTGGCAGAAAACTAACACTGCACATCACGCTGAACACACCATTTTTTTCAGCAGGGACAGGGAAGCTGGTCAGAGTGGATGGAAAGATGAATGGAGCCAAATACAGGGCAATCTTAAGCCCCATACGCGCGATCTGACTTTTTGACAACAAACTTCAAAATGAGCAGGTTTTCAACCGTGTGTACTCTCCATCGGACAAACTTTTTCGGTTTTCATCGGACAAAAGTTCGCTCTGCAAACGGACAAACTTTTCGGCAACAAAAGTCCTATGTTGCAAAGTCCTGCTGTGTGTACAGAAATCCATCGGACTTTAGTCCGAAGTACAAATACGCATGCTCGGAACCAATGTTAAAATCAACCAACAATAGCAGAAGTTGACCAAAGGGTGGCGGCAAAGAGCAGAAAAAAACACGTAGTACATCAATTAAGTGACTACGTTCATGTTTGTTGGCTGAAAAAGTCCTGTCGTGTGTATGCTATGGGCGTTCCCGGCTAACTCCCTTCGGACAAAAATCCACAGAAAAGTTTGTTTGAAGTCCGATCGTGTGTATGAGGCTTTAGAAGAAAACCTGGTAAAGTCTGCAAAAGACTTGACTGGGGTGGAGGTTCACCTTCCAGCAGGACAACTACTCTAAACATACAGCCAGAGCTACAATGGAATGGTTTACATATGCATGTGTAAAGCCCCATACACACGGTCGGACTTCCATCGGACTTTTCCGTGGTTTTTTTGTCCGAACGGAGTTGGTCGGGAACACCCATAGCATACAAACGCTCTGACTTTTCTGCAAACTTTCCCAAAACTTTTTGCAACATCACATGGTTTTTCTGCTGTTTACCTCCACCCTTTGGTCAACTTCTGCTATTGTTGTGTGATTTTAACATTAGTTGTTTTGTCCATCGGACAAAAGTCCGATGGTTTTCTGTACACACGGTCGGACTTTGCTCCATCGGACTTTTGTTGGGCAAAAGTTTGTCCGTTTGCAGACCCAACTTTTGTCCGATGAAAACAAGAAAAAAGCAAAAAAAGTTTGTCCGATGGAGCGTACACACGGTCGGATTGTTGGTCCAACTTGCTCAAAATAAAGTTTGTTGGCCAAAAGTCCGACCGTGTGTACGGGGCTTTAGAATGGCCCAGTCAAAGTCCAGACCTAAATCCAATTGAGAATCTGTGGCAAGACTTGAAAATTGCTGTTCAGATGCTCTCCATCCAATCTGACAGAGCTTGAGCTATTTTTCAAGGAAGAATGGGCAAAAATGTCACTCTAGATGTGCAAAGCTGGTAGAGACATCCCCAAAAAGACTTGCAGCTGTAATTGCAGAGAAAGGTGGGGGTTCTACAAAGTATTCACTCATGTGCCACTGTGTTGGTCTAACAAATAAAATCCCAATAAAATACATTTACGTTTTTGGTTGTAAAATTAAAAAAAATTGAAAATTTTTAAGGAGTATGAATACATTTTCAAGGCCCAGTGTCCAAATGCCTTGATGATGGATGTCGGGTTAGTGGAGTGGACGGCTTAATTAAGGTAATGCTGATGCTGGAGGTTTTCCATCCAGGAAATGGGGTGGGATCGATCTGACTTGTTGCAGCTTCTATTGCACACTGTGAGAATCTCCGTGTAAAGTAAAAATAAAGTAAGCAATTTTAGTATAGGAGAGGAGCCTGTAGGTAATAAACCAAGTAAACCTTTTAGGTTGGGATCTGCACAAGTACCTGATGGATTAAAATCAAAATACACTCTCGAAAGTGTGGAGCATTGTGCAGGAAACAGAGTTCTATACAGGTTTCCTCTTGCTTGGTTGATATTTTCTTACCCTGTGCTTTGCCCATTCTCTTTGTAGGAACTGTCTGTGGCTGTATGCACTCTCCAGCAGCAGCTGAACATTAGGGTTTTACTGTGATGACTACATCAGAATGTGTCAATGCTTGTAATCTTACTTAGGAAGGTTCAAGAAAGGGAGACAACCCTAAAACTGATTGAGTGTTGCCACCCTAGTAAAGGAAATTCTTGTGGATACCACTTGCTTAACCACTTGCCGACTGTATAACTTGGATATATAGTGACAAAGTGGCACGGCTGCGCCGGATCACATACCAAGTACAGGGGGTCCCCGACTTACGAACCCCTCCTACTTACGAACCGGGCACTGCGGGGACCCTCTGCCGTTCTGCGCATGCGCGGCTAGACGGAGCCTCGGAAAATGTCGGAAGTGTCTGTTATTGGCCACGCATGCGCAGAACGGCTTTCGACAGAACATCGGAAATGTCCGTATTGTCGTTCTGCGCATGAGCAGCCGACTTACGAACATTTCCGATTTACAAACAGGAGGAAAGTCCCTAATGGGTTCGTAACCCGGGGACCCCCTGTACGTGGTCTGACACTTTGAGGTCTGTGGTGCGCACGTGTGATTATACACAGCGGGAGCTGATCAGTGGGTACGGCAAACTCGATGTCCGCCGGCACCCACCAATCCTTCGGTACAAAGTAATAATGGCGATCTGCCAATATAAACAAGCCAGATCGCCATTCTGTCAGTACCGAAGACATGGATCCTGTGTTCCTGCAAAGTAGGGTGCACCGATCCATGCCTTCCCCTAGTACAAGCACCTGGCACACAGTTAAACCTTTGATCGCCCCTGATGTTAACCCCCTCCCAGCTAGTGTCATTAGTACAGTGACAGTGCATATTTTTATTTTAGCACTGATTACTGTATTACCATCACTGGTCCCCAAAAAGTATCAAATGTGTCAGATTTTTCCACTGCAATATCACAGTCCTGCTATAAGTTGCTGATCGCCGCCATTACTGGTAAAAAGCAAATAAAAATATCCCATCGTTTGTAGACGCTATAACATTTGCCCAAACCAATCAATTTACACTTATTGGGATTTTTTTTTCTAACAAAAATATGTAGCGATTGATCAAGAAATTAAAAGTAAAAAAAAACTTTTTTTTTTTTCAAAATTGTTGGTCTTTTTTTTCATAGCGCAAAAAATAAAAACTGCAGAGGTGATCAAATACCACCAAAAGAAAGCTTTATTTGTAGGAAAAAAATTACATACTTTTTGTTTGGGTGCAACATCACACAAGCAGGCAATTGTCAGCTAAAGTAACACATTGCCCTATTGCAAAAAACAGTCTGCTCATGAAGAAGGGTAAATCTTCTAGAGGTCAAGTGGTTAATTGAAAGCAGAACATATAAAAGAAGAAATTAAACATTTTGAAATTACAAGAACATGAACATAATCAAATAAAGTATTACAACATAATATATGTTGGAAGGCCAGCATGGTGGCCTGAATTTATGGGAGGAGTCCGGCGGCTATATAGCCAGCCCACTCCTCCACAAGCCTCGTCGGTATTCCTGTGCACAACACGTGGTTTCCGACGCAACGTCACGTCCTTACGTCATTTCAGAGCGACCGTCAGCGAGCGCGGCACGATTCAACCGCTCTCATCCAGGGACTCAGCGCCGTTCGCACGCCCGTCTCGGCCACAGGTAGGCTTCACGTTATGCTGTAGATGCCATGCAGGAGATTTTGCTCTTGGTCAGCAAAAATCTCCCCTCAGACCCCCGCACTGCCGCTTGTTCCCGTGCCGTGGTAGTGTCACCAGGCACCGTTATTTCCGCCCTCCCGGCCCCTGCCAGCACTTTCGGGCGTCCAGGACTTGCTGTCGCTCCACCCGCACCGCCCCCCCCTCACCTCACTGCTCTTGTACTTGTTCCTTCACAGTGTTAGGTGCTGGTCAGACTGCATCCATGCACCGACTCGCACCGGCGCGTCCCACTTCCCTTAGCCTGTCTATGTTTGTACTGCCAATCGCTGGCGTTCACATCTGCAGGGTACCAGCAGTCCCACTTTTTCAGCCCATGTCAAAGTAGGGACCAGCGGCTCAGTACCATACTGCTTAAATTATTTAGTTCACTAGTGCTCTGAGGTGCAGCAGGAGTTTGCAAGATGCCATCGTTAATTCATTCATCACATTTAATTGATTATAGCTATTCTTTGTTTTATTTTTATTTTTTATTCTTATTTTACTTTTATTTGTTTTATTTTATTTTGAATTATTTATTTATTTATTTATTGTCCCCTCCTTTCTTTTTGTTGTTGGATTGTTTTATTTGTTGTTTTTCTTATTTAAAAAAAGAAAAAAATAAATACATTTTTTTTTTGTGAACATGATGAAAAATGAAAAAAAATGTAAAAAAAAAAAAAAAAAGAGGAAAAACCAAAAAATAAAATAAAAAAGAGGGGAAAATTGACAATGAAGATATATATCGGGGGGGGGGGGGGCCGTAATACACAAGTACAGAGGGCAAGCGGTAATACGAGGTCTCGCACTCTGCTTTCTAGCCCTCACGCGATGGGCATACCCACCTCAGAGCAAGACACCTGTTGTTTTCAGCCCCATTTCTGTACATGCTCCAGAGCCCGGGGTTTTTCGGTCACTACTGCTAAAACGTACCGGTTCACGTCTCTGTCATGGGTCATTTCGGCCACTCATTTAGCAGGGACACAGCTGTTCAAGTTTTAGGCGCATTCTCGGCAGCAGCTTCACCCTAAACACGCACCAGTCCTGCACGGCCCCATTTCGGTACATGCTCCAGAGCGCGGTAGGTTAGCCGCATTGCAAACGCACCGACTCGTGTCTCTGTCATGGGACATTTCTGTCACTCACTTTCACCATTGTTACCGCGTCCGTTCGCTCGTCTAGGTACAGTCTAATCAGTCAGTACCCCCTCGTCATGTTTTATCTGTTGTTTCTTCTCCAGATCAGTCAAATCCAGCTCCGTCCTGCACTAGGTTGGACGCCATTTCTACAGGTAAAAAAAAAAAAAAAAAAAAAAATTTTTGAAGAGAAAAGGAAATATATGTAAGTTTTTTTTATGGGGAAGAAAATCCCCCGTAACTACAGAAACCACCCAGATTGTCGTGTCATCCCTTACAGGTTTCGGTCACCACCCCAACCTCGGAAGACAGGATTTCCTATCCAGGCCCCGAATTACTCAGAGCCATGTCTCAGGCCGTCAGCGTAGATCTCACCGCCCCTCCTTCACCTTCTCCCGCCTCAGAGAGCGGCAGCACACGTTCCCTCAGGGGATGGACCATCCCCAAGTTGACCGCAGAACTGAGACGTCAGCAGGTGCCTTTCCCGGCCACAGCCAGGAAGGCAGAGCTCTTTAGGCTCCTATTTCCGCCACCAGCCTCAACCGACCTCCCCATGCCAGCTTCATCTGGACCAAGCACGCAGCGGACATCCCTGCACTCTGTTGCCGCGGCTGTCGCTCAACTCCACACCCTGGTAACTTCCTTGTCTACCGCAGTCACAGCCATGCAGGCCAGAGTGACGCTCCTGGAGGTCCACCCACCAACCGTCACTCCTGACCTACCAGTCCAGGTCCCGACACCCCCTCCAGCTATCCCTACAGGCAAGTGCCCCGTTGTCCTCCCAGCACATTTGGTCCCAGCCAGCATTAGGAAGGACATCCTGGATGGCAAGGACATTAACCTTGCCTCCCTACTCATCGCAGTCCACGATGTAGCGGATAACAAGGCCTACACATGGGGAGACGTTTCAGTGGTCCTCAAGGCCAAAGACCCAAGGCTGAATCGCAAATTGTCAGTACCAGAATTTGCGCTGGCCTTCGGGACTCTCAGGGATGTCCTGTGCTCTGCCTCCCCCAACAGACGGGAAGAGTTGGACCTATATCTCCACACTTTGGTGGATCTAGGTTACAAGTACGGAGGATTTTCGTTCTACGACTATCACCGCTCCTTCTCAGCCAAAGCAGCTGCTAGGCTGTTGCAGTTCCAAATAGCCACAGACTGGAGTCTCATGGATACCGAGCTCTTCTGCCGCCACTTCGCTGGCCTACGCTCACCTCTATGCACGAACTGCCAGTCCTCTACCCATACTGCCACTTGGTGCTCTAACACCACCAATGTTCGCCCCCACGAAGTCCCCTCCACCTCGAGGGCAGCTCTAGGCTTACCGGCCTCCCAGCAGACGGCCCAGGTGGACAAGTTCGGACGCCCAGTACTGACAGCAGGGGGAGCAGCCATCTGCAATAACTTCAACTTCGGATCCTGCAACTTTAGTCAGTGCCGCCTGCTTCATGTTTGCCTCGTATGCCACAGGGCACACCCCAAGACCCTGTGTCAGGTCAAGCAACAGAAAAAGTCTTGACTAGGCCAAGTAAACGTTCTGTGGCTGGAGCACTACCTTGTTTCACACCCCACCCCCTCTCTCACCACCTTCCTCGTCCAAGGGTTCACAACCGGCTTCCACACAGGCCTCATCTCCTTACCCCACACATCTCACGAATGCAAGAACCTGCGTTCAGCCGCCACAGATGAACAGGCCATAGATCAGCTGTTACACACCGAGCTGCAGCGAGGCTTTGTCATAGGCCCCTTCACTCAGCCCCCTTTCAACACCTGGAGAGTCAGCCCTATTGGGCTTGTCAAGGGCAAGTTTTCGAATAAAGTTCGCTTGGTGTACGACCTGTCTGCGCCTCATTCTTCCCCCATCCCCAGCCTAAATTCCTTAATCCCCTCGGAAGAGTTCTCCCTTAAATACGCCTCCGTAGACATGGCAATCCAAGCCATAATTAAAACCGGCACAGGCGCCTGGCTCTCCAAAGCCGATATCTCGGATGCCTTTAAGCTCCTACCCATCCATCCATCCCTCTGGTGCTGGCACGGCATGAAATGGAGAGACTCTTACTACTTTGCTACCAAGCTGACTTTCGGCTCCAAGAGTAGCCCCTGGCTCTTCGACACTTTCGCACGGTCTCTCACCTGGATACTGCTGCACCAAGCCCAGTGTCAAGAAGTCATCTACTACTTGGATGACTTTTTGCTGATTGAACAGCCTGATACGCCCCCGAAAGACCTCGACAAGTTAAGAGTCGTCTTCGGAAATCTCAATGTTCCCATCGCGGAGCATAAAGTAGACGGTCCAGCACACTCGGTCACCTTCCTCGGTATCATTCTGAATACCACCACCATGCAAGCCAGCCTCCCCCCAGACAAACTGGCCCGCATTAGATCAGTACTCCAAACCTTCACCCGCACACGGGGGTGTACTAAGAAACAGTTGCAATCCCTTCTGGGAATGCTTAATTTCGCGATAAGGATCATCCCCCAGGGACGGTCCTTCGTCTCACGTCTCCTAGTTTTTCTTTCCCAGTCACAGGACCCCGATCAGATCCTTAATTTAGACACCGCAGCTGTAGCGGACTTGTTGATGTGGGAAGAGTTCCTCACCAGCTGGAACGGGATATCCATGTTCATACCCGCGATGTCTCCCCTCTCCCCGCAGGTAATCACAGACGCCGCAGCCTCCAAAGGCTTTGCAGCAATTTTTGGCCACCACTGGTTCGCAGGGTCATGGCCGCCAAAGATACTAGCAATCCCAGGCTTTACTCAGTCTTCCTCCCTGTTCGAGTTATACCCGGTGGTAGCAGCCGCCCGGTTATGGGGCCACGATTGGACAGGACAAACCGTAGGCTTCACCACTGACAACCAGGCCACTGCCGACATTGTCAACAAAGGCAGGTCCAAGTCGCTCACCACGATGTCCTTCCTACGTAGGCTCGTACAACTCTCGTTACAACATCAGTTTAACGTTCACTGCACCTTCCTCCCGGGCAAGTATAATCTTGCCGCAGATGCGCTGTCCCGCTTTAATTATATGTCCTTTTTTCAGCAGAGACCCGGAGCCGACCAGACCTCAGCCCCTATCCCTCCTTGGTCTCAGCTGACCCTGGACTAGGACACCACCTACAGCAAGCGTCACAGCTCATCAATCAGTCCCTGTCTTACAACACCTTGAAAGCCTACCGTGCTGCCTGGGACGTTTTCAGCAAGTTTCTGGCACCCCGCTCCGATAATACGGCCGTAGACGTCAAGCACGTACTGGCCTTTATCTCGTACTGCCATAGTAGCTTGGCCTTATCCCACAACACCATCCGTCTGTACTTAGCAGGCATTCAGCACTTTCTGGCCTTACAGGATCCCGCAAAACCCTCGTTGTTCACGTCCCACGCAGTCAGAGCCGTCCTACGAGGAGTCCAGAAACTACAACCCACTATCAACCCCAAACGTCTACCTATAACCGGTGCCATCTTCAGGGTCATGTCCAATATCCTCGCCACATCTCCGTTTGGCCTCCTCCCTAGCTTGGTCATACAAGCGGCCATCTATTTAGCTTATTATGGGTTTCTACGGCCAAGCAAATTCACCTACAATAATCCCACCGGCCAAGTCTTGCGCAGACGTCACTTAGTTCGCCATCCGACTCACTTCACACTCCACCTGGCAGTGTCCAAAACTCAACAGTTGGGTGCCGGCGTGGATATCTGCATATATAGAACAACCAATGCCTGGTGCCCAGTGGCCATATTGGATCGCCTACTATCGTACCTACCGGCACAAACAGACTCTGCTCCCCTACTCCCTTTCCCAACCAAACCTTTAAGCACCTGCCAGTTCATCAAGCATGTGAGGATCCTTCTTCGAAGTCTACATCTCAACCCAGCTAGCTATACAGCCCACTCGTTTCGCATCGGGGCAGCTTCGGCCGCCTCTCGCCATGGGGTGCCAGATCACGTCATTAAGAAGCTAGGCAGATGGAAGTCCGCCTGCTTCGCCCGGTACATTCCTAACCCTCAGCTGGAGATCGCACAGGCTTTTTCAAAACTTGCTCAGTAAACAGTCCAAATAAAATGATATCCCTACCTGAATGTTTTTGCCCCCTTATTTTGGCATACCGTCCGTTAGGCCAGGGCACGCTTCAGGTCTATCTATGTTGTAAGTCCGCGTCAATGTATCTTACCCATATCCTATCGGCCATAGGGCTCCAACCATAAGTTGGAAGGCCAGCATGGTGGCCTGAATTTATGGGAGGAGTCCGGCGGCTATATAGCCAGCCCACTCCTCCACAAGCCTCGTCTGTATTCCTGTGCACAACACGTGGTTTCCGACGCAACGTCACCCACCCTCCCATCCCCTATTAATAACATCCTCAGGAAATCATTTCTCTCTACAATATCTACCACTAATCTTGGTTATGCCCCCTTATTTTGGCATACCGTCCGTTAGGCCAGGGCACGCTTCAGGTCTATCTATGTTGTAAGTCCGCGTCAATGTATCTTACCCATATCCTATCGGCCATAGGGCTCCAACCATAAATATATATATGATAACATATGTGTTTAGGTTTCAGCACACTCTGGGGGTTATTTACTAAAGGCAAATCCACTCTGCACTACAAGTGCACTTCAAAGTGCAGTCGCTGTAAATCTGAGGAGGACATGCAAGGAAAATAAAAAACCGCATTTTTGCTTGTATAGGATTGAATGATGGAAATCAGCAGAACTTCCCCTCAGATCTAAAGCGACTGCACTTCTAGTGCAAAGTGGATTTGCCTTTAGTAAATCAACCCCTAAATGTGACAGATCCTTTCACAAGAAGTGAGAGCTACACCTGTTAATTCAGCTTTCCTCCGCTTGTGGCTCGCAGTTTATTTTGGATTTGCAGGTTCCAGTTTGTCCTCCTGTTACCCTCCTGGTTGGTAGGCCATGCTGACTTTGGGATTCCTCTGAGGATGAAGACATGTAGGTTGAGTGAGCCTGTAAGTCTGTTATAGGAATGTGGATGGAGGAAAGCTTCAGTGCTAAATCAAAGACAGAAGGAATCGGTAATCCTACCAATGAGCTCCTAACATCCTGTGCTGCACTGAAATCATAGGTAGAGATCTTAAAGGGGTGCTCCAGTCTCTCACCAAAAAAATTAAGTCGGCAGCTACAAATACTGTAGCTGCTGACTTTTAATATTAGGACACTTACCTGTTCAGGGATCCAGCGTTCGAAAATTAAAAGTGTAGCGCTAACTAAATAAATATGTATAAATGTGAAAATATACACAAAAAACTGAATATGATAATATAGTGATAAACACGTGTATCACCCAAAATAACGTGCTGGGTGACTCCAGTGATAAAGTCCTCAAATTATATTAACACAATTATGCAAATATATGCAAATTAATGTCCATAATAGGCAAATAAATGTCCATTAGAAATGGAATCCGTAAAACGAAGGTGATGAAGATCAGTCCAGAGAGAACGTGATGAATCAAAACGTGAAATTGTAATCAACAGTCTTCTGTTTGTGAGAGAAAGTAGCCACCACCAAAGTGAATAGAGGAAGGCTTACCAGAAGTTATGGATTTGGCGGGGCATAAGCCACCCAAATCAAATAAACTTGAAGAGTGTGAACACTCAAACATTAATAAAATAGAGATGTGATGTGAGATCCGCCACCAAGTATATGTTGAGGAGGCTTACCAGAGGTCTCGGATTTGGAGAGGCATACGCCGCCCAAATCTGAGATTGCTTAGGGGGTTAATGGACGCCACTGGAGATGGTCTTGAGTGGAGGGGTAGTATTTAAAGATGGTCTAAAAGCATGGATGCAGGTACAAGAGCGATGTATATGGACAAATCCACCCGACTAGTTTCGACTAAAAAGTCATCATCTGGGGTATGGACCTTGTCCCACAAACATTGCAAATTTATGAACATATTGACCTCCATGACCCAGGAAGCGGACCACACATGGTTCACTTCCTGTTTGATATATGTCATGGATGGTCACAATACTTATGCACAAATCTATGACTGTATCTCAGCATGATGCAAAAAAACAGAATAACAAAGAAAAGGCATTAATAGTAATAATAGGGCTCTAAATCGCCTTACATACTGGCGCTATCCAAGCCTCGTTTTCAATCCCCTGGTTACTCGGCAGGAAGCAGGCTGTATCCAGGCCTCGCTATGAGAACGAGGCATGGACTCAGCACCCGCACGTCACTTCCGCCGTAACCACGAGGACCGGAAGCGGCAGCCAAGCCTCACTCTAAGTTGAGACGTTAGGCTGCCTCTTGCCTCAACTGCGTCACTCCGTCGAGACACACATACAGGCATAATTAAGGCGTCTATTGGTCAATCCGCCCCTGTAAAGGGCGTGTACCTCGTCCCTTCTAAAGGGGAAGGAATGTATCTCCGACAGGGTGCGCAGATCAAATAAAAGGCGTTAGTGTAGGATAACTATTTAACAAATATAAAAGGTATTGATACCATACATATATTATACATGATTGAAAGTGGGAAATAATGCATATGTGACAAAACAGCCTGCATTTAGTAATCCAATCAGATCATACATAGTGCACATAATGTGCACATAGAGGTACATATAACACATCCAGAGATGTAAATGTGTGTATTAAACGCTAATAAAATAAAAAATAAAATGAATGTGTAAATGTACACACATAAACATGTTTTAGAAAAACATATTTTAAAAGGTTTAAAATCAGTAAAAAGGAGAGAGAAAGAAAGAGAGGTCGTATAATTTTAGAGTGGTCAGGACGCATTAATAAAGGAATTAATGTCCCACTCGACATTCATTCCTTGTGGCTGATAAGTCTGAAGTTCATATATCCAGAATGTTTCTAATCTGGATACTCCTCTAGTGGTTTCTCCTCCCCTCCATGGAGCAACATATTGATCTATAACTAGAAACTGGGTGCCAACAGGGTTACGGGCATGGTATTGCCGGTAATGTCTGGGGACAGTATGTTTAGTACTTCCAAATTTTATCAGATTCACATGTTCGGATACTCTAGCGGTAAAAGATCTGATCGTTCTGCCCACATACTGTTTCCCGCATGGACAGGTCAACAGGTATACCACATGGGTAGTGGCACACGTACAAAAATGTTTAATGGGATAAACTTTATTGGTTACCGTAGATCTAAATTCCTTAGTTGGCCTTCTTCCACATGTGTTGTGTTTACAAACAATGCATTTTTTACAGGGATAGTACCCCATCCAGTTGTGAAAAAAGGTGGGTTTTATAGGTGGGTTGATGATATTCGATGCGATTTGATTCTGAAGGGAGGGTACTCCTTTATAAATAACTTTGGGCTTTTCTGGTATCAATGTGCCCAAAATCCTATCATTTTTCAATATCCCCCAATGTTTTTCAAAAATGGTTTTTATATGTCTGTATTGAGTGGAAAAGGTAGTGAGAAAAGACCATTTGAAAGTATCCTTTCTTTCTTTAGGTGGTCTAGCTTCAAACAATGTGGGTCTTTCAATATCAAGCACCTGTTTAAGGTCATTATCTATCTCTACCAGATTGTACCCCTTCTCCAGAAATCTCTTTTTGAGCACATTGGCTTGTGCCACAAAAGTTTCGGTTTCTGTACAGTTCCGACGGAGACGTAGGAACTGACTCTTGGGGACCGACTTTAACCAAGATTTGTGATGGCAACTAGTCATGGGTATAAACCCATTCCTATCAGTAGGCTTGAAATAGGTACTGAATTTGAATTGTTGTTCAGATCTTTCAATCTGTAGATCTAGAAAATGTATCCTAGATTGACTAGATTCGTACGTAAGAGAAATACCTCTATCGTTATCATTCAACAGACAAAAAAAGCCATCTAGGGTTTCTAAGGTGCCGGTCCATAGGAGGAGGATGTCGTCTATATATCTGGCCCAAAACAGGAGCCGATGCTCCTGTAGGGCATAGACGACATCCTCCTCCCACTTGGCCATAAATAAATTGGCCAGACTAGGTGCGAATTTCGCCCCCATTGCTACACCTTTCTGTTGAAGGAAATAACGTCCATCAAACCAAAAATAGTTGTGATGCGTCGCGAATTCTAATAATTCCATAATAAACTTGACTTGTGGAGCTGCCAACGTGAGGTCCCTATTAAGAAATTCCTGTGACGCCTCCATGCCTCTGTGATGTGGGATACAGGTGTATAGGGACGCCACGTCCGCTGTGGCCATAATGAGCTCGCCTTCGAAGGTCACTGACATAAGGCGTTGAATAACATCCTTAGTATCCTTCAAATAGGAAGGTGTGGTCTTAACGGAAGGTTGCAAAAAGAAATCTATATATCTACCTATCCTCGAAGTGATGGAGTCTATTCCACTAATGATAGGTCGTCCGGGAGGATGGAGGGGATCTTTGTGGATTTTAGGTAAATAATATATGATTGGAATCCTGGGGGCCACAGGAACAAGAAACGACTTCTCTTTTGAATTTAAAATTTTAGAATCAAATCCTCTAGTGATGAGACTAGTCAACTCTTTTTTATATTTAATGGTGGGATTAGTATGTATTTCCTTATAAGTATCTTGATCGCTCAGAATATTATACATTTCAGCCATATAACTTGCTTTATCTAGCAGGACGATGCCTCCGCCTTTGTCAGCGGGGCGTATGATTAGATCTTTATTGTCACATAGAGTTTTTAGGCCCTGACTAGGTATAGGATTATTAGAAATCTTTTTAATGGGTAATTTAGCCAAATCCTGAAGGACTAAATCTCTAAACATATTGAGAGCTGGAGCAAGCTTATTGGGAGGGTTGAAAAGGGAAGGATTAGCCAACCCTGAGTGAACAGTACCTGACGTAGCTGCTCTCACTATATTTCTAGTTGGATTTGAGGTAATATAGCGTTGAATATTAATTTTTCTAACATACTTATGTATATCTACAAAAGTGTTAAATTTATTCAGTTTACGTGGTGGGGCAAATTTAAGGCCCTTATCCAAGACCATCTTTTCTTCTTTGGAAAGTGTGACACTGCTTAAGTTGAACACACCTTGACAGGTCATGTTCGACTTTTCTTTCCTCCTTTGTGTCCTCCTCCCTCCTCTGGTCCCTCTCTTGTTTCGGGACCCCTTTTTCTTCTTGGGGGGTCCTCCCGAAAAACCTGAGAGGGATGAGGATTAGGATATGGAGATCGGTCAAACTCAGCATTGGGATAAGGATATACTCTGTCGTCATATTGATCCTGAAGAGGAAAAAATATATTGTGAGTAGATGTGACTGGATATCCATATTGGGAAGAGTGAGAGTTATTATGAAAGTTGGATGGTGATCCCCTTTGGTGTGACCTCTCTCTTTCATAATATTGTTGGTTGTAATCATAATTGGAATGATTACCTCTATGATTTACTCCACCTCTTCTATTGGAGCTATGTCCCCTTCCCCTTTGGGTATTCTTAGGGGTATGGGTATTATGGGGGACCCCACCTTGTGTACGATCACCAGGTGGTTGACTCCTATTCATAGAAGGTTTGGGTTGATTAAGGTGTACAACTGGAGGCGCCGCACTACTTGCATGTGAGGAATTAACCTCCATGGCTGTATCCAATGTAGGCGGTTTCTGCCAGCTGTACACTTTCCCAGATTTATAATCACCAATGTCACGTGAGTATTTTTTGTGTTTTTTGGTTCTCTGGTCCTTATCTTCCTTGATGAGATAAGTTTGAAGGTTAGAGGACAGAGTGTTATATTCAACTGTATTTTTAAATACAAGTAGTCCATCCTTCAGTTCCTTAATTTCTCTATCTAAAGCCAAGAGACGGTTACGTTTCCTGGCAATAAGAAAATTGAGAAATTTGGTCCCTGCATCGTTGAAATATTTAGACCAGGAATCCAGATCTAGTTCTCCCTGTTGCGGGTGTACATCCCATCTAAGACTCCGGGGTACCATGTTTTCTGCAACATATTGCTCCAGAAAAACAAGGTCCCATTGGAGATGGAGTTCTGACACCATGATGTTTTTAAACTCAGAAATAGACCTGCTATTTCGGTGTCATTACCTGTGACAACAAAAACACCCTCCGTATTTACTATCCGCGAAGCGCGATAGTCAAAAACGTCCATAATTAAATAATAACAGTAGAATGTAATTAAGTAAGGATCTCCTGCGGCAATATGAAATTGTGAAAATGGTAATGGAAAGTAAAAGGATAATACTGCGCTGGAAATAATATGAAACGAAGCTGCCAACACTGCTGGTACAAAAAGCTAGTGATAATCGAAACTTAAAAGTGTAGCGCTAACTAAATAAATATGTATAAATGTGAAAATATACACAAAAAACTGAATATGATAATATAGTGATAAACACGTGTATCACCCAAAATAACATGCTGGGTGACTCCAGTGATAAAGTCCTCAAATTATATTAACACAATTATGCAAATATATGCAAATTAATGTCCATAATAGGCAAATGAATGTCCATTAGAAATGGAATCCATAAAACGAAGGTGATGAAGATCAGTCCAGAGAGAACGTGATGAATCAAAACGTGAAATTGTAATCAACAGTCTTCTGTTTGTGAGAGAAAGTAGCCACCACCAAAGTGAATAGAGGAAGGCTTACCAGAAGTTATGGATTTGGCGGGGCATAAGCCACCCAAATCAAATAAACTTGAAGAGTGTGAACACTCAAACATTAATAAAATAGAGATGTGATGTGAGATCCGCCACCAAGTATATGTTGAGGAGGCTTACCAGAGGTCTCGGATTTGGAGAGGCATACGCCGCCCAAATCTGAGATTGCTTAGGGGGTTAATGGACGCCACTGGAGATGGTCTTGAGTGGAGGGGTAGTATTTAAAGATAGCTTGGATAGCGCCAGTATGTAAGGCGATTTAGAGCCCTATTATTACTATTAATGCCTTTTCTTTGTTATTCTGTTTTTTTGCATCATGCTGAGATACAGTCATAGATTTGTGCATAAGTATTGTGACCATCCATGACATATATCAAACAGGAAGTGAACCATGTGTGGTCCGCTTCCTAGGTCATGGAGGTCAATATGTTCATAAATTTGCGATGTTTGTGGGACAAGGTCCATACCCCAGATGATGACTTTTTAGTCGAAACTAGTCGGGTGGATTTGTCCATATACATCGCTCTTGTACCTGCATCCATGCTTTTAGACCATCTTTAAATACTACCCCTCCACTCAAGACCATCTCCAGTGGCGTCCATTAACCCCCTAAGCAATCTCAGATTTGGGCGGCGTATGCCTCTCCAAATCCGAGACCTCTGGTAAGCCTCCTCAACATATACTTGGTGGCGGATCTCACATCACATCTCTATTTTATTAATGTTTGAGTGTTCACACTCTTCAAGTTTATTTGATTTGGGTGGCTTATGCCCCGCCAAATCCATAACTTCTGGTAAGCCTTCCTCTATTCACTTTGGTGGTGGCTACTTTCTCTCACAAACAGAAGACTGTTGATTACAATTTCACGTTTTGATTCATCACGTTCTCTCTGGACTGATCTTCATCACCTTCGTTTTATGGATTCCATTTCTAATGGACATTCATTTGCCTATTATGGACATTAATTTGCATATATTTGCATAATTGTGTTAATATAATTTGAGGACTTTATCACTGGAGTCACCCAGCACGTTATTTTGGGTGATACACGTGTTTATCACTATATTATCATATTCAGTTTTTTGTGTATATTTTCACATTTATACATATTTATTTAGTTAGCACTACACTTTTAATTTTCGATTATCACTAGCTTTTTGTACCAGCAGTGTTGGCAGCTTCGTTTCACATTATTTCCAGCGCAGTATTATCCTTTTACTTTCCATTACCATTTTCACAATTTCATATTGCCGCAGGAGATCCTTACTTAATTACATTCTACTGTTATTATTTAATTATGGACGTTTTTGACTATCGCGCTTCGCGGATAGTAAATACGGAGGGTGTTTTTGTTGTCACAGGTAATGACACCGAAATAGCAGGTCTATTTCTGAGGTTAAAAAACATCATGGTGTCAGAACTCCATCTCCAATGGGACCTTGTTTTTCTGGAGCAATATGTTGCAGAAAACATGGTACCCCGGAGTCTTAGATGGGATGTACACCCGCAACAAGGAGAACTAGATCTGGATTCCTGGTCTAAATATTTCAACGATGCAGGGACCAAATTTCTCAATTTTCTTATTGCCAGGAAACGTAACCGTCTCTTGGCTTTAGATAGAGAAATTAAGGAACTGAAGGATGGACTACTTGTATTTAAAAATACAGTTGAATATAACACTCTGTCTTCTAACCTTCAAACTTATCTCATCAAGGAAGATAAGGACCAGAGAACCAAAAAACACAAAAAATACTCACGTGACATTGGTGATTATAAATCTGGGAAAGTGTACAGCTGGCAGAAACCGCCTACATTGGATACAGCCATGGAGGTTAATTCCTCACATGCAAGTAGTGCGGCGCCTCCAGTTGTACACCTTAATCAACCCAAACCTTCTATGAATAGGAGTCAACCACCTGGTGATCGTACACAAGGTGGGGTCCCCCATAATACCCATACCCCTAAGAATACCCAAAGGGGAAGGGGACATAGCTCCAATAGAAGAGGTGGAGTAAATCATAGAGGTAATCATTCCAATTATGATTACAACCAACAATATTATGAAAGAGAGAGGTCACACCAAAGGGGATCACCATCCAACTTTCATAATAACTCTCACTCTTCCCAATATGGATATCCAGTCACATCTACTCACAATAGATTTTTTCCTCTTCAGGATCAATATGACGACAGAGTATATCCTTATCCCAATGCTGAGTTTGACCGATCTCCATATCCTAATCCTCATCCCTCTCAGGTTTTTCGGGAGGACCCCCCAAGAAGAAAAAGGGGTCCCGAAACAAGAGAGGGACCAGAGGAGGGAGGAGGACACAAAGGAGGAAAGAAAAGTCGAACATGACCTGTCAAGGTGTGTTGAACTTAAGCAGTGTCACACTTTCCAAAGAAGAAAAGATGGTCTTGGATAAGGGCCTTAAATTTGCCCCACCACGTAAACTGAATAAATTTAACACTTTTGTAGATATACATAAGTATGTTAGAAAAATTAATATTCAACGCTATATTACCTCAAATCCAACTAGAAATATAGTGAGAGCAGCTACGTCAGGTACTGTTCACTCAGGGTTGGCTAATCCTTCCCTTTTCAACCCTCCCAATAAGCTTGCTCCAGCTCTCAATATGTTTAGAGATTTAGTCCTTCAGGATTTGGCTAAATTACCCATTAAAAAGATTTCTAATAATCCTATACCTAGTCAGGGCCTAAAAACTCTATGTGACAATAAAGATCTAATCATACGCCCCGCTGACAAAGGCGGAGGCATCGTCCTGCTAGATAAAGCAAGTTATATGGCTGAAATGTATAATATTCTGAGCGATCAAGATACTTATAAGGAAATACATACTAATCCCACCATTAAATATAAAAAAGAGTTGACTAGTCTCATCACTAGAGGATTTGATTCTAAAATTTTAAATTCAAAAGAGAAGTCGTTTCTTGTTCCTGTGGCCCCCAGGATTCCAATCATATATTATTTACCTAAAATCCACAAAGATCCCCTCCATCCTCCCGGACGACCTATCATTAGTGGAATAGACTCCATCACTTCGAGGATAGGTAGATATATAGATTTCTTTTTGCAACCTTCCGTTAAGACCACACCTTCCTATTTGAAGGATACTAAGGATGTTATTCAACGCCTTATGTCAGTGACCTTCGAAGGCGAGCTCATTATGGCCACAGCGGACGTGGCGTCCCTATACACCTGTATCCCACATCACAGAGGCATGGAGGCGTCACAGGAATTTCTTAATAGGGACCTCACGTTGGCAGCTCCACAAGTCAAGTTTATTATGGAATTATTAGAATTCGCGACGCATCACAACTATTTTTGGTTTGATGGACGTTATTTCCTTCAACAGAAAGGTGTAGCAATGGGGGCGAAATTCGCACCTAGTCTGGCCAATTTATTTATGGCCAAGTGGGAGGAGGATGTCGTCTATGCCCTACAGGAGCCTCGGCTCCTGTTTTGGGCCAGATATATAGATGACATCCTCCTCCTATGGACCGGCACCTTAGAAACCCTAGATGGCTTTTTTTGTCTGTTGAATGATAACGATAGAGGTATTTCTCTTACGTACGAATCTAGTCAATCTAGGATACATTTTCTAGATCTACAGATTGAAAGATCTGAACAACAATTCAAATTCAGTACCTATTTCAAGCCTACTGATAGGAATGGGTTTATACCCATGACTAGTTGCCATCACAAATCTTGGTTAAAGTCGGTCCCCAAGAGTCAGTTCCTACGTCTCCGTCGGAACTGTACAGAAACCGAAACTTTTGTGGCACAAGCCAATGTGCTCAAAAAGAGATTTCTGGAGAAGGGGTACAATCTGGTAGAGATAGATAATGACCTTAAACAGGTGCTTGATATTGAAAGACCCACATTGTTTGAAGCTAGACCACCTAAAGAAAGAAAGGATACTTTCAAATGGTCTTTTCTCACTACCTTTTCCACTCAATACAGACATATAAAAACCATTTTTGAAAAACATTGGGGGATATTGAAAAATGATAGGATTTTGGGCACATTGATACCAGAAAAGCCCAAAGTTATTTATAAAGGAGTACCCTCCCTTCAGAATCAAATCGCATCGAATATCATCAACCCACCTATAAAACCCACCTTTTTGCACAACTGGATGGGGTACTATCCCTGTAAAAAATGCATTGTTTGTAAACACAACACATGTGGAAGAAGGCCAACTAAGGAATTTAGATCTACGGTAACCAATAAAGTTTATCCCATTAAACATTTTTGTACGTGTGCCACTACCCATGTGGTATACCTGTTGACCTGTCCATGCGGGAAACAGTATGTGGGCAGAACGATCAGATCTTTTAGCGCTAGAGTATCCGAACATGTGAATCTGATAAAATTTGGAAGTACTAAACATACTGTCCCCAGACATTACCGGCAATACCATGCCCGTAACCCTGTTGGCACCCAGTTTCTAGTTATAGATCAATATGTTGCTCCATGGAGGGGAGGAGCAACCACTAGAGGAGTATCCAGATTAGAAACATTCTGGATATATGAACTTCAGACTTATCAGCCACAAGGAATGAATGTCGAGTGGGACATTAATTCCTTTATTAATGCGTCCTGACCACTCTAAAATTATACGACCTCTCTTTCTTTCTCTCTCCTTTTTACTGATTTTAAACCTTTTAAAATATGTTTTTCTAAAACATGTTTATGTGTGTACATTTACACATTCATTTTTTTTTATTTTTTATTAGCGTTTAATACACACATTTACATCTCTGGATGTGTTATATGTACCTCTATGTGCACATTATGTGCACTATGTATGATCTGATTGGATTACTAAATGCAGGCTGTTTTGTCACATATGCATTATTTCCCACTTTCAATCATGTATAATATATGTATGGTATCAATACCTTTTATATTTGTTAAATAGTTATCCTACACTAACGCCTTTTATTTGATCTGCGCACCCTGTCGGAGATACATTCCTTCCCCTTTAGAAGGGACGAGGTACACGCCCTTTACAGGGGCGGATTGACCAATAGACGCCTTAATTATGCCTGTATGTGTGTCTCGACGGAGTGACGCAGTTGAGGCAAGAGGCAGCCTAACGTCTCAACTTAGAGTGAGGCTTGGCTGCCGCTTCCGGTCCTCGTGGTTACGGCGGAAGTGACGTGCGGGTGCTGAGTCCATGCCTCGTTCTCATAGCGAGGCCTGGATACAGCCTGCTTCCTGCCGAGTAACCAGGGGATTGAAAACGAGGCTTGGATAGCGCCAGTATGTAAGGCGATTTAGAGCCCTATTATTACTATTAATGCCTTTTCTTTGTTATTCTGTTTTTTTGCATCATGCTGAGATACAGTCATAGATTTGTGCATAAGTATTGTGACCATCCATGACATATATCAAACAGGAAGTGAACCATGTGTGGTCCGCTTCCTGGGTCATGGAGGTCAATATGTTCATAAATTTGCGATGTTTGTGGGACAAGGTCCATACCCCAGATGATGACTTTTTAGTCGAAACTAGTCGGGTGGATTTGTCCATATACATCGCTCTTGTACCTGCATCCATGCTTTTAGACCATCTTTAAATACTACCCCTCCACTCAAGACCATCTCCAGTGGCGTCCATTAACCCCCTAAGCAATCTCAGATTTGGGCGGCGTATGCCTCTCCAAATCCGAGACCTCTGGTAAGCCTCCTCAACATATACTTGGTGGCGGATCTCACATCACATCTCTATTTTATTAATGTTTGAGTGTTCACACTCTTCAAGTTTATTTGATTTGGGTGGCTTATGCCCCGCCAAATCCATAACTTCTGGTAAGCCTTCCTCTATTCACTTTGGTGGTGGCTACTTTCTCTCACAAACAGAAGACTGTTGATTACAATTTCACGTTTTGATTCATCACGTTCTCTCTGGACTGATCTTCATCACCTTCGTTTTATGGATTCCATTTCTAATGGACATTCATTTGCCTATTATGGACATTAATTTGCATATATTTGCATAATTGTGTTAATATAATTTGAGGACTTTATCACTGGAGTCACCCAGCACGTTATTTTGGGTGATACACGTGTTTATCACTTGTGAGGGGGTTAACTCGGTAGCGGGTGTGTGTGACCCCCTGGTTGGGCTCCCCACACAAAAACAGGGCCAGCAGACGGAGGTTGTGGTTTTCAAAATCAAAAGGTGCGGTTTATTTCTCTATGTACAGTGACAAAAACACAGCAAAGCCAAAAAGAAACATAAACAAAATAAATCCTGGTCAGCTTGACCTCTGACTAAACATGCAGGTTTCCTAACTAACAACTGGGATCAGCCTGGTGCTGTCCCAGTCCCTAAGTCCCTGGTTTAGTCAATGTCCAAACAAATAGCCACACAGGCTTTGTCTCACCGCACAGGGGTTCACTCTCCCTAGACAGTCCACACAGGTCTGGGTCCAGGCATGAGCAAACACCTAATGAAGCTGGGAGTTTTTATAGAGGCCTTAAACGAGCTGACAAGCTTCAGCTGGTCTCATCAACTCCCTGCCTGCACGACGCCCAGCACTCTCCCTAGAGGTATGAGTCATCCATGAGCCCACTAGCCTCAGCTGGGCTTCATCAACTCCCTCCCTAGTTGTATAAGTCGGCATAAAGCCTGAATCTGGGAGAAATATATCTACCCCCCTGGATGCAACCAGGTGACTTTACCTTCCTGCTGTCACATACCCCCCCCCTCTTGTTTTAACCTTGGGGTTGGAACACCAGCAATCAGGCATTCATGTACTCGAGACAAAGCATCCACATTCCCCATTTGAACGCCAGGGCGATGCTTTACTGTGAAGTTGAATTCCTGTAGGGCCAGGAACCACCTATTCACTCTTCTATTTGTCTCCTTGTTTTGAGCCATCCACTTTAACGGAGCGTGATCCGTAACCATGTCAAAGTGCCTACCTAGCAGATAGTACCGAAGGGAATCTAGAGCCCACTTCACCGCTAAACACTCCTTTTCAACCGTGGCGTAATTTACCTCATGGGACTTCAACTTCCTGCTGAGGTAAATGACTGGGTGCTCTTCCCCGTTCCAGACCTGGGACAATACTGCTCCTAACCCCACATCTGACGCATCACTTTGTACGACAAAGTCTTTAGAGAAGTCGGGTGAGTACAACACTGGCTGGCTACATAAGGCTTGTTTCAAGAATTGGAATGCTGCCTCAGCCTCGGGGGTCCATTTAATCATGACCGACCCTTTCCCTTTCGTCAGGTTGGTTAGGGGCACAGCCTTAGAAGCAAAGTGGGGAATGAAGCGCCGATAATAACCCGCGATTCCCAGAAAGGCCCGTACCTGCTTCTTGCTGTTGGGACGTGGCCAACTCTGGATGGCCTCGACTTTGTTGAGTTGGGGTTTTATCACTCCCCTGCCAATGGTGTACCCAAGATATTTGGCCTCCTCCTGCCCAATGGTACACTTCTTGGGGTTAGCCGTAAACCCCGCTTCCCGGATAGAGTCTAGGACTGCTTGCACTTTTGGCAGATGTGAGGCCCAATCTGTGCTATGGACAATTACGTCATCCAGGTAAGCCGCAGCATACTTCCGATGGGGCCTCAGTATCTGGTCCATTTTCCGCTGGAATGTGGCCGGCGCATTCTGTAACCCGAACGGCATTCTCTTATATTGGAACGCCCCGTCTGGGGTTACAAATGCGGTTTTCTCTTTGGCCGACTTGGCCAGGGGAATTTGCCAATACCCTTTTGTGAGGTCAAGAGTCGTCATGTATCGGGCTGTTCCCAGCCGGTCGATCAACTCATCTATACGTGGCATGGGGTAGGTGTCAAATTTTGTAACTTTGTTCAACTGACGAAAATCGTTACAAAATCGCCAGCTCCCATCCGGTTTAGGCACCAACACAATGGGACTAGACCAATCACTTTGGGACTCCTCTATCACCCCTAAGTTCAGCATTTTCTGTACTTCCTCCCGTATTGCCTCCCGTCGGGCCTCTGGGATCCGATAGGGTTTTAACTTCACCCTTTCACCGGGCGGGGTAATAATATCATGCTCTACCCCAGATGTTTGTCCCGGCAGCTCAGAGAACACCTCCTTGTTGCGAAGCACAAACTCCTTAACCTCCTGTTGTTGGGGTTGTGACAAGGTGGCTGCTATTCCAACCTCCGGAATCACGCAACCAGTTTGAGCTGGTGACCAAGTTTCTGCGACTAGGGACTCTCTATCCCTCCAGGCTTTCAACAGATTAACGTGATATATCTGTTCGGGCTTTCGCCTTCCTGGTTGTCTGACCTTGTAATTCACTTCGCTCACTTTTTCCATTATCTCGTAGGGGCCTTGCCATTTGGCAAGGAGTTTACTTTCAACCGTAGGGACAAGTACCAATATCCTATCCCCCGGGGAAAAGGTACGGGTCTTGGCTCCACGGTTGTACACTCTCTGCTGTGCCAACTGCGCTTGGGCCAAATGTTCCTTCACGATGGGCATTACCTGTGCAATTCGATCTTGCATCAGGGCGACATGCTCAATCACACTCCTGTGGGGAGAACTCTCACTTTCCCAAGTTTCCTTGGCAATATCCAACAGCCCTCTTGGGTGTCTCCCATACAGTAACTCAAAGGGGGAGAATCCCGTAGAGGATTGGGGCACCTCCCTAATAGCAAACATCAAATAAGGAAGTAGACAGTCCCAATCCTTTCCATCTCTATCCACCACTTTCTTCAACATTTGTTTTAGGGTTTTGTTGAATCTTTCAACCAGCCCATCGGTTTGGGGGTGATACACAGATGTACGCAATTGCGTCACTTTGAACAATTTACACAGCTCTTTCATAACCCGGGACATAAAGGGTGTACCTTGGTCCGTAAGCAGTTCTTTACAAATACCCACCCGGCTAAAAACAAGAGATAGCTCTTTGGCTATGGTTTTGGCCGAGGTATTTCTGAGAGGGATCGCTTCTGGATAACGGGTGGCATAGTCCATTATAACCAATATGTACTGGTGCCCCCTAGCGGACTTGATTATAGGACCTACCAAATCCATTGCGATTCTCTCAAACGGGACCTCAATGATGGGTAGAGGGACCAGCGGGCTACGGAAATGTGGCATCGGGGCCGACCTCTGACACACAGGGCAGGAGGAACAATAATTTTCTATGTCCTTCATCACCCCAGGCCAATAGAATCTCTGTAATACCCTCTCTCGGGTTTTCTCTGTCCCCAGATGACCTCCAAGAATGTGCCCATGGGCCAACTCCAACACCAACTTCCTGTAAGGTTTGGGCACCACAAGCTGCTCAACGGTTTCTTCTGCCCTTTTTGCCACCCGATACAGTAGGTCCTTCTCTACGCTGAAGTATGGGTAAGTGCAGGTATTATCTGGGTTCACTAACTCGCCATCTATTTCCACTACGTTTTCCCGTGCCTTTATTAGGGCGGGGTCTTTTAACTGTTCTGTGGCAAAATTTTCTCTGTGAACCTCCAGATCAGAAAACTCCACAGACGGTAGGTTTTCGTCTGAGGAGGTGGGCTCCTCTCCAGTTTCTTGAGTCTCCCCTGCCAATACTGACAAGGGAAATTCTGGAGAGTCCTCACCACTCTCAGAGGAGTTCTGGCTATCACATTCCTGGTACATAGGGGCACCAGTGGGGGGCTCAGGATCATCCCACAGTTCCCAGAACTTTTCGGAAAATCCCTTCCCACAATGGCATCATGCGGTAATTGAGATACTAACCCCACTGGATGAGAGAGGGTACCTTTGGGGGTCTCGAAACACACTGTAGTCACTGGATACTCTCGGGTGTCCCCATGCACACAAATAACAGCTACCTTGCTATTCCCAGAGACCTCTGTTTTAACTAATTCAGCCTTTATCAGGGTCACAAGGCTACCTGAATCCAGCAATACCACAACATTTCTACCATTAATACACATTTTGCATAAATGTTTCTCAGTTCCCCGAATGGCAGTGCATGCGACTGTCGCACACAGCGACTGACGTCTGTCCGTCAGAAAGTCACATTGCATGGGTTCCTCCACAACCGGGCAATTTGCTGCAATATGTCCCGCTTGCCGGCAGCGGTAGCAAACAATCCATTTGGCTGCCTCTTGAGCCCCTGACTTCCCAGGCTGTTCTCGCCAAACTTTGGGTAGAGCTCCCACCCTCTCACTCTCTCCACCCTCACCCCTTGGAATCCTCTTATCCGCCCCTGGGGATGGTCTGGTCTTAGGGTGGAAAGTCCGAGAGTCTCTGGAAGAGGCCGTCAGGTTCTCTGTAGCCAAGTATTTCTCTACACGATCCACAAGACCACCGGCCGTCTCTGGGTCTCCATGGCTTACCCACTTTTGGATGGCAGTGGGAAGAGCTCTCAAAAACCGATCCATTACAACACGTTCCACAATCTTTGGTGCGGACAAAGTCTCTGGCTGTAGCCACTTTCTGCTCAGGTGAATGAGATCATACATTTGAGACCTGGGGGGTTTTCCAAGCTGGAAAGTCCAGTTATGCACACGCTGAGCCCGGACAGCCAGGGTGACACCCAGCCTTGCCAATATTTCAGCTTTTAGCATCACATAGTCTTTTGCTTGGTCAGGCTCTAGGTCATAGTAAGCCTTCTGCGATTCACCAGTTAACAGAGGAGCCACCAGTCCAGCCCACTGCTCCTCAGGCCACTTTTCTCTTTCAGCAGTCCTTTCAAATGTGGTCAAAAATACCTCTGGATCATCCTCTCCAGTCATTTTTGTCAATAAACGACTCTTCCCAAAGGACGCGGTATTAGTGGGACGGCTTTCCTCACTGGTCTGCGGACGTTGCTGCATTACTGCTTCCATTTGTTGTAGTCTCTGCTCTTGCTTCTGTAACAGGTCTATGAAGCGGGCCTCAGATTGCTGCTGGGCTTGTTGCTGAGCTTCCAGACTCTGTTGGTGAGCTTGCTGCTGGGCTGCAAGGCTCTGTTGATGTGCTTGCTGCTGGGCTGCAAGGCTCCTTTGCAAACCTGCATTTGTCTGCTGTTGATTGGCATTTGCTAGAGCCAGCTGTTTCAGTATCTCCTCCATGCTGGCTTAAAAAAAACTGCCACTGGTTCTCCACCAACTGTGAGGGGGTTAACTCGGTAGCGGGTGTGTGTGACCCCCTGGTTGGGCTCCCCACACAAAAACAGGGCCAGCAGACGGAGGTTGTGGTTTTCAAAATCAAAAGGTGCGGTTTATTTCTCTATGTACAGTGACAAAAACACAGCAAAGCCAAAAAGAAACATAAACAAAATAAATCCTGGTCAGCTTGACCTCTGACTAAACATGCAGGTTTCCTAACTAACAACTGGGATCAGCCTGGTGCTGTCCCAGTCCCTAAGTCCCTGGTTTAGTCAATGTCCAAACAAATAGCCACACAGGCTTTGTCTCACCGCACAGGGGTTCACTCTCCCTAGACAGTCCACACAGGTCTGGGTCCAGGCATGAGCAAACACCTAATGAAGCTGGGAGTTTTTATAGAGGCCTTAAACGAGCTGACAAGCTTCAGCTGGTCTCATCAACTCCCTGCCTGCACGACGCCCAGCACTCTCCCTAGAGGTATGAGTCATCCATGAGCCCACTAGCCTCAGCTGGGCTTCATCAACTCCCTCCCTAGTTGTATAAGTCGGCATAAAGCCTGAATCTGGGAGAAATATATCTACCCCCCTGGATGCAACCAGGTGACTTTACCTTCCTGCTGTCACAATATATATATATATATATATATATATATATATATGTAGCGGCCTCCCCCTCTCTCACTCCACTGTTGGCTGGTTTCTGCTTGTCTAGGGGTACCTTGGAGGAGAGAGTGCGGGGCCACCATGCCAAGCCTTCACCGCAGATGTTAATGTTGTGTAAGTAAAAGTTCCTTTACCTTCGGGTCGGTGTTCTGAGGTAGAAGCTTCAATTGGCTTTGGATGCAGGTGACGGCATCTTATGTAAGTGAAACAGGTTTTCATACTGCACATGGTGAGAATGGGCCACAGTCTTCGGGACCTGAGATGTGTCTGGGAAGGAGGAGGGAGCTGAACTTCCACACTGATCACCATGTCGATCTGACCGAAGGTGGGAGCGGGTACCTGTCAAAACAGGTACCCACTCCCCCCGTCCCCCAAAAAGTGCCAAATATGGCAGTGAAGGGGGGGGGTGAAAACAAGCAAAACTTCCATCTTTTGGGTAAAGCTCCACTTTAAGCATCATCAGCCCTCCCTTATTCCCCTCTGTGAGCTACAGAAGACCTCCACCTTATGTTATGAGGAGAGGGGTAAGTGTTCTCGAATTGAAATTTGAAGTGAGCAACATAGGGTGACAACACTGTTCCTCCATAGATACAGTTGGGTAAATGACCATTGTCATCCTCAAATGGGAAGTGTGTTACTGGAAGGGTCACCAGGTGAAAAAAAAGTGAAGAAATCCTGAAAAAAAATAAAAGAAGAATGTATTACAGAGGTGTTCCGGCCACCCCCCCATGAAAAATGTAAAGTAGCTACAAATACTGTAGCTGCTGACTTTTAATATTAGGACCGGCTGTCGGGTGCTGCCGCCACTATTCCTGGTAAGGAAACCTGAAGCCTTTTCGCAAAGCGGGCTGCCCTATCTAATTGGCCCGGTGGCAGAGGAAGGCAGAAGGGGGGACCCAACTTCCGAGGGACGGCGCTGTCTCCGGAAGTGGGATCTGTCAAAAACAGGCCCCTGCCCCCCTTAAGGTGCCAAATGTGGCACTGGAGGGGGGGGGGCGGAGGAGACGGATAAGCAGAAGTTCCACTTTTTAATGGAACTATGCTTTAAGGTAAAAAAATGGCCTGCCTTTAGAACCACTTTAAAGCCTAAATGTTATCCCAAATGAAAAAAAAAGTGCTGTGGGGGTTAGTGGGACCAGCAGAGTTGTAGCAAACCATCATCAAGAGTACCAACCATACCCACCCTTTCTGCCCCTTTCATTCATAGAAGCTGTACTATACCCTCTATGATTGAAGCATGATCTATGAATGATGGAGGAAGACCTTTCTTCATCCTCCAATCATAGTTTGTGTTTCTTTCCTAGAAACTATAGTATGGCTTCTATAAATGGAGGAGCTAGGTGGAAAGGGCGGGCATATAGAAGATTATGGCGGCGGGGGTAGGGGAGAATTGATTGAGGATTTGAGCAAAAAGAGGAAACAGCAGCACAACAGACATGTCCTACTGATTGTAAGTAATATCCCTTGTGCTGATTTTTTTTTCTCAGTTGCGATTTAACTTGGGCTTTAAATAAGACCCATGCTGCAGAGTGCTGTCTTACCTAGTTCACTGTCTTATGATGACAGCTTGTCATTTTTTTTCTGTAATTACATTTCTCCTGTCCCCACAAATCATAAAATTAGGATCTGATGCCACTGCTAGAATCTGTTTCTATGGGAAGTGTCTTGTCTTTTCTTTTCTTTTTTTGCAGTCATTTTCATAAACTTGCTGAAATCTTAACTGTTTGAACTACTAGATCTATTCATCAGGGCAAAGGTTTGAAATATGCAAAAATCTGTAACCCATAGCAACTAATCTATGTATTTTTTTAATGAACTGACATCTGCTTGCTATAGGTTACTGCACTCTGCACAGCATCACATCATGTACCTTTTAATCACTTCAGCCCCAGAAGGATTTACCCCCTTCCTGACCAGGCCATTTTTTGCAATGCGGCACTGCGTAGTTTTAACTGACAATTGCGCAGTCGTAGTATTTGATCACCCATGCAGTTTTTATTTTTTGTGCTATAAACAAAAAAAGACCAATTTTTTTTACTTTCTGCTATAAAACATATTTAATAAAAAAATTTAAAATCCCAGTAAGCAATGTTTATTGGTTTGGGCAAAAGTTATAGTCTTCAAACTATGGAAAAGATTTATGGAATTTTTATTTATTTATTTTAACTAGTAATGGCAAAGATCAGCAACTTATAGTGGGACTGCGATATTGCAGCGGACAAATCAGACTCTAACTGACGCTTTTTTGGGAACCAGTGACCCTAATACAGTGATCATTGCTAAAAATATGCACCAACATGGTATGGGAAGGGGTTAACACCAGCAGTGATCAAAGGGTTAACTGTGTTCCTAGCCAGTGTTTGTGTGGTAGGAGCTTTTACTAAGGTTAGACATGGATCCTTGTCCCTGCTTTGCAGGAACACAGGATCTATGCCTTCCCTACTGACAGAATGGAAATCTGCCTTGTTGACATAGGCAGACTGCCGTTCTGCCTCTGTAACAAATGATCAGTGGGTGCCAGCGGACATCGAGTCTGCGGTACCTGGTGATTGGTTCTCGCTGTGCATAATCACAGCGGAAGCTAGCCGCTGGCGGCGCGCTTTCGAGCCTGCTACTCGAAAGTGGGGTTCATGTATAATATATATAACATAACAACCAATCAGCTTTTAGCATTTGAACAGTGTTTTTGTGAACTCATTTAAATAAAGCACAAATACTCCGTTCATTAAAGTGGTTGCAAACCCACTTAGACAACTTGCACCTACAGGTAAGCCTAGATTAAGGCTTACCTGTAGGTGCAATAAATATCTCCTTAACCTACATGGTTAAGGAGATATTTACTATAAAGCGATGCGCCGATGACGTCACGCGCATGCGCACTAGCGGGCCGGCTTTATTGGTGGTTTTCTGAATGGGCTCTTGCCGACCCGAGCGCGCATGTGTGTGACGTCATCGCCGCTCCGGCCAATCACATAGACGGAGCGGCGATACACTGATGGTGGTGACGGGACATCGAGTCAAGATGGTGGCAGAGGTGACCGAGGACCGCTGCGGGGGCTTCTATCTCAGGTAAGTCATTCATAATGAGCTAGTATGCATACTAGCTCATTATGCTTTTCTTTTGCAGGTTTTTTTTTTTTTTTTTTTAAATGGCTTTACTTCCTCTTTAAGCTATTAGTTGTGTGCCACAAATCTTTATTTTATTCCCATCCTGCTCCCTCTCAGTGGCTCTTTAGGAGGACAGGACTAACTGAGGTGATAACTCTGACCGACAGCTCAGTCACTGCGCACTCTCAGCACAAAAACCTTGGCAGTCATGGACGCAGATGTGGGGATGGGGAGAAAGAGGTGCCAAGCCGCCAACAGTGTAGCGCTGTTTATTAAATAATTGACGTTAAAAACATAAGTATTACACTCACAAAACTCCCAAGGCGACAGGCATATAATCTCTCAGATGAGTCCATTCGAGGGGTTCTGGTCCGTGCTGAGACTGCCGTGAAGACGGATCCACCTCGAGAAAAGATGCAGGGAGCCGGGCAACCACCACGATGGATCTTTGCATCTTCTCCTGTGGCGGATCCGTCTTCATGGCAGTCTCAGCACGGACCAGAACCCCTCAAGTAAATTAACCACTTAAAGCGGAGCTCCCCCGAAACAAAAAATATTAAAAGCCAGCAGCTACAAATACTGCAGCTGCTGACTTTTAATATTAGGACACTTACCTGTCCTGGAGTCCAGCTACGTCCGCAGCAGAAGACGAGCAATCGCTCGTCACTCCACCGCCATCCTCAGTGAGGGAACCAGGAAGTGAAGCCTTGCGGCTTCACTGCCCGATTCCCTATGGCACATGGGCGAGTTCTCACTGGTCCCTGTTGTGTTCTGGGAGCCGGAACGTGTATTCTGCGGGAAGTGACGCACTACCCGCAGAATACCTGCAGAGAGGACTCCCGGAAGTGGGTGCAAATACCTGTCTTAGACAGGTATCTGCACCCCCCTCCCCCCTGAAAGGTGCCAAATATGACACCGGAGGAGGGGAGGATTCCGATGAGCGGAAGTTCCACTTTAGGGTGGAGCTCCGCTTTAAGGACCAAGCCTGTTTTTCAGGTTCAGTGTTTACAAGTTTAAAACAGTTTTTTTTGCTAGAAAATTACTTAGAACCCCCAAACATTATATATTGTTTATTTTTTTCTAACACCCTAGAGAATAAAATGGCGGTCATTGCAATACTTTTTGTCACACACCGTATTTGCGCAGCGGTCTTACAAGTGCACTTTTTTGGGGAAAAAAAAACACTTTTTTGAATTAAAAAATAAAACAACAGTAAAGTTAGCCCAATTTTTTTTTTATACTGTGAAAGATAATGTTACGCCAAGTAAATTGATACCCAACATGTCACGCTTCAAAATTGCGCCCGCTCGTGGAATGGCATCAAACTTTTACCCTTAAAAATCTCCATAGGCGACGTTTAAAAAATTCTATAGGTTGCATCTTTTGAGTTACAGAGAAGGTCTAGGGCTAGAATTATTGTTCTCGCTCTAACGATTGCAGCAATACCTCACTTGTGTGGTTTGAACACCGTTTTCATATGCAGCGCTACTCACGTATGCGTTTGCTTCTGCGCGCGAGCTCGTCGGGACGGGGCGCTTTAAAAATTTTTTGGGGGTTTTCTTATTTATTTTACTTGATTTTATTTATTTTTACAGTTTAAAAAATAAAAAAATAAATGGGTCACTTTTATTCCTATTACAAGGAATGTAAACATCCCTTGTAATAGAAAAAAGCATGGCAGGTCCTGTTAAATATAAGATCTGGGGTCAAAAAGACCTCAGATCTCATATTTAGACTAAAATGCAATAAAAAAATAAAAAATAAATTGTCATTTGAAAAAATGACAACAAAAAAATGTGCCTTTAAGACGTATGGGCGGAAGTGACGTTTTGACGTCGCTTCCGCCCTGCTATGGTATGGAGACGGGTGGGGGCCATCTTCCCCTCACTCGTATCCATACCACAGAGGGAGAAGTACCCGATCGCCTCCGTCGCTGCGGGAGGCCTCTCCCGCCGCCGATAATGGTGATCTTGCGGCGAATCCGCCGCGGAGACCACCATTATCGTTTACAGGACCGCTCACTGAAAAGATGGATATCTCTGTTGTGGCAGCAGCTGCTGCCGTTACCGAGATATCCATCTTTAAAGTGCCGAAGTATATGTACATGAGCGGGTCCTTAAGTGGTTAAGTGATTATATGCCTGTCACCATGGGTGTTTTGTGAGTGTATTAAGCCTCGTACACACGATCGGATTTTCCGCAGACAAAGCGCCGGACTTTTGTCCGAACGGCGTGTGCCTGGATTTTGTCTTGGCACACAATTGTCGGCCAACAAACACGAACGTAGTGACATACTACGTCCTTTTTCAGCTCTTTAGCACCACCCATTGGGCACTTTCTGCCAATGTCGTGTTTGGTGAGCATTGCTTCCGAGCATGCATGTTTGTACTTAGGACTTTTGTCTGACGGACTTGTGTACACACGATCGGAAAATCTTACAACAGACCGTTGTCCACAGAAAATTTTAAAGCCTGCCATCCAACATTTGTTCGCGGAAAATCTGACAACAATTGTCCGATGGAGCATACAAACGGTCGGATTTTAGGCCAACAGTCTGTCAACACACAATTCCTGTTGGAAAATCCGATCGTGTGTACGAGGCTTTACTTATGTTTTTAATGTCAATTATTTAATAAACTGTGCTAGACTATTGGTGGCTTGGTGCTTCCCCCCCCCCCCCCCATCCATTCTTGTTCTATCAGTGGTCAGGTTCCCGGCCCGCTCCAGAGGCGGCCTTACCTCTGCCATTCAGTGTGAGCCAGAGACTGTGGATTTCATCCAGCCATATGTTTAGCTCACCTCTGGGATGTCGAACTTTCAGTTTTATCATCATTCTTAATAATCTTTAGACGTGTTCATACTAGGGATGAGCCGAACACCCCCCTGTTCGGTTCGCACCAGAACCTGCGAACAGCCCTCAAGTTCGCGTGAAGTTTAGAACCCTTTAAATACAATGGACTCGAACGTTCAAAATCAAAAGTGCTAATTATAAAGGCTAATATGCAAATTATTGTCCTAAAAAGGGTTTGGGGACCCGGGTCCTGCCCCAGGGGACATGTATCAATGCAAAAAAAAAGTTAGCACTATGCCATCTTTTTTTTTAAATTTGTGTTATTATTTGATCTTTTTGTTCAAATTCAATTTTGCATTTTACATTCATGTTGGGAGAACAAGATATTGCAGCAATGTATGATGAGCACACCAAGTTTTATTCTAACAAAGTGCAAAAGGCAACTGTGTATGAGAACCTTGTTTCAATACAGTATAAAGGTGCTCGTACTTAATTTTTCAGTACACACCAACATGTGAACAAAGTACACAATGTGAAGCTGTGTCTTTGTTTCAAGCTCAGGCGTCCATGTGCATGATCCTTTAATCAGTGCTGTTACTTTAGAATTGTTCTTTCTTTTTTTTTTGCTAAATTAGGAAAACATTTAACAAGACTACAGTATTGGGCAAAAGTAATTTAGTGTTTGCTGCCTCTAGTCAAAGGCCTACTCTGCCAATATAAAGTCTTGTCGTGAGTATAAAATCTCAATAAAAAGGCAAACTGTACACACAGACAATTCAGACCAGATTGGTGCCATACATCGTTCAATTGTTATTGTATTTAACGCCGTCCTTTGTTGGCAACAAGTGCAGCGCTGAGTAAATAATTTCGTGCGCGGTTTATGGTTACATATGTGCTGTGCGTGGTAATTAATGCCCATCCTAATTGTTGCACATACACTATATTTTCAAAAATTTTGGGACACCTGCCTTTACACACACAAATTTTAATGGTATCCCAATCTTAGTCCGTAGGGTTCAATATTGAGTTGGCCCACCCTTTGTAGCTATAACAGCTTCAACTCTTCTGGGAAGGCTGTCCACAAGGTTTAGGAGTGTCTATGGGAATGTTTGACTATTCTTCCAGAAGCACATTTGTGAGGTCAGGCACTGACATTGGATGAGAAAGTCTGGCTTGCAGTCTCTGCTCTAATTCATCCCAAAGGTGTTCTATCTGGAACTGACTGCACTGTGCCATTAGAACCCATGTAACCTACTTTCCATGTGTTTTTGATACAGAAAAAATAAAAAACACACTGGACTGCATGTGATGTGAACGGGCCCTTAAAGCAGGACTAAACCCTCCTATTGTTTCCAGCCAAGGAAGCTGCCAGCTTGGCCTCTGTTTGATGTTCAACTGCCATGGTGCTGCACCTGTGATCAGTTCCACTGGACTGTACTGAAACGGCATAAAAAGCACTGGACCCCATTATATTGAAAAAAAAAAAAAAAAAAAAAAAACGCACCTGGAATGCATCCGGAAACGCATCGTCACACATTAAAAATGTGCATGCTGAAACGGATCAGGAGTGCGTTTTTGTGGTGTGAACCAGCTCTAAAGCAGTAGTAAAACACAGCATGGGGGAGGGGGGGGGGGAATCCCCTGCAAGGCAATTACATAATGTGCTAGTCCTTACCTTAGAACGAAGCCCTCCAGCGGCGAGGGTTCCATCTTCACCCAGGCTTCCTTCCAGGCTAGCAGGCTGTGACAGCTTGAATAGTCGAGCCACGTGGGAGGCGCAGCGCTCTGAAGGGACAGCACGAGTATGCCATTCCTTGGGAGAGCATGTAACGGTGACATCACTGGCTGCTGTGCGCTAAAATAAATATTAACGAAACAAATAGAATAAAAAATAAAAATAAAAAATGGTACACAGACAGGAATACCACACGTGTATTTAAACATTTCACTATTTAATATCATATATAGTCCATATAAAATGGTGCATTTTAGGTACTCATTCAGCTGAAGGGTTAGGCCGCGTACACACGACCGGTTTTCTCGGCAAAAAACGACAAGAAAACTGCCGGGAGAGCTTTCTTGCAGAGAAAACCGGCTGTGTGTACGCGGGTTTCAGTTTTCTCGTCAAGAAAACTGCCCAGATTCCCCGACGAGAAAAAAGACGACCTGCGGTCTTTTTTCTCATTGAGAATCTCGTCGGCCTGTTTCTCGATGAGAAACCCGAGCGTTTGTACACTTACCTGTCGCCGTAGCTGCATAGGCATAGGGTGTAGCAAGATGGCGGCGACGGTATCGAATGTGATGAGCGCATGCTCGTCGTAGTCGATGATGTCACTGTGTTCGTGCCATTCAAAAGAACGACGGTTCTTTTGAATCGTACGTGTGTACACTTGGCCGGGACAAGTTTCTTGTCAAGATTCTCGTCAGGAAAAACAACGTTTTTTCCTGACGAGAATCTCGGCCGTGTGTACAGGGCTTGAGTGTTTAAAAATGACATTTCAGCTTTTGGTAGATACTAGTGGGTTCAATACCCAACTAGTTGTACTCTGTCCCTTGGGCACAAAGTCCCAATGGCTGAGTGCACAGCTCCCCCCACTTGCTACAGGCATTATGAGGGGTCTTAGTTCCCAGATTTGTGTTATGGACAGTCGCAGGCGCCGGACCTTGCCGGAAAGAAGTCTCCCGCGCTCATGCGCGGGAGTGACGACATCCCGGCTCTAGCCACTCACAGCGCTGGAGCCGCAATACCCGGAAGACACGCCGAGGCAACATGTCAACTACCTCGGCGTGGACCAGGTGAGTTACCGACGCCTCGTTCTAAGGTAAGTATTTCATAATAAGCTAGTATGCGGTGCATACTAGCTCATTATGCCTTTTGCCTTACAGGTGACTAAAAAAATAAATACATTTGGGACTATACAACGGCTTTAAGCCTGCTTTGTTTATATGCGATGGCCAGCAGTGATAGATTCCTCCATCTGCATGGCTAGCAAGGTGAGATTTATAGAACACGTAAAGTGATTGTAAACCTCAGACATGAAATATGAATAAAGCAAATCCCTTTATAGTGTGTACTTGTCTCAGTTAATTAACTAACATTGATTATTTTTAGTCCTCATGCTGCTAGTCTTAGTAAATACATAGAAAAGTCTATCACAATTACTTGCCCCGGACCATTTTGTAGCTAAAGGACCAGGCCACTTTTTGCGATTTGGCACTGCGTCGCTTTAACTGACAATTGCGCGGTCGTGCGACGAGGCTCCCAAACAAAATTGGCGTCCCTTTTTCCCCACAAATAGAGCTTTCTTTTGGTGGTATTTGATCACCTCTGCGGTTTTTATTTTTGCGCTATAAACAAAAATAGAGCGACAATTTTGAAAAAAATTCAATATTTTTTACTTTTTGCTATAATAAATATCCCCAAAAAATATATAAAAATAACTTTTTTTTTCCTCAGTTTAGGCCGATACGTATTCTTCTACATATTTTTGGTAAAAAAAAATCGCAATAAGCGTTTATTGATTGGTTTGCGCAAAAGTTATAGCGTCTACAAAATAGGGGATAGTTTTATGGCATTTTTATAATTTTTTTTTTTACTAGTAATGGCGGCGATCAGCGATTTTTATCGTGACTGCAACATTATGGCGGACACATCGGACACTTTTGACACCATTTTGGGACCATTGTCATTTTTACAGCGATCAGTGCTATAAATATGCACCGATTACTGTAAAAATGACACTGGCAGTGAAGGGGTTAACCTATAGGGGGCGCTGAAGGGGTTAAGTGTGACCTAATGAGTGATTCTTACTGTGGGGGGGCGTGGCTTGGCGTGTGACGTCACTAATCATCGTTCCCTATGACAGGGAACAGACGATCACTGACACTGCCACTAGGAAGAACGGGGAAAGGTTTGTTTACACTTACCTTGCCCTGTTCTTCAGCTCTGTGACCTGATCGCAGGACACCGGCGGCGATCGGGTCCCGCGGGCACTGTCACGGAGCTCAGGACCGGGCCGCGTGCGCGCCACCGCCGGCGCGTGCACCTCACTGCTGGGATCTTAAAGGGGACGTACCTGTACGCCCTTGTGCCCATTCTGTCGACGTACATCGTCGTGCGACGGTCCTTAAGTGGTTAAACATTTTTTTAAATTTATTTCCTCAGTTACTTCCTGGTTTCTTGCCTAGGCAAATTATGTCATACATCCCAGGAGTCTTCGGGAGGGGGAGGAAACGAGGTGGGTTTTTCTCAACTTGAGCACACTCTGTCCTGCATGCATGCTTGTGCTAATGGCAGATGGAATCCAGGAAGTAAATGTTACATGACTTTGCCTTTACTCAAGATGGCAACAGCCAGAAATGCTAGGGGGCGGGGGTGTTTTATAAAGTGATTTCTCAACAAAATTAAGCATGGAGACATGGATGGAGGGGGAGTTTGCTGTGAATATTAAAAATAAATTCAACAGTGTTTTTGGTTTGTTGTGCTCAGATCCAGTGAAGATGCACTTTAAGAGCACTAAGGCCCCTTTCACACTGGGGTGGGGAGGTGCGCTGGCCGTATAGCGGCGCTATTTTTAGCGCCGCTATACCGTCGTTTTTACCGCGATATTTGGCTGCTAGCGGGGTGATTTTAACCCCCGCTAGCGGCCGAAAAAGGGTTAATACCGCCGGCAATGCGCCTCTGCAGAGGCGCATTGCCGGCGGTATTACCGCGGTTTCCCATTGCTTTCAATGGGCAGCAGCGGTAAAGGAGCGGTAAACACACCACTCCTTCACCGGTGCAAAGATGCAGCTAGCAGGACTTTTGGAGCGGTCCTGCTAGCACACCGCTTCAGTGTGAAAGCCTTCGGGCTTTCACACTGAAGACTGCAGGGCACGATTTTTTCAGGTGGTATAGCAGCGCTAAACCGCCTGAGAAACGTGTCAGTGTGAAAGGGGCCTAAGTGTAATTTCTGTCTGCTGCTTCGTTCCTGTGCTATCAGCATGAGTCACGTCTGACAAGTTTTCCTGACACCAAGAGAAAAATGGTGACAGGGAGGGACTTCCATCAGATTGGCAGCCTCAGCTCTGTTCCTGTGAGCTGTGTGGAGGAGGGTGTGTGTCTCTCCCTCCAATCAGCTCTCAGAAATTTCCTCATTGAGCTTTGCAGTGTGTCTTTTTAGCTCTCTGCCCCCTTTTTTCTAAATTCTCAGACAAGCTTTATAGGTTCAGCACTTTGATTTAGAGAAGAGAATACTGCAGATAAACAGGTACAAAGTATGTAGGAGGATTTGTTTAATCTCTGTGGATCAATAGAGGCCAGTCACTTTACTGGGTATATGTAAGGGTTTACATCCACTTTAACGTTGGTGGTCATGGTAGCGCTCCAACACATTGCTAGTCAGCAGGACATGGTCCCTCTTACATTGCTTATTAGTGAGAGAAGTACCCCTAACATTGGTGGTCATGGTAGTGCTCCCATAGGCTGGGTTCACACTGAATTTGGATGCGGCTCACAGAAGGGGTGCGGTTCAGGGACAAATCAAGCCCGCATTTTTGTCTAAATTCGGACCTGAAACTGAGACAAAGACGCACAGGACCCCTGTGCAAGCCGCTCCGCTGCCGCCCCGGAGATATATGAACCAGTTTCATTGAGAGCCAATCACAGTCTCCTGTTATGCGAATTGGATGCAGAGAAACCCATATCCAATTCGCAAAAGTGTGAACCCAGCCTTACATTGGTAGTCAATAGGAGATGGGCCTCCTTACATTGGTGGTCAGTGTGTATCACCTGAAGCCAGTCACTGCACTGGGTATGTGTAAGGGTTTACAGCCACTTTAAGACCCCTTTGGCATTGGGGCCACCTAAGTGTTAGCGGTAAAGAACCGCTCGTTTTAGCGGCGCTTTACCGCTATTTAAGTGGCGCTTTTTGTCCGCTATCAGTGCGGTTTTAACCCCCCACTAGCGGCCGAAGGGGTTAAAAATGCCCGTGTTGCGGTGCTGCCCATTTTTTGCAATGGGCAGGAGCACTCCAAAACCGCCCCAAAGATGCTGCTTGCGGGACTTTTTCTAACGTCTCACAAACGCACCGCCCCAGTGTGAAAGCTCTCGGGCGGCACGGGAGGCAGTCTTCAGGTGCTATTTCTAGCTCTAAAATGCCTGACAACTGCCTCAGTGTGAAAGGGGTCTAAAGCTAAATTGCAGATATTGTTTTTTTTTGCACAGTTGTACTGGTCTATCTAAGGCCAATGTAAGTATACCATACCTCTTAATGAATGCAAAGTGTTCTCTGAACGAGGTAGAGAGAGGTGGGGCAGTAATGATATAATCTCCAACTTGTCCAATAAGAGAAGGCATTGTATTCATTGAAAAAAATAATAGGTGTTCCCTGAACGGCACACATACTGAGTGAGCAACCCCCTGTGTTCTCTATGCAGAAGGTCTGCTGCTCGGCATAGGATCCTGAAGACAGCATAGATCACTGTAGTAGCGATGGCTACTACGGTACTTTCACAGGGATCAGCCAGGTATGCAATCTAAATACTTAGCCATTGCTTAGACAGGCAATGACACCCCTATTACAGTCGCAGTAGATTGGTCCAGTCACTGTTTTCCCTCCTGCTAGCTCCACCCACCACTGCTGCGCAGCCGCGGCAGGCCTGTGTGTCATCACTCTGCGCTGGGGCGGCTACTTCCACACAGTCATACGAAGTCCGGACCTCCCTAGCTGAGGCTGAGAGCCCGGTGGTGGTGAGTAGACATGTGCAGTGCACTGCCAAAAAATTTGTTCATTTTCGTTTCATTCGTTTTTTTTTTGCTTTTTTTCGTAAATTCAGTACATTTTGAAATGTGTTTAAAATGATGAATTCTGAAATTCAGAATTCAGAATTTGGAAATTCGAAAATCTAAATTTTCTGATTTTTGAATTCAGAATTTTCGGATTTTCGAATTTTTAAATTTCAAATTTTGGCATTTGCAATTTCCGATTTTCGAATTTAAAATTTTTGGAATTTCGAAATTTGGAATTTCTAATGTAGATATGTGCGATTTACAGTGTGCAGAATGCAGACATGTGCGATTTACAGTGTGCAGAATGTAGACATGTGAGATTTACAGTGTGCGGAATGTAGACATGTGCGATTTACAGTGTGCAGAATGTAGACATGTGAGATTTACAGTGTGCAGAATGTAGACATGTGCGATTTACATTGTGCAGAATGTAGACATGTGCAATTTACAGTGTGCAGAATGCAGACATGTGCGATTTACAGTGTGCAGAATGTAGACATGTGCGATTTACAGTGTGCAAAATGTAGACATGTGTTATTTACAGTGTGCAGAATGTAGACATGTGTATGTAGCGGCCTCGCCCCCCGTCCCCCTTGTAAATAATTAAAACAAACAGACAGGGTGTGGATACGAGTAGGCCCAGGCACAGTGAACACTCCTATTCCTTTTTCTTGCGAATAGGCTTGGCGCACGGTCTCTGCCACCGACCGCGAGATTGGTCGCTACCACCGACCGGGTGAACTGTTGAGGCCCCTGCCACAGGCCTAATAGCAGGTCTCTGCCACCGACCTGAGTTGACTAGATGAACCGCTGCCACCGGTCATAGAACATGAATCACCTTCCCTGATGAATTGGCCCTTGTTCGGGAAAGATATCCATCCGGACGGTCTCCAGAGGGTCACCCGGCACTGGCAATATGCTGCACCAGATCTTCGGTTGAATCCCTCCTCTGGTCCCTTACGCCCCTGGATTCGGGTGCCCAACACCTGGGGCACCCTAGGACAATCCCTCCCTTGTGGGACCCAGTGGAAGGTACTGGGCCCCAGGCCTCCGGTTGAGTACCTCACCCCAGACTGAAGGTGTCTGGGATGGAACACGAACTGCACGTGTACAGGCCAAGGGCGCCTGGACACCGATCACGGACAGCAGCCCTCAGGATGAAGGTGCCTGGGACTCCGACCTCGTGGTGAAGATGTCCGCCCCCTTTATACCCTCTCCCAGCAAGCACAGCGGGTTCCCCGCCCCGCAGTACAGCTGCTGCGAGAGGTCACAAAGGGTACGGCACTGCAGTAGTGGTTCAACCCCAGCTCAGAATGACAACGCCACCTACTGAGCCGCAGGGAACTCAACACCACTGATGTCCTCACACGAATAAAACATAGCCCTGCTCTACCAATAATGCATCTGGGTCATACTACCACCCAGATGCTACCCCTAAATAGTACATACCCGCTACACTCTCCCCCCAGTGATTTGACACTGGTCCCCAGTGTCTGGAACAAGCCATTTCTCCAACGGGAGGTAACATAGCCCGATCCAGAGACTAGCTGAAAATTCCAAAAATAAAAAGTTTTGAAAAAAAAATAGAGTTGTGCCTGGGCCTAACATGAAAGGGAAGGGAAACAAACGAACACACAACAGTAAACATTTCAAAGTCACATCATTGACACTTTTTCCCCGCCCACATCACTGACTAAAACCCGCCCCATTCTCAGCGGTTTTGATGGGATGTTCTCCTGCAGAGGGGAAAAGAAATGTTAAGCACACAAATCCCTGACACATATGTACGTGTGGGAACGAAAAAACTCCTCCTAAGAGAAATTCTTTCCTTCCAGAAGTGTGTGTGTGTGAAAAGTGAATGTCGTTGCGCAACACTGCCACCTGGTGACAGCGCTGCAGTCATAGCACTTGTCGAATCCTGAGACGAAACTTCTCTGTGCCCCGGCTCTAACTACCCCAAAGTCCATGATTACTTTGTTGGATGGAAGAAAGGAGAACAAACAACGGAAACAGTCTCCATTCCTCCGAAGAGCACAAACACCCCTTTAACTAGGGCACAGTCACTGATTTTCCCGGAGAAAAGCAAACACAAACTCCAGAAAGTTCCATCAACTTGGGAAAAAGGACAAAGGAAAGGAGTCTTTTTTCTCCTACAGATAGAATCTGGGATGCGGCAGGACAAGGGGCTTCAAATGTTGATCCATGGTCTCAATCTGATACTCGGCATCTTCCTTATCTTTCTGGCGTATCAGCACCTTATCCGCGTGGATGTGCCGACCCAGCATCCATTCTGCCTTGCAGTCCTTGAACCTTTGTGATGCCCGGGGAGAGCAGGCGAGGTACCTGCGTGTGTGTGGCACGTTAATATGTGTCCATATGAAATCGTTATACCAACGTTCCCGATAGACTTCGACCTCATACAACAGGTCCTTTGGTAAGTATGGATATTCCCACCCATACTCATGAGCAACCTTCTGGCCAAACAAGCGTTGAAGCCTGGCCAAGGGAGGCATAGTAGCTTTGTTCCCCACACCCGGTAAGACAATACAAGCCGGATGGCGAGGGGCCTTGATCACTTCCAAATTGGGCATAGGTGCCCGCAGCGACAGTCTCTGGCCCCCGGTGTTAGATGCAGGTGGCACCGGTAATCGAAGGGCAGACTGGGGACAGGACCTCTCCTCAGGCGCTAGTGCCTCCACCCGGGGTGCACTATCCCCTGCGGACATAGGTGACTCCCTTTTTGCACGGGACGAAGACAGAGGTATCTTGTCCCAGCCCTTCTGACAGAAAATCTTGTCGATCTCTGCATCGTCTCCAATGTCGGAGAGTGACTCCAGGTCGAAGGTGTCATACATTTTGGCAGGCAGGTAACCCCTTGTAGACTCGGAGTCACCCCCCTCAGCGGGCTCCACCAACTGAGGACTCCCGGTACCTCCAACCACACCAACAGTCCCAACTCCTGGCTCACCTGGGCCTGTAGTGGTATTGCGATGTCCAGGGCTCTTCCCTCCGGATCCATCCAGGCCAGGCAAGCAGCGGGGCGAAGCTCCTCCACAGCCACAGGAAGCTTTGACCAGGCCAACCTTCTGTTTCGACGGTGGGAGCAAGGGCCCTGTGGTGACCGAAGCAGCATCCTCGGATTTCCCTTCTTTGATGGAGACCTCCTCCAGGGTCCCGGCAGTGCGCGTGGGAACGGCTGTCCAAGCAGTGATTCCTCCTCCTTGAGTAGTGGCGCCTGTGCGGTCGAGGTAGATAGCTCTTGGCTTTTCAAAAGGACGGTTCCACCTCAAATAAAAACTCTCCGCAGGCTTTGCAGCGCCCGAATGGCTTCAACTGCACCACTAGTCCCGAACAGCTGGGACAAATCATACCCAGGGCCTCAACGTCTCTGCAGGAATACAGGGCGAATCTTCCCCGGGGCTTGAGCCGGATCCCTGTATCCGTAACCGGAGCATTAGTCAAAGCCATCCTCGTGGTGGTTGAAACTGGAAACCACGAGGCATTTTCAAACATGGTCACGGCTTGTTGCTCCATCGCGCACTGCGTAGTTCGCGCCACAGTCCCCTTGTGATCCCCCTCACATGGCTGGACTCCTCCCCTTTGACGCTTCAGCTCGTGGGCTTTCTCCAAGTCACGCCCACGAACTGTGCAAGGAGGTTGTCAGGGAAATTCCCCGTCTGTTGTCACCAATCTGCGCTCAGTGCGCATGCGTGGTGAAACGGCGCATCGGCGCGTGCGCGGCGGGACGGCGCTTCGGCGTGCTCGGGTGCGCGCACCGGCGCAACGACGAATGCGCGTGCGCAATAGCTCGCCAATGGGACTACAGGCGGGCCTATTTAAACAGACGCAGTAACACTATCTGGTTGCTGGTTTGTCAGCTTTGCTGTGTTCTTGTGCCTGAAATCAAGTTAAAGTTCTCCTGCTGTGACCCGGACCGGATTTGACTACGCTTCTGCTTCTCCTGAACCTGACCCCTTGGCTTGCTAAACGGACTTCTGTCTCTCTCCTTGTGCTTGACCCTCGGCCTGTGACCCGGATCTGCTGCCTGTCTCCAGCCCTCTACCTTCTGCCTGTACCCTGGACTTCTTGCTTAACCTGACTAGTCTGGTGCTTTCTGCTAAACTCCTAATCGGACTTGTGCCCTTGCTACTGTTTGCTGTTTTACCCTGTCTACCCTTGGTGTTTGACTCCCGGCCTGCTCTTCAGACTCAGCCCTGCTAGATTCTTCAGCAAGACACCTCTACCTGCTGGTGGCCAGTGCTCCCTCGTGCTGTCCTCTCCCTGTCTCACCTCCAGGGGGCGGAGTGCGCTTGGGTGCAAGGGTGAACCACTCTCGGCATCTCGGCCTCGGTAAGTACTTAGCCTGATAGTACAAACCAGCCAGATGTCTGAGGCCGACAGAGTGCGTTCCCCATTTGACACCCTCTGCCAGCAGGTCTCCACCTTAACGGACACCGTCCAAAGGCTCCAAGAGGGATACACTCAGATTGATGGCCGTCTTCAACAGCTCACTGGTCTCCTAGGACCAGCCCCTTCAGCTGCCACCTCTGCCAACACTGCCACCAACTCCCAAGTACCTACGAGTTCTACAGTAGTGATGGCCACCCCTGAACCCTGGGTCCCTATTCCGGAACGTTTTTCGGGTGTCCGCAAAAAATACCGGGCCTTTAAAAACGCCTGCTCCCTCTACCTTGCCCTCCAACCAAGGACCTTCTCTTCGGAAGCAGTAAAAGTGGGGTTTATCATCTCTCTCTTAACGGATGACCCTCAAGCCTGGGCCCATGGCCTGATGGAGCAACAGAGCCCCATATTGGACTCAGTAGAGACATTTTTGAAAATATGGCTCAACTATACGATGATCCCCAGCGATCAGCCACGGCCGAGTCCGTCCTCCATAGCCTAACTCAGGGGAGAAGACCGGTGGAAGACTATACGTCGGAATTTAGGAAATGGTCCGCCGACACCAAATGGAATGAGGCGGCCCTCAGATACCAATACCGCCAGGGACTATCTGAGACGCTCAAGGACGAGCTGGCCAGGATCGAAACCCCCACTACCTTGGAGAACCTGATCCAATCCGCCATACAACTCGATAGGCGTCTGCGTGAACGACGGGCGGAGCGATTTCAATCTCCTCGTCCCAACTGGCCTCCATCCAGGACTGTACCTCACTACCCACCAACCTCTGTGCCTGCAGTTACACCTCTTCCTGAGCCAGAACCCATGCAGCTTGGGTTGGTTCGGGCTCCCCTGACTCCTGAGGAAAAACAGCGAAGGCGCCAGGCCAACCTGTGCCTATACTGCGGGGGTGCCGGCCACTTCCTCCTCAACTGCCCCGTAAGACCTAGTAAGTCTATCTCTAAAGACACTTTAAACTATCAACTCTTTGACAACCCTAAGTCTTATGTCATTCTCTTTGTGTCTCTACAGCTGCCGGAAGGGGCAATCCGCCTCCCGGCAATTATTGATTCCGGAGCCTGCAGCTGCTTCTTGGACTCTGCTTTAGCCTCAAGATTCCATGTCCCCACTCAACCTAAGGACCACTGCCTTCAGATCCACCTGGCGGATGGGTCCTTGCCCCGTTCAGGGCTGATCACGCTGGAAACCAAACCTATCCTTGCCATCTCTGACTCGGGTCACCAAGAACTTCTCCGGTTAGACCTCATACCTTCCCCGATGTTCCCCATCATCCTGGGCCTTCCCTGGCTACAGGCACACGAGCCCCTCATAAATTGGGTGAAGAAAGAGGTTAGCTTCACCTCCTCCTATTGTTCCCAGAACTGTCTTGCCTCTGCCTCTACGGCCTGCGCTTCCATGATTGCCAAGCCGGACAACCTACAGCATGTTCCTTCAGTCTACCTAGAATTCCGGGATGTGTTCGATAAGCAGCAAGCCGACCATCTACCACCTCATCGGCCCTATGATTGCCCTATCGATCTCTTGCCGGGCTCTAAAATTCCGTTCGGACGTATCTTTCCGTTGTCCGAAACCGAGTTGAAAGCCCTCAAGGCTTATATTGATGAAAACCTCCAGAAAAGATTTATTCGCCCTTCCTCCTCTCCAGCCGGTGCAGGAATCTTCTTTGTGGAAAAGAAGGACGGGTCCTTAAGACCTAAACAAGATAACCATTAAGAACAGGTACCCACTACCCCTTATTCCGGAGCTATTTCAGCGCTTTCGATCTGCTCGGGTCTTTTCTAAGCTGGATCTACGGGGGGCCTACAATCTTATCAGAATCAGGGCCGGAGACGAGTGGAAAACCGCCTTCAGATCTCGTTTCGGACACTTTGAGTATTCGGTCATGCCGTTCGGACTTTGTAATGCTCCAGCCACCTTCCAACACCTAGTCAACGATATTTTCAGACAGCACCTTGACGACTTCTTAGTAGTGTACCTGGACGATATCCTCATCTTTTCCACCAACATCGAACTCCACCGGGCTCATGTCATGAAGGTCCTCACCATCCTTCGGAAGCACAAACTCTACCTCAAAGCTGAGAAATGCGAGTTCGAAAAGACCACGGTACAGTTCCTCGGCTTTATCATTTCCATCTAAGGGGGCGCGATGGACCCGCAGAAGGTGAAGGCCATCCAGGACTGGCCAGCCCCAACCGACAAGAAGGGGGTACAGCGGTTTATAGGCTTCGCCAACTTCTATAGGAGATTCATCGTGGGCTTTTCCTCCATTGTAGCCCCAATAACCCAACTTACCCGGCAAAATAACCGTTTTCACTGGTCTCCAGAAGCTCAAGAGGCCTTCTCCCGCCTCAAGGACGTCTTCACTTCAGCACCAGTACTTCAGCACCCGGATCCTCTACTGCCGTTCACCCTGGAAGTGGACGCCTCTGAGACAGCCATCGGAGCCATCCTCTCTCAAAGACGAGGCCCCAAGGCTCTCCTGTATCCAATAGCTTTTGCCTCTAAAAAGTTGACTCCCCCGGAGCGAAACTATGATGTAGGGGACCGGGAATTACTGGCCATAAAATTTGCACTGGAGGAATGGCGATACCTTCTGGAGGGGGCAGTACACCCCATCATGATCTTCACAGATCATAAAAATCTAGAGTACCTAAGAACAGCTCAACGTCTACGCCCCAGGCAGGCCCGTTGGGCCCTTTTCTTCACCCGGTTCAACTTTCACATTTCCTATAGACCCGGCTCCAAGAATGGGAAGGCAGATGCGCTATCCAGGATGTTTCCGGAAACCCCTCAGTCGGCCCAACCGGGCACCATTCTGTCAGCTCAGAACTTTCTGTTGATTCCCCAGGCCGATCTACTCACCTCTATTAAAATCGCTTCCGGACTCTGCTCTGATCCGGTCACTACCTCCCTGGAGAAGCGGGACGGCCTATTCTGGTCCCAGGACAAGATTTTCGTCCCTTTGGAAACAAGACCGCTGGTCTTGAGGACCTTCCACAATCTTAAACTGGCCGGTCACTTCGGAGCACGTAAATCATCGGAACTTGTCTCCCGCTCCTTCTGGTGGCCAGGCTGGAGGCAAGATTGTAAGTCTTATGTCGCTTCCTGCACTCAGTGTCAGCGTAACAAGGGGTCAAACACCAAGAGTTGGGGCCTGCTCAAGCCCTTACCCATTCCTGAGCGCCCTTGGGCAGACGTGTCCATGGACTTTATCGTGGACTTGCCTTCCTCCGGAGGGTTTACCACGATTCTGGTCGTTGTGGACCGCCTCTCAAAAATGGCTCACTTTTTACCGATGATTGGGACACCTTCAGCCATGGATACTGCTCAAATCTTTTTTAAGGAGATAACCAGGCTTCACAGAATACCAAAGAGTATCACCTCCGACAGAGGTGTCCAGTTCACTTCGAAATTCTGGAAGGAACTCTGCAAGTCACTAGAAGTCAAAACCTGCCTCTCGTCTGCGTACCACCCCCCAAAGCAATGGCCAGACAGAAAGAACCAATCAGACCCTGGAGCAATACCTCCGTTGTTTCTGCTCTGCTTCCCAGGATGACTGGGCATCTCTACTTCCTTACGCAGAGTTTTCCTATAACAATTCAATACATTCTGCTACCAATCAAACCCCCTTTTGGGCCAATTTCGGTTTTCATCCCTCCTTCCTCCCTGAAAACATCCCCGAGAGCCCTGTTCCCGCGGTCCAGGACCGAGTGGCCTCTGTCCAGGCGAATTTCCAAAGACTCCAGGAGATGATGCGGAATGCCCAAGGATCCTACAAGAAATTTTATGACCGGGGGAGGAAGGAAAACCCAGCGTTCAGAGTCGGGGAAAAAGTTTGGCTTTCCGCCGCCAACCTCAGATTGCCTATTCCCTCTCGAAAGCTCGGCCCTAGATTTATCGGGCCCTTCAAGATCAAACGAGCTATTAACCCTGTGGCTTTTGAACTAGCATTACCTGATTCCTATAGGATTCACCCAGTGTTCCACTCATCTTTATTAAAACCCGTCATTCCCAACGCCTTTCCTGGAAGGGATGAACCTCCTCCTCCACCAGTTGAAGTAGATGGGGAAAAGGAATTTGAGATGGAATCCATCCTGGGCTGTAGGAAAAAAGGCAGACAGTTACAATACTTAATTAAATGGAAAGGGTACCCCCGGAAGACAACTCCTGGGAACCATCCAGGAACTTGCATGCTCCTCGCCTAATACGAGCCTTCCACCAAGAACATCCGGAACTAATGGCCAGTCTGGGCGTCCGGAGTCCACCCCTCGGGGGGGGGCACTGTCAGGGAAATTCCCCGTCTGTTGTCACCAATCTGCGCTCAGTGCGCATGCGCGGCGAAACGGCGCATCGGCGCATGCGCGTGCGCGGCGGGACGGCGCTTCGGCGTGCTCGGGTGCGCGCACCGGCGCAACGACGAATGCGCGTGCGCAATAGCTCGCCAATGGGACTACAGGCGGGCCTATTTAAACAGACGCAGTAACACTATCTGGTTGCTGGTTTGTCAGCTTTGCTGTGTTCTTGTGCCTGAAATCAAGTTAAAGTTCTCCTGCTGTGACCCGGACCGGATTTGACTACGCTTCTGCTTCTCCTGAACCTGACCCCTTGGCTTGCTAAACGGACTTCTGCCTCTCTCCTTGTGCTTGACCCTCGGCCTGTGACCCGGATCTGCTGCCTGTCTCCAGCCCTCTACCTTCTGCCTGTACCCTGGACTTCTTGCTTAACCTGACTAGTCTGGTGCTTTCTGCTAAACTCCTAATCGGACTTGTGCCCTTGCTACTGTTTGCTGTTTGACCCTGTCTACCCTTGGCGTTTGACTCCCGGCCTGCTCTTCAGACTCAGCCCTGCTAGATTCTTCAGCAAGACACCTCTACCTGCTGGTGGCCAGTGCTCCCTCGTGCTGTCCTCTCCCTGTCTCACCTCCAGGGGGCGGAGTGCGCTTGGGTGCAAGGGTGAACCACTCTCGGCATCTCGGCCTCGGTAAGTACTTAGCCTGATAGAGGTTGTGCCTCGTGGCGATTTGGCCAATATGGCCGACCTACTCGGAACTCCATTGGGCAGACACGCTCAAACTCCGTTACCTTTGGCTCCATAACACAATCCCGGCACCGAGGACCCCACGTGTAGCGGCCTCGCCCCCCGTCCCCCTTGTAAATAAAACGGCTGGCTTGTCTAGGGGTATGCAGGAGGAGGATGAGGTTCACTACGGCCCATGTCCTCTAGTATGTAGAGGTGAAAGCCTACACTTATGTTACCTTCGGGTCTGTGTTCTAGACGGAGCCTCTGGCCCTCCTGCAGAGGGGAAGTTTGACTGTCAGTAATGGAGCCCCACACCATAAAAAGTCCAACACTCCTTTATTCTTCTTTCACATGAACAGCATCAGTTGAACTTTTAAAACGAACAGACAGGGTGTGGATACGAGTAGGCCCAGGCACAGTGAACACTCCTATTCCTTTTTCTTGCGAATAGGCTTGGCGCATGGTCTCTGCCACCGGCCGCGAGATTGGTCGCTGCCACCGACCGGGTGAACTGTTGAGGCCCCTGCCACAGGCCTAATAGCAGGTCTCTGCCACCGACCTGAGTTGACTAGATGAACCGCTGCCACCGGTCATAGAACATGAATCACCTTCCCTGATGAATTGACCCTTGTTCGGGAAAGATATCCATCCGGACGGTCTCCAGAGGTTCACCTGGCACTGGCAATATGCTGCACCAGATCTTCGGTTGAATCCCTCCTCTGGTCCCTTACGCCTCTGGATTCAGGTGCCCAACACCTAGGGCACCCTAGGACAATCCCTCCCTTGCGGGACCCAGTGGAAGGTACTGGGCCCCAGGCCTCCGGTTGAGTACCTCACCCCAGACTGAAGGTGTCTGGGATGGAACACGAACTCCACGTGTACAGGCCAAGGGCGCCTGGACACCGATCACGGACAGCAGCCCTCAGGCTGAAGGTGCCTGGGACTCCGACCTCGTGGTGAAGATGTCCGCCCCTTTATACCCTCTCTCAGCATGCACAGCGGGTTCCCTGCCCCGCAGTACAGCTGCTGCGAGAGGCCACAAAGGGTACGGCACTGCAGTAGTGGTTCAACCCCAGCTCAGAATGACAACGCCACCTATTGAGCCGCAGGGAACTCAACACCACTGATGTCCTCACACGAATAAAACATAGCCCTGCTCTACCAATAATGCATCTGGGTCATACTACCACCCAGATGCTGACCCTAAATAGTACATACCCGCTACATGTGATTTATTTTTTTCCTTTTTAAAGTTGGGGGGGGGACGGTGCCAGATATAGGACCAGCCCCGGGTGCCAAAGCTCTAGGTACGCCCCTGCCCTGCACTGAAAATGGCCAATGGGCCATATACATTGCGGAAAAATAAATAAACCATGGGGGTTGACTTACTAAAGGCAAATACACTGTGCACTCTGCAAGAGCAGTTGCCCCAGAACTTAGAAATTGAGCAGAAGCTCTGCTGACTTGCATCATCCAATCATGTGCAAGCAAAAATGTTTTTTTTTTTTTAATTTCCTGAAGCTTTTCCTCATTTAGTAAGCTCTGGAGCAATTGCACTTGCTGAATGCACAGTCTATTTGCCATTAGTAAATCAACCCCACGGGTAAAAGTGTCTGAGCAGAGTCTGTGCTGTTTATGGCAGCCAATTGCCATTCATTTCCTGGTTTGCTATTCATATCTAAATATGACATGATTGGTTGCAATGAGTAACAGACAGTTCCTCTTTCAAATACTTTCAGTGCAATGTTCAGAATCCAACATGCAGCCATTTTGTTGGTAGACTTTGTAGAATCTGCCTTTCAGATCATTCCAAATTTTAATTTGATAGGCTTTTTTATTTTAATGTTGGCTCATGCCTTGGAACATGATGGTGGCAGGGTCACTTTAACACTTTGACCTACCTTTGGCAGTTTGCTTTATTCATTGGCATATCCAAGATCTTTTCAATATGCTTTGCATGTTCAGGAGGTAGGCGAGTATCACTACTTTGAATACATCTAACTTACCTAATACAACAATTCCGAGTCTAAACAAATTAAAAATGAACTTTTGCTTATCAGGCTACTATGAGTTTTTTTTGGGGTATTTTTTAACACCACAAATAGAATTATTATCCCCTTCTGATTAAACTGTCAAAATGAATACTTAGGTGGTAAATAATTTGTATGCTGCTGGGAATAGCATATTGGGATTGCAACATTTGACTGGACCTTTATGGGAGCAAGTGAGATAAGTAGATTGGGATAGGTGAATATGTATTCTAAAATTTAGTAAACCAGAGCAAAACAGCTGTTAACCACTTGCCCTCGAGAAAATTTACCCCCCCCCCCCTCCTGACCAGGCCATTTTTTGCGATACGGCACTGCATTACTTTAACTGTCAATAACGCGGTCGTGCAACTCTGTACCCAAATAAAATGTATGTCCTTTTTTCCCACAAGTAAAGCTCTCTTTTGTTGGTACTTGAACACCTCTGCGGTTTTTATTTTATTTTTGAAAAAAATATATATTTTTTTACTTTTTGCAATAAAACATCCAATAAAATAATGGAAAAAAAAATCAAATTTCTTCATCAATTTAGGCCGATATATATTCTGCTACATATTTTTGGTAAAAAAAATCCCAATAAGCTTATACTGATTGGTTTGCGCAAAAGTTCTACAAACTATGGGACATTTTTTTTTCTATATTATAATTGTATTATTATTATTATAATATTATCTTATCTTATCTTATATATTAAAATTTTAATTTTGTATATTTTTATACTAGTAATGGCAGCGATAAGTGACTTTTAGCGGAACTGCGATATTGTGGCCGACAAATCCGACACTAACTGACACTTTTGACACTTTTTGGGGACCAGTGGCTCTAAAACAGTGATCAAGAGGGCATGCTATAAATTATACTTTTGGAAATCATACTTGAGCCATGTAAATGTTATTACTGTGAGAGTTCCACACTTTTCTCAATTCAATTTCATCAATTGAATACAGTGATCAGTGCTAAAAAAATATGCACTGTCACTGTAGTAATGATACTGTCTGGGAAGGGGTTAACATCAGGGGCGATCAAAGGTTTAAATGTGTTCCTAGCCAGTGCTTGTGTACTGGGGGGGGGTGGGGGTGCTTTTACTAAGGGAAGGCATAGATCCATGTCCCTGCTTTGCAGGAACACATGATTAATGCCTTCCCTACTGACAGAACGGCGACCTGCCTTGTGTACTGAACAGTCGGCGGGTGCCGGCGGACATTGAGTCCACAGTACCCGCTGCTGGGCTCCCGCTGTGTGTGATCACAGTGGGAGCAAGCCGCTGGAAGTGTTGGATCACGTACTAGGTACATGATCTTGTGCAACCGTGCCAATTTGCTGCCGTATATCTAAGTTATACGGTCGGCAAGTGGTAGGTGTAAGGTGTATATGACTATATTGGGACTATATTGGGAATCTGGGCTTGTAGTCCAGTAAGCAGTCTGAGATGGCACAAAACGGGAACAGCAGACTCCGAAAGAATGGAGTGTGGCCACCAAAAGGGGGGACCAAACGAAATTAGAAATATTTTAGGAGATAATTCTCTGTTCAGTTCACATCAGTGTTAATTTTGTCAACGAAAACGTTTTCGTCAGCGGCAATTTTAAAGTGACGAAAACGGAACGAAAAGTACAGCACATTTTCGTCCTCTGACGAAAACTATGACGAAAATTTGATCCGTTTTTGTTATCGGACGACAACGAGACGAAAATGGTAAGGAGGGACGTTTAACAACTTACGGAGCTCCGCCTACTTACGCAATCCGCGCGCCCAACGACACCGTAAGAAGAGTCCGACGCCAGTGGTGAGGCGAGGCCGCCCGCGTGAGGACACAGACAGGACACAGAGAAAGCACTCCGAGTCTCCAGACAGAGTCCCGCTCCCGACTCCCGACTACTTCGACTCCACCCGCCACTCTTCTCCCACCCAGAGAGGCAGAGAAAACAGAGTACAGACATCACTCAGCACTGCAGCTGCAGCAGTCAGAGCTACACAAATTGTGGTGGTATGTACAACAGGCCTGAGGCCTCCCCCTCCCCTGACCTCACTACTAGTTAGTACAGTACTACTGCCCTTAGACGACCACTTGTTGTGTGTGTATGATGAAATTCCAGTCAGTGCTGTAGGCCTCCTCTGCTGCTCAGTGGAGTGGCACTGGCATCCATTCCAGGCCTTTTTGCAAAATATGTCTCACTGTCGATTATAGGCTATCCCCTCAGAGTCAGACCACCATCCAGGCTCCAGGCAGAATGTGTACTGTACTGACTGCATGCCATGTATTTCCTAATTTCACAGGCCTACTCTACTCAGAGACCACCGTCGAGAGAGCACTGCACTGCCACATACAGGCTCCCCCCCACCGTACAATATCCAAGACTCCAAAGTCCAAACTATTACTATACCGGAATGTCAGCTGTGATTATCACTGGTAGAAAGAGAAGAGAAGATCTATGGCTGTATTTTACATTTGATGTTAAGGACAACAAGACTCTTTGCAAACCATGTGGAGCGACACTCGCTGGTAAAAATACAACAAATTTGAAGCGTCATTTGCGGACAACTCATCCTGAAATTCATAAAAAGGTAAGCACAGCAACATGTGACAATATAAAATACATAAAATGAATAATAATTATTTTTTTTAAAGCGTCCCTGTCCCCATGAGCTGAAAACTTAAGTGGCCCCTGCATAATGCATATGTAAACGCCAGTGTTCAAATAACACATGTGAGGTATCACCACGATCACGAGCGCAATAATTCTATCATTAGAACTTCTCTATAATCTGTATTAAAGTGGAGGTCCACCCTGAAAAAATCTTTACACTAAAAATTAAAAAAAAAATAAAAAAAAAATTTAATAGAATTTTTTTTTTTTTTTTATACTCACCCTAAATGCCTGTTGCTATGCGGAAGTCCCCTAATCTGCCTCTAATGTTCCTCTTCTCCGTCCGCGGTGGGTCTCCTTCCGCTTCCTCTTCTTGTGAATGGGCCGCGCTGCCTCCTGGGAACTGTGTGTATCCCAGGAGGCAAGCCGCCCATTCACAAAGCGCCGTGCGAGTGGCGCATGTGCAGTAGGAAACGGGCAGTGAAGCCTCACGGCTTCACTGCCTGTTTCCCCTACTCAGAATGGAGGAGCCGGGACCTGCCAGCAGCGTTTGATCGCCGCGACAGGACCGACATCGTGGGCGAGTAGGACAGGTAAGTGTCCTTATTAAAAGTCAGCAGCTACACTGTTAGTAGCTGCTGACTTTTTTTTTTTTTTTTTCCTGCACCTCCGCTTTAACTCTATAACCGTTTTTTTCTTTAAGATGTAGATGTTTAGGTACAGTAGTGTAGTTTGTCGCCAATTCGCCATTATTACACAAGTCATGTTGGGTATTTACTCCGCGTAACATCATCTGATCTTTCACATTATACTAAACAATTGAGCTTTACTGTTTATTTTTATTTTTTATTCATGAAAGTGCCTTTTTTCCTAAAAAAAAATGTGTTTGAAAAACCGCTGCGCAAATACCGTGTGACATAAAATATCAACGACCTCCAGGTGTTTCTCTGCTATACATATAGTATATTATAGAGAGGCAACTTAGTTGGAGCTGACTGACTGTGTGGGTGGGGAGGGTCACTGGGGTGAGAGAGCACGTAATATCAGAATAACTAAAATTTTCCCCCCTAATTCAACCCCACAGATACTGAAAACATCAAATGATGGACCGAGTCAAGCCAGTGGCAGTGCACAACCACAGCAAACTATTTGCACTGCTCTTTTAGGTGCTTCAAAATATAAAATTGACTCTAAGGAACAACATGCCAGGGAGGAGGCCATAGCAAGATGGATTGGGCGCACCGGATTACCAGTCAGAACGATTGAAGATGAGGACTTTGTTAGCATGATGGAGACACTAGATAGGAAGCTGACTGTTCCAAAGAAAACTTAAATAAGCAATCTGATTGACAAACAGTATGAAGATGATAAACAAAAATTCAAAAAGAGAGTGGCTGCTGCTCGGAGAGTATCTATTTGCACTGATTTGTGGACCAAAAAAGGACTCTCAAGCCTCGTACACACGGCCGAGTTTCTCGTTGAAAAAAACACGTCGTTTTTTTCGACGACATCCTTGGACAAGAAACTTGTCCCGGCCGAGTGTACACACGCTCGATTCAAAGAACCCGCGGTTCTTTGAATGGAGCGTACGCGGTGACGTCATCGACTACGACGAGCATGCGCTCGTCACATTCGATGCCGTCGCCGCCATCTTGATATACCCTACCTATGCCTAGGAAGCTACCGCGCATGCGTCGAATTCATTTCGAACATGCGCGGGCTTCCCGGAGGACAGGTTAGTGTACACACACTCACTTTTCTCGTCGAGAAACAGGCTGACGAGAAACTCGAAGAGAAAATAGAGAGCAGGTTCTCTATTTTCTCGTCGAGATTACTTGTCGGTTTTCTTGACGAGAAACCATACACACGAACGAATTTCTCGGCAAGACATCTCTGCCAGCAAGTTTTTTGCTGGTTCTTGCCGAGAAACTCGGTCGTGTGTACGAGGCCTCAGCTTCATTCCTTGCCATAAGTGCATGCTACTTTTGTGTTGAACAACATAAACCTTAAAGAAGGGAGTGTGGGACTTTAAATGAGGCTGTAGACATGGTGTAGGTGGATTTCAAAAGGTACATATTTATTTATCAAAAAAAATGCATGACATATCACAAAACACAGAATTCACCTAAAAGAGACAACATGGTAGTGCATATCATTTCTGCATATTACTACACACAACAATTGCGTGCATATGTAACACAGGCATTGGAGGTACAACAGTGTATAGCCCAACGCCACATGGTGATCTGCGTTATTGGATAGATACATTGAAATAAATTTCCATATGTACAATTAACATGTGGGTAGCAAAGGCACAAAGAATAAAATTGTATGGTTCAAAACCAATAAAACCAATCATAGTCAGCAGATAAAATAGATGTTATGTCTGCGTCCCAGTTGCCCAACGCAGTTCGTGTACATGAGACACTCATCAGGGGCTGATGCTTTGGGGTATCTACAAAATATATGGTAAAGTGTGTAATTACTTGATCTGGTTATTATTGAATACATAAATGATGAGGCAGTGAAGCCCATCTGGGGTACTTACATGGAAATTGTGACTGGATTGGTGAGTGTAGAGCCACGGCCACTAGTTAAGTCTGTTGTGGGAGCTGAGGTGACAGACAGGCACACGGCCGCGGGGCATGCCACATGGTCCCCCCACACACACAGATAGCCATAGATGGTGTTCATGTTGGATTTCAAAAAATGCCCAATGGGAGTTGCAAAAGGGGGGTTCTGAAACAATGTATACAAAAGCACTGTATCAGATATGAATGCCGAATTGGTAAAGGCAAGCCCAAATGGAAAAAATGGTGAGTGTATTCACCTTATGCAGCATCCTTGAATCCCAACCAGGGGAGAAAAAGGTGGGTAAGCAACAACATAAACCTGAACACATATTGTTGGCCCTTGAACAAGTATCCCACCCACACACTGCACAGTCAATCAAATCCTGTGTGGACAAATGCTTGCAAGACTGGGACATACCAAAGAGGAAGATCCTTACAGTGATAACAGACAACGGGAGCAATATGGTGGCAGCATTTAAACAAACCACAGCAGCAGCAGAAGAACCACCCAGCTCTTGTGAGGAAGACTCCCCCATGACGGAAAGTGACTCTGAGGCTGAGACGGAAATTGATGATCTGCAGTGAGTGAGTGAGCAATTTTTATTCTTTTACATGATGATATGGTTGACACGGTGACACCAGTCAATTATCTAATGGCTATGAGGTGATTGATATGGGGGCACGGCGCTATCTGCTCTAGTCTACGGGGTGCAGTCAGTCAGTGCACCTTTTTTATTTTTCCACTATAATTTGTCTTGTGTACTGTAAAGTATTCCCATAAGATGTTAAGTGTTAAAATTGTGAGGGTGAGAGCCCCTGGCTTAGAAGAAATGTGGTTGAAATGGACACAGGACTCTCAAAGAAGCTATTTGAGAAGTTCCAGCAAAAGATTGCTGAGCAGAGAAAACTATGCTTTAAGTTTTCTCTGGATTTTGTAAGTCTGGATTGGGGCTGGAAACTTGAAGACTTCAAAGTGCATTGGGAGGGATGGAGTCTTCAGTCATGTGTCCGGGTTTTCTAGGAGCTCTGCAGGTTGAGTGTGTGGCCAGGTGCACACACTCGTTATAAGGCAGAGCTGAACATAGCTCAGTGAGAGTGGAAAAGGAGTTGGTGTTACAGCAGTTGCTGGAAGGAAGTGTGCTACTAAAAAAGAACTCAGGCAACATCCTTAAGACGTTTCTCCATGTGGGAGAGGTTCCAGGTCAGTAGACTGAGAGGGTTGGGCCAGCTGAGAGAGTCGGGGAGACTATAGCTGAGACAACTGGAAGAGAGTCTTGGGGACCAGAGGGGACTGTAAGTCTTGGAGGAGTGTGGAAGCCTGGAGTGTCAGGAGAGCCCTTTCTAGAGGCCAGGAGTGGGCCTGTGCAGCAAGGAACTGTGCCCAAGGCTGAGCGAGCCTTAAGAGCCAGGTGGATTGGCATTTTCATGTGTTGATGTTTTTGGGAGAAGAACCCCTGTGTGGGAAACCAAATGCATGTATGAACTTTACTTTCTGTTTCTTTCAATAAAAGTGTGCTACCACGCCCTTAAACCTTAGTTCCTGTTGGCTGTGAACTCACCTACAATGCATCTATCACTGAGCTAAACATCCCCCAATGTTACAAAATAATAGAATGGAACAAACATTTTCTATAGTATACTTTATGGTTATTGGGCTGTGTGTGTTCCACTTGATAGGTACCAACAGATTGACATGGACCGGACACCATGTGTGGTGCATACGTTGCAACTTGTGGTCCACGTGGTGCATAAGGAGTAGAGTTGAGCGGACACCTGGATGTTCAGGTTCGACGGGTTCGGCCGAACTTCGGAAAAAAGTTCGGGTTCGGGACCGAACTTTAACCCGAACCCGGACCCGAACCCGAACCCCATTGAAGTCAATGGGGACCCGGACTTCTAAGGACTAAAAAGGCTCTAAAAAGGTAATGGAAAGGGCTAGAGGGCTGCAAATGGCAGCAAAATGTTGTTAAGAGCATGGCAAGTGCTCTGCAAACAAATGTGGATAGGGAAATAACATAAAATAACATAAAAAAAATAAAAATAAAAAATAATAATCTTGACCTAGGAGGACGAGGTCCATATGGAGTAGGAGGTTGAGGTGGCGGTGGATGTGGCTGTGTAGGTGGAAGCGGCGGTGGAGGAGGACGAGGTAGCCAACACTGATTCAAAAATACAACAATGGCTGGGTAAGGCCGGTGATGTGTCGAATTCTGTCCCCCGTCAAATAGTGTCCACCCTGTACTGCGCTTGCTCAGTATGTAGGACAAGGGGATTTCGAAAATCTCCCAAGACGAACGGCGCCTGCGTGGTGAGTTCAGGTGAAGGCCACACCATCCGTGGTTCAAGCCGAGCCAAGTGAGGCCGTGCCCGAAGCGTGGCGATCGAACCGAGCCCGTGAGGGGCCCTGTTACTATGTGCTACCGTATGTCCACTTGGATGGTGGGGCTTGAACCTGCACTCACAGCGCAGGCGCCGTTCATCTTCGGAGATTTTGTGAATCTCCTTGTCCTCTGTACTGCGCAAGCGCTGCGCCTTCGCAGTATGGGCCGGACACAATCCGATGGCCGGACAGTTTTTGTCACAACACCGGTATACATGTCTATTCTGCACAAGGTACGGACAAGTCCTGTGGGATCCATGCCTGGTTCATTTTAATGAACGTGAGCTTGTCCACATTGGCTCTGGACAGGCGGCTGCGTTTGTCTGTGATAACGCCCCCTGCCGTGCTAAATACACGTTCAGATAATACACTGGCTACAGGGCAGGCCAGCACCTCCAAGGCATAAAGGGCAAGCTCAGGCCATGTGCCCAATTTGGAGACCCAGAAGTTAAAGGGGGCAGACCCGTCATCCAGTACGTGTAGGCCTGTGGACACATACTGCTCAACCATGTTGGTGAAATGCTGCCTCCTGCTAAGACGTTCCATCTCAGCTGGTGGTGCTGGTTGTTGTGGCGTGCTGACAAAGCTTTTCCACATTTCAGCCATGCTAACCCTGCCTTCTGAGGTGCTGCCGGTGCCCCGGCTGCGTTGGCGACCTCTTCCTCCTCCTCTGCCTTCGCCTTGTGCTTCCACCGTACGCCCGCTGTCAGGTGGAAATGCCACCAGCAGCGCGTCTACCAGCGTGCGCTTGTACTCGCGCATCTTACGATCCCGCTCCAGTGAGGGAATTAAGGACGGTACGTTGTCCTTGTAACGGGGATCCAGCAGGGTGGCCACCCAGTAATCAGCACCAGTTAAAATGTGGGCAACTTGGCGGTCATTGCGGAAACACTGCAGCGTGTAATCGCTCATGTGTGCCAGGCTGCCCAGAGGCAAAGAAAAGCTGTCCTCTGTGGGAGGTGTATCATCTGTGTCCTCTGTATCGCCCCAGCCACGCACCAGTGATGGCCACGAGCTGGTCTGGGTGCCACCCTGCTGTGAAAATGGCTCCTCCTCCTCCTCCTCCTCCTCCTCCATCATCTCCTCCTCCACCTCGTCATCCTCCAGAACTGTGCCCTTTCTGCCGGACAATTGTGTACCTGGCGTTTGTTGGTGCAGGAACCCACCCTCGTAGCCACTTGTGAAAGACTGCCCTGAAAGCCTTTGAAATGATCCCGCTTCCTCCTCCTCCTCCTCATCCTCCTGTGCCACATCCTCTTCCATCATCGCCCGAAGCGTTTTTTCAAGGAGGCATAGAACTGGGATAGTAACGCTAAGAACGGCGTCATTGGCACTGGACATGTTGGTGCAGTACTCGAAACAGCGCAACAAGGCACACAGGTCTCGCATGGAGGCCCAGTTATTGGTGGTGAAGTGGTGCTGTTCCGCAGAGCGACTCACGCGTGATTGCTGCAGCTGAAACTCCATTATCGCCTGCTGCTGCTCGCACAGTCTGGCCAGCATGTGCAAGGTGGAGTTCCACCTTGTGGGCACGTCACATATGAGGCGGTGAGCGGGAAGGCCGAAGTTATGCTGCAGCGCTGACAGGCGAGCAGCAGCAGGGTGAGAACGCCGAAAGTGTGCACACACAGCCCGCACTTTCTGCAGCAGCTCTGGCATATTGGGGTAATTTTTAAGGAACCTCTGGACCACCAAGTTCAGCACATGCGCCAGGCAAGGGATGTGCCTCAAACCGGCTAGGCCCAGAGCTGCTACGAGATTTCGCCCATTATCGCACACCATCAGGCCGGGCTTGAGGCTCACTGACAGCAACCACTCATTGGTCTGTTGTTCCATGTCCCTCCACAACTCCTGCGCGGTGTGGGGTTTTTCCCCCAAACAGGAAAGTTTTAAAACTGCCTGCTGTCGTTTACCCCTGGCTGTGCTGAAGTTGGTGGTGAAGGTGTTACGCTGACCGGATGAGGAGGCGGTAGAGGATGAGGAAGTGGAGTAGGAGGAGTTAGCAACAGGAGGCAAACTGAAGCGCCCTGCAATCCTCGGTGGTGGAAGGACATGCGCCAAACTGCTATCTGCCTCAGGCCCAGCCGCCACTGCATTTACCCAGTGTGCTGTTAGGGAGATATAACGTCCCTGACCGTGCTTACTGGTCCACGCATCCGTAGTTAGGTGGACCTTGCCACAGATGGCATTGCGCAGTGCACACCTGATTTTGTCCCCCACTTGGTTGTGCAGGGAAGGGATGGCTCGCCTGGAAAAATAGTGGCGGCTGGGCACGACGTACTGTGGGACAGCCAATGCCATCAGGCTTTTAAAACTCTGTGTCTCCACCAGACGGAATGACAGCATTTCAAAGGCCAGGAGTTTTGAAATGCTGGCATTCAGGGCCAGGGATCGCGGATGGCTAGGGGGGTACTTCCTCTTCCGCTCCAATGTTTGGGAGATAGAGAGCTGAACGCTTCCATGGGACATTGTGGAGATGGTTGGTGACCCAGGTGGTAGTGTTGCTGGCAGATCCTCTGTTTGCGGGGTGGCAGGTGCCACTGTCACTACAGAGGTGGATGAAGAGGCCGAGACTGCAGCAGAAGAGGAAGCAGGAGGAGCCAGAGACCTTTCTTGGTTTTTGAGGTGTCTACTCCACTGCAGCTCGTGCTTTGCACTTAGATGCCTGGTCATGCAGGTTGTGCTCAGGTTGAGAACGTTTATGCCTCGCCTCAGGCTCTGATTGCACAGCGTGCAAACCACTCGTGTCTTGTCATCAGCACATGACATGTTAAAGACCGATCCTTCGCTTTGACTTACCCTCTACCACCTTACCCACCCCCTTGTACCATTCTAATAAATAACGACTGACAAGGTTGTGGAGTAAAATTGGCCTTCCGGCCTATTTATTTTAACAACTTTATATGAAATAAATAACCACTTAAATAACCGTTTAAATAACATTTATAACACTTCCAATACCACTGGTGGGCTTATAGACCACCAACTCCCAACTTGGGCACTGGGACTAACATATCCCTTAGGCCTCCAGTCGCAAGACACCGACTCGGAGACGGTACACCTGGCCGCAGTGCCCTACCATTTACCCCCCTTCATGGTTAACCCTTGTTGACCAGAAGGTACTCAAAAAAACCCATACCACGTATGGGTACCACCTTTTTCTCCAGACCTTCCCCTTTTACCTCCTTTTCCAGGAACCAAACTCCGCCACAGCTCGCAAGGGGTAAAACCTTACCCTTGCGAGCAACCCCACACCCTAAGGGCCTGCTGAATTCCTTCCTGCAAACCCATGTTCCACAGGTCAATGCCCACTGCATTCAGGTGGACCCCATCTCCCCTTAGGTACCTCCACGTATCCACCTCCAATTCACGGTGGCGCACCACCAGGCCCCCGTTCCTCACAAAAAATCTCCCCACTTCCTTATTGACTTTTATCCGGGCCTTATTGACTTTTTCCACCGACCATGCCCACCGCCAGGATGTCCTGCCTACCATGTCCGACCAAATAACCACCATACCCGGGAATGTAGTGCGCAACCTTAAAAAATCAGACTTAACGTCCCGTATCAGTTGGTGCATTGATCTGGCCCCCATGTCGTTGCCTCCCGCATGTAGCACCAATACATCCGGTGCCCTCTCCCGACCAGCGAACCTCTGTATTTCCGGCATAACCCCACTCCACGTCATACCCGGCACCCCGATCCAACGGACCCGTGCTTCTCGTAAGGGAATTCCTAACTGCCGTCCATTGGGCCGAACATCGGCCCGTTTCGCCCCCCAGAACACGTACGAGTGACCCAAAATCCAAACTAGTCTGGGTTCACCACCTGAAAAACATGGAAATAACATTAGGACAACAAATTAATGGCACATTCTAAACTGCCAACGCCCAGACCCCATACAACACCTACCCAAATGCCCTTTACTCCTGTAACAGCTGAGGGCGAACATAAAGGCGAAACCTATCAGACTCCCACCTCCCAATCTTCCTCACCGCATCCGCCTGCAGTCCTGCCCTAGCCGCCTCCGTAGCTGCCCCAATGCGGAAGGAGTGAGAGGCATAACCCGTCGGGTCATACCCTGCTGCCACCAAACATTTTTTGAACACCGCTATGAATTGAAACCTTGACAACGCTGCCCCATCCCGATGCATAAGAAAAGAACCCTCTAGTCCCGGACGCATGGAACAAAAGGATTCCACCGCCCGTACAGGACAGATTGACGCCTCTGGGATGCGAAACAACTGAAGCCGCATACCTTTTCCTACTTGATCCGTTTTGGACCTGCTTACCCATATGCCCACTGAATCTCCCGAACATTCCACATCCTGCGCCAACAACCCCCCCGGAGCCATTTTGGAAGAACTGACCAGCTCTCCTACCCTCAGGGCCCCAAAAAAGGCAAGCGCGAATGCTGCCCGGAACAACTGACACTCATATTCCGAACTGCACACGGAGTGCAGCTGCAGAAACAATTTTTCCAACATTCTAAACGAGACCGGCCTGCGGCTATCAGCCGCCTTCCGACCTTTTCTGTACCCCTTCACTGCCTGCTTCACCCAAAATTCTTTAGTATGGTCCTTGCAACCCTGCCATTTGAACAGAAACGCCAAACCCGCTAGTGTACGGTCCACCGCGGACACAGAAACGCCTTGCTCCATTTTCAATGTGAGAAAATAAATCAGAGCCGCTCCCTCTTCTCCACCCCCCGGGGAAACTCCCAGCCCCCGAACAAATGACCCCCACTCCTGCCACACCTTAGCATAGGCATTCCACGTGGCCCCACTCTCCGACCGTTTAATCCACTGTGCTGCGCTGTCAAGGCAATGTCCCACATCCAGTCGGGACAGGTAACCCCTCGTTGCTCCACTGCTGGTGCCAACTCCCGGAACCTGTCCCACTGAAAACGAGACAACGCGTCAGCCAGGGTGTTATCCACCCCAGGAAGATGTACTGCGTACACAAATACATTGAACTGCAAGCAGCGCAAAACCAAATGCCTCAGCAAACGCACCACTGGCTGTGATGTGGCCGACACTTTATTCACTACCTGAACCACTCCCATGTTATCACAGTTCAGGCGCACCTTGCTATTCCGGAATGAATCCCCCCATAACTCAAACGCCACCACAATTGGGAAAAGTTCCAATAGTACCAGGTTCTTCAAGAACCCCGCTTCCTCCCACTCCTTTGGCCATGGAGCCGCACTCCATTTTCCCTGACAGAACGCCCCATACCCCGTGGAGCCAGCCGCATCTGTAAACAAGTCCAGATCGAAATTGCTAACGGGCCCCTTCATCCACAACGCCCGCCCGTTGAAGGATTCCAGGAATCCGTGCCACACTTCCAAATCCTCACGAAGCTCTCTGGTTAGGCTTACAAAATGAGTAGGAACCCGCACCCCGGCTGTCGCAGCCGACAACCTGCGGCTAAATACCCTGCCCATGGGCATTATTCTGCAAGCGAAACACAACTTACCCAATAGTGACTGCATCTGTCGCAACTGAATCTTACGACGGCCGATAACACCTCGCACCTCCTCCTTCAATGCTTCCAGCTTATCCTCCGGCAGCCGGCATTCCATCTTCTCTGAATCCAGCTCTATGCCCAGAAAAACTAAGGACGACGTGGGGCCCTCTGTCTTCTCAGGGGCCAAAGGGACCCCAAAACGGTCGGCCACGTATTGCAGCATCCCCAGCAGGACCTTGCAAACGGTAGACCCCGGCGGGCCCACACACAGAAAGTCATCCAGATAGTGGATGATCGAATTGATCCCCGACACGTCCCGGACCACCCATTCTAGGAACGAACTAAAAGTCTCAAAGAGCGCGCTAGAGATGGAGCAACCCATGGGCAAACAACGGTCCACGTAGTAAGCCCCCTCCCACATGCAGCCCAAGAAACGAAAGCTGTCCGGGTGTACTGGTAGCAACCAAAAAGCAGATTGAACATCGGCTTTTGCCAACAGCGCTCCCCGTCCACACCTACGCACCCATGTCACAGCCGCATCGAAGGAGGTGTACGATACCGTGCAGTCCTTCGGCGAAAGAGCATCATTCACCGACCCACCCCTGGCGAAAGGACAGGTGATGAATCAAGCGAAATTTTTGAGGTTCCCTCTTGGGGACAACCCCCAAGGGAGACACCACTAAATCAGGTATGGGCGCATCTGTGAACGGTCCGGCTATCCGCCCTAACTGCACCTCCTTCTCCAGCTTCTCTGAAACCACTAAAGGATGTAGCAATGCAGACTGGAGGTTCTTGGCTGCCGGGGGGACTGCAAACGGAGCGCAAGGAATTCTGAAACCACCGGCGAAACCCTCCTCTAACAACTTGGCTGCACGCCTGTCGGGATACCTATTGAGAAAGGGAAGCATCCTTTCCACCCGTATTGGCGTCGTTCCCTTTTCCCCCAGAATCCCCGGGGCGACCCCTGCCTCGCTTAAAGCATTTGGACAAGGCATGACTGCCCCCACATCCTGAACACACATGCTTGAAGCGACAGCTTGCTCCGTACTTGCACGTGCCCTCGTTGAACTGCCAGCAGTAGCCCCACCTTTTCTCGGTCGGTTGTCCTGAGGCCGCAGCACCTCCGACCCCCCCTGAAAAAACTGATTGGATGCCCGCGACACTGTCATCAGTCGCATCCACAAGTTGATGTCCTTGTGATCCCATCGCAGTCCTGGTCTCATGGCCATCCTCTGCCGGAACTGTTCGTCATACCTCAACCAGGCTACGCCACCATACGTCCTGTACGCTTCGCTAACCGCCTCCAAATAAATGAACAGCCCAGAACAATGTTCCGGGGCCTTCTGCCCTATCACACAAGCCATGATCGCAAACACTTGCAGCCAATTTGTGAAAGTACGGGGTATAAGACGATAACGCCTCTTTTCTTCGTCCTCCTTCTTGCTCTCCTCCGGCTTCACCCTATCCAGGTTGAATTTGTCCAAGGGGAGCAACGTGAAGATCTCCACGTACTCACCTTTCCACAGCTTTTCTCTGACCTCCGGCTTGAGGTGAGTTCCTAACGGTGCCTCAAAACAAATGTACATCTCATTCTTAGCGGCGACCGCCAGCCTGATCACTTCCTTGTTTTTCTCTCCCGTAGCCACTTGCCCCCCTGTTGTGGCCGCCCCCCCTTCCAATGGGGCCTGCACCTCCTCTGACACCTCTACCGCTTGCACGCCTGGGGCCCCGGTTGCATCCGAAAGCCCCACCCCTTGCGATGAACCCCCTGTTTTCCCCCAAGCCGCCGCGGGCGACCCCATGTCGCCCCCGCCCGGCTTAAAACGCCTGACCAAATCCTCCAACCCAGACCACAAGTCCTGCGTCTCCCCTGCCGCTTTTTTCCTTGACCCAATAAATCTTGTAATAAGGAACAAATGACCACCGAAGAGTGGGACTTACCAGGCTGCCTGAGACTGGGTCCACCAGCCGCCGAACTGTTCGCCATCGAAGCCAGTTGTCCCGAGTCCTCGCCACCGTCTGACCCGGACAGCTCCCCTTCAGACCTGTTGTCATCCGATCCCGCCGACACAAGCGCTGGCTGCACACCCTGCGGACGCGACCCACGTGGCAAGGGTTGTCGCGGCTGGGCCTCACGTCCCCTCGATCCCGGCACACCTGACCCACTCGCAACCTCCACCGACGGACTGCGGGTCCGCCCCCTGGCCCGGGTGTCATCCGCTCGACTTCCATCCGTCACTTTAGGCGCCAAACCCCTCACCGCACGTCCTGCTGGCACCGCCGGACCCCTGACCGCCACCGCCTCCCGGCCACTGGCCCGCGAACTGGATCCTCCACGCCGGGCCGCAACGGCTGTTCCGGGCATCCCCCGCAGCCTCGACCGCGATGTCACCGCATCTCCGACGCGCGGCAGGGGGGAGGGGCAAGAGGGCCACTCGTCTCCCCCACCGCCGAACTCCGTCCACGGCGCGGATTCCTCCCGGCCCCCCCAGCCGACACAGGCTGCGTGCGGCCAGGGGATGCGGCCGGAGGGCCCCCAACGGGTCTCCGGACGGAAGTTGAACCACTCGGGGATGCCTCCGGACTGTGCCGCTCAGGCGGCCTGGACCGCCTAGCGCGCCCCGGAGCGACCCCCCCCCCCCCGCGGCGGGCGCCGCCGCCCGCTCATCCACCACTGCAGCAACCTGCTCCTGCAGCCACTCTGCCCCCTGCGCGGCCACCGCGGCCCGCAATTGCGCTAATAGTTCAGCCACATCAGCCATGGCACCGGCTGTGAAGCTTTCTACCTCGTGAGTGAACTGGAGGAAGTGAGAAAACGTCACTTCCTCCCTGACTAACTGCGCTCCCCCTCCCCTTCTTCCCCACGGCCACCCCCCTTCTCTTAAAGGGAAACACAACCTCTGCTGGCTACTGCCTGTCTCACCTGTCATGCCGTCCCTCCGCTTATTTCCCCTTTTGTCATTGCTCCAGGACTCTCTTTGTGTGAAGAACTGCCACGCTGGGGAACTCCTTGGACCTGGCTTTGGTGTGCTCGGTCCCTTGCTGCGTTGGGCAGTAGCAGACATACTGTCTAGCTGACAGACGCTCCGCTTTTGCACCCTGCTCCCTCTTCTGCTGTGCTGGTGGCTCTGTGCGACCACCGCCTCTTCCTCCAAACTACACTGGTCACCTGCATAACGTTGATTCCATGTGGGGTCAAGGACCTCATCGTCCTCCACATCATCTTCCACCCAGTCTTCACCCCTGCCCTCCTTGTCTGTCTGCACAATTGCGAAAGCAGCAGCAGTTGGCACCTGTGTTTCGTCATCATCCGAGACGTACTGCGATGGTCCTCCCATGTACTCATCATGAAACATAAGTGGTTGGGCATCGGTGCACTCAATCTCTTCCACTTCTGGGGCAGGGCTAGGTGGATGGCCCTGGGAAACCCTGCTAACAGAGTCATCGAAAAGCAGAAGAGACTGCTGCATGATTTGGGGCTCAGACTGCTTGGCTGATTTGCAAGGGGGTGAGGTGAAAGACTGATGGACATGGGTTTCAGGTGCCAACTCTGTTCTTTCATCAGAAGAGTGGGTGGGAGACAATGTGAAGGAACCCGAGGCACTGTCAGCAACCCAATCTACTATCGCCTGTACTTGTCCTGGCCTAAACATTCGTACAGCCTCATTAGGCGCGACAAAATACCGCCGCAGGCTCGGTCGCCTACTCGCACCTGAGGAAGGTGTTTCACTTGTGCGTGTATCTGGCACAGATCCACCACGTCCTCTCCCTGCAACAGGAGCTCCACCAGCAGCACCACGACCGTGGCCACCACGTCCCTTTGACCTTCTCCTCATATTTTCAAAATTTTAGATCTTGCCCTAAATGGGTGTTTTTGGAAGCGCAGAACACAACCAAAGTACGTAACCGCTGAATCGCACAGCTACAGAACTGCAGAAAATGCTATTCAAAAAAAATGTTGTTTTTTTAGTATAGCACAGTAGGAGAAAACTATATAGAAATTGTTTATTTCACACACCTCAAAATATGTATAACACACTGCAAACTTTTTTTTGTGCCCCTAAATGCCGTTTTTTTGGAAGAGCAGAACACACTCACAGTACGTAACCGCTGAATCGCACAGCTACAGAACTGCAGAAAATGCTATTCAAAAAAAATGTTGTTTTGTTAGTATAGCAACTTAGGAGAAAACTATAAAGAAATTGTTTATTTCACACACCTCAAAATATGTATAACACACTGCAAACTTTTTTTTGTGCCCCTAAACTGCGTTTTTTGCAAGCGTACAATAAAGTGCAAATTATTGTATAACACACTGCAAACTTTTTTTTTTGCCCTAAACGGGTCTTTTTTTGCACGAGCAAAATAAAATGCTTTCTTTTTTTTTTTTGCCCTATGGGTCTTTTGGAAAAGAGCACAATAAAGTGCCTTTTTTTTTCCCCTAAAAGTTAGATTTTCTCTGACACTGGGCTCATGGCAGTGTAAAAAGACTGCACTGCAACACAAATAGGTAAACCTATGCAGATCGCTGATTTTAATCTCTGAATCTGGACTCCTATATAATATTCTCTCTCCCTGAAAGCACCAACACAGGAACCTGGCCCTACACTACACTATCTCTCTATCTTTTCCCTCAGATTGTAGAATCAGGACTACCTCATCTATCTTTCTATCTCTCCCTAAAAGCAGCAGCAGCAGACTAGATCCTCTCCCTATCTATTCTGAAGCAGAGTGACATGTGTGCTGTGTGCCTCTAGCTTATATAGAAGCTGGCTCACATGTTGCACTGACCAATCACAGCCATGCCATTAGTAGGCATGGCTATGATGGCCTCTAAGGGCACACCAGCTAATCAAAAGGTGATTGGCTGGCCCCTGAAGCATTTCTAAATGCGTTATTAGATTGCCGAACCCGAACCCGGACTTTTGGGCAAAGTCCGGGTTCGGGTTCGTGTTCGGGAAAAAGCTAAAGTTCGGTACGGACCCGAACTTTACAGTTCGGGTTCGCTCAACACTAATAAGGAGGCAAGTGTGAAGAGAATACTGGATAAAGCAAGATCAATAGTGCACCTCTTCCGCAAGTCTTCAGTTGCAACACAGAAGCTATTGGAGCATTGTGGCCTTATTCTTTTAAATGACTGCCTCACACGCTGGTCAAGTACATTCAACATGATCGCAAGACTCCTCAAACTGAAAGAGTCAGTCTGCCAAATTGCAAACAGCATGGGATGGGACAGCTTGCTCCCTAGTGAATGGCAAAAGGTCACATCATTGCATGACCTACTGCTGCCTTTTGCAGAACATACCAAAACCCTCCAGAGTGACACCATGTCCATGTCCCTGGCTGTTCCTGCCCTCTTTGATCTGCTTAGCCATCTTGAGGACTTTAAACAGAACACTAGCTACCAAGACCTTGCCACAATTGCACAGAAAATGAAAGGGAGTGTCAACCAACGTTTTGCTTCATTCTTAGATCCAACTGACGAAATGTTCTCTCCACTTGCAGCAGCTGCTTGTTTTGTCAACCCTATCGTCTGTGAAACCCTTGTTGATGTGGCGGATGAGAAAATTCAAGAACTGCTTAAAAAGGCAGAGGAGTATGCTGCAAGAAAATCCACATTGCCACACACACCCCTTGAGGAATTGTCTGACGATGATGTGGTAGAAGAACTATCGCAGGAAGTCGAAGAAGCACCGCCACCGGCATCCACATCTAAGCAACCAGTCTTTCGGTTTCTTTCTAAATGCCGCAGAAGACCCAAGCAGAGGATCTCCCCAAACAGCATAGAGCAGCCATTCAGAAAATATAACGAAGAGCTTTTGCACCAAGTTGCCATCAGTGAGGAGTACACCACCGCAACAGATTTTTGGCTGTCAAAGAGTGACACTTTGTATCACCAGCTAAAACCTTTTGCGTTAGACCTGCTGGCTATGGCAGCTTCTCAAGCCTTTGCAGAGAGGGTATTCAGTGTTACAGGTGACCTCTCTAGAGGTCGGCGGAATAGAGCAAGTGTCATGTTGGCACGAAGTGCTTTCCTTAAAATGAATCGAAACAAATAGGAGTGTTTTATTATTCTCTTCAAGTATTTCTATTTACAGAAGCATAACTAATACTTGTGGGTTCTGCTAATTGTGATAGGATAGGAAGAATCAGTAGTTCAACAGTTTTAATTGTCAGTCAAATTCATAGGAAAAATGCACAGGCTCAATGCCATGCCATTAGTATGTGTATTCTGGAACAATAACAAGTCAACCACCACTTTTTATCAGCCAACTTGTTGACTGACAATGTACCCTCTCTCTTAGCATTGACAAATTTGACAATATAGGTAAATATCACACTAATGAAAGAAAAATAGATCAGTAAAAGGTAATGGACGGTCAAAAAGGGCAACCGTCTTTTCCTTTAGTGTGATATTTACCTCTATTTTGTCATTGTGAAACTGGATGCTGAGAGAGAGAGGACTGGAGTTGATAAAAAGTGGTGACTGTTAGAATCCAGTAAATCCACGCACTAATGGCATTATTGTAGACTTTGCACTTTTTCTTTGAATGTATCTGAGAATTAGGCCCCTTTCACACTGAGGCGTTGAAAAAACGCTCAAAAATTATGGGATTTTGTACCTCGATTTTACCGCGATCGCGCTAAAAATAGCGCTAACGCGTATGCGTTTTTACCGCGTTCGCGCTAAAAATAGCGCGAACGCGGTAAAAACGCGGTAAAAACGCATACGCGTTAGCGCTATTTATTTAAATAACGCTTATGCCTATGCGTTTTTACCGCAGTTCCCATTCATTTCAATGGAGATAGGCGTTTTTACAGCGCTATTTTATGCGCCCTAAAGTTGCTCTAAAAAAGCGGTTTGCAGGATTTTTTCCAACGCCCAGCCAGCATAACGCCTCAGTGTGAAAGCCCTCAGGGCTTTCACATTGAGAATGCTGGGGCAGGATAATTTCAGGCGTTATTACAGCGCTATTTTTAGCGCGAAAACGCGGTAAAAACGCCTCAGTGTGAAAGGGGCCTTAGAACTGTTGAAATAATAAACTGACAGTAAACTTATTCTTATTGTAGAAATAAGCATTACCCTCAAGTATTGGTTTGTTTGTTATGCTGTCACAGCATAGTCGGGAGTCGGACTCGGGAGTGCTCTCTCTGTGCCTGTGCCACTGCCAGACAGGCACCAGGCAGTAAGTAAGTAACAGTGCCTGTGCAGTGTTCTGCTGTCTGTGCTTGGTTGGTCATGTACATGTACAGCTATGGCCAAAATGACACCAAAATAATTTTGACAATGTCTGCTAGTGCTGATTCAGTGTTTTAGATCTTTTTTGTGTCAGTCTCAGATGTATCTGGGATACAATGATCTGACATTTGTGTCAGATCATTGTATCCGGTAAAAGCATTGCATAAGTGTCAAATGCTTTTATTGACATTAATTTTATGCATTGCAAATGCAAAGAGTCAATATTTGCACTGCAGTCACAGTGTTGACTTGAGTTAGTTGACCCTTCTTTTTAAAGACCTCTGCTCTGCTGCAATTTGCCCTGGGCCTGACAATCGTGGTGGCATGTTGTCATTGTCAATCAAGTTCAACTTGTCAGAACTTGTGTTTTTTTTTGGGGGTTCCCTTTCCCTCACCCTCATCACCAGCCTCTTGAGGTTGGATTGACCATGACCACCAGTCCACCACAAGTTCAACTTGTTACTTCTCAAAGGGATTAAGGTCTAGTTTCCCTGGCCATGGACCCAAAATAAAAATGTTTTGTTCCCAGTACCGCTTACTTACTAGTACTACTTATCAATTTTGCCTTATGGTAAGGAGCCCCATCATGCTGGAAAAGACATGTTGTTCTGTTCATCACCAAACTGTTCTTAGATGGTTAGGATTAGGACTTAGGAGAAGTTGTTCTCGGAGTCTGAGTATGTTTTTGTACCATTTATTCATGGCTGTGTTCTTCTTAGGCAAAATTGTGAGTGGGCCCACCACACCGCACACTCCCTTGGCTGAGAAGAAGCAGCAGAGCCAACCGCGCACACATGAATGTCACGCAAAGTGTTCCTATTTTTTTGGGGAGGTATTTTATCCTTTTATTAAAACAGCAATATTCTTGACGAAACGTTTTTACTTAAATAAAGACGTTATATAACGACTAAATCTGTGTCTCTGTAGTGCATGTTCAAACCTAACCATTAAAAAACAACATATTTGATTTCTCACTCCAGCAGCAGTTACTATATTATAATGAGTTTGGATATGGTAGAGAAATGCTTAAATGATGCATTACAATTACAATTTAACTACACCCATTAGATTTTAGACAACTAAAAGGAGTTTTAGTCGACTAAAACTCGACTAAAATGAATTGGAGTTTTAGTCGACTAAATACGACTAAAACTAAAACTTTTGCAGAAGACTAAAATGGGACTAAAACTAAAATGCCATTTTAGTCCTGAGACTAATGCCCCATACACACGATCATTTTTCATGCCGTTAAAACTGCCATTTTAAAAAATGGCCCTGAAAAAATGATCGTGTGTATGCTCCAGAGCATTTTTAACGACGTGAAAAACGGCCATTAAAAATTCCGGACATGCTCTCTTTTTTCACGTCGTTTTTCATGTCGTTTTTTTTAACGACGTGAAAAACGATAGTGTGTATGCTTTCACGACGTGAAAAAAAACGCGCATGCTCAGAAGCAACTATGAGACGGGAGCGCTCGTTTTGGTAAAGCTAATGTTGGAAATGGAGATAGCACATTCGTCACGGTGGAATTAATAGCATCGTTTTAATGCTGCGCATTCCGTTCTTCTTTTGATAATGCTTTAAAATTACCCTCTTTTGATAATGACATTGAGAGTTATGCCAAACTTGTTTCTAAAGTAATTCCAAATTGCTCTAATGATTGTAAAATATTATTTATAAGCTGCACCTCCCTCCTAAATAATACTAATAATAATAAAATAATGTAATTCTCCTTTTTTCTTTAAATTATATTTTACTATTGTGTTTTTTTTGTGGCTTTTTTTTTATTATTTTGGCTTAAATTATTTGGCCTCAGGGAGGTTTGTGTCCCCTGATAATAACAATAATATAATTTGAGATGTCCCTGCCTGCTCCCTAGCAAACTCTCTTTTGAAATACAAATCACATAGTCAAGTTTTTTAAGGGCACTAAAAATTTTTTTATTTCAGAACATTAACAAATTAAAGTGGAAAGCAGCACTGGAGAGCCCGCTTGCATTTGTGCATCCCTTTGACCCCACAACAACCATCCAAGATGTCAAAACCAAAATAGAGATTAGATCCCCAAAAAAAAGGAGCCCAATCTTGTCTTGAGCTCCCAGAGGTCAGGAGCCACAGCAGATAAGTCCTATATGTCCCCAGTCTGTGGTACTACAGCAGGCATTATTTTCTCCTCTTCCTTGTAGCCTTCTCTCCAGCCTTCTCTGCAGCCTTGGTTGGTTTCTTCCTTGGAGGCTGGGGATCAGGAGGAGAGGTTGTGGCAGGAGGAGTAGTAGGAGGAGGAGGAGGAGGTGGAGGAGTAGGGACAACCTCCGTTATGTCCGTGTACCTAGTGAGTTCACCCAGCACTCCCTTATTGATGACTTTCAATAGCAGGGTCTCACTGTAAATTTTTTGCCGCAACTCCATTTGCCCTAGTTTGTGGGCGAGGACTGCGGCAAATCCCTCATCAACAGGGGGTGCCTCTCTGAGGGCCGCTGTTGCCTCTCTGAGGAAGGCCCTGGTTTCCTCCTCCACCTGCCTACCTCTCCTTGGCCCTCATGGTTTAACTACCAGGGGAGGCATCTGGGCTCTTGTGCTGGGCCCAGCCTCCTCCTGGGTGCCACTGGGCCCTGCCTCCTCCTGATCCCCAACATCACCCTCTTCCTGGCTCTACTCTGGCTGTAAAAAAAGAAAGGGACATTATTTATTTTGCCACATCATCATTCACAGACATTGTTCACCTCTAGACATTGTTGAAATCAATGCCAAAAGTTAGGTCATTTTCATTGATTCCGCATCCTGGTTTTGTTGTCTTGTGCACATAAAATTAGGCCACTACTGTATCTTGCTCTTCACAAACTTTATTGGTAGAAGTGTACATACCTTTAACAATACTAACATCTATTTAAATTCTACAATTTTGTAAGATATAAATATAGATATCAATACTTTACCTGGCTCCATATCTCCAAATCTGCCTCCTCAAGGCCCTGATCTTGATCCTCAGAGGAAGCCAGAGCAGGGTTGACAGGAAGGCTGGAGGACTGGCTGCAGGGAAGGCTGGAGGGTTGGGTACAAGGAAGGCTGGATTGACCTCTGGGGGGAAGGGTGGAGAGAGATTCCCGCACTTCCAGCTGGTCATCCAGAAAAGCAAGCTTACTGTAGTACCACAGACTGGGTTTATAAACCTTATCTGCTGGTGCACCTGACCTCTGGGACCTCAGGACCGAAGTCCTCTGGGTCCTGTATGTCCCTCTGATGGTCGCAATTTTGGTTTTGACATCTTGGAGAGTTGTTGTGGGTATCTTTGTTTGCACAAATGCAAGCAGGCTCTCCAGTGCTGCTTTCCTGGCGTCTTTATTTTTATTAGCGCCACTTTTTGTTTGCCATAATATAGGGAGCTCTTGCCATTTGTCGATGAACTCCCCCATGAAGTCTGGGTTTTTAAAAGTATTCATGATATCTGTAAAAGCGAGAAACCAAAAAAAATATATATTTCAGGCAACATTCCTCAACTGTGCATTGTCTACATATTTTGAGCACACAAATCTCCTCGTCTGATGAACCTCAAAAAGTAAAATTGTTAGGTACCTTCGTCACGACGTTCGTTGCTAACTCCCTCTCCCGACAAATGAACGTATTTCCCAGACATGGATCTTCACTTGATATACACAGCGCATGCGTGAAACTCCGCACGCTTTCCCCGCCCCTGACGTTCGATATTGTACTTTCCCCGCCCCTTCTCGCTCGTAGTGCTGAACAAAACATGGCGGAGACACAGGTGGCTGAGATTACCTCTACAGAGGATGAAATTCCAGAGGAGCCAAATCAAGACCCAGGAGATATAAGGCATCCAACATGTCATTCGAGGAAATGGTGGAGATGGTCGCCATTTTAAAGAAGGAGGATTATGATGCCAAGCATGGTCCGTATAAAATGCCTAATCTGGTCAAGTCCAGAATTATGGGCAAAGTGGTCAAAAGTCTTCACAAAAAATTTGGGGTGTGCAGAACGAAGGAACAGCTCAGAAAACGATGGTCTGATCTGAAGTTGCGGGAGGCCGACCAATATAAAAGAATCAAGAAAGTTATAGTAAAAAGTAAGTAATTTTTTTTTAGTTTCCATGGTACATATTATTTTCTGGTATTCTGTCGTGTATTTTTAACTTTCATATAGTACACTGAAAGATACCATCTTTCAGGTTCGTCCGCACAGTAAACGGACGTATTAAACCTCTTTCTCCGTACAGTTCCTCAAACAATGTTTTAGGATCATCCAGTGTGAACACCCATGTATTTTGGTTTATTTGGGGGAGTAAATTTGGGCCTCACTTATTTTTTTTTGGTGCTAATCCAAAGGACATTTGTTCATTAGAAAAAACGATATGGATGTTAATGTTAAGGGAGTGAATGCTCAGCAGCTGATGAAACATCTGAACGCAGTAGTACAAGTGTGGGCCTAAAGCCAAAAAGCTTGAGGGTGTCACACACAGGTGATCCTGTGTAGATACTTTGGGGTGTTACAATGTGTCAAATTTGTGTTCAAAATGTATATGCTCTGGTTTTGGCTATGTATCCAATCATTTGTCCCGGTTGGCACAGGGGGTAAAATTTAAAATGGAGCATGCTTCAAAAGAATGATTACAAAGTATTTTTTCATGTTTCTTATTTTAGCAAAATTGAGTTGCTACTAATGAAACTATTCCTTTTATTTCAATCTCCCTAGGGATTCGAAAAGCTACCTCAGATGAGACGAGAATTGCAACACCTACAACAATACCCCCAGAACCCCAGGATGGAGAGGAATGTGATGTTGTGGAAGTGGAAAGTGGCACCACCACAGGTCAGAGAGAAACCAGACACATGCATGTTAAATAGATGTAGGCCTACATATTCTATCCTACATATTTATTTTTACATTTAGGTGCAGTTCTGGCCGAAGACCCCAATAAGTTGACACATCACAGTGCCCAGATCCTGATCCAATACCTGATGGTCTGCTGTCGTGACCTCGAAAAAATTAAGGGAGACTTGCTAGAGATCAGGGCAAATACAAAGCGGGTGGAGGAAAGGCTCCAAAATATCATGGCTGTGCTTGGGCGTGTCTAATGTTTTTACACCAAATAACGTTTTACTTGCAGAGTTTTATAAGTATTTTTGTTATTTTACCCTTTAATGACTAGCACATGTTTAGCTTTTTCAAAATTTTGACGAATATAGTTTGTTTATGCATGGCTGGTCATGCGTTTTAATACACCCGAAATTTAGGGAACATCCACATTTCTAAGGAAGTTTCCCACCTAAAAAAAGAAATAAAGGTATTTTTACATAACAAATAATTGTGGCTTCATTATGTAAATGTGGTGCTGAGTGAACTAATCAATGTTTGGTGTTTACACTGACAATGAAGGCTAATTAAGATTGTTTAATCCACATGGCAAAACAAGTGCACTAGGTAAACCTACCAGAAACATCAAACATTATACAATAAAAAATCCAAACCAATCTTTACTCCAGAAAAAGTTTTATTTTTTTGGTATAAAATTATTAAAGATTGTCTGGCATTTCAATGGCCCCCCTACCCATAAAATAGTCCACATATTGGTTACGGACCTCACGTCCGGTTGGGGGGGCCAAGCCAGGACGGCCAGATTCCAGGGCCACCAAAGTTTCTGCATTGATTAAAGAGGCCTCAGGCCCACTCAAAGATATATAACTCGTTGAATGCACCCTTAGGAAATTATGCAGCACACAGCACGTCATAACCACATGGTTCCATTTGTATGGGGCAAGGTGGATGGAGGTAAGGAAGAGGCAAAATCGGCTGGCCATGATCCCAAACGCATTTTCCACCACCCTTCTGGCTCTGGCCAGCCGATAATTGAACACCCTCCTCTCAGGGGTGAGGGTGCATTGCGGGAATGGCCTCATCAAATGGGGTCCCAGGCCAAACGCCTCATCCGCCACAAAGACAAAAGGTAGTCCCTCCACATTCTGCTCCGCTGGTGGCAAGGCCAGCAGATCCAAAAGGAGCCGTTCCCCAAACTCCGTCTGGGCAAAAACTCCTCCATCAGACATCCTGCCATTCTTGCCAACGTCCACATAGAGGAACTCGTAGGTGGCCGACACCACTGCCATCATCACGACGCTGTGGAATCCCTTATAATTATAATAAAAGGATCCCGAATGGGGTGGTGGGACGACCCGAACATGTTTGCCATCGATGGCTCCTCCACAGTTCGGAAAGTTCCATCGCTGGGCAAACTCGGAAGCCACATTCTGCCATTCATGTGGCGAAGAAGGGAACTGTGGAATTAAAGAAATAATAAATTAATACTTGGAGCCAGAAACATTGAAAGCTGATTTCATACACACATTCATGGCCAACATTGGTAGAAACTGTTCAAAACATAAAAAATTGGAAGCAACAAAAAACAAACAAACCAAAAAATTATGGGGGGGGGGGTTGAAGATGAGTTGGCAATATCACACATGAAGGCTGTAGCACTCTGTATTGAAGTTAACAAAAATGAAACATTCCTAGGCAAAATTTAGGGTGCGTTTTGGGTAAAGCACTACGATGGAACATAGAATAAAAAACATGGAAATGACTAGGCAAGGTAGGTATGGCCCCAGGATAGCATGCTGGAGAGGTTAGGTAAGCCAAATTTACAGGTAGGCCTCAAACCCCAAACTTTAAATAATAAAACATGGGGAGAAAGGGGACATTCCCTGCAGCTAAGAATCATGTGAATTAGGGACTGCAAATAAAGCAAATTAAAAATATCCAAAAATAAAAACCATACAATGTGAATTTTTGAAGAAGAACACTTACCTTAATATAGTCCTCCTGCAAAACTTGAAGGATGGCAGAACAAGTCTCTGGTATAATGATCCCCAGAGCCTGGGGGGATATGCCTGTGGAGAACTTAAGGTCCTGCAGGCTTCTCCCAGTAGCCAGGTATCACAACGTGGCGATGAGCCTCTGCTCAGCACTGATGGCTTCCCGCATAACGGTGTCCTGCCTGGTAATATAGGGGGACACCAAAGCCAACAGCTGCTGAAATACGGGGTCAGACATCCTGAGAAAATTCCTGAAATCATCAGGATTATTCTCCCTGATCTCCCGCAACAAAGGCATGTGACAGAATTGGTGCCGCTGGAGCAACCAATTCTTGGTCCATGAACTCCTCCTGACCCTGCTCATGGCATGGAGTCGGGATACAGCATGAACCCCTGCACCAACTACAGCACGAACTCTACGACGAGTACGTAGCCGCAACATGGCTAGATAACGGTCGGCTCAACAGAACGAACTAGAAGAACGCACGGAAGAACAGCAAGGCCTATGAAGAACAAGCTGAAAAACACGAACGTGCAGAGCAGGCCGCACTGAATAAACAGATACGAACTGACTACAAGCAGTGCTAAACAGATACGAACCCACAGGCGCAAACTGAACTCCCGAAAACGATCTTCAAAGCACGAAGACTGAAAAGCGCGAATCGTCTCTCACCAAACTTTTACTAACACGCGGAAACACGGAATTAGCAAAAGCGTCCCAAAGGGTGGCGTCATTCGAACGGAACTTCCCCTTTATAGTGCCGTCGTACGTGTTGAACGTCACTGCGCTTTGCTTGATCGTTTTTTTTTTAATGATGGTGTGTACGCAAGGCAGGCTTGAGAGGAAACATGAAAAAAAACCGAGGAGAAAAACGTCGGTTTAAAAAATGACATTAAAAACGATCGTGTGTACGGGGCATAAGACTAAAACTAAAACAAAATTTGCTGCCAAAATTAACACTGGTTCACATTAATGTATTTCAGCTGTGCTGATTGGCTGGAGTTATACTGTCATGTTGCAAGGACAGATTGGAGACTGAAATGGAAAACTTATTGCTTGCTGTTAGGCAGCATTGGCAGACACATGAGGTCTTGTATGAGCTGTTAGATTCCCATACAGCAGAATAGTATGAATAATAAATGACCTTACTGCACTATCCATTTAATGTTAGAGGTTGTAAGCCTCAGACATGAAATATGAACAAAGCATATCCTTCTATAGTGTGCACTTGCCTCAATTAAGTGCACTTTCACACTAAGGCATCGGCGGTAAAGCGCAGCTATTTTTAGCGGCACTTTACCATCGTTTTTGCAGCGCTATACGGCCGCTAGCGGGGCGCTTTTAACCCCCGCTAGCAGCCTAAAAAGGGTTAAACTGCCCGCAAAGCGCCACTGCAGCGGCGCTTTGCCGACGGTTTGGCAGTGCTGCCCATTGATTTCAATGGGCAGGGGCTCTTTAGGAGTGGTGTATACACCGCTCCTACAGCGCCTCAAAGATGCGGCTAGAGGGACTTTTTTTACCATCCTGCCAGCGCACCACTCCAGTGTGAAAGCATTCGGGCTTTCAGATTAGAGTGAAAGGAGCGGCTCTTTCAAGGCGCTATTTTTAGCGCTATAGCGCCTGCAAAGTGCCTCAGTGTGAAAGCAGCCTAAAGGGTTGATTTATAAAAACTGGAAAGTGCAAAATCTGGTGAAGCTGTGCATGGTAGTCAATCGGCTTCTAACTTCAGCTTGCTCAATTAACAATAAACCTGAAAGCTGATTGGGTTCTATGCAGAGCTGCACCAGATTTTGCACTCTTCAGTTTCAGTAAATCAACCCCTAAGTGCCATTTCTGTCTGCTGCTTTGTTTCTCTGCTACCAGCGTGAGTCAATTCTGACAAGTTTTCCTGACACCAAAAAACACATGGTGACGGAGAGAGACCTCCAGCCGATTGACAGCCTCAGCTCTGTTTCTATGTGATGTGTGGAGGGGGGTGTGTCTCTTCCCTCCAATCAACTCTCAGAGCTCTCCTCGCTAAGCTCTGCAGAATGTAACTTCAGCTCTCCACCCCCTGTTTCCTAGAAGCTCACACAAGCTTTCGAAATTCAGCACTTTGAATGGATGGAGAGAAGAGAACACTGCAGATAAACATGTACAACTTATGTAGTAGAATATGTTTAAGCTCTGTGTATCATCTGAGGCCAGTCATGTCACTGGGTATATGTAAGAGTTTACAGCCACTTTAATGTTATTTGATGATGGGTAATGCTTCCCGGGTTTGGTGAATCTTGTTTGAAGTTTGACAAACCCCAATTTAGAAGTGAATCCCATTAGGTTTACGAGGACAAATCTTGTTGCTAATTTCTGGCTATCTAATTCTAACTACTGTCCTAAAAGGTATGTGAGCTGGGCACTGCCATTTGGGACACGTACCAATGCAGAAAAGTTTTAAAAAAATACAGTGGCATAGTGCAGTGGCATTAGGGTCTGTTGATGCAGCTTTGGGGGCAACCTTGAAAATACGTAAATTCATTAACCGCTTGCCGACCGCCGCACAAACTTATACGTTGGCAGAAAGGCACGGCTGCGCAAATGGATGTATATATACACGTCCCCTTTAAATTGCCGCCGTGTGGTCATGCGCGCCGCCGCCGACCCTGCCCGCAGGACCCACGGACTCGATGTCCGCCGGTGTCCCGCGATTGTGTCACGGAGCTGAAGAACGGGGAGATGTTAGTGTAAACACAACATCTCCCCGTTCTGCCAAGTGACACTGTCACTGATCGTGTTCCCTGTCATCGGGAACAGCGATCAGTGACGTGTCACGGCAAGCCACGTCCCCTAACAGAAGCACTCCCTAGTTCACACTTAACCACCTTCAGCGCCCCCTACAGGTTAACCCCTTCACTGCCAGTGTAATTTTTACAGTAATCAGTGCATTTTTATAGCACTGATCGCTGTAAAAATGACAATGGTCCCAAAATGGTAATATGAAAATAAGGGGATGGGGGGGAAGCACTCACATTGCCACATCCAAAAATTGGGAAATATATTAGGTACTCAAAGAGCGAAAAATAGGACTTTGTAGGCAACACACAGAACATATGGTACAAAAATAATTTTATTATCACAGAAATGTTAAACAAAGATTAAAAGACCATACAGTGTATATAAAGTGACAGTGGAAAGTCCCTTGAACGTCAAAAGTGTCCGATGTGTCCGCCATAATGTCGCAGTCACGATAAAAATCGCTGATCGCCACCCTTACTAGTAAAAAATTAATTATTAATAAAAATGCCATAAAACTATCCCCTATTTTGTAAACACTATAACTTTTGCGCAAACCAATCAATAAACGCTTATTGCAATTTTTTTTTACCAAAAATATGTAGAAGAATATGTATCGGCCTAAACTGAGTAAAAAAAATGTTTTTTATATATTTTTTGGGGATATTTATTATAGCAAAAAGTAAAAAATATTGCATTTTTTTCAAAATTGTCGCTATATTTTTGTTTATAGCGCAAAAAATAAAAACCGCAGAGGTCATCAAATACCACCAAAATAAAGCTCTATTTGTGGGAAAAAAGGGACATCAATTTTGTTTGGAAAACCCCACGTCTCACGACCGCGCAATTGTCAGTTAAAGCAACGCAGTGCCGAATCGCAAAAAGTGTCCTGGTCTTTGACCAGCCAAATGGTCCGGGGCTGAAGTGGTTAAATAATAAGTTACATTTCAGGGCATATACAAAAGTTATTGCCGACTGAATGGATGAGACTAGTTCAGGTCCACATCCCTAATACATAGTGTGAAAAACAAGTTCCTCAAAGGTGGGACTTTAACGAACCATGAACAGTGATTATTCTTGTAAAATTACAAATTTATTGTTACACAAAATGTTATTGCACAGTACAAAAAGTGGGATAAAATCAAACACATGGTGAAAATGACAAGAAAGGACAAACAACTGGAATAACCCAAATATCAATAACCCAAATATCATAAGCAGCTACTATAATAATACAAAATATATCCAAAAATATGTCAAAGTACTAATACTCAAACATTAGCAGTGCTAGTGCAAAAATAGCAAGAAATGAAAACAATATATTTAAAATCAAGTCCACTTATGAAAAAATGGTAAACCACTTAGATATTGCACATTAGTGTGAGTCCATTAAAAAGCAGAAGAGTAAAAAGTAAGAGTATCCACGCGTTTCAACAATTGAGGTAGAAGTCTTCTTCAGGGACAATGGGCTGAAGAGTTCCGGATGTGTACATTTAATCTACAATAGTAATATACACATAATTACAAACAAAATCAGAAATGCCACAAAGTTCATACATTATTTTGATCATATTTGAAAACATTTACAGACATAAACAAGAAGCATGAGAATAAATAAATTACCAGAGCTGAAAATACTGACCCCATATGTTGTATGTTGCTCCTCCTGAGCTTGTCCAATCTTCTCACTCAGTATCTTCCTCAAGCGTCACCCCCGCGTCCCTGCTGGGTCCCTAGCTTGGCACTCACAGATTCTCCTCAAGCATCACCCCACTGGCCTGCTTGGTCCTTGGCTTGGCACACAATAATGCTCTGCAAGCGTCACCTCCACTGGCTGGGTCCCTGGCTTGGCACTTGCTGAAGTTTCCCAATTCTTCACCGTCCCATCTACTGGTGGGTATACTGCTCTGGTACTTGCTTCTGCTACTCCCGTTGGTCCCCGGTAACAAGGTGGTTGGTCCCTCTACCTCCGACCACAACTGCAAGCCCGCAGTCCCAACCCTACGCTGCTCTCTTGCTTCTGGAGCCTCAGGCAGCCTAGCAGCCAGATATCCCCGGGATTTGCCTCAGGCTTCTGGCCTAGCAGCCCGGGGCAGCATAACACAAGTCCACCCAGGCAGCCGTCCAGGTGGCACAGAACCCTGATCACCTGACTCCACCCAAATAAATAGGCTCTCCCAGCAGGCCAGGGGACCCAAGAAAACCCCTGCCCATTGGCTGAGACACCCCATTCATTACTAATCTGTCCTTGCAATGCCCTTGTCTTATCTAATATCACCAGATACCCTGCCATCTAGTGACAGAAGAGAAAAGTGCAGCAATTCCAGAATGATTCTGAAGTCAATTGCCCTCCTAGCAATTGGCCAAGACAACTATCACTTGGCAAATAAATGTATTAGCAACCCTGCCTAAACATCAGGGTGCTACAAGTAAATCAACCCCTTAGTGTCCGATTTGTCTGCCGCAATGTTACAGTCCTGCTATAAGTTGCTGATTGCCGCCATTACTAGTAAATACAATTTTCTTAAATCTAGCCAATAGTTTGTACATGCTATATCTTTTGTGCAAACCAATCAATATACGCTTATTGTGAATTTTTTACCAAAAACATGTAGCAGAATACATATTAGCCTAAATTTATGAAAAAATTAGATTTTTTACATTACTTTTATTGGATGTGTTTTATAGCAGAAAGTAAGAAATATAGGAGGTTATTTACAAAAGGCAAATCCACTTTGCACTACAAGTGCACTTGTAAGTGCACTGAAAGTGTACTTGTATGTGCAGTCAATGTAGATCTGAGGGGTAGATCTGAAATGAGGGAAGCTCTGCTGATTTTATCATCCCATCATGTGCAAGCTAAAATTATATTTTTTATTTTCCTTGAATGTTCCCCTCAGATCTACAGCGACTGCACTTCCAAGTGCACTGCAAGTGCCCTTTCACTTGTAGTGCAAAGTGGATTTGCCTTTCGTAAATCACTGACTTCTTCTGCAAATGCTATTTGCCTGGCTATCATGCTTGCTTGTTACAGATCACTTTGAGTCAATGACCTGAAATAAGTATGGAGATAAGAACATCTGGCTTTTGTAACCTGCATACTTGCTCCATGCTGAAGACTCAAAGTGCCCAGCCAGGGATCCAGCATTTTCAGAAAAAAAGCCCCATACACACTATCAGTTTTCTTGCAGGTTTTTGTCTTCAGGTTTACCAAAACCATCTAATATGAGATCAAACCTTAAGAGTTTAAATTCGTATGCAATCAGGCAGGCCCTTGTACTACATGGTTTTGGTAAACCTGAAGACAAAAACCTGCAAGAAAACTGATAGTGTGTATGGGGCTAGAACTAACATCTCCTGTATAATTTTTAAGACAAAGTCATTGTAAATGGACCTATGTCATTCCTCTTACTATCTTATTTAAAAAGTAGCTGTACATAGAGTCTGTTGCGAGCTCTTTATTGCTCCCTGCCTCCTGTCACAGCTCTCTAGTAATCCCTAGATAGTAGCTGCGAAAACTCTCTTTACCTGCAGAAGTCTGCCTGGATATGAAGACATCATCCCTTCTTTCCAGGCTCATTCAAAGCAAATCTATGTACCATTTGGTCTTCAGTCCACCAGAGCTCCTGATGATGGAGATAAGCCAGAAACCCTAGTGTTCCTGATCTTCATTTCTGCAAACTGGCACCAGGTCATGACCCACAGGATTGGCCCACCGAGGGGTTGATGGGTCAGAATGGCTAAGGTGGGGAGACTGTATACATGAGAGTAGTCCAGTCAGGGGTCATGAAATGCAGCAGGCAAGTGAGTAGTAAGGTCAAGGCAGGAGTCGTGGCAGGCAACAAGCAAAAGAGTATATTTCCAGTCAGTGACTAGAAACAAGTATGCACATAAGAACATCTGAATTTTCTAAGCTGCATACATGCTCCCCATTGAAATAAGTGGGCAGGTCCAGGCAGGGGTCATGGCAAGTGATAGGGTTCTTTCACACGAGCGGATCCCGTGATGATCTGCCCCGTTAACATCCGCTTGCTCAGCGGGGATCGCTCTGTTGATCCCCGCTGAGCCGGCGGATGACTTGTCCGTCTCTGCACACTGTGCAGAAAGGACCGGTCAGATTGCCGCTTTCCTCTATGGGGGGATCGGATGAAAACGAACCGTCTGTCTGTTTTCATCCGATCCGATCCGCAGATGGATGGAAAATTTGAATTGTCCTCCGTCATGCTAAACGGACCATAGCGGAGACTGATGTCATCGGATGTCAGCGGATGTTCATCCGCTATCCCATAGGGATACATGTATGTCCGTTTTTCATCCGAAAACGGATGGATGAAAAACGGACATACGGTCCGCCCGTGTGAAAGGGGCCATAGGCAAGAGAGTAGTTCCTGTCCAGGCAGGGGTCGTGGCAAGCGATAGGCAAGAGAGTAGTTCCTGTCCAGGCAGGGGTCGTGGTAGGCAGCAGCCAATGGAGTAGTCAGAATAATCAGGGTTGAAAACAAGCAAGCAACTGGCAGGTAAGTATTAAAACTGTTTAGCTCTCAGGTAGCTAGCAATGAGACACAGAATCAGCCAATGCAAAGGCTGGAGTTTTAATATCCTTCAGGGCAGAGGAGACGCCTAGCATTGTTACTGGGAACTTTGGAAGTCATGGAGGTCCTAAGAGCCCAGAAAATCCCATTAGGGATGCTTCAAGGAATCCAGGAAGACTCATAAGCGGTCCAGAGCACGGGTCTCCAAACTTTCTAAACAAAGGGCCAGTTTACTGTCCTTCAGACTTTAGGAGAACTGGACTGTGGCCAGTGGGAGTAAAAGGTCCTGGTGTCAGTGGGAAAAAAATAATGCCCTATTGTTTGTTTCAGTGAGAGTAATTGCGTCTTTTTTGTGTCATCGGGATGACTTGTGCCACATCATTGATGTTATTGGGCCCCATTGTTGGTGTCAGTGGGAGGAATTGTGCCCCATCGTTGGTGTCATTGGGAGGAAATGTGCCCCCTTCTTTTGTATCAGTTGGGGGAATTATGCCCCATTGTTGGTATCAGTCAATAAAAAAGTACCCCCCCCCCCCCCCCGGGCCACAGTTTGGAGACCACTGCAATAGAAGAAAATCATTCAAGCCAATTTGGAAAGGAGGGATGATGTCATTGTATCTATATCTAGGTAGACTTACTGCACAGGCACACTCTACATCTGACTTGAGAAGGTAAAGCTGATTTTTACACAGAATTTCACAGCTGCTATCTCGTGATTACAAGAGAGTTGTGACAGAAGAATGAGGCTCGGTTCACACTGGTGCGATGCGAGAACACTGCGGATCCAGTGCGGGTACCCGCATCTCACCTGAATCGCACACTGGTTCACACTGAGGTCTACGAACTTCTGGGGGTGTCAATGTAAAGTTAATGACACCCCCAAATCGGTTTGCAGATTGCAGTGCGGACTGTAAAATGGTGCAGGAATCGGATCGCATGGGTGTGAACACCCATGCGATCTGATTCAAGTGCAGACCAAAAAAAAATGTCCTGCACCATTTTGGTGTGACTGCGATGCAATTTCAGCCATACAATTTGTATGGCTGAAATCACATGTCATCTTCACAGCAATGCTGTGCGAATCACATGCGATGTCTGGCATTGCACCAGTGTGAACTGGCCTGAATGCAATCAAGGACTTACAACTGCCTGTACCCACAGATACTTTTACAATAGCAAAATTAATAGCAAGGGTCCCTTTAAGGCCAGATTGGGTAAACACTGCAATCGTGGATTCGCCATTGGAATATTTGAAAAATTCCCAAACTTGTAACACAAGCGGCTTATCTTTCACCCTGAAATAACTACGCAAAAGGTGGTGAGATTCCCAGGCAGCAATGAAAACCCATTGGAGGATTAAATCTTGCTTCACTCCACCAAAAAATGGAGAATTGGTTTTGTATGAAGTGGCTCTTTGAATGGCCTCTTTAGATCTATTTTTGACAAGTGATAATAGCAAACTATTCTGCCCAGCAAACAGAGATAAAAAGCAGTCCATTGACACACCCGATAACATATCCTGTCGTGAAGAGTAAGGTGTCAGCAGAGCAGATCAGATTGCACGCTGTTATTGTATGGCTCTGTGTGAAACAGGTGTCTGTATTTACATGCAGAGAACGCGGCACAGAAAATGTCAGTGCAATGTCTGCAGTTATGGCAAACAAAATAATTCAATACCTGCACTCCTTCAGAATGTTCAAAGGATGAACAGTTTATCTTTTATCTAAACCGCTAATGAAAGTCTGATAAATTGAAAGGTTTAGATATGAAGCATTACATTTAAAATTTTAGTATGAAAGGGAAAAAAGTATAGCTCTCATTTAACCACTTGCCCTATGGAAGGTTTACCCCCCTTCATGACCAGGCCATTTTTTGCGATGCGGCTCTGCGTTACTTTAGCTAACAATTGCGCAGTTGTGTGCCACTGTACACAAATAAAATGTATGTCTTTTTTTCCCCACAAATAGAGCTTTCTTTTGGTGGTATTTGATCACCTCTGCGGTTTTTATTTTTTGCGCTATAAACAAAAAAAGGAGTGTCAATTAAAAAAAAAAACGATGGGGTTGATTTACTAAAGGGAAATCCACTCTGCACTACAAGTGCACGTGTAAGTGCAGTTGCTGTAGATCGCTGTAGATCGGAGGGGAAACTCTGAAATTAGGGGAACCTCTGCTGATTTTATCACCCATTCATGAGCAAGCAAAAATGCTGTTTTTTATTTTCCTTGCATGTCCCCCTCAGATCTACAGTGACTGCACTTTAGGTTAAGGTGACCAGACATCCCCGGTTTCAGGGGACAGTCCCCGGATTGAGAACACTGTCCCCGGACCAAGTCTGTCCCCGATTTTGTCCCCGGATTGAATATTGAATAGGGGCTAGGACAATTTCAAAGACAGTCAGTGCAGAATTAAAAATTACACGCCCCCCTGCTCCGCCGCTTCTACTAGCTTAGGGGGGGGGGGGGTGTATTTGATTCCATTATCTGTGCCCCTATCTGATAATCATGTGCTGGTCGGAGCGGAGGGAATATTTCTTCACTTTCGGGCGCCCATTCAGCTCCGCTCGCATGTTCTTCTGCCTTGTCTCAATTCCCGGCCAGCCGCCTGCCTGCCTATCTCCTTGCCTTCTCCGGCGGAGTGATCTTCCTCCGATCCCCACCCAGTAGTAGCCAGGGGCCCGGAGAGTAAGACTTGACAGGCAGTGAGTCGGGCGGTGACAGGCAGAGAGTGGCTGATTGCCGCCATTACTAGTAAAAAAATAAATAAAAATATGTCCCCAGATTTCATTTAAAAAATCTGGTCACCTTACTTTAGGTGCACTTTCAAATGCACTTGCAGTGCACTTGTAGTGCAAAGTGGATTTGCCTTTCGGAAATAACCCCCAAAGTGTCATAGGGTGCATGTTACAGTATTTCTGCTCCCTCTAGTGGTTTCTTCATAGGAATGTATGTTTAGCTTGGCCTGCAGCCTTTTACAGGTCCTATGGTTTTGGAAGATCAGCCTCTATGAGGACATGGTGTAAGATAAGTGTAGCGGGGTCTTTAAATTTAGGTGGGGTACACCTGGGTGGAAGTTCAGGTGTGTAGGTATGGGAGTAATGATCATTTGTATTCGTGGAGGATTGGGCGGTGTAATAATCTCCTTGGCCGGTGGGTGGTGAGTGCCCGCAGGCTCAGGGTGGATTCACTGCTATAGTGCTGTCCTTTTTGTCCCTTCTCGGAGATGGTACGGCGAGGGCGGGGAACCTGCCGTGGCGTCATTGGAGGCAGGGCCGGCCCTACCATGGGACCCGATGGGACCATTGTCCCAGGCGGCAGGTTCTGAGGGGCGGCACATTGACGCCCATAAATACAGTAATCCCGCCCAATCGGGCTCCGCTACGCCCACCCGCTCCGCTCTTCATCCCACTATGTGGATGGCCCAGCGCCGCTGCTATTAGAAGTATTGGCAGACCATTCGCTGCCATAACCGCACAGCTGGCCGCCCGCCCAACCTCTCCACGGCTCCCCCCCCAACCTCTCCACGGCTCCCCCCCCCATGCTGCTGACGAGAAAGTCAGCTGACGAACAACAGCGTAAAGGGGGAGGAGCTTTCGGCTGAGCAGAGACCCCATTATGGAAGAGGGATTGCTATAGGCGCGGCTGACACTGAGAGAAAGTAAGTGTCACTAATCCCATCTCCACCACCCCTGCCTGTTTCTAACCCCCCCTACCACCCCTGCCTGTTTCTAACCTCCCCTACCACCCCTGCCTGTGTCTAATCCCCCCTACCACCCCTGCCTGTGTCTAACCCCCCTACCACCCCTGCCTGTGTCTAACCCCCCCTACCACCCCTGCCTGTGTCTAACCCCCCCTACCACCCCTAACTGTGTCTAACCCCCCTACCACCCCTGCCTGTGTCTAACCCCCTACCACCCCTGCCTGTGTCTAACCCCCCCTACCACCCCTGCCTGTGTCTAATCCCCCCTACCACCCCTGCCTGTGTCTAACCCCCTACCACCCCTGCCTGTGTCTAATCCCCCCTACCACCCCTGCCTGTGTCTAACCCCCCTACCACCCCTGCCTGTGTCTAACCCCCCTACCACCCCTGCCTGTGTCTAATCCCCCATACCACCCCTGCCTGTGTCTAACCCCCCTACCACCCCTGCCTGTGTCTAATCCCCCCTACCACCCCTGCCTGTTTCTAACCTCCCCTACCACCCCTGCCTGTTTCTAACCTCCCCTACCACCCCTGCCTGTGTCTAACCCCCCCTACCACCCCTGCCTGTGTCTAATCCCCCCTACCACCCCTGCCTGTGTCTAATCCCCCCTACCACCCCTGCCTGTGTCTAACCCCCCTACCACCCCTGCCTGTGTCTAATCCCCCCTACCACCCCTGCCTGTGTCTAATCCCCCCTACCACCCCTGCCTGTGTCTAATCCCCCCTACCACCCCTGCCTGTGTCTAATCCCCCCTACCACCCCTGCCTGTGTCTAATCCCCCCTACCACCCCTGCCTGTGTCTAACCCCCCTACCACCCCTGCCTGTGTCTAACCCCCCTACCACCCCTGCCTGTGTCTAATCAACCCCTACTACCCCTGCCTGTGTCTAATCCCCCCTACCACCCCTGCCTGTGTCTAATCACCCCTACCACCCCTGCCTGTGTCTAATCCCCCCTACCACCCCTGCCTGTGTCTAATCCCCCCTACCACCCCTGCCTGTGTCTAATCCCCCCTACCACCCCTGCCTGTGTCTAACCTCCCTACCACCCCTGCCTGTGTCTAATCCCCCTACCACCCCTGCCTGTGTCTAACCCCCCTACCACCCCTGCCTGTGTCTAACCCCCCTACCACCCCTGCCTGTGTCTAACCCCCCTACCACCCCTGCCTGTGTCTAACCTCCCTACCACCCCTGCCTGTGTCTAACCATCCCTACCACCCCTGCCTGTGTCTAACCTCCCCTACCACCTCTGCCTGTGTCTAACCTCCCCTACCACCTCTGCCTGTGTCTAACCTCCCCTACCACCTCTGCCTGTGTCTAACCCCTTACCACCCCTGCCTGTGCCTAACCTCCCTACCACCCCTGCCTGTGTCTAATCTCCCTACCACCCCTGTCTGTGTCTAACCTCCCCTACCACCCCTGCTTGTGTCTAAACCCCCTACCACCCCTACCTGTGCCTAATCCCCCCTACCACCCCTGCCTGTGTCTAATCTCCTCTACCACCCCTGCCTGTGTCTAACCTCCCCTCCCCCCTCACCACAACCGCCGCTGCCTCTGTCTGAACCCCACCACCACTATTACGTGGAAATCTGACTTCCTAATAAATGTAATTTTGTTTTTTATTGTCATAATATAAAATAATAAATGTGGGGGCCTTTTGGTGGGCGTGATTATTATTATTATTATTTTTTTTGGGGGGGGGGCGGTAGGGAGGAGGGGGGCAGCATTTTGATCCTGGGCCCAGGCAGCACAATGTCTTGGGCTGGCCCTGATTGGAGGGGATAAAAGGGGGAGATGCCCTGGTCACGAGGTCTTGCTCTGGTGGAGGTTCTTCATCACGCGCCGTGTGTGATACCCCTAGAAGAAAGAGATGGGGTGAGGCCGCTACACGTGGGGGCTCGTGAGTCCGGGATGATGTGTGTTTTGACTTTGGAAGTAAGAATGGCTGTGTCTGGACTTTGCTGCCCGGAGGAGTTCCGAGCAGGTCGACCATGTGATCGGCCAAAGTGCATCCCTGCTCAAAGTCGTGGAAATGACCCTAAGATGGGAAAGGCCCATGCGGAGGAGCGAGAAGAGGGAGAAGTCCAGCCGTGTGACGTACTACATGTGGGGGCTTTTACTGCACTGCGCCATGAGGCACCCCATGACTACACAGTTCGTGGGCGGAGCTTGATGGAAGCCTGCGAAAACGTGCAAGTCGTGGGAGGAGTCTGGCCATGTGGAGGAACTCACGTGGAGACTTCGGCGCGTGGTCAGTGCGTGATGGAGCAGCAGACAGTCGGGATGGCCTCAAGCTCCCCGTGGATTCCGGTTCCCTACCCCACGAAGATGACTACCTTTGCTGCTCCCCTTACAGACACGGGGATAAGACTCAGGCCCCGAGGACAGTTGGCTCTGTACACCTGCAGAGACACGGAGGCCCTCGGTGTGATCTGTCCCGGATGCTCGGGACTGGTGGTTCACCTGAAGCCATTTGGGCGTTGCGAAGCATGCAAAGAGTTCTTGTTCGAGGTGCAGCCATCTACAGTAAGGCCCCGGGCCCTTCGCCTCAACAGCCTCACAGGTACCGCTACTCCAGAAGAGGAGATCCAGGCCTTTGCGGAGGTTCCCGTATGCACTGACCAGGGCGATGTGACTGCCCAATCAGAGACTGAGAAGGAAAAATCAGAGGATGCTGCTTCGGTCACCACAGATTCTCTGCTCCCACCTCCGAAGAGGAAAGTCGGCCTGGTGCAGGCCTCCTATGGTCGTGCAAGAGCTTCACCCCGTCGCTTGCCTGGCCTGGATGGATCCGGTTGGAAGAGTCCTGGACATCCCAGTTCTACAAAAGTTCAAGGTGATCCAGGGGCTGGGACTGTGGTGGTGGTTGGAGGTGTTGGGGGTCCACAGTCGGTGGAGCTCGCTAGGGAGGGTAGTTCCACATCTACTAGAGACTACCTTCCCGCGGAGATGTATGACACCTCCGACCTAGAGTCACTGTCGGATTGTGGAGATGACGGTGAGATTGATGAACTGTTTCACCAGAAGGGTTGGGACAAACGCCCATTGCCTATACTACGTGCACCCCAAGATTCGCCTATGTCCATAGGAGACAGCACGCCCCGGGCGGAAGTCCCGGAATCAACGAGGAAGCCTAGTCCTCTGGTTGCTCTTCCACAATCCATAGCATTACCCGTTTTGTTGGCGGGGAAACAGCGAGCATCACTACGGGCACCGAGAGAAAAGCCATCCGAGGTAGTGAAAGTACCTCGGCACCCGGAGGCCATCGTTTAACCAGGAGAAGGTGAGCGGGCCACAATGCCTCCTTTAGCCCGATTGCAACTACTCTTTTCTCAGAGGGTCGCTCACGAGTATGGATGGGAATATCCGTACTTGCCCAGAGACTTGTTGTTTGAGGTTGAAGTTCTGCGACAGCGATGGTACGATGAGTTCGTTTGGTAGAAACTTAAAATGCCTCATGCCCGGTGATACTTGTCCTGTTCGCCACCCGTGTCGAAAAAGTTTAGGGACTGCAGAGCAGATTGGATGTGGGGCCGCCATATCCACGCAGATAAGGTGCGCATCTGCGGGAAAGATGGAGAGGACGCTGACTATTCGATTGAGGTTTTCGATAAGCATCTGAAGCCCTTGTTTTTGCCTGACCCAAGGTTTTATTTGTGAGAAGAGACTCACTTGTTCTTGTGAAAAATTTCTGGAGGTGTTCTTGCCGGAGCATCGAACTGTACCCTAGTTTTTTATTTGGGTTTTTGTTTTTTTTCTACTCTTTGGAGGAATGAGAGCTGTTTGTTTGTTCTCTCTTCTTCACAGTTCAAAGACAGAGACTTTGGGGGTAGAATCAGAGTAGGGACGCAGGAAGATTGAAGATTTTACCAAGTGTCATCACCGTGGCATCGTCACTAGGTGGCGGTGTTGCGCAACGGCTGTTGCTTGTACATTTGCATCGCTCTACTTATTGGAGCGAGTGGGTCTCTCGGCTGACAGACCCATTCATTCCAAATTAACACAGAATGTCAGTATGTGGTTTTCCTTGTGTGTTGTTTTTTTTTTCTTTCCCTCTGCAGGAGATTCGTCTGTCAAGACTACTGAGTGTGGGGTGGTTCTTAGACAGAAAAGGGAGGGATTGTGTATGTGTACATGCTTAGAGGGTTTTATAAAAAAAAAAAAGTTTATTGTTTTATGTTCCCCTCCCCTTTGAGCAGGTCTTGGTATGGTTGAGGTTAACATTTTTAGGGATGCCTCTGGGGTCAGACTTATGTCACCACCTTTGGGAGACATGGGTTTGCACCAGACGCTGGGGACCAGCGTCAAATCACAGGGGGGAGTATGTAGCGGGGTCTTTAAATTTAGGTGGGGTACACCTGGGTGGAAGTTCAGGTGTGTAGGTATGGGAGTAATGATCATTTGTATTCGTGGAGGATTGGGCGGTGTAATAATCTCCTTGGCCGGTGGGTGGTGAGTGCCCGCAGGCTCAAGGTGGATTCACTGCTATAGTGCTGTCCTTTTTGTCCCTTCTCGGAGATGGTACGGCGAGGGCGGGGAACCTGCCGTGGCGTCATTGGAGGGGATAAAAGGGGGAGACGCCCTGGTCACAAGGTCTTGCTCTGGTGGAGGTTCTTCATCACGCGCCCAGGCACCTTAGGCCTGGGTGCGGGCGGTTCCGGATTCCGGCTCAGGTGCCCTAGGCCTGACCGGAATGGAGTTGGAGTCCATCCCAGGCACCTTCAGCCTGGGGTGAGGTACTAAACCAGGAGGCCTGGGGCCCAGTGACTTCGACTGGGTCCCGCGAGGGTGGAGAAGTCCGAGGGTCCCTGAAGTGGATGGGGCCCGTGTCTGAGGTGAGGAGGCCGGGGAGGTTACCCATTTGGAGAGTCTGGAGCAGCATCAACTCAGTGACGGATGGGCCTCTGGTAACTCTCTTGGAGGGACATCTTCCCCTGACAGGGGCCGCAACGCAGCGAAGGTACTCCTATCTGTGTTCTCTTAAGTCGCTGGTAGAGACTCTCAAGTTCTAAGTCCTTCCTAGCTAAGGCTATAGTAACCGCTGGTGAGATCGCAGTGGTTTAGCTGATAATTAGGACAGTGCCTCGACCTGCTCATCCCTCCTGTATCAAAATGTTATCAAGTCGCAACCAGTTGGCTACTGAAGCACTTTTTATTGTGAGAAATGCAATAAAACAAGAGTTGGACTGTGATCAGTGTGTGGAACTCTGGTTAATGGGAGCAAAGGGAAGTGTTGGCACAGCAGGACTTAATCCTTTACAGAAGCACACAGGCCCGAGGAAATATCTGGTACTGGCCTTCACCTCACCCACAGTTATGGGGAGGACATGGGCCGTAGTGCATCTCACCCTGTCGTGTGTGATACCCCTAGAAGAAAGAGATGGGGTGAGGCCGCTACATAAGAAATTCTCCCCAGATTTAAAAACTAGTTTTGAATGGATCTGTTCCTCAATAAACTCAGCACAAAGCACTGTTAAAAAGTGCAAAGCGCATCTACTCATAACAGCTTCTCAGGCTGCACTTTTCATTATGATAGTGCTGCCAGAACAGCAGAGCTAGCCATACACGCATAGATTTCTCCATCCATGCTAAACAGTATAGATGGTGGAATCTCCGCTGCCAGCTATTGTATGTAGCGCCCTTCTCCTGTTGACCAGGCGCTATTGTGTAAATTTAGTGGGTTATCTGAATTGTACATGGTTCAGACGGTAATGTTTATGGCTAAATTAGCCTCTGTTCCAGCTTTGGCTGTGTTGAGAGCATTTCCCACTGTCGCCGGTAGGTGTCGTTGTTACCACCGGCCAGTGTTGGAAATACAACAGGCTGAAGTGTATTGGGTGTCCTTTCCCGAGAAACAGCCCAGTGGGAGGGGTCTACTGCTGTGCATTCTGGGAGAGGATACTTAAGGGGCAGACGCCATTTTTTCGCTGACCTCATGGCCCGCCTGGCCTAGAGTATGTGACAACTTCTCTTCTGCTTCGGGGCCCTGCTGGCCCGAGGCTACGTTATTTTAAGTAGGCCCAGAAGTCTGTCTGGGGCCTACTGGTCCAGGGGTGGTCCTGTGCTGTCTTACCTGCGAGAAGAAGCCGAGCAATTGGAGGATCCAGGGGAGGACTCTTCTTGGAGAGGACCGAGCAAAAGGCTGGTATCTCAAAAAGAGCCTGGTGACTCAATTGGAGGATGCATCCTAACCAATCTACCTCACAGTACTGCTAGATGGCTTAAAGGACTTTGGTACTGTGTAGCTGTATTCGCTCAAGCAATTACTGATTTCCAAATCCTGCGGCAGAGGATTTTATAAACAGTTATTACTATCATCAAGTCTGTGGAAGAGACTTTTGTCCGTGCATCATTCCGGCTGCTAGGCCGGTGAGAGAGGCCTATCCGGGTGAGCAAGATCCGGTGACAGTGAGTGTACTTGTCTCCAGGATCTCAAGTTCCTCAGTGATCTGCACAAGGTATCTGAATTCCCCTAACCCTCCATCCCTCTAATGCTGCAAGTTGTGTTGAATAAAAAGCATTGGAAAAAGACTAAGTGACTGGTGCATGCATCTGTGGGCACATTGCCCAATTTAGAGCCAAGCAAGTTTTGATAAGTTGAACTGTGGGGTAACGGCAGGACCAAAAATAACCAGCAGCTCCTACGGGGGTAGTGCTACTAGGGTGACCACATTTCCAAACTACCATTCAGGGACACCCTCCCTTCCCAAAAATCAGCTTGTGCTATAACGAATCAGAGCACAGTGATTGGACACAAGAGGCAGGATTTATAATTTCTCCAATCACAAGCAGAGGGCGGGGATTGTGCTCCTCCAGGCATTCCTGGCCAGGACAAGTACTGTCAGTGAGTAAAACGGTGATGTGGAGGCATTTTTTGGGGGCATCAGATTGGCCCAGGGGGTGGCTGTGTCAGTTTAATTCCGGGACACTGTATTGTCCTGGAATGAAGGTGCCCGGGACAGACCTGCAAAATGCGGGACTCTCCCGGGCAATCCGGGACACGTGGTCACCCTAAGTGCTACATGTATTTAAAGCAAATCTTCACCCTCTAAAACGTAATTCCTCCTCTCCGCCCCACCTCTGGTCCTCTGCACGGATATAGTTTTTTATTTTTATTTATTTATGTATTTTTTTAAATAAATTGTCTGCCCCCCCATGACATGCACTGCACGTTACATATCCCAAGAGGCAAAGCTTTTCATTAAGTAAAGATTGAGGGGGTGGTCCTTACCTGGGTGTCATCAGGAGGAGTGCCAGGTGAACCCGGAACAGCCTCTGGATGACGTCACAACAAAACATAGCAGAGCAGGACCGAGTGCTGCCAGAAGAGAAGGTGGACAATGCTGGATCCGCTAGGTGGGTGAATATCTGAAATGTGCAGAACTTACCACCAGATAAAAAAAAAAATGGGGAGGGTGGTGAAAATACGCTTTAACCACTTCAGCCCCCGAGGATTTGGCTGGCAAATGACCGGGCCACTTTTTTGCTATAATAAATATCCCCAAAAAATATATAAAAAATGTTTTTTTCCTCGGTTTAGGCTGATACGTAATCTTCTACATATTTTTGATAAAAATAATCGCAATAAGCGTTTATTGATTGGTTTGCGCAAAAGTTATAGCGTCTACAAAATAGGGGATAGTTTTATGGCATTTTTATTAATATATTTTTTTTTTAATAGTAATTGCGGTGATCAGAGATTTTTATCATGACTGCGACATTTTGGCCGACACATCGAACGCTTTTGAGTTTTGACACTATTTTGGGACCATTGTCATTTATACAGCGATCAGTGCTATAAAAATGCACTGATTACTGTGTAAATGACACTGGCAGGGAAGGACAGGGCCGGCCCTATGATGGGACCGGGTGGTACCATGGTACCAGGCGGCACTGTTAGGGGGGCGGCAAACTGACGCCCGCCAGCCAGCCAGCCAGCTCCGCTGCCTGTGAGGAGCCCAGCGCCGCTGAGGACACTCACCTTAGTCAGCGAGTGAGCAGGCATGGGCAGGCGCCGCTCCCTGTGAGGAGCCCGGTGTACCGGCGCCGCTGCCTGTGAGGACACTCACAGGCGGGGGGAGGGGGCAGTCAGCGAGTGAGCACTGCAGGCACCGCTCCCTGTGAGGAGCCCGGCGCCGCTGCTGTTGGTGACAGGGGCGGACAGAGCACTCGCAGCGGGGGGGGGGGGGGGGTTGGGAGCAGGCAGCAAGTGAGCGGGCAGCGGAGCAGAGTGATGATGTCATCTCTCCCCGCCGCCCTGCATCACCACAGTTTCACCCTCACTGTGCAGCCATGGGCAGCAGAGAGATTATATCATCTCTCTGCTGGCTGCCTTCACTCTGGGACACAGCAAGTGACAACCCGCAACGTGTGACAGGTGATGTCGTGACAATCCGCAACGTGTGACAGGTGATGTCGTGACAATCCGCAACGTGTGGCAAGTGACAATACGCAACATGTGGCAGGTGACGCTTGGCAAGTGACAATCCGCAATGTGTGGCAAGTGACAATACGCAACGTGTGGCAGGTGACGCTTGGCAAGTGACAATCCGCAACGTGTGGCACGGGACTATCCGCAACGTGTGGCAGGTGACGCCGTGGCAAGTGACAATCCGCAACGTGTGGCAGGTGACGTTGTGGCAAGTGACAATCTGCAACGTGTGGCAGGTGACGTTGTGGCAAGTGACAATCTGCAACGTGTGGCAGGTGACGTTGTGGCAAGTGACAATCTGCAACGTGTGGCAGGTGACGTTAAAGTGACAATGCGCAACGTGTGACAGGTGACGTCGTGACAATCCGCAACATGTGGCAAGTGACAATACGCAAGGTGTGGCAGGTGACGCTTGGCAAGTGACAATCCGCAACGTGTGGCACGGGACTATCCGCAATGTGTGGCAGGTGACGTTGTGGCAAGTGACAATATGCAACGTGTGGCAGGTGACGCCGTGGCAAGTGACAATGCGCAACGTGTGGCAGGTGATGTTGTGGCATGTGACGTGGCAAGAGACAACCCGCAACGTGTAGCAGATGACAATCCGCAACGTGTGGCAAGTGACAATCCGCAACGTGTGGCAAGTGGCAACCCGCAACGTGTGGCAGGTGACATAAGTGACCATGCACAACATGTGGCAGCCGACAATCCGCAACGTGTGGCAGGTGACAACCCGCATCTGGTGGTGGAGTCCGAAGCAAAACTGTAAGTACAAACACACATCACAAGTTGTATGAGACATGAGAGCCTCTGAGAGGGACTTGCCTTGCCCAGCCCTGATTAACCACTTAAGGACCGGAAAGATTTGCCCACTTAAAGCGGTTGTATGGCTTTGTTTTTTTTGTTTTTTTAAATAACAAACATGTTATACTTACCTCCACTGTGCAGTGCGTTTGGAAAAGAGTGGCCGCGATTCTCTGGTCCCTCGGCGGCTGTCTTGGCTCCTTACTGCATCAGCTAACCCCCTTCTGGGAAGCACTCTCCCAAGGGGGTTAGCTTGCGGGCGCGCTCCCTGTTATACACGCTGCGTCCATAGACACAACGTGTATGACTCGTTCCCGCCCCCCCCAGGGCCCGGGTCATTGGATGTGATTGACAGCAGCGCGAGCCAATGGCTGCACTGCTATCAATCTAGCCAATTAACGGCCAGACTCCGTGGAGAGGGGGACGCGCACAGCAAGTGAACGGGCTCAGGTAAGTAAAACATAGGGGCTGGGGGGCAGTCATTGCCAGGTGTTTTTTCACCTTAATGCATAGGATGCATTAAGGTGAAAAATCACGAACCTTTACAAACCCTTTAATAACCAGGCCATTTTTTGCGATACGGCACTGTGTCGCTTTAACTGACAATTGCGCGGTAATGCGACACTGTACCCAAATAAAATTGGCGTCCTTTTTTTCCCACAAATAGAGCTTTCTTTTGGTGATATTTGATCACCTCTGCGGTTTTTATTTATTGCACTATAAACAACAAACGAGCAACAATTAAAAAAAAAAAGAACAATATTTTTTACTTTTTGCTATAATAAATATCCAAAAAATGTATAAAAAAATAATTTCTTCATCAGTTTAGGCCAATATGTATTCTTCTACATATTTTTGGTACCAAAAAAACCATAATTAGCGTACATTGATTAGTTTGCGCAAAAGACATTGCGGCCACCCGCCATGCACAGGTCCCTTTATACTCCTATATACATGTATAGAGCCCTGACAGGTCCTTTTATACACCTATATGCACGTATAGAGCCATGACAGGTCCTCTTTATACTCCTTTTATACATGTATAGAGCCATGACAGGTCCTCTTTATACTCCTTTTATACATGTATAGAGCCATGACAGGTCCTCTTTATACTCATTTATACATGTATAGAGCCACGACAGGTCCTCTTTATTATCCTTTATGCATGTATAGAGCCACGACAGGTCCTCTTTATTATCCTTTATACATGTATAGAGCCACGACAGGTCCTCTTTATTATCCTTTATACATGTATAGAGCCATGACAGGTCCTCTTTATACATGTATAGAGCCACGACAGGTCCTCTTTTTACTCCTATACATGTATAGAGCCATGACGGGTCCCCTTTAGTTATCATGATATAAAATAATGAATGTGGGGGCCTTTTGGTGGGCGTGATTTTTTTTTTTTGGGGGGGGGGCAGCATTTCATTCTTGGTCCCAGGCAGCACAATGTCTTGGGCCGGCCCTGGGGAAGGAGTTAACCACTAGGGGGCGAGGAAGGGGTTAAGTGTGTCCTAGGGAGTGATTCTAACTGTGTGGGGGCTGGGCTGTGTGTGACACGACACTGATCACTGCTCCCGATGACAGGGAGCAGAAGATCAGTGTCCTGTTACAAGGCAGAACAGGGAGATACCTTGTTTACACAGGCATCCCCCCGTTCTGCAGCTCCATGACGCGATCGCGGGACACCAGCGGACATCGAGTGCGCGGGTCCCGCGGGCATGGTCACGGAGCTCGCAGGAGGGGCGCGCCGGCGCGAAATTCAAAGCAGCGTTTATATACGTCGCTTTGTGCAGCTGTGCCATGCTGCCGACGTATATCGGCGTGACATGGTCGGCAAGCGGTTAATCAACCAGTGGCGGCTGGTGCTCAAAATTTTTGGGGGGGCGCAAACAAACTGAAAAAAAAAAAATCAATTGCCGCCACTGTGCCCATTAAACGCAGCCACTGTGCCCAAACGCCACCAGTTTTCCCCCTCAAATACAGCCAGTTTGTTTCCATATACAGCCAGTGTGCCCCCATATATATATATATACAGCCAGTGTGCCCCCATATACAGCCAGTGTGCCCCCATATACAGCCAGTGTGCCCCCATATACAGCCAGTGTGCCCCCATATATATATATAGCCAGTGTGCCCCCATATACAGCCAGTTTGTCCCCATATATATAGCCAGTGTGCCCCCATATACAGCCAGTGTGTCCCCATATATATAGCCAGTGTGCCCCCATATACAGCCAGTTTGTCCCCATATACAGCCAGTTCCCCCCAAATGCAGCCAGTTTGTCCCCCATATACAGCCAGTTCCCCCAAAATGCAGCCAGTTTGTCCCCCATATACAGCTAGTTCCCCCAAATGCAGCCAGTTTGTCCCCCATATACAGCCAGTTCCCCCAAATGCAGCCAGCGTGTCCCCCATATACAGCCAGTTCCCCCCAAATGCAGCCAGTTTGTCCCCCATATACAGCCAGTTCCCCCAAATGCAGCCAGCGTGTCCCCCATATACAGCCAGTTCCCCCCAAATGCAGCCAGTTTGTCCCCCATATACAGCCAGTTCCCCCCAAATGCAGCAAGCGTGTCCCCCATATACAGCCAGTTCCCCCCAAATGCAGCCAGTTTGTCCCCCATATACAGCCAGTTCCCCCAAATGCAGCCAGTTTGTCCCCCATATACAGCCAGTTCCCCCCATATTCAGCCAGTTTGTCCCCCATATTCAGCCATTTCCCCCCAAATGCAGCCAGTTTGTCCCCCATATTCAGCCAGTTTGTCCCCCATATTCAGCCAGTTTGTGCCCCATATTCAGCCAGTTTGTGCCCCATATTCAGCCAGTTTGTGCCCCATATTCAGCCAGTTTGTCCCCCAAATGCAGACTGTCCCCCCCCAGCCCTGCACTCACCTTCCTCGGTCCGCGCCGTCCTCGATGTGTTCTCCCGCCCTCGATGTCGCTTCAGCCAATCAGGTTACCGGTAACCAGATCCGGTGAACCTGATTGGCTGAAGCCTCCACACAGTCTTCTTCCAGGAACGCACCCCCGTGCGTACCTGGGAGGAGTTTTTGGAAGCCGAATACAGCCTGAGAGCTGTATTCGGAAAGCCTATCAGAGCCGCTGGCTCTGATAGGCACTTCCAAGTTACACCCACTGCCGGCCGCCGCTCTAATTCATATGGCCGGCGCTCACCAGGAGGCCGGCCATATGTATAGTGGGCAGCGCGGCAGCGGTGACAATACACAGATTCATGCAATGAATGAATCTGTGTATTGTCTTTCAGTGGCGGTGCGGGAGCGAGAGGGGGCGGCGCTCCGGCGCCCTCTATGGACGCACCGCCACTGTAATCAACCACAGCACCCATTGCTGCTTGAAATATTTAAACAGTGACTGCATCTGATAGGTTGCAGACACTGTTCAGTTGCCAATTTTCCAACCAGCTTCTTCAAATTTTTTATTTGAAGGCTGTCGTGTTGAGTGGTGCCATCAGAGCCACCCATGGCTCGAATTCCTGCTGAATTGGCAAAAGCTTGAACTGTGTATGACCAGCCTAAATGATGATTGGTAATTGGATGCTTTGAATTGCTGCTCACTATATGCTGCTTTTATTGCTGTATAAGCCTACATCTTGTAAAAAAGGTACTTTACATTAAAGTGACCTTAAACTCTGGTTTATAAAAAAGAATGCAAGTATGTATTCTTAACCCCAAAAAGTCCCTTCTCCATATTTCCAAATTCCCTTTTTTTTTATACTGTTTATCTGGCTTTTGGAGCATTATTCCCACCACTGTCAATAACGATGGGGCATAGTTCCTGCCGCCAACAATGAGGCACGAGTCCTCTCACTGACAAAAATGATGGGGCACTATTCCTTCTACTGATACCAATGATGGGGCACTATTCCTGCCACTGATAACAATGATGGGGCATTATTCTCCCAACTGACACCAATGATGGGGCACTATTCCTCCTACTGATACCAATGATGGGGCACTATTTCTCCCACTGATAACAATGATGGGGCATTATTCTCCCGACTGACATCAATGATGGAGCATTATTCTCCCCACTGATACCAATGATGGGGCACTATTCCTCCCACTGACACCAATGATGGGGTACTGTTTACCCCCACTGACACCAGGGCACGTTCTTCTCCCACTGGCCACAGTCCGGCCCCCCTAAAGTTTGAAGGACTGTAAATTGGCCCTTTGTTTAGAAAGTTTGGAGACCCCTGTCCTAAATTATGAAGTCAAAATGACCTGCGAACCCGAGTATCAAAGTGACTAAAGTGAGAGAGCATTAGGGTGAAATCTGACCTAGTATTTAAGGTCATGACTTCAAATAATAAATGGAGTGGCAGGTAGCATTGGGAGGGAACGTCAGTGGGAAGACGTGAATTATTTATTGCAGTTGTGAAACAGATATCTTTAACCACTTCCCTACCGGGCACGAAAACCCCCTTCCTGCCCAAGCCATTTTTCAGCTTTCAGCGCTGTCACACTTTTTATTTTAAATCAGAAAAAGTTTTATTGAATGTTGCCAAACATACCATACACATTGTACATGAAAAAGGTCCATGAATAAAACAGAAACATTACATTAGAATCGTCACAGTGCATTGCACAGATTCAGAACATTCCTCATAGTGCAAAGAAAAAGATTCAGTGTATGTAACAACAAAATATCCATCAAACCTTACAAAAAGTACATTAAGGCACATATCCTACAGTTAACCTCTCTCTCTTCTCCCCCCTCCCCCCCAAATGGTGTCGTATAGCAGTAAATGAAGAAAACACAAAGGTGATCACTCCGCACGTGTACCCCCCGCCCACCATCATATTATGTGGTTCCAAAATGCCCATCACGATCTATGAAATCAATCCCCCCTATAGTTCGGCACAGCTTTTAGCATTGCAGTAGTCTGTCTTTACCAATTGGTGGGGTGCTAACCTCGGGACATCAAGCCAGGCCTGCCACATTGAGTTAAACTTACGCGGTGCATTCCTATGCTGATATGTCAGTTTTTCTCGAATTAGTTGTTTGTTCACCTGATCAATCCACTGTCTTCTGGTGGGTACCCTGGGAGTAATCCAAAGCTGAGCTATCAGCTTGCGTGCCACATATAGTAAACGGATAATTGCCGTAAAAACCGGCGGAGATAGGAGTTCCTCATCCAGGGCACCCAGCAGACATACAACGGGTGATCTCGGGACAGCGAAGGCAAACACCTGTGTAATCACATCAAGCACCTCAGTCCAGTATCGGAAGAGTTTGGGGCATTTCCAGAACATATGCATGAGGTCACCATGATCCCTCATGCACTTGGGCACAGTGGGGAGTCTCTGAGCCCCCAATCATGTAGCCTGGCCGGAGTTCTATATACCCTGTGCAGCAGGTATAAATGTGACAGCCTCTGAGAGGGAGACACCGAGACCATAGGAGCAGCCATCAAACAAACATTCCACATCTCCCCATCGATAGGCCCCACATATTCCTCCCACTTAACCCTACATGGTAAACTAGTTGGATCCTGGAGCACGTTGAGCAAAATATTGTAGCCCCGTGAAATCATACCCTTTTTTTCTCCTTCCATAAAAATCCCCTGGATTATGGCGTGGTTCGTTAGTCTAAGTGGCCTCTGCCTGGATTGTTCCTGTAGTGCATGACGCAGCTGCAGGTACTTAAAAAAGTGAGAGCGAGGTATACCAAACTCAGCCTGGAGTTCCAAAAAGGATTTGAGGATCCGGCCATTGTAAAGTTGTGCTAAGTATCTGAGCCCTGCAGCTTCCCATTGTCTAAATCCTGTAAGTTTGTATAATTCTCTATAATGAAGATTACTCCAGATGGGGGTGAGTGGTAGGAATCCCCTAACACCCAATAGTCGTTTAACAGAAGTCCACAGAGTTTTTAGTAGGATCAGAGAAGGGGTCCCACCCAACAAATGTGCATGGCCAGCCTCCAAGCCAGACAACGCCGGGGCCTCGTCTGTCGGAGTGGCCAGAAGTCTACGGATAGGGTCCGATGTATCTACCAGTCCCCAACCTCCCAGCTGCTGTAGTTGAGCTGCTAGAAAATAGGTTCTGGCGTGTGGAACCTCCAATCCCCCCTCATCCTTGTTATACTGTAAGGTATAGAGTCTAATCCTCGCCGTTTTCTTGCGCCAAATCAGTTCTCTAAATTGGGAGTCAATCCTATCAAACCAATAGCGTGGAATCCACACCGGGGAATTATGACTTATGTATAATAATTGAGGCGCCCATACCATTTTTATAAGGTTCACCCTCCCAACTACCGATAAGGGTAATTTACACCAGGCACTACACTTGGCCCTAAATTTAGCAAGTAACGGGGCGAGATTGAGAGGAATGTATTGAGAGACGTCCGGGGACACCTGCACCCCCAGATAGCGGAAGGATGACACAATTTGTACCATCGATGCACAGTCCGGGAGGGGCACCGTCAGGCGATCTAACGGCATGAGTACCGACTTATTCCAGTTAATGGAGAAGCCAGACAATGCGCCAAAGGTCTTGATGCAGTGCATAACAGTAGACAAGAAGCCCTGCGTATCACCCAGGTATAGTAGGGTATCATCTGCATATAGGGAGATAACATCCGTCCCCGTGCTACGCCTGAATCCCACTATCGCACTGTCCCCCCTTATTCGTGCGTCAAGAGGTTCCAGTGCCAGGGCAAACAGCAGGGGGGAGAGCGGACACCCCTGCCTAGTGCCTCTGAACAATGGAAATGGGCCCGAAAGCTCCCCATTAACCCTGACTCTGGCCGATGGGTTAGCATACAGTAGTTTGACCCAATTAATAAAGTTAACACCCAGCCCTGCCCGTTCTAACACCTTCCACAGATAGGGCCATTCCACACTGTCGAAGGCCTTAGCTGCGTCCAGTGAAAAAATGGCCCTGTTGCCTGTATTCTCCACTGGCAGCTGTAGGTTTAAGAAAAGTCGCCTTATATTTTGAGCTGTGGATCTAGTAGGTATGAATCCCAACTGGTCCGCATGGACCAGCTTGTGGACCACCTTTGACAATCTCGTTGCCATCAGGGATGAGCCGAACACCCCCCTGTTCGGTTCGCACCAGAACCTGCGAACAGACAAAATGTTCGTGTAAACTTTAGAACCCTATTAAATACAATGGACTCGAACGTTCGAAATCTAAAGTGTTAATTATAAAGGCTTATATGCAAGTTATTGTCCTAAAAAGTGTTTGGGGACCCGGGTCCTGCCCCAGGGGACATGTATCAATGCAAAAAGAAGTTTTAAAAACGGCAGTTTTTTCGGGAGCAGTGATTTTAATAATGCTTAAAATGAAAAAATAAAAGTGAAATATTCCTTTAAATTTCATACCTGGGGGGTGTGTATGATATGCATGTGAAGTGGCGCATGTTTCCCGTGCTTAGAACTGTCCCTGCAAAAAATGTCATTTTTGAAAGAAAAAAATGCATTTAAAACTGACTCGCGGCTATTAATGAATTGTCGGCTCCCGGCAATACATTCAAAAGTCATTGATAAAAAAAAAAAAAAAAAGCGTGGGGGTTCCCCAGAATTCAATTACCAGGCCCTTCAGGTCTGGAATGGATATTAAGGGGAACCCTGCCGCAAATTAAAAAAAAATTGACATGGGGTTCCCCCAAATATCCATTCCAGGCCCTTCAGATCTGGCATGGATTTTAAGGGGAACTCCACCCCAAATTTAAAAAAAAATGGCGTGGAGTCCCCCTAAAAATCCATACCAGACCCCTTATCCGAGCACGCAACCTGGCCGGCCGCAGGGGAAAAGGGGGGGACGAGAGAGCGCCCCCCTCCCTCCTGAACCGTACCAGGCCACATGCCCTCAACATGGGGAGGATGTCCCCATGTTGATGGGGACAAGGGCCTCATCCCCACAACCCTTGCCCGGTGGTTGTGGGGGTCTGCGGGCGGGGGGCTTATCGGAATCTGGAAGACCCCTTTAACAAAGGGGACCCCCAGATCCCGGCCCCCCCTATGTGAATTGGTAAGGGGTACATTGTACCCCTACCATTTCACGAAGAAAGCGTAAAAAAATGTTTAAAAAAAACACACAAACACCTTGAAAAAGTCCTTTATTAAAAAAAAATAAACATTCCAGCGGTGAAATCCAGTGTCCCGCGGCGATCCCGATGTCCAGCGCTGTCCTTCATTGGTTGTGCCTGAGCGGACCTGATGGGGAACTCCCTCTCAGTATTTTAAATGTATAGACCCGCCCCTTCTGAAGTTCCCCATCAGGTCCGCTCAGCGGACCAGATGCGGAACATGAGAAGGGGCTGGTCTATACATGTATTACCAAAGTGAGAGCAGTTCCCCATCAGGTCCGCCCCCTCGGTATGTCGGACCCACCTACGTCATTGGCTTGAGCGGGGAAACTTCCTTCTCTATGTAAATTTAAATTACACAGTGAAGGAAGTTCCCCGCTCAAGCCAATGACGTAGGCGGGTCCGACATACCGAGGGGGCAGACCTGATGGGGAACTGCTCTCACTTTGGCAATACATGTATAGACCCGCCCCTTCTCATGTTCCGCATCTGGTCCGCTGAGCGGACCTGATGGGGAACTTTAGAAGGGGCGGGTCTATACATTTAAAATACTGAGAGGGAGTTCCCCATCAGGTCCGCTCAGGCACAACCAATGAAGGACAGCGCTGGACATCGGGATCGCCGCGGGACACTGGATTTCACCGCTAGAATGTTTTTTGTTTTTTGTTTTTAAATAAAGGACTTTTTCAAGGTGTTTGTGTGTTTTTTTAAACATTTTTTTACGCTTTCTTCGTGAAATGGTAGGGGTACAATGTACCCCTTACCAATTCACATAGGGGGGGCCGGGATCTGAGGGTCCCCTTTGTTAAAGGGGTCTTCCAGATTCCGATAAGCCCCCCGCCCGCAGACCCCCACAACCACCGGGCAAGGGTTGTGGGGATGAGGCCCTTGTCCCCATCAACATGGGGACATCCTCCCCATGTTGAGGGCATGTGGCCTGGTACGGTTCAGGAGGGAGGGGGGCGCTCTCTCGTCCCCCCCTTTTCCCCTGCGGCCGGCCAGGTTGCGTGCTCGGATAAGGGGTCTGGTATGGATTTTTAGGGGGACTCCACGCCATTTTTTTTTTAATTTGGGGTGGAGTTCCCCTTAAAATCCATGCCAGATCTGAAGGGCCTGGAATGGATATTTGGGGGAACCCCACGTCAATTTTTTTTTTAATTTGCGGCGGGGTTCCCCTTAATATCCATTCCAGACCTGAAGGGCCTGGTAATTGAATTCTGGGGAACCCCCACGCTTTTTTTTTTTTTTTTATCAATGACTTTTGTATGTATTGCCGGGAGCCGACAATTCATTAATAGCCGCGAGTCAGTTTTAAATGCATTTTTTTCTTTCAAAAATGACATTTTTTGCAGGGACGGTTCTAAGCAGGGGAAACATGCGCCACTTCACATGCATATCATACACATCCCCCAGGTACGAAATTTAAAGGAATATTTCACTTTTATTTTTTCATTTTAAGCATTATTAAAATCACTGCTCCCGAAAAAACGTCCGTTTTTAAAACTTCTTTTTGCATTGATACATGTCCCCTGGGGCAGGACCCCGGTCCCCAAACACTTTTTAGGACAATAACTTGCATATAAGCCTTTATAATTAGCACTTTAGATTTCTCCCATAGATATTTCGAATTTGCCGCGAACACCCCAATTTGTTCGCTGTTCGGCGAACGGGCGAACAGGCAATGTTCGAGTCGAACATGAGTTCGACTCGAACTCGAAGCTCATCCCTAGTTGCCATCACCCGTGCCAATGACTTGACATCGGTTGTAAGCAAAGAGATAGGCCTATAGGAGTCAGGCTGTGAGGCTTCCTTACCGGGTTTCAGCAGAACTATTATAACAGCTTCATTCATTGAGTCCGGAAGTACACCCTCTCTAAGTGCCTCATTATAGACCCTTACGAGCATAGGTAACAATGTGGCAGCATATCGTTTGTATACCTCGGACGGGATGCCATCTGCCCCCGGAGATTTGTTATTCTGAGTCTGTTCCAATGTAGTAGCCAATTCGTTCTCCGATATAGGGGCATTAAGCAGAGCTGCGTCTGAAGCAGACAAACGGGGCAGTTCACATTCCCCCAGAAATCCTAGTATGTCTCCCTCCGTGGGCTGTACTTTTGAAGTGTATAGATCAGCATAGAATGATCTGAAGATTTGCGTTATCATAGAAGTCTGGGGATGGGCTATCCCCTGGGAATCACAGAGGGTCGAAACCATTGAGGTAGACCTCTGCATCCTCGCCAATAAGGCCAGCATGTGGCCAGTCTACTCCCCTTACTCAAATTGGGATTGCTTCAGGAAAAAACGCTTGTTTTCAGCAAGCTGCAGAGCCAGCTGAGTTGACATTGCCTGTGCCCCCAACCAGACCCTCTTTGTATCCGCAGTGGGGTTAGAAATATATGCCTCCTCCGATTCCCATAGTGTCCGGCAAATCTCCCCTTCCCAGGCCTTTGTGTCTGTTTTTATCTTGTTAATAGTGGTAATAAATTGCCCTTGCAGAAAAGCCTTAGCAGTATCCCAGACAACCCCCACCCTGGCGGAGTCTATATTCTCCTGTAAGAACCACTTCAAGTTCTCCCTTATCGGGTCTGGGCTCGGGAACAGAGAAAGCCAGAACGGATTCAGTTTCCAGCTTTTAGGTTTTACAGTAGTAGGTAGCGTAATCGTAACCCACATGGAGGAGTGGTCAGATACTGTATATGTCTGTCTCCGTATCCAGAGTCAATAACCAGCTGTAACAATGGGGCATTACCTAATCCCATATCAATTCTAGATAGGCTCCCATGTGATGTGGAACAGCAAGAATACTGTTTAACCTGAGGATGGCTCACTCGCCACACATCCGTCAGCCCAAGCTCCTCAAGTAGTCCAGCAAAGGATGTGGACCCATCATTTCGGATGGACACATTGGCTGGCACTGGCAGTTTGTCCAGATTGTGGTTAATATAATTGTTAAAGTCACCCACTGCCAGCAGCGGAACATCTGGGAACCGCGCCATAAAGTTTGCCAGACACCTGAGGATCTCGGCCGAATAAGGAGGTGGGATATACATACCCACCACAATACATGAAACATGTGATATATTACACAATAAGAACACATATCTTCCCGCCGGGTCAATGAGCTTTTGTATGCATTGGAACTGTACATCCTGACGAATCAGAACGCTCACCCCCCTGGCATAGGCAGAGTAAGTAGAGTGAAATTGTGATATATATACCCGGGGACTAAAACTGGGAGTGCTATCTGAGGGGAAGTGTGTCTCCTGTAAACATACAATACCCGCCCCAGCAGCTTTTAGATGGACTACCCAATCCCCTGACATTCCAGGATACTGGTAAACATGACAAATAGAGAGGGGGAATCTCCCTAATTGGGGGCACAGTCAACAATAAAGATCTTAGGAACGTGCAGTTGCGCTGCAAAATATCAACGCATAAATTTAGGCAATAAGGAATACTACCTTAATAAAACCAGTGAAAAAATGCATGATAAATAGTGAACAGTATTCAGAAATGATCCAATAAGTGACTATGGTGACATGTGACAGTCTTATATCTTCCGTACAATATCCACAATGTAATAAACAAAAATGAGGGAAATCATATGAGGAAACCTCCACGATAACACTGTAGCAAAAAGCTCTCTCGTGCAAGTTGATATTCGTGACTTCACACTCTTAAGCACCCGAGGGAAAAGTGCAGTGATGGTAAAGACAAAGATCCTCCACCTTCAATATCAAATCTGCTTACCAGCTCCTATGGATCTCAAATGAAGAGATCACAACCTCCTGTGGCTTTTTCCCCCGCCAAGGGTCTTTAAATTGCAAACCAGTATGCAGGATGATATCTTCCTCAACACTGTGGCACCTCAGTATGACTCCCGGGAGTGTAATCCCCAAAAAAACATAAGGGTCATCATAGTGAAGTACGTAATGAAATTTAATTAAAAGAAAAAAAGAGATACACTTACAACATCGATGTAAATATAAAAGCGTCTGTAAAAATAATTTCAAGCCGGCCGGCTCTTTTTATCTGCTAGTTCCTTCCGGGATAGCGTTGTATTCGTCGGTGACGTCAGCACGCCGCTCCTCCCTACGCCATTTCGTCAGAGATGACGTCTTCCAGGGGCACGGAAGACGTCATCTCTGACGAAAGGGCGTAGGAAGGAGCGGCGTGCTGAAGTCACCGACGAATACAACGCTATCCCGGAAGGAACGAGCGGATAGCAAGAGCCGGCCGGCTTGAAATGATTTTTACAGACGCTTTTATATTTACATCGATGTTGTAAGTGTATCTCTTTTTTTCTTTTTTTTTTTTGTATAATCTTTATTTGTGAACAGCAAGGTAGTACATCACAACATACGTTGTCATAGGCATTTGCAGCAAACAGTATGCCAATCAGTTTTCTGAATAACATAAAAACATATAGAACATTGAAAACAGACAAACAGACAATCACATCGTGACCCGATGTCCTAATGGGCATAACTTAGACTCGGAAACCAGGCAGCTAGCCGGAGGTGGGGTCTCCTCCTTTTTTTTTGGAAAACATCATGGTAGAAATACAGAATGTGGGGGAGAGTCGCCCCCAATCTCCCATCTATGAATAAAGGTGGGTGTCCGCTGAGGAGGAGCGAGAACCGGAAGTCAGGCCGGCCAGTCGTCTGGACCACAGTTAGTGCACTAGATACGAAGCAAATTAGGGGGTAACTCGGCCGGGCGGGCACGAGGAGAGGGGGGCCACTATAGACCTCCAGCTTACCTCCCCGCATGCAACAACCCCAGCCGATCCCCGTTTAGTTTGAGACACCCGCACCAAGGTGGCAAAAAGAAGTGCCTGTCCCCCGTGGGGGCCAGGCTGCCCCCCGGCAACAGGGTCCCGTGTCCGTCAGACCGGCCGGTACCTCCAAGGCCCACCCATCCCCTGGCGTGTCAACAACTAGGTCAATCGAGGTCAGAGGACCAATAGAGAAAAAAAAAAAAAAAAGGCAGGGAGAAACAGTAAAAAACGGAAGATGAGAAAAGAAAAAAAGAAAAAATAAATAAGAAAAAATAAATAAGAAAAAGGGGAAGGGAAGGAATAGAAAGGGATTAGGCTCAGTAGGAACATACCTGGGGTCATACGTCCAGCTCCTCCCCCGCGCCACCTGCCTCCACCGCCTCGCTGCATGTGAAGTGGCTGAAAAGAAAAAAAAAATCACATCTCCTCCCTTCCCCCTCTAGTTGCATAATTAGGCCAAAACTGTGTAACTGAAGGCTCTGTGTCAATTTAAGGGGCACAAGGTCTTTGCCTAGGGGAAGGGTCTGCCAGTTCCAACAGTGCTACATCCAGACTTGAGGACACATATCCTGGGTCTGAAACATACGTCGCCCAGGCCTACCAGGTGTCGGAAAAGCGCTCCCGGGTATGCCTGCAGGTGGCGATCCATTCCTCCGCCTCCCGTATTTCACCAACCTTGCGTATCCATTCCTCCCTGCTGGGAACTTGCGGACATTTCCAATATATAGGAAGTAACCGCTTTGCTGCGTTCAATAGGTGGGGCAGTACACTCCGTCTGTACTGGCCCCCTGGGATAGGAGGAATGTGCAACAGAAAGTGAAAAGGGGAGAGAGGGATGTCCAGGTCTAGGATTTTCTTAATCTGGGACTGTAAATCCTCCCAATAGGGTCTGATCACTGGACAATCCCACCAAATATGCAGGAGTGTACCCCTGTGGCCACATCCCCTCCAGCACCGGTCTGACGTGGTTGGGTAGATCCTAGCTAGGTCCGCTGGTACCCGGTACCAGCGCGACAGTATTTTATAATTCGTCTCCTGGGCTTTGGAATCAATGGAGCTGGTTCGGGTAAATTGGTATAGGTGTGACAATTGGGTGGGGGTGAAGACCGTCCCTAAATCCCGTTCCCAAGCCCTAACAAATGCGGGTTTCTGCTTAGAGGCCATAAAGCTAAGTAAGCGGTAAAGTTCAGAGATCATATGTGGGATCGGTTCCTCTTCTATAAAGAGGCGTTCAAAGGGTTTGAGCGTGGAGATGTCCCGTATGGAGTCCCCGTGAGTCACAAAGAAATGGTGTAATTGCCTGTAACGCCAGAAGTCCATGGGGAAGCTCCCGTTCTATTCTCTAAGTGTCTCCAGGGGCAAGAGTTTACCATCCTGCAGAAGCTTACCACAGCCAGCGCCACCGTTGTCAACCCAGGGCCCAAAAAAAGCCACTTGTTCCCCTGGCGGGAACCACAAAAAGCCCCCTAGTGGGACCAATGGGGACACAGGGGGGGGCTGAGCCAGTCTAGCATCAAGCCGATCCCAGGTTCCTAAGGCCTGAGTCGTCAGTGGGGAAGTAAATTCTGACAGCCCCTTGTGCTCCCGGGACACCCATGGTGCATAAGATAGGTTTCTGCCCGCCATACACTTCTCCAGGGAAACCCAGAGTTTGGAGGTAGTGTGGAAGCGCCAATTGAGTATCCTCTGCAGGACGATTGCCCCATGATATCTTTGAATATCTGGTAGGCCCAGACCTCCCGCTTCCCTCGGGCGCGTCAGCAACCTAAGCGCAATTCTTGGTCTCCGGTCTTGCCATATAAATTTCGATATCAGACTAGACATCTGGGTGAAAAAACCTCTAGGGAGGGACATGGGTATCATCTGCATGTAGAACAGTATGCGTGGGAGAATGTTCATCTTTATCACGGCCAGTCTTCCCATCCAAGTAAAGGCTGTCTTGGTCCAATTGGCCAAGTCCTTTTTCACTGTGGTTAGCAAGGGGGGAAAATTGGCAGCATAGAGGGCGTCAAATCTATCTGTTAACCGGATGCCTAGATATTTCAGGGAGGATTTAGCCCAGGTAAACGGGAAGGCTGTTTGCAACCGATCAGCTAGTGAGGGCGGCATCTGGATGGGAAGTATCTCCGATTTTGCGTAATTAATTTTAAAATTAGAAAGCAACCCAAAATGTTGGAGTTTCCGCATCAGATTTGGCAGTGAGATCAGGGGTTCTGTGAGGTGGAATAGCACATCGTCAGCATATGCTGAGAGTTTGTGCTCTGTATGACCCACCGTCAAGCCTTTAATGTTAACGTTTGCCCGTACAGTGCGCAGAAACGGTTCTAGCACTAAGGCAAAAAGGATAGGCGAAAGCGGTCACCCCTGTCTCGTGCCATTTCTGATCGGGAATCTGGGGGAGAGGAATCCATTAACCCTCACTTGTGCACTTGGATCTGAGTACAATGCCATGATCCAAGCCAACATGTGTGTGCGTAATCCTATGGTCTCAAGTACAGCACGTAAGAAGGTCCAGTCAACCCGGTCAAGCGCTTTCTCCGCGCCGGTAGAAAGAATCAGGTATGAGGGGGAGTCAGGAGAGGTACGCGCCCAATGAATGAGCTGTATGGCTCTAATGGAGTTGTCTCGAGCTTCACGGCCCGCGACAAATCCAGTCTGGTCTGGGTGGACAATAAGCGGGATCAGGTGTTTCAATCTGGTGGCGAGAATCTTTGCCAAAATTTTCACATCCACATTGAGGAGGGATATGGGTCTGTAGCTTTGGGGCATAGTTGGGTCCTTCCCTTCTTTGGGGATTACTGAGATATGAGCCAGCAGTGCTTCCCTTGGAATGACATTCCCGTCTGCTATGGAGTTGAAATAGCCACACATCGACTCTGACAGCAGAAGTAAGAATTGCTTGTAGTAAGCTTTAGTGAACCCGTCAGGGCCAGGGCTCTTGCCATTAGGCAAAGACTTCACCATTGCCTCTATCTCAGCAGGGGTAATAGGGGATTCTAGCGTGGAACTTTGGTCGTCTGTCAGCGGGGGAAGGCCAGACGCCGCCAAGTAAGTTTGGATGTCGGTCAGTCTCGTGTCACGAACCCCTGAGGAGTGTGTCGAACCTAGGTCATAAAGGGAGGCGTAATAGTCCCGGAATCCAGAGGCTATTTGGGAGGACCTGACCGTTGGTATACCAGAGGGTAGGCACATCTTATGTACAAGCATTTGTGCTCGCTTCTTCCTGAGAGCTCTAGCTAGCATTCGGCCACATTTATTGCCATGCTCATAATACTTGTGTGACATGTAGCGCAACTGTTTACGCGTCTGGCGATCCAGTAAGCGCAGGAATAATTCCCTCATGTCAGTCAACTCCCGCAGAGCCTCCGGGTCACTGGTATGTTTGTGTTTGTGTTCTGCCTTCTGGAGTGCTCGTAGCACCCTATCGAAATCCGCCTGCCGGGCTTTTTTGAGCCTGGATCTCTGAGAAATTAGTTCACCCCTCACCACCGCCTTATGGCCCTCCCAGACAATCCCCTTGCTCACACCCTCAGTCGCGTTTTCCCGAAAGTAATTGGACAGAACAGCCGTAACCCCGGAGACCGCCACCGCATCGTCCAGCAGGGACTCGTTCAACCTCCACGACCAAGCCCTACGGGCATCCGGCCGCAGGGCCAGTGTGGCCGTCACGGGGGCATGGTCAGATATAGTGAGACTCCCGATGGACGAAGCCTGCAGCACCTCCAGGGCCAGGTGATCTACACAGATTAGGTCTATACGGGTATAGACGTCATGGACCTTCGAGTAATAACTATAGTCTCTGTCTGAGGGGTGCAGTACACGCCAGCTATCAAACAAACGGTGGGTCTGTAGGGACCTGCGAAAGTGCCTAAGGAAAGCATGCGAGTGGGAGGGGCGGCTGTGGGAAGTGTCAAGCTGCGGGTCAGGACTGACATTAAAGTCGCCGCCCAAGACCAAAGGGCCCTCCCTGAAATCTGCCAAGCTATCTAAAGTGCTGTAAAGGAACGAAAGTTGATCAGAGTTAGGGGCATAGATCGTGGCTATTGTGAGTTTCTGACCCGCTACAATTCCCTTCAGAAAAACATACCTTCCCAAGGGGTCTACTCTGCTCTCTACGACTTGAAAGGCACAAGATTTATGTATGGCAATAGCCGTGCCTTTAGATTTTGCATCCGGTGAGTTGCTTTAGAACCACTGGTTATATAGATGAGTTGGGAGTTTTGGCATTGACCGGGGGGTAAAATGTGTTTCCTGCAAAAGGACCACCTGCGCTCCAGATCGCTTCAGTTCCCACCACAGCTTACTACGCTTACATGGAGAGCAGAGACCTCGAACATTATAGGAAATTACCTTAAGTGACGCCATTGAGAGTCCTTTCTGCAGGAAGATGACGTGCCACGGTGAAGGGTGCAGCGCGGGGGGTGGAGCCGGAGGTCGTTCCCATGAGAAAACTGTAAGTAAGAGAGAAAAAGATAGAAGGGGGAGAAAGAGAAACAGTAAGAGACATCAAAACACACATATAATACATATCGTAACATGGGGGAAGTACCCTATTCTGAAATAACTGGGGGATGTGCCCCGGGTTCAACCCTACAAGGGAGGAGTCCCCGGAACCCATTCCCATTTCCAAAACGGAAATATACCTAACGAGGTACGGCCTACGGGGGGAACGTGGACCAACGTGAGAGGGCAGGACGCGAGGGTCAGCTCCCGCACACCACCGTCCGCCAAGTGGTCAAAAATTATTTAGGAGGGGAAATCAATCCGCTAAAACCAAACCCAAAAAAATAAAATAAAATAAACTGGAACAGCAGGGATGCTATCAGGGGGATCAGAGTCAGACAAGGGGTCAAAGCCTCAGCTTCAGTTCGTCTGCAAAGGCCGATGACAGGAAGTCAGACTCAACAGGTCCAATAGAGGCCTCAGTCCCTGTAGGAAGGCATGCAAGCACATTAAGGTCATGACCCACCCTCTAAGTATGAAGATGAGGTCACAAGGCCTGAGCCCCATCCCAGAGTGCAAATAGCTCAACGCAAATAACACCTCCCGGGGTGGAAGGGGAAATAACAGTAACTGGGGAGCAGCAACAGGTTCATATGAATGAAAGTTCCATTAGTTCCCCGAAAGCACTGGGCCTCGGGGGGAGGCAGAAGAGGGACGCCTGCGATCCCGCCTGCGACTCCTGCGGTTAACCGGCTTCCATGGTTGGGGAAGTTGCATGTGGGAATGATCTGACAGTCCTCTCCAGTCAGGGAAATCTACTGGTTCCAGCCCCAGAGAGTCCAGAAAATGCGGAAGGTCATCCTTGTTGCGCAGCGTAGCCTGCTTGCCATCTTTGGTTGCCTGTAGGTAAAAGGGGAGTCCCCAACGATAAGTCAGTCCCGCTTTTTGGATAGCTTCCAACAGTGGGCGGAGGGCCCTGCGCTGCATGAGGGTACGCCTGGAGATGTCCTGGTAGAAGGAAAGTTGGGCCCCATCAAAGTCAAAGTACTGCTTCCCACGCATTTTTTGCATGATCCTGTCTTTCAATGTATACTTGTGAAGCTTGCATATTACATCTCTAGGATTGTCCGCATCCTGGGAGGGAGGCCTAAGGGCTCTATGAGCACGATCAATCTCGATGATTGCTGTAGCAGGCAGGCCAAGGATTTCTCTAAATACATCCTCCAAGGTAGGGACAATATCCTTAGGAGCCGTGGCTTCTGGCATTCCGCGTATGCAGATATTGGCCCTCCTGCTGCGATTCTCAAAATCGTCGAACTGACACAGTAAAGCTTCTATTTTCTGGTCTTGGGCGCTGCACCTGTCCTGTAGCATGGAGATTGCTGGCAAGGCCTCATCCAGTTTCTGTTCCACAGACTCCATTCTAGCCCCCAGGTGATTAGTGTCCGCTTTGAGCTGGGCAATGTCAGCTTTAAAGGCCTTCTCTACCCTGGCAGTGAATCTTTCCAGATCCTCTCGCGTGGGGAGAGACCAGATATGGCGCTTTAAATCCCCATCATTCAAGAAGTCCACCATGTCAGGGGCCCGGTCTTGGGAGGTAGAGGATCCCGGGGAAAGTGGGGGAGCAGTGTCGCTTACCAGCGCCGGAGAGGGGATCTGAGAATCATCGATCGATTGTTGCTGGGCTGCAGCTTTCTGTGCTGCCTTAGATGCCTCAGTTCCCCTCGGCGTCGGCGCCATTTTGGAAGCCTCGTGTCCCGGTCCCCGGGCCCCGCCAAAGAAAGCCTCCAGCTGTTCCTGTCGGGTCCCCTCCATCCTCGACTGCTGAGAGAGTGCACGCCGACCCTGGGACATGGTTTCTGCTGTTGTGGGGGTGAATCGTCCCTCCGTGCTGATTACAAAGCGGCGGTGTACGAGGAGCTGAGGCAATGCACGTCCTCACTCCTCCATAGCCAAGCCACGCCCCTCTCTTTTTTTCTTTTAATTAAATTTCATTACGTACTTCACTATGATGGCCCTTATGTTTTTTTTCCAGGGGCACGGAAGACGTCATCTCTGACGAAAGGGCATAGGGAGGAGCGGCGTGCTGAAGTCACCGACAAATACAACGCTATCCCGGAAGGAACGAGCGGATAGCAAGAGCCGGCCGGCTTGAAAATGATTTTTACAGACGCTTTTATATTTACATCGATGTTGTAAGTGTATCTCTTTTTTTCTTTTAATTAAATTTCATTACGTACTTCACTATGATGGCCCTTGTGTTTTTTTTGGGATTACACTCCCGGGAGTCATACTGAGGTGCCACAGTTTTGAGGAAGATATCATCCTGCATACTGGTTTGCAATTTAAAGACCCTTGGCGGGGGAAAAAGCCACAGGCGGTTGTGATCTCTTCATTTGAGATCCATAGGAGCTGGTAAGCAGATTTGATATTGAAGGTGGAGGATCTTTGTCTTTACCATCACTGCACTTTTCCCTCGGGTACTTAAGAGTGTGAAGTCACGAATATCAACTTGCACGAGAGAGCTTTTTGCTACAGTGTTATCGTGGAACTTTCCTCATATGATTTCCCTCATTTTTGTTTATTACATTGTGGATATTGTACGGAAGATATAAGACTGTTACATGTCACCATAGTCACTTATTGGATAATTTCTGAATACTGTTCACTATTTATCATGCATTTTTTCACTGGTTTTATTAAGGTAGTATTCCTTATTGCCTAAATTTATGCGTTGATATTTTGCAGCGCAACTGCACATTCCTAATATTGTTATTGTGTGTATCCACATTTTCAGTTGCAGCAGCGGTTATTAATTTTACCACCCAAGTTTGGCAATTTTTACTTTTGACATGCGCAGTAGTTTCTTTTACCATAACAATAAAGATCTGACAAATGTTCTAATCCCTTTTCACTCCAATTTTGCCTTTAGTTTGCCTTTAATTATACTTTAGGTTCCTGCAGGAGCCACATGAATAGTACATCAGTGAGTGCCAACTGCATAAAGGTGTAGTGCCAGGCGCAGTCACTATGCTGCAAACAGTCCCAGAATACAACATATGCAATTCACTCCAACATGGAAGAGGTCTTATTTGCTTCTACTTTTCTTATCACAGATATGATGGTATTTCTTAAAGTGGAAGTCCAGTCTAAAACTAAAATCTCTAAATGGCAGCCACAATCTAAGACTAATCTATCTAGCCCCGTAAAGCAAAACTCGCTATACTTACCTTTTCTGAAGCCGCACCGATCCAATCCCACGCTGAGCTGTCTGCGGCGGCTTCTCTGTGTAGACGTGTGCAGAGGAGGCAGTCGACAAATGGGACCAATTCTGTCTAACTTATTCATAAACGACATAGAGGATATGATAGAACGCTCAATCTCAATATTTGCGCATGATACAATGTTAAGCAGGGCAATAACTTCTGTGCAGGATGTGGAAACCTTACAAGAAGACCTAAATAAAATAATGGGGTGGGCAGCTACATGGCAAATGAGGTTTAAAGGGGTTGCTGTCAGAAACCATGAATCAGACCGAGACAGAAGTACAGTTAAATCACACTAGTTTAATAATAAATAATAAAAGGTAAACAGAGTAAGCGTAGTCAAAACATAGCCAGAGTTCAGTAACCGGATCGGGTAGTCGGCCAAGCCAAAGTCCAAGAGCCAGCGATAAAGGTAATAGAACAGCAAGCAGGATCTATAGCCAGAGGGGACAACAGTCAAGCAGGTCTTCAACTGGAACGCAGGAGAAAGTCTCTTGTGATGTTAACACAGGCGAAGGCGAAGAGCAAATGAACTTGAAGTCCTTAAGTAGGCAGAGCTGACGAGCAGGATCATCAACAGGTGGATCACTGTGGAGAGATGAAAGCTGGCAATTAGCTGACAGCTTAGCTGCTAGCACAGAGAAAGAAGGGCTGAACCCAGCCCTGACAGTTGTAAAGGTTTATTTATTTATTTTTTTTAAATAACAAACATGTCATACTTACCTCCACTGTGCAGTTTGTTTTGCACAGAGTGGCCCCGATCCTCGTCTTCTGGGGTCCCTCGGTGGCTGTCTCGGCTCCTTCCCGCAAGAGCTAACCCCCCTCTGGGAACCGCTCTCTCAAGAGGGTTAGCTTGCGGGCACGCTCCCGTGATACAGTCGGCGGCCATAGCCCACTGTATCACTCGGCCCCACCCCCTGGCGCATCGCGTCATTGATTTGATTGACAGCAGCGGGAGCCAATGGCTGCGCTGCTATCAATCATCCAATGAAGAGAAGCCCAGGCCGAGAAGCCAGCGCATTCATGACGCGGGACTTTCGAGGGCTCAGGTAAGTAAACGGGGGGCTGGGGGGGGCCTGTAAGCATCGGATGTTTTTTCACCTTAATGCATAGGATGCATTAAGATGAAAAAACGTGAAGCTTTACAACCCCATTAATGTTGAAAAATTTTAAGTTATGCATTTTGGTGCTAAAAATAGGAATGCAAGTTACTTGCTAGGGGGAAAACCTCTGGGGGAATCTAGGATGGAAAGGGACCTGGGGGTCCTGGTAGATGACAGGCTTAGCAATGGCATGCAATGTCAGGCTTTGACATGTGCATGACGATAAAATTTGTTTTGTTTTGATTCGTTAATCTAGTTATTTTGTTTTTTTTAAATTCGGTTGATTCGTTCAATTCATATTCGGGATTTGTATTCGGAATTCGTATTCAGAATTTTTCTAATTTTCTTCGAATTTAGAGTTTTTTTTCGATTTGAAATGTTCGAATCGATAAATTTTGAATCGGCTGAGTCAAAAGTTTTCGATCTTTCTTTTTTTTTCGATTCGAATGTGGCAAAGTGAACAAACAAAAGAAAATGTTTCATTAAATGATCACAATGACTCTTTAAATCACCATTGGCTTAACTAAAACAGCATTATTTTGAAATGGTACTCTAATAACACACACACAGTCTTTGATTCCAGCAATATGTGTACAGTTAGAATTCGACTGGAGTTTAATGTAAAATTTGATTCAAATTTCAGTCCGAATTTCCCAAATTCAGACGAATTTCATTTAGTTATTCGGAGCATTCGGTAAAATTAGTTTATATTGTAATTCAGGTATTCAGATATATACGAATCTTCGAATAACGAAAAATTTGTCCGATTATTAATTCGGAACGAAACGAACCGCACATGTCTAGCCAGGCTGCTGCAAGCAAAGCAAACAGATTGTTGGCATGCATTAAAAAAGGGAATTCACTCCAGAAATAAAATGATAATTCTTCCACTCTACAAGACTACAGGGACACCAGTCCTCAAGAAGGATGTGCTGTAATTAGAGAGAGTCCAGAGAAGAGCAACAAAGCTAATTAAGGGACTGAAGGATCTCAGTTATAGGGAAAGACTACAAGCATTGAACTTATTCTCTCTGAGAGGGGACATTATAGCGATGTACAAATACCATACTGGTGACCTTAGCACAAAAAAATAACTTTTCAGTGAAAGGGAGTTTAAAGACACGCGGCCATTCATTGAAACTGGAAGAGAAGCGGTTTAATCTTTACTGTGTAGAGGGTTCTTTACTGTCAGAGCGGTAAGGTTGTGGAATTCTCTTCCACAAGCAGTGGTATCAGCAGCAAGCGTCAATAGTTTAAAAAAACGATTAGATGGGCAACTTAACGATCGCAACATACAGGGATATACAATTTACTATTGGCATAAACACAAACACACACACACCACAGGTTGAACTGTATGGACTGGTGTCTTTTTTCTGCCTTACCAACTATGTAATGGAAGCCTTATAGTAACTCTATGGGTGACGTCACTTCCCAGCAATTTCACAGCCATTGTCGGCCGTGTCCTGCACAGAAGTTCCGCCGCTGGAGACCGGAGCGGCTTTAGAAAAGGTATGTATAGCGAGTTTTGCTTTACAGGGCTAGATAGGTTAAGCCCCATACACACTATCAGTTTTCTTGCAGGTTTTTCTCTTCAGGTTTACCAAAACCATCTAATATGAGGTCAAACCTTAAGAGTTTCAATTCGTATGCAATCAGGCAGGCCCTTGCACTACATGGTTTTGGTAAACCTGAAGAGAAAAACCTGCAAGAAAACTGATAGTGTGTATGGGGCTTAAGTCTTAGATTGTGGCTGCAAGTAGATTTAGAGATTTTAGTTTTAGGCTGGACTTTTACTTTAATGAATCTGTCGCAATCATAGCTCCAGAGTAAAGTTCTTGCACATACTGTAAGAACTACCTGAATTTGTCAATTGGAAATAATAGGAAAAATGTTGCATGGGATTCATGAATTTGTGGTAGGACTTAAGGCCACAAAAACGTCACAAATGCTTTATTGAATGGCCCGCGGTAACCTCACACTGACTGCACAGAACAATGCTCTGTATAGGTGTATATGTTAGATGTGCTCTACTATTACAAGATCTATTCCACACCCGTTTATGTTTCATTTATAAACCATGAACATCATATGACACATACAGCAACCTTTACAGACTATTCTGTTACTTTTTTTTAGTGCTAACACCTACTATCCTATAGGTACATCATGCTGCAATATAAAACTATTTGGACTTGTGGTATGTTGAACATCTTTTCTACTGGGGTAAATGGCAGATTGGGGCCCTTTATTTACCCATTGCCATTTACAAACTTCATTGGATAAATAGCTGTCAGGTTGCCCATTCACCCAGTAATCGCTCTGTGCCAAGCTCTCATTGGACAGCTTGATACACAGAGACACTGTACTGCTCTGATCCAAGGGGCTCGGCACCATGTGATTGCTGTGATTGGTCATCACAGTGATCACATGGTACTGTTTACAGTGTGGATCCCTCCCCTTCCCCTTACAGCAGAGGAAGGAGAGAGATGGAGTAGTTGTGAATGGGGACGGAATGAATGGATCAGCAGCTGCAGGTTCATATTCATCCATCACACAGGGATCGCTTTTCATGCCCCCTCCTTTCCGTCACTTACCATCTCCATGCTGTCTCTATGTGACCTGTATATTAACCCTTCACTTCCCTTATCCTGCACATTAACCCCATCATCTCCATCCTGCCACTGTATGTAACCAGTACATTAACCCTTTTACTTCCTTCTTCCTCTGTGTATGACCTGTACATTAATGTACAGTATCTAGTGCACCATTTTCAAGCTCCGTGTTTAACCCCCTCAATACCAGCATGTTTATTCATTTCTAAAAAATTGTGGCAAGAAATTAAATCACCATGGGGTGTCTACTTTCCAAAAAAGGGGGTAATTTCATACTATTATAGCATTTTTATTTTAACAGAAGATAAGGGAAACATTTTTTTTCCAAAATGTTTTTTTTTTTTTTGTAAAAAAAAAAAAGTGGTTATTAAATGCCACCAGAAGAAAGCTCTAGCTGTCTCAGAAAAATTATATAAAACTAATTTTGGTACAAAGTTGCATATCGGAGTAATTATCAGTCAAACTATCAGAGCGCTGCAAACTGAAAAAAAAATCCTGTTAATGATTGGGTTACAGTATTAGAGGCTGGTGTTTAGGGGGAAAAGTGATATTAAACCTTCAGTTAATTTATTCGCTTACTGAATATGCAGCTTCTTTATCTTTTATTCCTTGTGTAGCGGCCTCACCCCATCTCCTTTGTCTAGGGGTATGTCACACGACAGGGTGAGATGCGCTACGGCCCATGTCCTCCCCATAGCTGTGGGTGAGGTGAAGGCCAGTACCATATATTTTCTCGGGCCTATGTGCTTTTGTCTAGAATCAAGTCCCACTGTGTCAACACTTCCCTCTGCTCCCATTAACCAGAGTTCCACACACTGATCACAGTCCAACTTTTGCTTTATTGTACATCTCACAATAAACAGTGCTTCAGTAGCCATCTGGTTGCGACTTGATAACATTTTGATACGGGGAATGAGCAGGTCGTGGCACTATCCTGGTTATTAGCTAAACCACTGCGATCTCGCCAGCGGTTACTATAGCATTAGCTAGAAAGGACTTAGAACTTGAGAGTCTCTACCAGTGACTCAAGAGAACGTAGATAGGAGTACCTTCGCTGCGCTGCGGCCCCTATCAGGGGAAGATATCCCTCCAAGGGAGTTACCAGAGGCCCATCCGTCACTGGGTTGATGCTGCTCCAGACTCTCCGAATGGGTAACCTCCCCGGCCTCCTCATCTCAGACATGGGCCCTGTCCACCTCAGGGACCCTCGGACGTCTCCACCCTCGCGAGATCCAGTCAAAGTCACTGGACCCCAGGCCTCCTAGTTTAGTACCTCACCCCAGGCTGAAGGTGCCTGGGATGGACTCCAACTCCATTCCGGTCAGGCCTAGGGCACCTGGGCCGGAATCCAGAACCACCCTCACCCAGGCCTAAGGTGCCTGGGCGCGTGAAGAAGATCCTCCAGAAGACCTCGTGGTTAGGGCGTCTCCCCCTTTTATCTCCTCCCATCGACACCACGGCAGGTTCCCCGCCCTCGCCGTACCATCTCCGGAAAGGGACAAAAAGGGTAGCACTGTAATGGCAAATCTACCTTGAGCCTCCAGACTCTCCGCCACCCAGAGGCCAAGGAGATTATTACACCATCCAATCCTCCACGAACACAAGTGGTCCACTATTCCTGTACTTACACACCTGAGTGTCCCACCTAAATTTAGAGACCCCGCTACACTTGTTTATATTCCAGTTTAAACTGCTACCCTAGGTTCCCTGTTTGTCCTTTCTTAGAGTTGAGTCTCATTACACAATGGGGTTATTTACCAAAACTGGAACGTGCAAAATCGGGTGCCGCTCTGCATAGAAAGGAATCAGCTTCCAGGTTTTATTGCTAAAACTTATAGAACAAGCTGAAGTTAGAAGCGGATTGGCTACCATGCACAGCTGCTCCCGATTCGGACTGCACCAGTTTTACTAAATCTTCCCCACTGTGTACATCATTAGAAATACCCAGCCCCATAGCCTAGGATGACAAACCACTCCTCCATTCCTCCCTCCTCCTCTCCTTTCTCCAAGCTAACAGACTGGCTCCAGAATGCACTGTCCACTGTTAACTGTTTCCTGTGAAGACCAGAAGTTCAGGGAAGCAGAACCGAGAGAGCACTAGCCAGCAGAATTGAAAGTTGTAAACTGCTGGGGTAAGAAATTTTACAAATATTTTACTGAGGAATGTTTATTTTATGGTGCTCTATGTGTTAAGTTAAAAAACACTAATGCCCCGTACACATGGTCGGGAGTTTCGATGGGAAAAAGTCCGTTGGGAATCCCGACGGGAAAAAAGAGAACCAGCTCTCTATCTTTTGCTGGACATTTTTGGCCGTTTTCCTGACCGAAAAAGTCTGATGGAGCATACACACGGTCGGAGTTCCCGACCAAAAGCTCTCATCAGACTTTTTCCGACGGGAAAACCGGCCATGTATACAGGGCATAAGGCTGGGCGTTTGCCATTGCAACAACTCTGCCCACGATCCCAAACACTGTGCAAAAATGACAAATCGCTCAACGCATGTTCAGGTCAGCTTTTTGGGATCGCGGGCAGAGTCGCTGCATTTCTCCCTGCAATCGCAAACGCCCAGGTGTGAATGGAGCCTTATAATTAATAAATAATACTACTGACTACTAACCTGTTATGGGATTATATTCACTTTAGGAATCTAAAATAGATATGGCATGAAACATCTGTGATGTAGTAATATGTATTATACTATATTTGTACTTAAAGTGTTTGTTCCCCCAACATTTCATATCCCTGATATGTGCCTCCTGTATCATGTACTTGTATGAGAAAGTATCCTGTTCTCTTTGTATTGCTTCCTTTGTGTGAAATCCCTGTCAGTCCCTCTGCTTTCCTATTAAAAAACTGACCAGACTAAGCAGGAGAACACACCGGGGTCAGTTGGAAACTCAGCTTGCTCTCCTTCAATGATCAGGCTTGTCCTGACACGCCTCCCCTGCACAGCCATTCACTGGGAAGCTCAGTGTGCTGCTGCTTCTCCTCCCCCCCCCAGCTCTTATGCAGCTGAGAACAGAGGGAATGTGGTCACTTATAAAAAAAAAAGAAAATCCCTTACATGCAAAAATGGGAATTGGACTGCAACGTATCTTTCTCTACTGAAGAATGGAGTAATAGTATTATAAACTTTCGTAAGTGGACTAGATCACTCACAGTAAGAGAAACTGCCATCTAAATTTTTACTTTTTACTTTTTGGTTTTTTACACCTACCAAATTGCATGCCATTTTCCCATCGGTTCCAACAATATGTTTCCGATGTTGTCCATCCTCAGGCTCCTTTTCCCACATTTTCGGGGACTGTGATAAAATTTCACATATTTGGCGCCAATTCGAAAATTTTGCTTCAACCATCTCTGACACGTATATTAATCTTTCCCTATCTAATTGTTTATTATTTACATCCATCCCTGACATTTCCACCCCACACATGAGACTTATCCATACGATAAGTGTAGCAATTCACTGGCTAATTGCTCTCCACTGGAAGTCTACTTTATTCCCTATTACCCAATTGAAGGCAATCAGTCTTATGGAAAAATATCCCATACATTATATAATTCTACACGATTCTATGACAAAAAATGGGATCCATGGTTTAAACAGTGAAATTATTTTTCAACCCCTAGATAATTAAACTCGCAAACTCGCAAACAAAAAAAACAAAAAAAGTAGGATTTTTAAAACAGCTTACCTGTAAAATCCTTTTCTTGGAGTACATCACGGGACACAGAGCGGCATAGTCATTACTATGTGGGTTATATAGAATTACCTTCAGGTGCTGGCACTGGCAACTTCCAAAACAGGAAGTACCCTCCCCTATATAAGCCCCTCCCATCCGGGAGCACCTCAGTTTTGTAGCAAAGCAATACGTGTCCCCAAAAGAGGGGTGGGAGCTCTGTGTCCCGTGATGTACTCCAAGAAAAGGATTTTACAGGTAAGCTGTTTTAAAAATCCTACTTTCTTGTTCATACATCACGGGACACAGAGCGGCATAGTCATTACTATGTGGGACGTCCCAAAGCAATGCCAAATGAGGGGGGGGGATATACCATACATAAGCTGGGCGCCATCAGGCATGAGGATCTTTTGCGGCCTGCAACACACTGCGCCCAAAGGCGACATCCTCCTGACTTCTAACGTCCACCTGGTAGAACCTAGTAAACGTGTGTACTGAAGACCATGTTGCGGCCTTACAAATTTGAGCCAGGGAGGCCTGGTGATGCACTGCCCATGAAGTTCCAACTGCTCTCGTGGAGTGCGCCCTAACTTTGAACGGAGGCGGTCTCCTTCTCAAGCCATAGGCTTGCATAATGACCTGTCGAATCCACTTGGCTAAAGTAGATTTTGACGCTGCCTGACCCTTTCTGGGGCCTTCCGGCAGAACAAACAAAGAATCCGTTCTACAAATCTGAGCAGTGGCTTTTAGATAAGCTTTAACTGCTCTTACTACATTCAAAGAATGCAATAACTTTTCCTCTACCGAGCTCGGTTTGGGGAAAAAGAAGGAAGAACCACATCCTGGTTCAAGTGAAACCTCGATACCACCTTAGGAAGAAAGGCTGGGTGAGGACGTAATACTACTCTGTCCTCATGAATAACCAGATATGGCTCTTTACAGGACATGGCGGCTAATTCCGACACTCTTCTAGCCGAGCATATGGCTACTAAAAATATCAATTTTCTGGTGAGTAGAACCAAGGAAATGTGCCGCAAAGGTTCAAATGGCTGCTTCTGCAGAACTGACAGAACCAAATTTAGATCCCATGGACATATGGGAGCTTTAATCGGTGGAATAATACGAGTCACCCCTTGCATAAAGGATTTGACAAGTGAATGCATAGCCAGGGGGCTTTGAAATAGTATTGATAAGGCCGAAACCTGACCCCTGATAGTACTTAAGGCAAACTTCCTGTCTACAGCCCACTGTAGGAAGTCCAGAATTCTGCCTATAACGTACTTACGTGGATGCCACTTTCTGGCCTTGCACCAAGTGATGTACGCCTTCCAAACTCTATAGTAGATCTGCCTGGATACAGGCTTCCTGGCACTGATTATAGTTGATACCACAGAGTTAGAGAGACCTCTCTTCTTTAGGATGTGGGATTCAATAGCCAGGCCGTTAAACTTAGAGTTAGTAAGGAAGGGTGGTATATCGGCCCTTGCGAAAGCAGGTCCGGACGACGTGGAAGGGTCCAAGGACTCCCCACAGACATTTTGATGATCTCCGCGTACCAGGCCCTTCGGGGCCACGCTGGAGCCACCAAGATCACCGGCTTCTTTTCCAACCTGACTCTGCGAAGGAGTCGAGGCAACAATTGTAGCGGAGGGAATGCATATATCAGTCTGAACTGATTCCAAGGGAACACCAGAGCATCCGAGCCGCAAGCGAGGGGATCCCTTGTCCGGGAGACAAATCTGTCCACCTTTGCGTTGAATCTGGATGCTAGCAGATCTACATCCGGTGTTCCCCACCGCTGACATATTGCTCGGAAGACCTCGGGATGAAGGGACCATTCCCCTGGGCATAACTGTTGGCGACTTAGAAAGTCCGCCTTCCAATTCTCCACCCCTGGAATGAAGACAGCTGACATACATAGGACATGCTTTTCTGCCCATTCCAGGATGTGACTTACTTCCCTCTGGACTGCACGACTCCTGGTGCCTCCCTGATGATTGATATATGCCACTGCTGTGGCATTGTCTGATTGAATTCTGACAGGGGACCCTTGGAGTCTGGATGCCCAGGCTACTAGGGCATACCGGGCTGCTCGTATCTCTAAGAGATTGATGGGCAGGGTTTTTACTACATTTGACCATCTGCCCTGGAGAGACCATTGCTCCAGTACTGCCCCCCAGCCTATAAGGCTGGCATCTGTAGTGACCACCTTCCAGGATATCGGACTGAAGGGTTTTCCCTTCTGGAGATTCTGGGGGAACAACCACCAGCAGAGACTCTTCCGAACGGAAGGGGACAAAGCCATCGGGAAGTCTAGAGCCTGAATTTTTCCATTCCAGGCTGACAATATGGCCTTCTGTAAATTCCTTGAGTGGAATTGGGCGTATGGCACAGCTTCGAATGATGCTACCATCTTTCCTAGCAGCCTCATGCACAGGCGTATGGACGGCTGTCTTTTTGCACAAAGCAGACGGACCAAGCCCCTCAAAGAGGATACCTTGTCTAGAGGTAAGAAAATCTTCCTCTGGTCTGAATCCAGCCGTAGCCCTAGATATACCAGGTTTTTCACTGGCTGTAGGGCTGACTTGTCCAGGTTGATGACCCAACCGTGAGATTCTAGATACTTGATTGTATCGACAATTACCACTTCTAGCTTGGCAACTGAGTGGTCCATCAACAACAGGTCGTGTAGGTATGCCATTATCGTTACACCTCGTGTTCTTAGATCGGCCAACAGTGGGGCCAGAATTTTTGTGAACACTCGTGGTGCTGTGGCCAGACCGAATGGTAAGGCTCTGAACTGAAAATGGCGCCCTTCTACTGCAAAGCGTAGACATTTTTGATGACCTGGAAAGATGGGAACATGCAAGTAAGCATCTTTGATGTCGATCGAGGCTAACCATTCCTCCCCCTGTAGGGCAGCGGTGACCGATCGGATCGACTCCATCCGGAAGGACCGGACGTTTAGAAATTTGTTTAGACTCTTTAGGTCCAATATGGGTCTTATGTCCCCGTTTGGTTTCGGGACTGTGAAAAGGTTTGAGTAGAAACTCAACCCCCACTCTTCCATAGGAACCTCCATAATTACTCCTTGGAGCAATAGTTGTTCTAACGCCACTAGGAGACACCTTCTTTTCAGAGGGTCTTTTGGCATGCCTGACCACATAAAATGGGAAGGAGGAGACTCTTTTAACTCCAACTTGTATCCCCGAGTTACTGCGGAGAGCACCCATCTGTCTTTGATCGTCTCCCGCCAGGTCTCTGTGAACAACTGAAGTCTTCCCCCCACCCGTTTGAGTGGGGGCAGCCCTTCATAGGCTTGACTTGGAGGCTGGTTTAGTACCTCTTCGGATCCAGGGCTTTTTATTACCCTGTGACTGTCCCTGATTTTTACCTCCTGAGTTTGACCGAGGAGGCCGTCGGAACTGCTTAGTAGCAGACGTCCCAGGGATGGGAGAGGTAGTCCTCTTAAAAGACGGACCCCTAGACCTCTTTTTAATTGGTAAGAGAGTACTTTTACCACTGGAAATCTTCTGGATATATTTATCCAGGTCTTCGCCAAAAAGGCGTTCTCCATGAAATGGGAAGCTAACTAAGAGCTTCTTACAGGGAGCCTCAGCAGACCAGTTCTTGAGCCACAGAAGCCTACGCATATGTACCAAAGACAGCGTGAGGCGGGAGGCCTGATGGATAGAATCCTTGATGGCGTCAACCGCAAAGCATAATGCTCTAGGCAGATCAGTGAGAGCCTGGGCCTGCTGGCCTGGCAAATCCCTCAGGACCATTTTCATTTGATCCTTTAAAGCTTGGCAGACCCCAATAGCTGCCACTGCTGGCTGTGTAACAGCCCCTGCTGTGGAAAAAGCAGATTTTAATAAAGATTCCAATTTTTTATCTACTGGATCTTTGAACATTTGAACATTATCTACTGGACATGTCAGTGATTTGTTCACAGAAGAAATGGCTGCGTCCACCGTAGGAACATTCCATCTCTGGGTGAATTTTTTCCTCCATGGGATAGATCACCTGAAATTTCTTAGGTGGAACAAATAGTTTATCAGGATGTTCCCAGTCCTGGTATATAAGTCCTTTCAATAATGGATGATTTGGAAAGGAGCAATTAATCTGGGGAGCTTTTAGCGACCCCAACGAGGAGACAGCAGTAGTTGATGGTTCAACAAGAGGCATTTTAAATGCAGATCGAACCATGTCAGTTAGGGTCTGGACCCACAATCTTTCAGTCTGTGATGCTGAAAATGGTTCATCTACTGTCGATTCCTCAAAAACAGAGTTAACCTCCTCCTGATCCCCTTCAGGAAGGTCAGTCCCTTCCTGGGACTGTTGCTCTGCCAACAGGCACTCTAATGGAGGGGATGGAGATCTGGCGCGCTTTCTTTCCTGTAGAGAAGAAGCGATCAATGCTGCCAATCTCTGCTCCAATCCCTCCAGAGTTGAGGCAAAAACCTCCTCTGTTATATATGCAGGAGCAGGTGGACTGAGGACAGCCACAGTACCTGGCACTCCCGGGGGTTCCTTATGGGTATTAACCTCTGATTTCTCAGGGGAGGAAGGTGCAGATGACTGCTCCAGATCCTCAGAGCCCGATGGAGACCCCCTACACTTCCTGAGAGGTATATCTCGGAGTTTTTTAGGCGGCATATTTCTTAGTTCAAAGCTGAGGTATTCCAGCCGCAATACACCCCTTTACTGAAATAGTCTAATGCAATTTGCTGCTATGTACATCAGTGGGTGTCTACTAATGCGTCTTTCTGGGGATGCCTGTATCAACCGCCCGCTGTAAGCCCCTATACCATGCTACCAGCTCCTTTTCATGCTCTGTGTCCATAGCAAGCAGCGTGGACTGAGTCCTTTTATCTTGCTGGGACGCCCGCACATGCGCAGAAGCACTGGGCGCACAGAGCGCGTCATCCGCCAGGCTCTGCCCCCTTTTTTTGAAGCTAAATCTTATAAAAAGAAAGCGTGTGTGCGCGCGCGCGCGTGCACGTGTGCGCTCTTGGCGCCATGTAGGGAGAGGAGCCAGGGTCCCTGTTTCACCAGGACTCGGGGATGGAAGGAAACTACTTGGCAGCATGACAGAGGAATGCAGCTTCCCTGATAGAGAGCTCACTCATCTGCCTGGACTTTCACCATGGAAGGAATAGTCCCAAGAAAAAAAGACATTCCACAGCGGCCTCTAGTGGACAAACACAGGTACCGCACTTTTGTCTTTTTTTTTTTTTTTTTTAAAACCTCCTTTATGAAAAACATTTCTAGGTTTACAGTTTTTAAAACTTCCTTTATGAAAAGACATTTCTAGGATTTCTTAGGCATATACAGCTATTAGCGGGAATACCTTTAGGTAACAGGCAGAAAGACATATTAGGCTTGGGGGTCCCCTCAATAGAACCAAGTTCCTGAGGGGCCTCCACTTACCTTTTCCCCGCCGCAGGACTTTGTTTGGTCCACAGAAGCCCAAACTTCACCTCTCACGGCAGGCATTGTACTAGACCTTCAGGGACCGGGTTCCCAAGGATTCCACTCCCCTGGACCTGTATAGCACCCTGCACAGATAGCCTCTTGGTTTTGGGTATGACCAGAGCTCTGGATCCCAGGGTCCAGCCCTCCTAAGAGAGGCATTACAGGCAAAACCCTGCTCTTCTCTGCAAGGCCCGGGTACCGACCGTTTAGCTATGAAGCCTTTTTTGGTCGGATCCAGAATAGCTTGCTAAGGCCCAGAGAACCTGTACACAAGCCCAGATGAATACATGTTAACCTTGGCCAACACCTTAGACACTGGCAAAAAACTGAGGTGCTCCCGGATGGGAGGGGCTTATATAGGGGAGGGTACTTCCTGTTTTGGAAGTTGCCAGTGCCAGCACCTGAAGGTAATTCTATATAACCCACATAGTAATGACTATGCCGCTCTGTGTCCCGTGATGTATGAACAAGAAAAAGGTATTTCTTTTTCGTACATCACGGGACACAGAGCGACATAGTCATTACTAATGGGTTATATAGTTACCGTCAGGTGCTGGCACTGGCAACTTCCAAAACCGGAAGTACCCTCCCCTATATAAGCCCCTCCCATCCGGGAGCACCTCAGTTTTTTGCCAGTGTCTAAGGTGTTGGCCAAGAAGAAACATGTGTTTTTCACTGAGCTTGCGTACAGGTTCTTTTGGGCCTCAGTAAGCTATTCCGGATCCGACCAAAAAAGCTTCATAGCTAAACGGTCGGTACCCGGGCCTTGCAGAGAAGAGCAAGGTTCTGCCTGTAATGCTTCTCTTAGGAGAGCTGGACCCTGGGATCCAGAGCTCTGGTCATACCCACGACCAAGATGTTTTCTGTGCAGGGTGCTATACAGGTCCAGGGGAGTGGAATCCTTGGGAACCCGGTCCCTGAAGGTTTGATTACAATGCCTGCCGTGATAGGTGAAGTTTGGGCTTTTGTGGACCAAACAAAGTCCTGCGGCGGGGAACAGGTAAGTGGGGGCCCCCAGGAACTTGGTTCTATTGGGGGACCCCCAAGCCTAATTTGTCTTTCTGTCTGTTACCTAACGGTATTCCCGCTAATATCTGTGCATGCCTGTAACTACTAAAAAAATGTAATAATTTTTAATGGTGGTCAAGAAAAAAAAAAAAAAAAAGGAATGTTTTTTTATATATGTTTAGTATATTAAACTGCGGTACCTGTGTTTGTCCACTAGAGGCCGCTGTGGAATGTTTTTCTTGTCATATGGACTAGTTTCTTCTCAGAGAACAAAGTCCAGGCAGCTGGTGAGTTCTCCTACAGGAAACTGTTTCCTCTGCCCTGTTGCAGTGTTCGTCTATCCCCCGGCCTGCGGCAAAGGGGGCCCTGGCTCCTGTCCCTGGTTTCCATGTTTGAAAATTGGCGCCGAGGCGCACGTGGCCGCGCGCGTGCGCGTGCACGCGCCTCTCTATATAGAGGTGGCCGGAAAAAGGGGCGGGGCCTGGGGGATGACGCTCTGTGCGCGCCGCAGCGCTTCTGCGCATGTGCGGGCGTCCCAGCAGGTTTTTAAAAAGCCACATTATTGCAGTAAGCTGGCTATGAAGTACAGAGACAGAGCTGGCAACATTTAAAGGCATACAGCAAGCGGTTGATACAGGCATCCCCTAGAAAGGCACATTAGTAGACACCAACTGTTATATAGCAGCAATTGTGCTAGACTATTCTCAGTAAAAGTGGTGTATTACGGCTGGAATACCTCAGCTTTAGGCTTAGGAATATGCCGTCCAGTAGCTCCGGAACTGAATCTTCCAGGAAGCGAAGGGGGTCTCATCGGGCTCTGAGGATCTTGGGCATACTCCTGCTGCACCAGTCTCCCCTGAAGTTCAGAGGTAAGTGACCGTAGAGACCCCGCAGGGGTACTTGGTACTGTGGCTGTCCTCAGTCACCTGCTCCTGTGTATGTAACAGATGAGGTTTTTTCCTCAGCTCTGGGAGGATTAGAGAGAGATTGTCAACATTTATCGCTGCCTCCCTGTCAGGGAAAGCACGCCCGATCTCCGTCTCCTCCTTCAGAGTGCCTGTTAGCAGAGCAACAGTCCCATACAGGGATCGACCTGCCTGAAGGGGATCAGGATAAGGTTGATTCTGTTATAGAGGAATCAACAGTGGGGGAACCTTTTCTCAGCATCTCAAGCTGAAAGATTATGGGTTCAGTCTCTGACTAACATGGTCCGATCAGCATTTAAAAATGCACCTTGCGGAACCATCAACCACTAATGTATCCTCGTTGGGGTCGCTAGAAGCCCCCAGACTGTTTGTTCTTTTCCACTTCACCCTTTACTGAAAGGGCTCATTTACCAGGATTGGGAACGTCCTGAGAAAATATTTATTCCCCCAAGAGATTTCCGGTGGTCTATCCCATGGAGGATAAGTTCATCAAAAAAAAAAAAAAAAATGGAAGGTCCCTACAGTGGACGCAGCCATCTCTTGTATGTATAAATCACTGACATGTCCAGTGGATAATGTCCAAATGTTCAAGAACCCAATAGATAAAAGATTGGAGTCCTTATGAAAATCTGCTTGGTGATACAACCAGCAGTAGCAGCTATTGGGGTCTGCTAAGCAGTGAAGGATCAGTTGAAACAGGTCTTGAGGGACTTGACAGATCAGCAGGCTTTGCCCTAGCTGATCTACCTAGAGCCTTAGGCTTTGCGGTTGACGCCATAGAGGATTCAGTCCATCAGGCCTCCCGCCTTACGCTGTCTATAGTACATATGCGTAGGCTCCTATGGTTCAGAAACTGGTCTGCTGAAGCTCCCTGTAAAGAATGGCTGGTTAGCGTCCCATTTCATGGTGAACGCTTATTCAGGGAAAACCTGGACAAATATATCCAGAAAATTTCCAGCGGTAAAAATACGCTCTTGCCGGTTAAAAGCAGAGTTAGAGGTCCCTCTTTAAGAGGCCTGCTTCTCCAGTCCCTGGGGCATCGGCTGTGTAACAGTTCCGACGGCCTCCTCGGTTAAATCCCGGGGGTAAAAAACAGGGACAGTAGCAGGGTAATAAGAAACCCTGGGTCAGGGGAGGTACAAAACCTCCCCCAAAGTTAAATTCATTGAAGCCCCCACTCAGTCGGGTGGGGGGAGGACTCCAGTTGTTCGCAAAGAGACCTGGCGGGACACGTTCAAGACAGATAGGTGTTCTCCGCAGTAGGTTTGGGATACAGTTTGGAGTTAAAAGACTCCCCTCCTTCCCATTTTGAGGTCAAACGTGCCAAGGGATCCCCGGAAGAGAGAGTCCCTCCTGTTGGCACTAGAACAACTATTACTCCAAGGAGTAATTATGGAGGTTCCCCTGGAAGAATGAGGGTTCGGGTTTTACTCAAACCTCTTTACAGTCCCGAAGCAAACGCGGACGGGAGGCCCATATTAATTCTGAAAAGGGCTATACAAATTCCTGTATATCAGGACTTTCCGATGGAGTCGATCCGATCGGTGGCCACTGCCCTACAAGGGGAGGATTGGTTAGCCACGATCGACATCAAAAATGCTTATTTGCACATTCCCATCTTTCCAGTCCACCAAAAATTTCTACGCTTTGCAGTAGAAGGGCGCCATTTTCAGTTCAGAGCCTTACCCTTCGGTTTGGCCACAGCACCACGAGTGTTTACAAAAATTCTGGCCCTTTATTGGCCAATCTAAGAACACAAGGTGTAATGATAATGGCATATCTGGATGACTTGTTGCTGATAGACCACTCAGTGAAAAAAACTAGACGTGGTCGTTCACAAGACGATCAAGTATCTGGAATCTCACGGTTGGATTATCAACCGAGACAAGTCAGCCCTAAAAACCAGTCAAAAGTCTGGAATACTTGGGGCTAAGGTTGGATTCAGGCCAGAGAAAAATATTCTTGCCTCGAGGAAAGGTGTTGTCTTTGAAAGATTTGATCCACTTAGTGGGTACAAAAAAGACAGCCGTCCATACGCCTGTATATGAGGCTGCTGGGAAAAATGGTGGCATCATTCGAAGCAGTACCCTACGGTCAATTCCATTCAAGGAATTTGCAAGGGGCCATACTGTCAGCCTGGAACAAAAAAGTTCAGGCCCTAGACTTACAATGTCCTTGTCCCCTTCCGTTCGCAAGAGCCTCCGTTGGTGGTTGGTTCCCCAGAATCTGGAAAAAAGGAAATCCTTCAGTCCGATTTCTTGGAAGGTGGTCACTACAGATGCCAGCCTTATAGGCTGGGGAGCAGTACTGGAGCAATAGTCTCTCCAGGGCAGATGGTCGGATGCAGAAAAGGCCCTGCCCATCAATCTCTTAGAGATACGAGCAGCCCGGTATGCCCTAGTAGCATGGACATCCAAACTCCAAGGGTCCCCTGTCAGAATTCAATCAGACAATGCCACAGCAGTGGCATATATCAATCGGGGGGGCACCAGGAGTCGTGCAGCCCAAAGGGAAGTAAATTACATCCTGAGATGGGCAGAAAAATATGTCCCAGCCATATCTGCGGTATTCATTCCAGGAGTGGAGAATTGGAAGGCGGACTTTCTAAGTCGCCAGCAATTAGGCCCAGAGGAAGGGTCCCTTCACCCCGAGGTTTTCTGGACAATATGTCAGCGGTGGGGAACATCGGATGTAGATCTTCTAGCATCCAGATTCAACGCAAAGGGGGATAGGTTTGTCTCTCGGACAAGGGATCCCCTAGCTTGCGGCTCGGATGCCCTAGTGTTCCCTGGGGATCAGTTCAAGCTGATATATGCATTCACACCGCCACAATGGTTACCTCGGTTACTCCGCAGAATCAGGGTAGAAAAGAAACCAGTGATTCCGGTGGCTCCAGCGTGGCCGAAGAGCGTGGTACGCGGAGATTGTAAAATTTCAGTGGGGAGTCCTTGGACTCTCCCACGTCGTCCGGCTTTCGCAAGGACCGATATACCACCCTTCCTTACCAGCCCTAGGTTTGACGGCCTGGCTATTGAAGCCCACATTCTAAAAAAGAGAGGGCTCTCTAATGCTGTGGTATCTACCATGATCAATGCCAGGAAGCCGGTATCCAGGCAGATCTACTATAGAATCTGGAAGGCGTACATCGCGTGGTGTGAGGCCAAGAAATGGCATCCACATAAGTACGTAATAGGTAGGATTCTGGACTCCTACAGTGGGCTGTAGATAGGAAGCTTGCCTTGAGTACTATCAAGGGTCAGATTTCGGCCTTGTCAATATTTTTTCAAAGGCCCTTGGCTTCGCATTCACTAGTCAAAGCCTTTATACAAGGAGTGATGCGTATTAGTCCTCCGGTTAATATTCCCATATGTCCATGGGATCTAAACTTGGTTCTGTCGGTTCTACAGAAACAACCATTTGAACCATTACAGCATATTTCCTTAGTGCTTCTCACCAGGAAATTGATTTTTCTAGTAGCCATTTGTTCGGCTAAGAAGAGTATCGGAATTAGCAGCTATGTCCTGTAAGGAGCCATATCTGGTTATCCATAAGGACAGAGTAGTGTTATGTCCTCATCCAGCCTTTCTTCCTAAGGTGGTATCGAGGTTTCATTTGAACCAAGATGTGGTTCTTCCTTCTTTTTTCCCCAAACCTACTTCGGTAGAGGAAAAGTTATTGCATTCTTTGGATGTAGTAAGAGCAGTTAAAGCTTATCTAAAAGCCACTGCTCAGATTCGCAGAACGGATACTTTGTTTATTCTGCCGGAAGGCCCCAGAAAGGGTCAGGCAGCGTCAAAATCTACTTTAGCCAAGTGGATTCGACAGGTCATAATACAAGCCTATAGCTTGAGAAGTAGACCGCCTCCGTTCAAAGTTAGGGCGCACTCCACGAGAGCAGTTGGAACTTCATGGGCAGTGCATCACCAGGCCTCCCTGGCTCAAATCTGTAAGGCCGCAACGTGGTCTTCAGTTCACACGTTTACTAGGTTCTACCAGGTGGACGTTAGAAGTCAGGAGGATGTCGCCTTTGGGCGCAGTGTGTTGCAGGCCGCAAAAGATCCTAATGTCTGATAGCGCTCAGCTTATATATGGTGTATCCCCCCCCTCATTTGGCATTGCTTTAGGACATCCCATTAGTAATGACTATGTCGCTCTGTGTCCCGTGATGTACGAAAAAGAAAATAGGATTTTTATAACAGCTTACCTGTAAAATCCTTTTCTTGGAGTACATCACGGGACACAGAGCTCCCGCCCCTCTTTAGGGACACTTATTGCTTTGCTACAAAACTGAGGTGCTCCCGGATGGGAGGGGCTTATATAGGGGAGGGTACTTCCGGTTTTGGAAGTTGCCAGTGCCAGCACCTGACGGTAACTATATAACCCATTAGTAATGACTATGTCGCTCTGTGTCCCGTGATGTACTCCAAGAAAAGGATTTTACAGGTAAGCTGTTATAAAAATCCTATTTTATAATGTTTTTTTTTTTTGTTTTTTTACATCTATACTAAAATGTTTTTCCTTTCATTTCTATTTTAAACTTAATGGATTGTTTTACAAGGTGATCATTTACAATCACATTAATGCTATTTTGTAAATAATGTGTATGTCTCTGAACTATAACGGTAAGTGCCGGTTCACACTTGTGCGAGTTGATACCGAATACGATGTGTTAAACACAAACTAGATTCGCATGTCATCCAAAAAGTAATTGTTTTCTATGATGGTGGTTCACATCTATGCGTTGCGATTCCTCTTCGAAGGCGATGCGATGAAAAAAAGGGTCTTGTGCGAGTTTAGAGCGTTGCGTTGCGAATTTAGTCTCCATAGACATCAATGTAAATCGTTCTGGAATCACATTTGATGGTTCTCATATGTGCGAATTCCACCACACTACTCTCCACAAAAACATTAATCGCAGCTATGTCCAACTCCTGAAATGCGCATTAAAATCGCGGCAAAAACGCGGTAAATTCGCACCTCAGAATGGACTTAAAAACAGAACAAATTCACAGCGCAGCAGTGTGAACTGGCACTAATAGTTGTTCATAATTTATAGTAATAAGCTTAGCAGGGCAGCATGAGAATAGCCTAGCCCATGATCTTTGTGACCCTTGCAGTGGCTCAGGCGGTGGGCATGGGAAGTGGGATGCAGTGTATGATAGCAGTAGATGGGGAGCAGCTGGGATACCAAAATAGGATGTGACAACCCCCCCCCCCCCCCTTTGGAATAACAACACTTTTCCATTCCAAATCCCTGTGTGTGCAGCTCATGCCAAAGATGGTCATCAAGGAGGCGCTGCATCCAATGCTATCAGCCTGTGAGCCACTGACAGCAGCCAGGATCCCAGCTGAAAGCACATTAACTCTTCCCAAGCCAAGAACAGTGCTGCAGGTAAACAATGGCTCTCTTATGATGCTACACTGGCAGGTTTATGATGCACAAGCAGAAATATGGCACTTGCACTGCTATGGAGGCTCCAATTCAAATTAGGGATTGTAAAGATGCTGCAATCGTTGAATGGATGACATTGATGTATGACAAAGGCATAGGTGATAACAGAATACATGGAATATTTGCATGCTGTGACCAGTGCATAGATATAGCTAGACCTATGTTGTGTATGTATCCCTTTCATTCAATGATTGACAGCTGAGCTCTATCCTGCACCACATCAGGATGAGTGCAACAGAAGGCGCCAGGCAGGATTTTGTCATTTCGAGGGATTGCATGCTGCTGTCCATTGCTTTGTTTTGCACCTGAATAGAGCCAGTGGCTTTGTGCCTTAGTGTGGTGGAGGAGGGGACTCCAAGATCTTGCCAAGACTGACAGCTCATTGCTAATCCCACTAGTTAATAGAAGGAGGCGTCTCAGGACTGATGGTAATGGACTTGCAATGAAATTTTACAACCTTAGGCTTTATTTACAGTAGCATAACCACAAGATCAGTGTACAGGCAGCTTAGGCTATCCAAACAATAGCAGAGCATTGTGGTTGCTGCTATTATGACATTCTGTCATCTGCGGGAGGGGGGGGGGGGTTAATGTTTGGGGAAACTGGCAAATGGCTGGGAAAAAACTGCATGCTGTTGAATGATATTTATTTTCTATTGCCCGAAGCCTGACCATTTAGCAACATTAGCTAGCCAGCAGAGGGGTGCCATTAAACTGGATGGCTGCAGCCAAATCAGATTCTTTGTAGGCTAAATAAACAAGAGATCAGAGGTTCTGCAGTACCATATACACAGGACATTGTTTCTTGTGTCTTGCTAGGACAGTGATGTTACATTGTTTCATTCATATCAATGTCCTGGGAAATGCATGCTGTTTCTCACTCAGTCATCTGACCTTGTTCTTTATAAGTGAACACTGGTATTAGGTATCATGTATGTCAGCATTTAGCATTTCATCTGTGTGCGTAGCTTAGTTTTACGTTGGATCTTGCTTTCTACTTTTATACTCTGTGAAACTTTATTTTAATTATTTTTGTAGCCATGTCACAAAAGGATCTGGAAGATTATTGTTTTAGCTACAACGACCCAACTCATCATGTGGATTTTTTGGAATCCTTTAGAATGTTTTATAAAGAGGGTCTCTTCACGGACGTTACCTTGCTGAGCTCCTCCGGGAAGGTTTTCCATTGCCACAAGGCTGCCCTGGCTGCTTGTAGTCACTACTTCAAGGTGATGTTCACAGCTGACATGAAGGAAAAGTCCAACAGCCAGATCAAGATCTCAGGGATTGATGACAACATTTTAGAGGCACTACTGAACTACACTTACACTGCTCAGATGAGGATCACAGCCAATAATGTCCAGGGTCTACTACAAGCTGCTGACCAGCTCCACTTTGTCTCCATAAAGGAAGCCTCTGAGCAGTTCTTAATGAGACATTTGGATGTAGACAACTGTTTGGGTATGCATTCCTTTGCAGAATTTCACATCTGCCCATCTTTAGAGAAGGAATCCAGAAGGATCATTGTGTCTAGATTCCAAGAGGTTTGGACTCAGGAAGAATTTTTGGACATCTCTTTAGAAAAACTCTTGTACATCCTTTCCCAGAAGAACCTCAATGTCTGGACAGAGGAAGTACTTTTGCAGCCTTTAGTGAGATGGATTGGGCATGATTGCAGGAAACGTGTAGAACATATATATGACCTACTCAAATGCATCAAAATTGACATTGATGATAACTATCTCAGGTCCTCTTTGGAGTTGCACAAGAAACATTTACTCACAGAAAACAAGATACAATCTTTACTGTATTATGCAGTTAGGAGGCAATCGCAAGAAGGGTCTAAGCGATCCGCTGCAAATATGTGTGTGGTTGGAGGGTATTATTGGCATCCCTTGTCCGAGGTACACTTGTGGGATCCAGAAAGCAACAACTGGGCTCAAGGGGCAGATATGCCAGATCATACAAGAGAAAGCTACAGTGCCACCAACCTGGGACCTCTTATTTATATTACTGGGGGGTATAGGACTGATAATATAGAAGCTCTAAACACTGTGTGGATTTATAATACAGAGACAGATGAATGGACAGAAGGCTGCCCAATGATCAATGCGAGATACTATCACTGCTCGGTCACCCTGGCTGGCTGTGTGTATGCTCTGGGTGGGTATAGAAAAGGGGCTCCAGCACAGGAAGTTGAGTTTTATGATCCACTAAAAAAACTTTGGTTCCCTATTGCCAATATGTTAAAAGGTAAGTCATATATGACTGTTTGTCCTGAGAGCTTGTGATTTGACTTTGTTTCAGAATTTTTAACTTTTCAGCAAAACTGTATAATCAAATTAACATACCTCGGAACACTTTAAAGGAGGCACATGCAAAAAAGTGCCCTTCTATGCTTTACGTAAGCCGGTTATTTTTTAACTCTACCTTTGTAAGCACCTAATCGTTCATCCTCATCATCCTCTGCCCGTTAACTGAAATTTTAAATCTGGCTGACAGTTGACATTTCTGCACTAGCTGCTTAAATGGAAAATGGAAAAAGAAGGCAGGGCAGAATCTGTAGCTTTGTTAGTGTGATATTATACATACGGGGATTAGTTGGGTAATTGTTAGACCCCTTGAAAAATCTCACTTCACTCTAGTGGGAAGGTCTTCCAATTTTAGAAATGATTGGCCATTTTCCATGCATGTGTGGAAGAAGGTGAGCCTTGCCAAGAGACTTTTCGTGTACAGGATGTGCGGTTGCCAGTGGCTGCACAGCAAAGATCTCCATAAAACACAGACAGATAAATGGAAGTCTGTGAAGTGAGGGGTTGCCAGGGCCAATATTTAAAGAATACATAACTTACAAGCTTAAAGTATTTACAATGGGCATTGCAAAATAGAAAATATAATTGTATTTTTTGCCAAAGCTACTGGGCTAGTCTGTAGTTGTTGTCACCCCCTTATGAGAAGATATGGAGTACCGGAAAAGGTATACAATAATATCAAGAATATGAGAATGCCCTTATGTCTATCCTAAACATGCAAAAAACAAACCCTCTAAGTGGGACTTTAAGGGGTATGAAAGTATAGATGTATAACAAGCTTTATTGTACATATTAAAAAGATATACAGTATACGTTAAAACAGGACAAATGCGGCTGTGCATCGCAAATTTGTACACAATTACATGGAAAAAACTCAAATTTCTGTCTGTGATTACATCACAAAGACAGAAAACCCAATGCGTTTCGAGATATGTATACAATGCACTGGCCCAATAATGGATAGGCAGTGCTTAGAAGCCTTTTGGGAAAATATGGTACCCAATATTACTATTTTACAAGGCTCACTGTAACTTTTTAAATAGTTTTTAGGTGCCACTTTGCTCTTAAGTCAAAGTGTACTGTATAATGTAATGTACTGTGCTGACTGACTGTCTTTGTCAAGGCATATTTTTTGAATGTGATTATAATTTACCTATTTTGACATTTTAAAGAATAACTTTCCATATTGTAATGCAGGGCAGTGAATTCATAGACTTTTTTGAAGTTTTTCCTCTCTTAATCCCTTTCCCTTGTACAAACCTTTTTAGTGTCCATAGTCTAAAGCTGGGTACATACTGTTCATTTTGTTTCATTCAACCAGTGGGCAGATTCCTTTATCCACACAAGCAAAGGTGGATGCAGGATGTACTATTGCATTCTGACAGTGGGGACTCCCACTGTCAGAATACATTGATCAGTGCTGCAGCCGATTGGCTGAAAGCTGCTCACAGAACAAAGTTTTACAACAGGACTGTTCGACAGTCTCTCTCTTCCCCCCCCCTCTTTTTTCCCCCTCCCTCTCCCCATGTTCCTTTCACTTTCCCTTCCCCCCCCCTTTTTCCCCCCCCTTTTTCCCTCCCTTTTCGCCCCTTCCCTTCCCTCGTCATCCCCTCCCTTCCCCACCCCACCTTTGTTTCTTCCTTTTCCCTCTCCCTTCCCGTCCCTTCCTCTCCCCCCCCCCCTTCCCCCCACTATCAGCACTGGGTGTCCCATGTTAAATTGGCTCAAATATAAATGATCTAATTCAATATTATTTTAATCATTACTATTAGATTGTATCAATCTGCACCATATACGTTTTTTCCCCCTCATCCGCCGCGGGGGGTTTACTTGGGCAGTCGCTGCACCTCTGAACGTCTCCACGGTGAGCAGTCCACATACCTTGACTTTTTGATTATATTGTCGATATTAAATACGTTCTATGATTGTATTAACACATTGCTAGAGTATTTATTATGTATATTATGTTTTGTACAGACCCTCCTGAAGAAGCGGTTTTTTTTTTGCCGCGAAACCGGTTGAGGCTTGGCCTGCTCCACTTTGATAGATTGTATACGGCTGTTTTGTCACCGACTCATGCTGTTCTATACTGTGGGGTTTGGTCTTTGTTTTATTATTGTCCTTTTTTTGTTTATACATATCAATAAATATTTTTTATGTAATATTTGTATGTTGTCATATCAGTGCCTGAGAAAGTCCATTAAACCTTTAATCCTGAGTGACTATTAGGGGAAGATGACCCTAGCAACCACTACCCTATGTCTGATGGATTCCCTCCTCAAACATTACTACGGATGAGGGCACAATATATTGTTAGTTTATTTTTTTATAATTGAGGCTATACTCAACTCTTCTCTTCATTCTATAGGGTGGATAACACACCCGTTTCTCTTTTTCGATGGATATCACCAAGTGATCCATACGAAAATCATTTTGAGTGCCTCTACCTTATTATTAAAGCTATACTGTTTTCTTTTTCCTATTTATACCATTTCACCAACAATTTTTGGGAAAAGACCAACTAGCCATAACCATGGATGTTCTAGGCACTGATTGGACTGGGTTCATGTCTAAAATTCACACTTCTTGTATGAATGACCATAAAATTGAAGATGATCTTAAATTGTTTTTTTCAAAAATGTTTTCACTCTTAAAGCGCAAATCACATCTTCACTGGCACATCGAATATTTTAGGTATTATTTGGCAGAGAATATCTGTCCAATTGGACTTAGAGTCCAAATTTTCCCTACCATCAAAGACCCCTCAGTAGATTTCAAAAAAGTATGGGAAAGTTCCCTCTTAAACTGCAGTTCTGAATTGATGAAGTCTTTGGTTGTACAATATTCTAAGGACATGATCAATCTAGACCAAGAAATTGATAATCTTAATGTACAATACCTCCATCTGGTTGGCAACATTACGTTTGCCGCCAAGTGGAAGGAATTAAAAGAACGTCTAGAGATCATCAATAAAGAAATCATCATCAAAAAACAAACCAAATTTAATAAAGATAAGGCTGTCTTTGCAGAGGGACATGCATATAAATGGTCAGGTGGTATACCTACCAAGAGGGGATTTCAACGTGCAAACTTTGCCCGAAATCCCACTACAGAGGCTGAATCTGATTCATCAGCCTCATCTAACTTTTCACAAAATCCTATACACTCCACCACACCAGCAGTCTATTCATCCCGTAAGAGACTAAGATATGGAGGTGGTACACCTCCTACTGGCCCCAAGAAAGGCAAAAAGGGACATACTGGACCCAAAATACGTGGGCCGCCATTACAGGACGTGACTAATCCCACTGGTCTGGTTACCGGTGGAGTTGCCACGTCCACTTCATTACATGGGGCAATTCCTAAAGTTCTTAGTTCCATGTCCAATAAATATACTAAAGTTAACGAGGATGCCATTTTTTTAGCCCTGAAAAAACAGCAGGGAAATTTAGACACATTCGTTCACAAGAACACACAACCACTTCCCTTCCCTTTACCACCACAAACAATTCCCAACACAACACCCATCTGAATATCATTAACCTCACTCCTCATAGATTATCTGAGGATGAGTCTTCAGTTCTACAATTGGGCTTAGGTTTCTGTCCTCTGGACTCTCTAAAAGTCACAGACACAATCAAGGACTTATACCTCTTTGCTCGCAACCTCACTTTTAAATTCATTTATGATAATGATCGTGCCAAGATTAATTTAGAGCGGGAGTTGGCTGAGCGCACAAAGCATTTCTCGATGGAGGAGTTCCGTGCGCTCCGCGACCTTATGCTCCTTTATGATGAAGGTGGCATGGAAGATCTCCAGCCACCGACACCTACCATCACTCCCCCACTCCCAACCTCCACTATTTTACATCCACCCAAACCTTTTAGACTCCGTTCGCGGAAATTTCCAGACTTAATGACATGTCCCGCTATCTGGGCATTTGTACAGGCCACTATTCGTGATCTTAAAAGACAGAAATGGCAGAATATACCTTCTAACCTTACGCAGGGGCAGACCAAAGCTTTGAAAATGTTACAGAAATCTCCAGATCTGGTAATAAAAAACTCAGACAAAGGAGGGAACATTGTTCTAATGACACACGAGTTCTATCAGAACATGTGTCTCTCAATTCTCCAAAATGTCAATTGGTACTGTCCCATTTCTCATGCTGCCATTTCTTCCTTTTCCACACAACTGCATATCCTCTGCACTGAGGCCTTCCACTTGGGCCTCATTGAGAAGGATACTTTAGAATTTCTTCTCCCCAAATTTCCCCGTATACCCACCTTCTATGCCTTGCCTAAAACCCACAAAAATATAAGCAATCCCCCAGGCCGCCCTATTGTCTCTGGAATTGGATCCCTTACTGATAATGCCAGTAAGTTCGTTGACGCCTTTTTGATGCCGCACGTCAGCAGTTTGCCTTCTTACATCAAGGATACTTCTGACTTGCTGCGTCACATTGAGGGTATCCGGGTCCCCCCGGACGCCCTGCTCGTGGCCATAGATGTCGAGGCATTATACTCGAGCATCCCCCACGAGCGGGGCGTCCGGGTGGCGGTTCTTTTTTACACGAACAGGAGCGGACCTCTTGGCCACTCAATGAGTTCATTCTTGATTTGTTGTATTTCATATTGACTAAAAATTATTTTCTCTTTAATGATCAACTTTTTTTACAAACACAGGGGGTCGCAATGGGGACTTCTTGCGCCCCCGCCTACGCCAATCTTTATTTGGGTGGGTGGGAGCGCTCTATTAATGCAGACGAACAATACACGGAAATGCTTGAGCATGCGTTGGTTTGGTATCGTTATATTGACGATCTTTTTCTGGTCTGGACGGGGACCAGTACACAATTAGAACAATTTATGGATTTACTAAATTGTAATGATTTCAACTTGACCTTCACAGTATATTTTGATGATACTCAGGTCCCATTCTTGGACCTGACTGTCATGAAACAACTAGACGGTACGTTAAGTACCAACCTTTATCGTAAACCGACTGCCGGTAACACTTTACTTTACGCCACCAGCGCTCATCCAAAGCCATTGATACGTAGTATACCATTTGCGCAATATCTACGCATACGTAGAAATTGTGCTTCAGAAAGTGACTTTAAAATTCAAGCTAACGCTTTACGTGAACGTTTATTACTAAGAGGTTATTCTCGCTCCAACCTGAGAAAGGCCTATAATAAGGCCCGCCTTCGCTCCAGGCAATCTCTGCTTTACCCCCCCCCCCTAGACTGAAACCTATTCAAGAATCAGTCAGATTTGTTACTACCTTTTCGGGTCATCATCGCACACTTCGAAATATCGTCAATGAACACTGGCATTTGCTCACCGAACATAATACCTTGCAAAAACACCTTAGACCTTATCCAGAATTGGTGTTCCGCAGAGCTCACTCTTTACGGGACCGCCTAACTCAGAGTCACTACATTCCCTATAGTGTCCCGCAACAGGGACCCAACGGCACCTACCAATGTGGAGAATGTCCCCGTTGCCCTTGGGTCCTGGAGGGCCGGAACTTTACTCTCCCTAATGGGGAGCATTTCCGCTCCTCTGCATATGCCAACTGTGGCACCAAGGGGGTTATTTACCTCATGGTTTGCTTTTGTAAGGCTTTTTACGTGGGTAAAACCATCACAGAGCTCAGACAACGTATAGGAGATCACATATACTATTCTGGCAATGGGAAATTGACCACCATTGGACGACACATAGGTCTATACCATCGTTATGACCTATCTGCCGTGCGGTTTTTCGTCTTGGAAGTTGTTAAACCGAGCCCCAGGGGTGGCGATTGGGATAGAACTATCCTACAGAGGGAAACCCTGTGGATAGAACACCTCAATGCCACAATTCCCCCTGGAATTAATGAGATGAACTCCTATAAATCCTTTTTATAAGTTAATTTTATTATTCATTTATCTATTTTTCTTCTCCCTTCCCCCCTCCCTTCCCCCTTTCCTTCCCCCCTCCCCTTTTCCCCCCCCCCTCTTTTTTCTTCCCCCCCTTTTCCCCCCCTTTCCCCCCCCCTTCTCCCTCCTTCTCCCCTTTTTCCCCCCCTCCCCCCCCTTTTCCCTCCCCCTCTCTCCTCTTCCGAAATATGGCCTTTTTATAAGTCTATATCCAACTTTACTTGCCATCAACGTGACACATTCCTGTAAACGTGCTGTTTTTCTCTCCAATCCCTTAAATTGTATATTGGTGATTTCTGTCAAACATTTTGTTATTGATAGGTACCATTAATCATCTATTAAAAGTCCTATACTGCTATTATATGTATATTGTTACTGTATTACACCTTATTGTTTTTGGTCTCTGGCTGCTGACGTTACATGCGATGCGGCGGCTTCCTATCTCTACCCCATTGGCGGATCAGTTCTCTTCCTGGTCGGGATGACTATGTCATCCCGTACTTGCGTCGTTTGACCTGGCCCCACGGCCTTGGGCTAATTGACGCGCACTTGCACGTTAGATGTGCACAGTGCGGAAGGGATGACCCCGTGACGTCACGCGCCGCACGTCACCTGCGGCGCGCTTGACGGCGGGGTCGGGGAACACACATAAGCGGCTTGTTCGCAAGCCCTTGGTGTGAGTGGTGCATGCACACTCCCCCTGGAAAACCATATGTGAGGAACAGACATGCCGAGGTGAGTGCTCTATATAGCAACAAGGCGCTTAGTTGCCTTTCAATCTGTTTAAAATTGCTGTTTTCTTATATGCAACTTTTTGGTTTCATATACAGCCTATAACCTTGTCCCTCTACCTTGCCGGACTTTGGGCTCCAAATCTGGTCTATCATAACCCTCTGGCTGTCTAGATCCTCCTTAGGTTTTCCTCATTACTGCAAAAATGTATGAATATTGGTAAGAGCCTATTACATGTGCTGGCTATATAGTCCAGTCTTTACCCCAAGTGCCCTAATTTTTCCCTTCCCTCCCCTTCCCCTCTGGGTTCCTTGGTCTGTCTCCCCTCCCTCCCTGGTCTGTATCTGCTGGACACAGTGGTTTGGTGTCTGTTGGTGTTTCCAGTACATTGGGGGTCGAGGTCGGCTCCTTTCGTATTAGAACTTTTTCACCCCTTCACCCCCCCTTCCCTTCCTCCCCCGCCCTCAACCTCCCCCCCCCTTCCTTCCCCCCCCCCATTTCTCCCTTCCCTTCCCTCTTTTTCCCCCCCTCCCCCCCTCTCTCCCCCTTCCTAACCCCCCCTTCCCTTCCCCCCTTTTCCCCTCTCCCCTCTCCCCCTCCCTTTCAATCGTTCCCCTTCCTCCCATATTTTCCTTCCCTCCCTCTCTCCCCCTCCCCTCTCTCTCTCTTCCCCCCCCTCTTTTTTCCCCCTCCCTCTCCCCATGTTCCTTTCACTTTCCCTTCCCCCCCTTTTTCCCCCCCCCCCCTTTTTCCCTCCCTTTTCGCCCCTTCCCTTCCCTCGTCATCCCCTCCCTTCCCCACCCGACCTTCGTTTCTTCCTTTTCCCTCTCCCTTCCCGTCCCTTCCTCTCCCCTCCCCCCCCCTTCCCCCCACTATCAGCACTGGGTGTCCCATGTTAAATTGGCTCAAATATAAATGATCTAATTCAATATTATTTTAATCATTACTATTAGATTGTATCAATCTGCACCATATACGTTTTTTCCCCCTCATCCGCCGCGGGGGGTTTACTTGGGCAGTCGCTGCACCTCTGAACGTCTCCACGGTGAGCAGTCCACATACCTTGACTTTTTGATTATATTGTCGATATTAAATACGTTCTATGATTGTATTAACACATTGCTAGAGTATTTATTATGTATATTATGTTTTGTACAGACCCTCCTGAAGAAGCGTTTTTTTTTTTTTTTTTTTTGCCGCGAAACCGTTTGAGGCTTGGCCTGCTCCACTTTGATAGATTGTATACGGCTGTTTTGTCACCGACTCATGCTGTTCTATACTGTGGGGTTTGGTCTTTGTTTTATTATTGTCCTTTTTTTGTTTATACATATCAATAAATATTTTTTATGTAATATTTGTATGTTGTCATATCAGTGCCTGAGAAAGTCCATTAAACCTTTAATCCTGAGTGACTATTAGGGGAAGATGACCCTAGCAACCACTACCCTATGTCTGATGGATTCCCTCCTCAAACTGTTCGACAGAAGCTGATCTAACAATCGACTTTTGTCCAACAGAGAGGGCTACACACTGATCAAAACTGGTCAAATTTCTATCCGTGTGTACCCAGCTTAAGGGTGTCTATGAAGGTGAGTGTTTAGTTTCTTCTGTTGTGGAAATCATCATTACAACTGCTACTATATAACAGTGGTTAGCTACAGGTTAGACTGCCATAGACAGATACTATATCTTCATGAGAACATGCTGGAATGTATCTGCTCATCCTTGGATTGGTCACTGGAATGCCAGATTCCACTTATCCAGACAACGATAGCCATTTTGCATGTAAGGTTCTTTGATCTGTCACTCTTCCCCATAGAAGAGAGTTGGATCAGGGCTACCTGCTTAGAGGTTTCCTAATGAGATTGAGAATCTGTGGCAAGACTTTTAAAATTGCTGTTCACAGATGCTCTCCATCCAATCTGACAGAGCTTGAGCTATTTTGCAAAGAAGAATGGGCAAAAATGTCACTCTCTAGCTCCAGCTGGTAGAGACATCCCCAAAAAGACTTGCAGCTGTAATTGCAGCGAAAGGTGGTTCTACAAAGTATTGACTCAGGGGGGCTGAATATAAATGCACGCCACACTTTTTACATATTTATTTGTAAAAAAAAAAATCAAAACCATTCATCATTTTCCTTCCACTTCACAATTATGTGCCACTTTGTGTTGGTCTATCACATAAAATCCCAATAACATACATTTATGTGGAAAATTTCAAGGGGTATGAATACTTTTTCAAGGCACTGTGTGTATGTATGTGTGTGTGTATATATACACATATATATATATATATATATATATATATATATATATATATATATATATACACACACAAACACACATGCGTGTTTGAGCTTTGGGGTGCACACCCTAATGCAATAGGCTTAGCACACCCATGGCAATAACATTTAGGATTTGTTTTCACACTTTCATAAAGTTACACTAAAAGTGAGCTATTGAGCCCTGTAAACAACTTTATTTTATCAGAAGGAAGTAATGAGTAACTGGAACATGTGTGGAAAGAAGAGCCTAAAGCTTTACCTGCTAGCTGTATATAAGAATCCTAAATATTCTTATGCAGTATTTCATGATTTCTAACATAAAAAGGTATAAACTACTGTATCTCCTTCCCTCCTCATCTCTATAACCCCTCCTTGCGCACAGGCAGAGAGCACAGGACCATATCATCTCACACAATTTTTGGCATATTCAACAGGTATTTTTTGCAATTTTTTACAAAACTTGACAAAACGTTCTTTTCCTTTTTTTCACAGATGTTAGGGTGTGGGTCTTCGGGCCTACTTTCCTTTCTTCCTTCTCTCTTTGGAAGAGCCCCTACCCTAGTACTCCTTGGTTGGCCTTGGCTGATCATGAAGAGCAAGGCATGTCGGGCCTTTTGGCTAGGTAGATCTGAGTATGCCTTGCCCCCTTCAGGAGTCTTGTCCCCCAGGGGAGCCAGAAAGGGGTCCATCCTCTACAGAAGACACACTCTAGAGCAAATTTTGTAGAGTGTGTTCACATACACTTTTTGTTCACTTTGGTGTTTTGTTTTTGCGCACTGCACAGTGGGCTAAAACAATTAAGTATGACAAAACACTTGTAATGGATTATTTGGCAAATCAAAAGTGGGGAAATAGAAGAAGTTCATTGTAATGCCGCGTACAGACGATCAGACATTATGACAACAAAACCGTGGATTTATTTCCGACGGATGTTGGCTCAATCTTGTCTTGCATACACACGGTCACACAAATGTTGTCGGAAATTCCGAACATCAAGAAAGCTGTGACGTACAACACATACGATGAGCCGAGAAAAATTACGTTTAATAGCTAGTGCGGTTCTTCTGCTTGGTTCCGAGCATGTGTGGAATTTTGTGCGTCGGATTTGTGTACACACGGTCGAAATTTCCGACAACAAGTTTTGTTGTCGGAAGATTTGAGAACCAGCTCTCAAATTTTGTTGTCGGAAATTCCGACAGAAAATGTCCGATGGGGCCTACACACGGTCGGAACTTCCGAGCAAAAGCTCACATCGAACATTTGTTTTAGGAAATTCCGAGCGTGTGTACGCGGCATTAGGGTTTACATACACTGTGTAGGGTTTAAAATGAATCTGCCATGTGTACTTAAATTAGAATAATGATGTAAAGAGCAATGTACATTGTACTATATTTCTTTTTAATTGTATGTTCTAGGTTCGTTAAAATATTCTCTCTTCTACAATTGTTTGCCTTTTTTGAAGCGGTGCCAGGATGAAATTCAATGCACCCTGGGGTGACAGATAAGAAGGGAGCAGCTGTGATTAGAGGACATTTTCCATTTTCCAAAGCAGGTTTCCAGCACTGAAGTGGTGTCCAGGGAATACGGCTACACTGTCTGATTTCATTATTGTTGGGGCAGACAGTGTAGGTGTCAGCTAATGCTGTAGAGATCAGATGATGCTTGAAAGGGAGATGTCATCCATATTCCAGACCATGAAATTGTGCCCAGGCCATTAGACATGTATAAATACAGGACATAGCCAATACTTATGAATTAATCAGTAAGCTACCTAAACTGTCACTCAAGAGTAAAAATAAATGTACAGCAGTTTTGTATATATATTTTACTTCTGTTTTTCTTTCCGTTTTTCTTAAAATTTAAATTTGGAAAGCAAATTGCCTGGTTGTTATGTTGACTCGTAAGCTTTTAAAATTTCTGGGTCAGCAAATAATTGTGCGGATCACTAATATCACTGAAAAACCCTGTCCGCATACATGTTCTGTTCAGTGATTCTAAATAGATGAAGCAAGAGGATCAGTATGGCAGGCAGGCAACTGGCATTTTCAGGAAGAGAAGTCACAAATGGCAGCCTCCATGTCTCTCTAATGATGGGCTTCCTTTAATGCTATAGGGGAAAAATGTGATGTGAGACAAAAACAACACCATGAAGCTACATGTCTACGTCTATGTCTTCCTAAATTGTAAAAGTTATAGCTGTACCACATACATTACAGTTGTTCTCAAACAATAAAGTACCAGCTTCTTAGTACATGTGCAGGGCCTGACCTGCGGATTGTCCCAAGTATGGTAGAATGGCCGCCAGACTGTAGAACCAGCACCCCCATAGCACTCCAGGTACTAAAAAAAGAAAAACTCTTATGCTAACTGCAACTGCATACCTCTCAACATTTTGAGATGGGAATGAGGGACACCTACTAGAAAACATATGTAGGCATAGGACACGCCCCCTGCCACACACCCTTAACCTCCCTGGCGGTATGATTCTGTCTGGAATTATGTACCAAAAGCGGTACAATTATTTTGCATGGAAATTTGGTGTTATGTATTATAGGCCTGCAATTCTTAGTAATTACTTACTTAAACCTGACCAAACAAGAGTCTAGTAGACATCCCGGGTATGATAAAGTTTGAAACACAAAATCATAAATTATAATATAAATAACTATAAATAATTATAACAAATAGTAGTGTAATTATAATAAAAATTATTCAATAATGTAATCAAATCAAAAACACTGAAATTTGCTCAGTTGCAGAATTGTCGCTGTCATTAGATTTAGTGTTTGATGAGGAATTTCCCCACAAATCGCTATCGCTCAATTCTACGAGTGATTCTAATTTATTATCACTGCTTTCTAGCTGGTCTAAAACCACTTTTGACATAAAGGGACACTTTTTGGTTGCTATGGACAATCTCCAGTTTCCAGGCAGAAAGAACAGTTTTTATTATATAAAAGTGCATGCAGGACACTGGACAGACCACTAGGGACAAAGGGTATGTGTAATTATTTGATACATGTGTACTGTAATCTGTAAGATTACAGTATACTGTATCTATACTGTGTTTTTCACTTTTTGAATTCGGCGTCGAACTCCGTCCCCGTGCGCCGCAACGTCGCAGGAAATGGAGCTCGGCACTCGGCAGTGTGGATTGAGCGAGGAGGAGACGGCTCGCACACACTGCGGGAGGACATCGCAGGATCCAGGGAACAAGGTAAGTAACTTCCCTGTATCCTGCAATGCAATCCCGAGTCTGGCTTGGGGTTACCGCTCTTAGCATGAAAAACTCACCCCGAGCCTGACTCGGGATTACCGCCAGGGAGGTTGAAGGAGAATTAACCAAAAAAAAGGTTAATTAAATCCACAAGGGCTTTTTTTACCACCACTATTCCTTTATATTGGGTTTAAAATTTACAAATGCAGCAATTTAGAAATTGGATGAAAGGTTTAGCACTAGGAAACACTTTTTGAAAGATAAAATGTGCATTTTATATACAACTTTATAGATCAGACCAAAATGAGGGACAATGAAGAGGAAAGAGGGACATAGGGACTTTGCTCCAAATCAGGGACAGTCCCTCAAAATCAGGGACAGTTGGGAGCTATGCAACTATAGCTTTTATGATAAAATTCTTGCCTACCCTCTACTACTCCTCTCATCTCTCTATGGACTACTAACTGTAATGGCCCTTTTACTAGCCAATAAGGAAAAGCAAGAACCAAGCCAGAATGCCCATATGCAAAATATGGTCACAGTTTGGCTTTATGATGACGGGCATTGTTTTACTGCATTTGCTGTGTATTCAGAATTCACGACAAGCGCAGATCAAAAAAATCCTCTTTGATTTTAATTGGGCAGTACACATGAGAGTTCACAGGGTGCGTTTGACCTGCTTTTTATTGAGATCCTTGCACTGCACTGCATTCCTTTGGATGCTGCATGTCCTCTTGAAGTGTGTTAAACTGCATACAAAGCAGGCCACATGCAGCAAAAATAGAAGAAATGTGAAGCGTTACCTATCCACCTTGCTCAATTAATCACATATAATGCAAACACGTGTTAAATATTAATGACACAAACAAATAAATATAAACATGGCAGTAGCGGTGATGACCCCTAATAGGTCATCAAAAACCTAAAAATCTATAATTATAGTTTATAGTGACATATCACACTTGTGAACCATTTGATATATAATCAAAAGTAACATGCAGTTGAAATAAACATCAGCAATCTTAAATGAATAGTGTTAATAGTCCAATAGTAAAGTGATCATAAAATCCAGTCCATTCACTTAGTGCAAATGCTCATACACTCTCTGTGAAAAATGTAAAATCTAATAATAAACTTTAGTGCAAATCTTGAGTTTCTCTTGAAAAAACCCAAAAGTGCCCTCCACTGGTCTATGCGCTCACCTCCAGGGGAGCCCCTCCCAAGGGTCTACAATAGCCTTCCCCTTATGGGTATATATCCAGTGGCTGGCTGCTTCCCTGGTGATTCTTGGTCTCTTGTTCCCTGCTTAGACCATATACATCGTACATATGTATGTCATAGGAGCAGGAAAAAACTAACATAATGTTGAACTGTATAAAAAAGTATTATATAAAAATAATCACACTCACATTTGTAGGTGGACTAGCTCTGGTGCACACAGATGGATCACTTTGTACAACTGGGATTATAAAACCCATTAATGGTCACTCAAACATTTGCATATTCTCAGTCCTGTGCTCCCCAGTGGCAATCTGTTTCTTGGTAGTGTGTGATGACATCACAGGCTCCACCCGACATGTTTTGTCACTGGTCACGTGGCCACACACAGTGTTTACTTTCCGGACACTACATTTTTCACTCAAAAGCAACTGCATGCATGTGAATGGAAAATACAGCGTTTGACAATAATGCTCATTGGCATGAGCCCTTTGCGTGTTAATAGAGCCTTCAGGGTTCTCTTGATTCAGGGTGCTCTGTAAATAAAAAAACGCACATACAGGTGTTTACTCTACAGTCCAGCAGCCAGTTCACCCTACCGGAGGGAGCTTCCAGCAGTTCCTTTTAAAAGCCAGCTTTGATTGTTGGCTGACTTGACTATCTTTTTTTTTTCAGTCTGCGTTCAACCTGCTGTTTGAACAAAACAAAACTCTACCCAGCTTTAAACACTATGATGACTTGGTTATCCCGCTGTAGTTTACGTCACCATCTCCTCGTAGAAGGCCATAACAAAGGTGTCTCTCTAGGTTCCCTCTTAATTCTATATTGAGAGGATATGTCTGTGTCATGAGACCATATTATCTGGCTCTATAATAGACATGACTGCCAAGTCTGGTGGGGATATGTCTTCAGTCACCACTGTTGTCTCAGAGAGATATGAGTAACCAGGAGTAGCTTAATCTTGCAACAGCCATAGCAAACTTTAACAACAGTTTTAGGTGGAATTGGTCTATAAGATTTAAGATTCTTTATATAAAACAGAAAGAGAAGAGTTGAATAGACTTTAATGATTGCCACCTTTAACCCCAAATGTAGGAAGTTAGTACTTTAGAAGTTTAAAAAAATACAAATATCAATCAGCTAAAATATCTAAAAACACATGAATTCCAAATTCATCAGACATTATATTCTAGATTCCCCATTAAAATGGGGGCAACAGTCTAAGTGTGCTAAAACCTGTATAGAGTGGCCCAATATAAATCTAACACATAGGTATAGAATTGTGATATAGGTTCTTCTGTATGTGGGGCCAAATACAGGGTTCACTTATGTGGATCTCTACGTGTTTCGCCAAAAGGCTTCCTCAGGAGATCATCTGTGCGCAAAGCCAGAACCTATAAAGTGTCCAGTCCATGGCAGGGGGCAAAAAGGGGCCTCCGGAACTAGCCAATTGCAAAGAGGCAGCACATCAGTGTAAATGCGGCTACAAAAGGAGCCCCATAGGGCGGTACACAGCTTCAAACAAATGATGGATGGTGGAAGCAGATGATCAAAAGGGTGATGATGGAACAGATGGAATTCACTCACAAATTCCTTGTGCACGTTAACCATCAATTTGCTGCTAGTAGCCGGTCCATAAGAAGCCACCACAACCCCCATTGGAAATAGATGTCTCACTTGTTATTTTTTAAGATTTAAGATTCTTACATTCAGTTCATATAACGTGTAGCAAGAAAGTTTTACTTTCCTCAAAATGTTGCTAAAAATTAGGTGATTTATAAATTCTTTATTTTTCCATAGATTTCACATTACAAGTTTTCACGTTTTATACCATCTGCTTATATCAATCAAAAATCAAACACAAAAAAAAAAGAGACTACAATCTTGTATTCTCCCACCTCCTTTATGCTTCATTAATTCAATGTGACTTCTCTTTTCCTCTTTAACCTCTGCCTTTCTTTTCCGTGAAGCCCCCCTCCCTCCCCCAACCAAACCCCCCAAAAAAAAGGGAAAAAAGAGGGCGGGAGAGATTACACCTTCCCACCCTCACACCTCCTTTCTCTCCTCCTCTCCCCATACCCCACCCCCTCCCCGCTCCTCCCTATATTTCAAGTAGGGTGCCCATATCGTCCGGTATCTCCCATCTTGATCTTTCATTGCCATCGTGAGGTTCTCCATCTGTTGAATCTCTGCGATTCTAGCGAACCATTGTGCTCTAGTTGGTGGACTCTCCTTTTTCCTCAGGTTAGGGACACACGCCCTCGCTGCTATAATAAGATGTCTTAGTAGTGAATTTTTGTATTTTTCCACTGATATAGGTATATCTAGTATTAGAATGGCTGCTGGTCTGTCTTCTAAAGACACTCCTGTAATTATTTTGATAGTTTCTATTACCATTTTCCAAAACTCCTGTATTTTCACACACTCCCAGAAAATATGTAATAGAGAAAATTAGGTGATTTTGACAAAATTTCGCCATTTTGGGGAGATGGGAGTCTTTTGGGGCTCTTTTGTGGATTGTAGACGGGAATGGGCTTTAAATGGTTGGTAAGGGTTATGGAAACGCCTTTCAATTTTCCTGGCCTTATATTTTGCCCTTTGATTGGATCCATTATTAGGCTTGTGCTATTCGTTTCGTAACGAATCGAAATTCGTCCGAATTTAGCAACTTTCGGACATTCGGAAGCATTCGAATTTCCGAACAACGAACAAAACAATTATGAATAAAACCGAATCCGAAATAAATTATATCGCAAATAGCGAATGCCCGAATTTCTTCGGCATAATTCGTTATGAAAAAAGTTACGAATGTACGAATCCATATGAAGCACAATAACACTCACTCTGCTCTCTGCTTCTCCCTCACCGCGCTGAACTCCCTCTCAAAATGGTGTACAGCAGCGGAGGCTATAGCCGCATGTAAAAAACGAAAGTAAAATACGAGATTTCAAATCGTTACAAAAACCGCTATGTATTTAGAAAAGTACAAATCCATTTGAAGCACATTAGGCATAATAGGCAGCGTCGTTGTGAGAGAGACACGGAAAATTACGAATCAACGAACCCAAAAAAAGTTACGAAAGTAAGAGTTGTGTCCAGAATCAACGAAAAACAATGTACTCTACCGAAAGTACGAATTATAAATCAACTAAAAATAAGGCTTACATTAATACGAATCATTCCGATTCAACGAAAAATGTCGCTTGCGAAAATACGAATTAGTCCGAACACAAAAAATCCCGTCTAGCAAAATTACGAACGATTACGAATCAACAGGACCGAAAAGAAACAAACCGAAACTAAACAAATTTTTCCGTTGTGCACAAGTCTATCCATTATTATACTTTTTTTTCTCACAGCAAATAAAGGAAAATAAACCATGACAATACATAAATAATGATCAAATTCACAAAAATTAGAAAGAGGACTAAATTAAATAAAAAATACTACTAAAAATACACCCAAAAAAAGTCTAAACAAAGAACAATAAAAGAGTAAATGTTTTTAGCAATAAATGAATAAGTGTTACCAGACATAAACGTTCTACCTAAAGCCCTGTACACACAATCGGATTTCCTATGGATCTCAATCCGATGGATTTTTCCACCGGAAATCCGATGAAGCTGACTCCCATCAGTCTTGCCTACACACCATCAGTCAAAAATCCGACCGTCCCAAACGCAGTGACGTAAAACACTCCGACAAGCCGAGAAAAATGAAGTTCAATGCTTCTGAGCATGCGTCGACTTGATTCTGAGCATGCGTGAGGTTTTTGTCTGATGGAGTTCCACACGGACGATCGGAATTTGCTATAGTTTTTTTTCCCATCGGATAAATTTAAAACATGTTCTATTTTTTCTCACCGATGGAAAAAAGACCGATGGGGCCCATACACGATCGGTTTGTCCGATTGAGAAAAGTCCATCGGACTGTTTTCATTGGTAAAACCGATTGTGTGTACACGGCATAACAGTTTCCAGTCATGTGAAGTTATATAATGAAATTCAATATACTAGCTTGTGGAATGCTTTTGTGGCTGCAGGGTTAATATGTGGTACACTAAAACTACTGCAATTGATTTCTCCTAGCACGACATGAAAACCAAGGCTTTGAATGGAGATTCTGTTTTTAGTATTTGGATCTGGCTCTATATAGGGAATTCTTTGTTCTTTCTAAAGATTAGGTGGGAGTATTTTTAGAGATACGTATAAAGTGCTGTGCTCAGACATCATGATATCTTAGGTACACCTGAATAATAATGTCCGCCCCTTGTGTTATAGGGTTATATTCGTAAATACCAAGTGGGGGGCTGAGATAGAAAGAAGAGTGAATATTACTATTAAGTCTTCAGCAGACACTGTGGTGCTCTATCTTAGGTACGCCTGAATAATGATGTCCGCCCATTTGTTATAGGATTATTTTAGCAAATACCAAGTGGGGGCTGATATAGGAAAAAGAGCGGATATCGCTATTCAGTCTCCAACAGACACCGCAGTTTGAATCTCTACATTGTGCTCTGAATTTTACAACTAATTCATAAGGTTCAAAAGTGGTGTGTTAGCTTGTGTTTTTTCATGGGATATTTTTCCATGATTCTTGTGGCTGAAATTACAGGTACTGTAGGTATGGACAGCAGCAGCCACTCAGCCTGTACAAGGTTATGATGGGCTGAGAGGGGTTGTTGCTGTTTGCATGTAGCCACAGAGCCACAGGTTACCTGGGATTAGCAAAACATGTCTGAGACTGCTAATGTTTTACTAAATTTACTCTGACATATTTTGATTTAATTTTGTTACATATTATATAGTAGCTGCTACTTTGTTTTGTTTACTAACAATTTTCTGTGAGCGCTGAGGGAGAGATATAGAACTGCATTTTATTATTTCTAATTTCTGAGATGTCTGAGACTGGATTGAACCTTCCCATTCTGCCCTGTTGCTAGGACGTTGCTAGGAGACTCCTAAAGCCCTGTACACACGATCAGATATCCTATGGATTTTCGTCCGATGGTTTTGTCCATCGGATATCCGATGAAACTGTTTTCCATCAGTCTTGCCCACACACCATCAGTCAAAAAACCGACCGTTCCAAACGCCGTGACGTAAAACACTCTGATGAGCCGAGAAAAATGAAGTTTAATGCTTCTGAGCATGCGTCGACTTGATTCTGAGCATGCGTGGGTTTTTGATCCAATGGACTTGCCCATAGACGATCAGAGTTTTCGATCGGTTTTTTATCCATCGGAAAAATTTAAAACATGTTCTATTTTTTAAAACCGATGGAAAAAAGACCGATGGGTCCCATACACGATCGGTTTGTATGATGAAAAGAATCCATCGGACGAAAATCCATAGGATATCCGATCGTGTGTACAGGGCTTAACTCTAATGCCACGTACAGGCGATCGGACATTCCGACAACAAAACCGTGGATTTTTTTTACGACGGATGTTGGCTCAAACTTGTCTTGTGTCACGTACCTTACTTGAGGCCAAAGTGCTGGGAGGGCTTCCCTTGCGACTAAGGGCAGAGCGCCCCCTGAAGGTGGCACAGGGAGTGCTATACTCAAAGAGGCAGGGGTTGCCAGCTGCGACAAGCTGAGATGATGAAGAGATGTCCACTGGAGATCAGCTGGTGAGCAGGGTAGGCTTCTTGGCAGGGATCTCTTGGAGGTACCAGATGAGGTTGTGCAACAGGGAGGACCAAAAGCGGAGTCAGGAGCTAAGCCGGAAGTCATACACAGGGTAGCAAGCAAAGGTAGATTCACTGGAGCAGGTCAAAGGACAAGCCGGGGTCATACACTGGATCAGTAGAGAGAAGCAGGATACAGGAACAAGCCAAGGGTCAAGCCGGGGTCATGCACAGAGAAGACTGGTCAGGCAAGCCGGGTCAATAACGGTAATTCAAGATAGTAGGGACAGGAACTCAGGAACACACAGGAAGGCTGAAGATCATGCAGCAGTTACTGACTGCTGCAGCAGGCTTTAAATAGGCCACTGGGCGTCTAGAGTCACTCACGTATTGCGTGCGCTCTGGCGCATGCGCACTGGAGAACGTAGATTCCTGACTGTTCTTGCCCGTGTGCGTGCGCGCATGCGCATTGCGTTTGTTGATCCGTGATTCTGCTGGACATTGATGGACCTGCTAGTCCTTCTGCGGATAGTTCCCTGACATCTTGCATACACACGGTCACACAAATGTTGTCAGACATTGCGAACGTCAAGAACGCGGTGATGTACAACACGTACGACTAACCGAGAAAAATTAAGTTTAATGGTCAGTGCGGCTCTTCTGCTTGATTCCGAGTATGCGTGGAATTTTGTGAATCGGAATTGTGTACACACGCTCGGAATTTCCGACAACAGGTTTTGTTGTCGGAAAATTTGAGAACCAGCTCTCAAACATTTGTTGTCGGAAATTCCGACAGCAAATGTCCGATGGAGCCTACACACGGTCGGGTTTTTCCGACAACAAGCTCACATCGAACATTTTTTGTCGGAAATTCCGACCGTGTGTACGCGGCTTTACTGTTTACATCCAGCATTACAGGACCAAGCTCTTAAATGCTGAGCTTGTGGCTACTGCGTCAGGGGAGAGAAAGTGGGAGGGTTTAAATCAGAGAAAGAGCTCGCTCCAGTGTTGGTAGAGTTGCAGAGTCATTGAATACTAATATATATTTACAGCTATTTTTTTAACCTATACAGTCCACAAAACATGAGAAAAGGGAGATTGTTTCTTGTTTCCCGAACTGTAGTTACTCCTCCCAATATTCCCTGCACCCCCCTTGCCACCCTACTTGCTTTGGGGTCCTGTGCTGTGCAGCTGTCCTGTCCTGACGCATTCTGAACACAGGAGGTCAGCCACTTAGCACGGGTACCATTCAGAGAATGCTTTGTATTTTTTAAATGAATGAAATGCATTTTCTAATTAGATGAGGTAGAGAGGCGAGGCAGTGATGTGACCCGGAAGAATATGAAGATCACTGGTGTAGCGGTGTCTACTTTAGTGATTTCCAACTTCCAGGGACATCGGCCAGATATGGAATTTATATAGTTGGACCAAATTAACTATGTATAAAACTTCTTTAACTCCAGAGGTGGCCAGAAAATGTAAAAAAAAAAAAAATAGGAAAACCTATTTAACAATTAAAAAATTTGAAGCCTGATGCTGCCTCTCTTTATCTGGGCACTGACCCTTGTGTACCATTATGGTAAATAAAACCGTGTCCTTAATGAGAAATGTATTTATTTTAATTGACGTTATTGACCTTATTTCTTGTAACAGGAGTGGGAAATGCTACAGCCTGTGTACTGCGCGATGTCATCTATGTCAGCGGTGGTCACTATGGGTACAGAGGAAGTTGCACGTATGATAAGATTCAGAGTTTTCACTTGGATATAAATGAATGGAGCATCTTATCAGTGTGTCCCCATCCAGGTAAGAAAACATGTAAGAGCCCAAAAATGTGAATTGGAATTTAGTAAGTTGAATTGGTACCCAACTCCCTTCGCCCCTTTGTTTTTTTTGTTTTTTCTGCAGTGCTCTAGTACTCTTCAAAGCACATACTCATCCGCACAGATAATCCAACGTTGTCCTACTGTGATTAGCTGTTCATATGCCAAACAGTAGGTCCCATACCTCCATCTCAAAACAGTGGGTCCCATACCTCCATCTCAAAACAGTAGGTCCCATACCTCCATCTCAAAACAGTGGGTCCCATACCCCCATCTGGGTCGTCTTCAGCTGGCTGCCTCTACTGGGTCCCCCCCTGCCTGTCACTGGAGAAGCCCCCAGGCTTTGTATACCAATCTTGCAGCCTCCTGGGAGATGTGATATAAATATCCCAGGAGTACAGGACCAGATGCATGTCATTCTGGCCTAGGCTGAAAAAGCAGCCAGAGATGGGGCTAAAGAATAAAAAAATATAAAAAATATATATAAAAAACAAAACAAAAAAGTTTCCTCAATTCTGATTGTGGAGGGGGGAGAGTTAAAGCAGAACTAACTTCCTTTTGGGAGTTTATTTCCACTTTAATATAAGGTTGGAGGGCAGGGGCGACCACTGTTATTCTGTGCTGCACAGTGCATGTGGTCAGTATGTGATATTAGTATACCCTATGACTGCAGTCTCTTGAAGAAGCTATTGTGGGCGAAACATGTAGGGATACGAAATCTAGTATTGACCGCTTCATGTATATGGATATTAGTGACCAGTAAAACAATCTGTAATATGCTTTGTTAATAATTTTAATAAACATTATATGTGTTGATGTTTTATGTAATAAAATTTCTATTTTATAATATTTATGTACCTTTCCTTGTTTTTTGCACCACCATAATCCCAATCACCCTGTTGTTGCTATTACCAATTTAATAGGGATGAGGTGCCAGATACTTTAGGGTCACTTAACCTATTCTCCCAGCTATAATGTTTTACCTGTTTCAGTGGATAAAACTCTCTGAAAGTAGAAACTCTCTTTAACCCCTCGCTGCTGCCCCCTGGCCTTTTAGGAGGGGTGAAGGCGGGTTTTAGGTTTTTGTGATCATTGTGATTGGCTTTCACAGGGTCACATGATCGTAAGCTCCTGATCGCACGTTTTCAACCTCTCATGACATCTTAGTTACTGTGCTGAGAGTGTGCAGTGAGCGTGCTGTCAGAACAGAAAAAAAAAAAAACGTTCCCCATGGACGCATATATGTAGCTGCTCAACGTAAAAACACACCCATCCAGTGGCCGAGCATATGCTTACAGCTGGCGGGAACAGGTTAAAGGGTAAGGCAGAAAATTTTCTTGACTCCCTCATCAACACAGACAGTATGGATGCAGGGATCCCTCCTGCCGGGCCATTTTCTTCTCCCGGTTGGGGGGGGGGAAAGACAGTAATTATTGCTAGCTGCTATAGCAGCCGCTAGCGATAATCGCAGATAAAACCCCTGCATGCTTTTTGTACCCAAGTTGATCGATCGATTAACTTGGTACATTCAGCCTGCCCTTACATGGTTTGAATCTCGGCCGGTTCCTGCTGAACCAGCTGAGATTTGAACCATGTATGGCCTGCCTAACAATGAAGCGCTTTGCCAAACCACTATGAAAACAGCAGATAACACCTAAAAAGATATCTAAACCAACAAACTGAACAAAAATGTAATATACTGCATGTTACCAGTCCTTAGGTCTAGTTGCTGTTTAAATTTCATTTCTCAGATTAAGTACGGTATATTTTTTCAAAATGTACAGAAATGTACATTAAATACTTGTAGATCTGGACAGAAATACAGTTTGATTGTCACTTCCTGTGGGCTGAACTGAAGGCACAGATATCATTTTCTTCCTTCTGTAAATTAATCCTCCCAACCCACATGTAATGAGAATAAGACCTTTTGTAGTTCAGTCTGTATGATAACAATGGCATGTCTCATATTTAAGCACTAGTGAACTGTAATATAGCAAATTACTGTATGTGTTAGGTTTTAGATACTCTATAAAAAATACACACTACTAGGCTGTCATACAACACCCAAAACTGACAATGGATGATATGACCAGTGTGATCATGACTAAAGCTTCGTAGACATTTTTTTTTTTTCATTCAACCTAGCAGGGCTGAACGAAAAAAACATGACAGCTCAGGAGGAGTTGCTGTACTAACGATCTGATGTTAGTACAGCAATCTCCTCTTCTGTTCTATTGTGTTCTGACAGTGGGGCGGCACCCCCCTCCCCTCCCCCTACCAGAACACTCCGGAATGGGAGTCAATCGGCAGACCTTTCTCAGTCAAGCCCCTTCGACAGAAGCCGGCTGAACGTGGCTTCTGTCAAACCAACTCCAGTACACATGGGCCGAAAGACGGACGGTTTCTTTTGAACTGGCCGATGCGTCCGACCTGGGAGTGTATATTTCCCATAAGATAGGAAGAAGCACATATGATCTTCTTAAAGTAGAAGTAAAGTTGATGTGTAATTAAATGACTGACAAGTAGGGTATTTATGACAGAAAAGACCCTATTGGTCTCTTCTGCCATAAATGCATCCTTTTGTCTGTCAGCTGTCATGTACACTGAGCCGTGCATGTGCAGCTCAGCAAAAATTTACGGGTGCGATTCATGCCGCGGCGATGTGACTCCCGTGTGCATGTGCGGGAATAGTGTCAAATGGCAAAAGGCACTGGACCCGGAAGGAAGAGCGGTCAATGATGGGGGCTCTCGGGATCGGTCCCAGTGCTACACTGGAGGATAGGGCTGCTGTAAGAAATCACGGGGCCCCTTACAGGGTCGGTCTACCTGGCAGGGCCCCCCAGGCCCCCACCCCCGAAATATAGCAAAACAATATTTTCACAAAAAAAACATTATTAGCAGACACAAACATAGCAGAGAACCTGTGTGAATTAGCCCTTTTTTAAATAGTTTTGTACAATCTTTAAACTTTTTTTATAGTTTAAAATTTTAGTACGAAACAGGTAAGCCGGCAGTGCCATGGGGGGGGGGGGAGCAGCACAGTGACACACAGGGGGGATCAGAAGCAGGCAGAACAATGAGGGGGAAGCAATTACAAGAACAATTCCCTGTGTCTGCGACTCTCCCTGCAGCAGCTGAAAGCCAGCAGGAGGGAGAGAAACCGGCTTTCAGCTGCTGCAGAGAGACACACAGGGCATCCTTCTGTAATTGCCCCTTTGCCCGACCACACCAATTCCCTCTGCTGTCTGGGCCACCCTGTGTACCTGGGCCCGCTACAGGAGGACTGGTGATCCCCCCCTATCAGCGGCCCTGCTGGAGGACACCATATGACAGGTAAGTCTGCCATAATGTACTAATATGCTGTGCATACTAGTACATTATGACATAACCCACCTGGGGAGCCTTAAAAAAAAAATTTATAGCAGAATTGACTTCCGCTTTTAAGTTCATATTAGCTCATATAGGTATTTTTCTATTGTTTTCTGCAAACAAAATTAAATTGAATCCTCAACCTGGCCACATTGAAAAGAAAACTTGCAATGGCCATGATGATGATGTTATGATTGTAATGAGCACAGGCTGAGAGCAATCTCCTCATCACTCTTGAGTGAAGGGTCGGTCTTGCTTTGCCGCTTGGCACATTATGGGCTAGAGAACATGGCCATCAGCCTTAGAAGTATTTAAAAATAAATAAATACTTTAGATGCATTTAACGTGTAACTGTATGAGCACTATTTAAAGTGTTAGATTATCTTTACAGATTTTCTGTAAAGGTGACCCAACACCGCACTCCCCTCCGGTCCCCGCTGTACTTACCTCCCGCGATCCTGAGATGTCTACGCTGCTACATGAGGCTCCACTGGTCCAGGGATTTGAAATTCCTGCTGCTTTCTCTCCATCCAGCACTGCCAGTATGGACTAGACGGATTCTGACTGGTCAGCGCCATCCATGTGACAGTGTTGATCAATAAAAATCCATCTGGTCTATACTGGCAGTGCTGGACAGAGAGGAGAGAAAGCAGCAGGGATTTTAAATGCCTAGACCGGTTGAGTGGCTTGGTGAAGGTAAGTGTGATGGATCTTGGCACACCTTTTGTCTACGTGTCATGACCTAAACACAATAACAAGAGGGGGATGGGGGAGAAGGGATGCAACGTATATGGAGACATTACATTATCCCAACGCCACATGACAAAATATGGAAAAAGTGAAGCGCTGTGAATACTTTCTGGATGTACTGTATGCCAGTATGGAATAGGGCCCACTGCATGCTGCCACATACATGCATACAACGGATGGGGTACCATATTTGGGTTCAGTATAAGCTGAATAATGTACTGTATGTGAAACGTTACTTAAAAATCTCTAGAATTATTCATAAATACTGTTACAGTAAAACCTTGGTTTAAGAGTAACTTGGTTTGAGAGCATTTTGCAAGAAAAGCAAGAATTTTTAATAAATTTTGACTTGATATACAAAGCGATGTCTTGATATACAAGTAGCGTCATGTCACAACTGAGTATAAATGAGAAGAGAGGCGCCTCGAAGTGTAGCAATATGGTTACATTTAATGAAGGTACAACATTTAGCAACTCACATGGTCGATGATTAACCACTTGCCGACCGCGCCATGGACGAAAGACGTCTACAGCGCGGTCGAGTTATCCAGGGTGGACGTCCCAGGGACGTCCTCCCAGAATCTTGCTTCCGTGCGCCCCCTGGGGCGCGCTCCAGGAAATGTCCGTGACCGCCGGGTCCGGGAGACCCGGCGCATCACGGATCACGGTAGATGGCCGCAAATCGCGGCCGTTTACCACGTGATCGCTCCGTCAAATGACGGAGCGATCACTTGTAAACAGACCGGCGTCATGTGATGACGCCGGTTCCTCCCTCCCCTCTCTGTACCGATCGGTACAGTGTGAGAGGAGAGGGGAGGGAGCGGATCATGTCAGCTCCCTCCCCCATGTCAGAACATGTCAGCTGTGGGCTGGATCTGTGACAATTGCAGTCACAGATCCAGCCATCCATCCATCCCTGTGTAATACCCTGTGCAATACCCTGTACAATACTCTGCAATACCCTGTGCAATACTCTGCAATACCCTGCCAATACTCTGCAATACCCTGTGCAATACTCTGCAATACCCTGTGCAATACTCTGCAATACCCTGTGCAATACTCTGCAATACCCTGCCAATACTCTGCAATACCCTGCCAATACTCTGCGATACCCTGTGCAATACTCTGCAATGCCCTGTGCAATATTTTGCAATACCCTGCCAATACTCTGCAATGCCCTGTGCAATACTCTGCAATACCCTGCCAATACTCTGCAATACCCTGTGCAATACTCTGCAATGCCCTGCCTATACTCTGCGATACCCTGCCAATACTCTGCAATGCCCTGTGCAATACTCTGCAATGCCCTGTGCAATACTCTGCAATACCCTGTGCAATACTCTGCAATACCCTGCCAATACTCTGTAATGCCCTGTGCAATACTCTGCAATACCCTGCCAATACTCTGCGATACCCTGCCAATACTCTGCGATACCCTGCCAATACTCTGCAATGCCCTGTGCAATACTCTGCAATACCCTGTGCAATACTCTGCAATACCCTGTGCAATACTCTGCAATACCCTGCCAATACTCTGCAATACCCTGTGCAATACTCTGCAATACCCTGCCAATATTCTGCGATACCCTGCCAATACTCTGCAATGCCCAGTGCAATACTCTGCAATACCCTGCCAATACTCTGCAATACCCTGCAATGCCCTGTGCAATACTCTGCGATATCCTGCCAATACTCTGCGATATCCTGCCAATACTCTGCAATGTGAAAAATATAGTCAACACACTAAAATAGAATGACAAACTATAAGTGGCGCTAAGTGAATATAACAATTATATTGGTATAAACTGTGAAAAAAGTAATAGTGAAATATACTTAAATCTTAAAAATGAACAAAAGGCATAAAGAAAAATTCCAAAAAATGTGTATAGAGTGACAGCACAAATAAAGTCCATATAAGTGTATAGTGATAGTGTTCAAAATTAGATGATAATCTTCTTCTCTTCCACCACACCACAGTGTTCAAGTGAGTCAAACCCCCTTCAGATAGGACACTCACCGCAATGCAATGCCTCACACTCTCGTGTTTTGGCAAATGAGCAGACAGCACCTCTCAACTAGGTGGATTGGTTCCACATCCGATGCAGTGATCCTCAAACAGGCTCCACATAAATGCAAAAATAAATGCAAAGGATAGTGTAATACTGCAAAGTCAGTTTTATTGGTACTACAAAATCTTCAAATATTGCACTCACATGATAACCAGTAAAAGTAAGCCAGGATCACACTGCAACCGAATCCACAGCATTAACTTTACACTGTCACAACCAACGAATGATGGTCACGGCGGACCCAGCATCAGCGCAGGTCACAAAATAGTATATAAACCACTCTCTACCTGTCCTCTCCACTTGCGAACGCCGTTTCCAAAGGTGGCTGATAATAAAGTCTGTAACACACGGCACTCCACACACGCTTGATCAGATTGTCAATAGCCTGCCGTGTAGCCACACCCCCGGTGGAAACGGCGTTCGCAAGTGGAGAGGACAGGTAGAGAGTGGTTTATATACTATTTTGTGACCTGCGCTGATCCTGGGTCCGCCGTGACCATCATTCGTTGGTTGTGACAGTGTGAAGTTAATGCTGTGGATTCGGTTGCAGTGTGATTTTGGCTTACTTTTACTGGTTATCATGTGAGTGCAATATTTGAAGATTTTGTAGTACCAATAAAACTGACTTTGCAGTATTACACTATCCTTTGCATTTATTTTTGCATTTATGTGGAGCCTGTTTGAGGATCACTGCATCGGATGTGGAACCAATCCACCTAGTTGAGAGGTGCTGTCTGCTCATTTGCCAAAACACGAGAGTGTGAGGCATTGCATTGCGGTGAGTGTCCTATCTGAAGGGGGTTTGACTCACTTGAACACTGTGGTGTGGTGGAAGAGAAGAAGATTATCATCTAATTTTGAACACTATCACTATACACTTATATGGACTTTATTTGTGCTGTCACTCTATACACATTTTTTGGAATTTTTCTTTATGCCTTTTGTTCATTTTTAAGATTTAAGTATATTTCACTATTACTTTTTTCACAGTTTATACCAATATAATTGTTATATTCACTTAGCGCCACTTATAGTTTGTCATTCTATTTTAGTGTGTTGACTATATTTTTCACAGGGTTATATATATTTAAAGTGGCTGCTGCTAGTATTTGATGCACTGTATTCTTCTGTTAAAACAGCGCGGTGGGGTAATCACTAGGGCGGCTTGTATTGATTACCATTTTTTTATTATAATACTCTGCAATGCCCTGTGCAATACTCTGCAATACCCTGCCAATACTCTGCAATGCCCTGTGCAATACTCTGCAATACCCTGCCAATACTCTGCAATACCCTGCCCATACTGTGCAATACTCTGCAATACTCTGCCCATACTGTGCAATACTCTGCAATACTCTGCCCATACTGTGCAATACCCTGCCATACTGTGCAATACTCTGCCATATTCCGCAATACCCTGCAATACTCCTCAATACTCCACAATGCCCTGCAATACCCTGCAATACTCCTCAATACCCTGCAATACCCGGCAATACTCCGCAATACCCGGCAATACTCAGCAATACCCGGCAATACTCCGCAATACCCGGCAATACTCTGCAATAACCACTTCCCGCCCGCCGGCCGTCATATGACGTCCTTAACTTAATGCGGGGATATCTGAATGATTGGTGCAGCTACAGGCATCATTCAGATATTTGCTTTTTCAGCCGGCGATTCCTCACACCATAAGAATGATCATAGCGGCTGTTCCACCGCTTGATCGCTCTTACGGGAGGTGAGAGGGGATGCCCCCCCCTCCCGCTGCCCTCCGGTGCTTCTACCGACTCACCGCTACGATCAAAGCCAAGATTGATTTTTTTTTTGAATTTTTTTCAGGCTTCCCAGCCTAGAGGTGAGATGTGGGGTCTTATTGACCCCCCATATCTCACTGTAAAGAGGACCTGTCATGCCATATTCCTATTACAAGGGATCTTTACGTTCCTTGTAATAGGAATAAAAGTGATCAAAAAAAAAATTTGGGGCGGAAAAACATGTCAAACTAAAATAAATAAAGTAAAATGAACAATAAAATATATATATATTTTTTTAAAGCACCCCTGCCCCCGCGAGCTCGCATGCAGAAGTGAACGCATACATAAGTCCCGCCCACATATGAAAACGGTTTTCAAACCACACATGTGAAGTATCGCCGCGAACATTAGAGCGAGAGCAATAATTTTGGCCCTAGACCTCCTCTGTAACTCAAAACATGTAACCAATAAAAATATTTAAAGCGTCGCCTATGGGGATTTTTAAGTAGCGAAGTTTGGCGCCATTCCACGAGCGTGTGCAATTTTGAAGGGTGACATGTTAGGTATCTATTTACTCGGCGTAACTTCATCTTTCACATTATGCAAAAACATTGGGCTAACTTTACTGTTTTTTTTTCTTTTAAGCACAAAACAGTTTTTTTCCGTAAAAAAACGCGTTAGAAAATTTCTGCGCAAATACCATGCAAGATAAAAAGTTGCAACGACCACCATTATATTCTTTAAGGTCTTTGCTAAAAAAACATATATAATGTTTTGGGGTTCTATGTAATTTTCTAGCAAACAAATGATGATTTTTACATGTAGGAGAGAAATGTCAGAATTGGCCTGGGTGCTCCAGAACGCCTGAAGGTGCTCCCTGCATTTTGGGCCTCTGTATGTGGCCACGCTGTGTAAAAGTCTCACACATGTGGTATCGCCATACTCGGGAGGAATAGCAGAATGTCTTTTGGGGTGTAATTTGTGGTATGCATATGCTGTGTGTGAGAAATAACCTGCTAATATGACAATTTTGTGAAAAAAAAAAGAAAAAAAAAATCTTGATTTTGCAAAGAATTGTGGGAAAAAATGACAACTTCAAAAAACTCACAATGCCTCTTTCTAAATACCTTGGAATGTCTTCTTTCCAAAAAGGGGTCATTTGGGGGGTATTTGTACTTTTCTGGCATGTTAGGGTCTCAAGAAATGAGATAGGCCGTCAGTACTTCAGGTGTGATCAATTTTCAGATATTGGCACCATAGCTTGTGGACTCTATAACTTTCACAAAGACCAAAAAATATGCACCAATTTGTACTTATTTTTACCAAAGATATGTAGCAGTATAAATTTTGTCCAAAATTTATGAATAAAAAATACTAATTTGCAAAATTGTATAAGGGAAACAAAGAAAAATTCATTTTTACAAAATTTTCAGTCTTTTTTCTCTTATAGCGCAAAAAATTAAAAACCCAACAGTGATTAAATACCACCAAAATAAAGCTCTATTTGTGTGAAAAAAAGGACAAAATTTCATATGGGTACAGTGTTGTATGACTGAGTAATTGTCATTCAAAATGTGAGAGCACCGAAAGCTGAAAATTGGTCTGGTTAGGAAGGGGGTTTAAGTGCCCAGTGGTCAAGTGGTTAAATGAGGCACATCTAATGCCGCGTACACACAAACGGATTTTCCAACAGAAAAAGTCAGATGGGAGCTTTTCGTCGGATATTCCGACTGTGTGCATGCCCCATCTGACTTTTTCTGTCGGAATTTCTGACGGACTTAGATAGAGAGCTGGTTCTCTACTTTTCAGACGGAAAAAAATCCCATCGGAAATTCCGATCGTCTGTAGCGATTCCGACGCGCTAAATTCCAACGCATGCTTGGAAACAATTTGACGCATGCTCAGAAGCATTGAAATTAATTTTCTCGGCTCGTCGTAATATTGTACGTCACCGCGTTCTTGACAGTCGAACGTTCGGAGAACTTTTGTTTGACCGAGGGTATGCAAATCAAGCTTGAGCGGAATTCCGTCGGAAAAACCATCCAAGTTTTTGCAGACGGAAAATCCATTCGTGTGTACGCGGCATAAGTATGCAGGCATCCTGGGTAAAGCTGTCCACATAGACCATCCTCCTCACCACCATCAACATCATCCCTGTCATGGATATGCAGTAGTGTTTGTCTGTCAGCTTACCTTCCTCCCCATGTGTTCATCTTAGAGGCCTGAGCCCTTTCACCTGGCTTCCTTTATAATCTCCTCCCAGCCAGACTCCACCCCAGGCCCTATCACAGAACACTATATTAACCTGTGCACTGCAAGCCTGCTTTGCTGATCAACGTGTTTGTTAGGCATTGTGTGTTTGGGTTCCTGCCTGCCGTGTGCTACGTCTGTCTCTCTGTTACGTTATTGGCTTGTCCCCGACTATCCCTGTCTGCTCGTGACCCTTGACCTTCGGCTCGTTCTTCGTTATCCTTGTCTGCTTGTGGCCCCTGACCTTCAGCTTGTTATTCGGTTCTCTCTTATCGTGTGCTGCTGCTTCCCCTCTTTTCCCCTTATCCTACGGGGCGTGAGCTAGGAAACTCCAGGGGCCGCGACCTGGTCCCAGCCTGCAGCTAACATCCTCACCACTAGAGGCCCTGGAGAAGACCAGCTGGGTCTTAGACTCCGCGCCCTGGGGAATCTTGGCTCTAGCTTCCGTTTGGATCCCGGTTGTGCTCCTCTGGTCCCGCTTTCCACAACCACCCAGTTTCCTATCCGCAGAAGCCAGCCATAGGGTTCACTACTTCGCGGTGCTCTCCTGTCCCCCTACGGTGTGCATCTGTCACCTGGCCACAGGTGACCCTGACAATCCCTTCCACACTGCTCTCCATGAGCGTTTCAAGCCTCGCTTTCTGTGACAGTGGGGTCACTTTGGACACAGGGTGAATAAAAGAAACCCCCGATATGGTCTGTGATAGCCATATTCAAGGCTGTATATACATTGTATATAGATTGGATGTATACTGTCTGTGGGGGTTATGTAATCATTGCTGTGAGGAATTAAGGTGTTTTGCATTCTATTGTTCATTAAGTCTGTCCTTGTGTGTATTGTAAAGTGCCAGACAGACTGGCTGCCAACCCTTTGTGAGAAGATGTGTATTGTGTGGGATATTTTGAAGCCTAGCAGACGTCAGGATGAGGTGTTGAGTCTTGGGATGTGTGGGTGGAGCTGGGCCCTTGTTCATGTTAAATCATGTGGATTGAATTGTGTATAAAGTTACAATGTTTCTCAATAATAAAGTGATTCCTATTACAGAAGAAGACAGAGTGTGTCTCGTTTTCTTCCAGAGGGATTGGTTCCTATGGGAAAGGGTCGTTTGGCTGTGGATATTGGTAGCGAGTGGATGTGTGTCTAGGAGAGGGAACATCGTAAACGGCGTTTTACTCCTTTATATTGGGGTGCCGTTACACTTTCAGATCGCTCTACTGCAGGGTAGTCTTCCCGGTCACGATTGCAGACTGACAGTGGTGAGAGCCGGCGGTGCAGAGGATGGTTTATGTGAACAGCTTTACCCCGGATGCCTGCATACTTAGATGTGCCTCTTTTAATCATCAACCATGTGAGTTGGTAAATGTTGTACCTTCATAAAATGTAACCATATTGCTACACTTAGAGGCGCCTCTCTTCTCTTTTATACTCTGTAGCTCCTGCTGGATTTTGCTTCTAATCCCCTTGTGGAGGCTTCCATTTGTGGATGGACATTTACTGGTTACACAACCTATCACATTGCTATAATCTTTTTATATGGACTATAAACTGAAAGGCCAATAAATAAATGATTGTGGAACAAATCATCTGAGTTTCCATTATTTCTTATGGGGAAATTCGCTTTGATATACGTGCTTTGGATTACAAGCATGTTTACGAATTATGCTCGCAATCCAAGGTTTTACTGTATAAGGATCATAGGGAGTGTGGAATTTTATGTCATGTCTTACACAAATGGATCATTATTTTGCAAATGAAATGAGGCATAAGTGTCTAGATATAAGTATGTTAGAGCCTACATAAAAATGTATACATTTAAAAAAAAAAAATTCTAAAGCTGAGATAATTTCATCCTTTTTTCCCCCCAGAGTATGGACTGTGTTCAGTGGCACTACATAACAAGCTGTACCTGGTTGGAGGTCAGACCACGACTACCGACTGCTATGACTTTGAGCGCAATGAGTGGGTGGAGCTTGCCCCAACAATGGAGCGGAGAATGGAATGCGGAGCCATCGTCATGAATGGATTTCTTTATATCACTGGTGGTTACTCCTGGTCTAAAGGCACCTACTTGCAGAGTATGGAGAGGTACAATCCAGAGACTGATAAATGGGAACTAGTTGGAAATCTCCCCAGCCCTATGCGTTCCCATGGCTGTGTCTGTGTGTATAGTGCATAGGCGCTAACTATGTACATTGATCCAATATGTGATACAAATAATTCAACTCAGGTTTGAGGAGCTAAAGTGGCTCCAAACAACTCCTTATGCTGCCTGTATACAGCCATCTTCATGAATATAGAAGCATATTGTTAAGGTACCCCTAAGGGGTAGTTAGGTCATTTTGAGGAATGTCATGCCATTAAGCCACGCTTCTGTGGGGTGCAATTGAATGGCTTGCATGTTCAATATCTACTGAATAGATGGGGGGGGGATACAGAAATACAATGGCAGAATGTTTACATCCCCGTAATCATTGTATAACTGCTTTACTTGATTCAGGTGTCAACAACCAGATATACGTTAATGGAAGAATCCTTTAAGACAGGGGTGTCCAACCTGTGGCCCATGGTCCGCATGTGGCCCTAAACGGTTATGAATGTTTGATTTTTTGATGCCCACTAAAAGATTTTTTTTTTTAAATGCATTTCTAATTATCGAACACATGTGGCTGAAGAACAATTTGACAGTGTCCAGTGCTTATTGGACCTTTCACAATCATGCTTTATTCATGTCATCAGTTGGCAGCACCTATATTTGTGGGCAAATAATTTAAAGGATGAAGCGAGTGAAGGGCAAAATTTAGAAACAAAATATCTGATGAGCACTTTGAAGAATTCATTAAAGGGACACTAAATGTTCCCTTTTTTTTTCTTTTAAAATAACAAACATGTTATACTTAACTTCTCTGTGCAGTTGGTTTTGCACAGAGTGGCCCAGATCCTCCTCCTCTGGAGTCCATCTGCGGCGCTCCTGGATCCTTCCCGCATCGAGTGACCCGTCAGAGAAGCGCTCTCCTTCGGGGCACCCATGTGGGCGTGCTCCCGTGTCCTGCTGCTGCGTCCATAGACACAGACTGCAGGTCTCGGCACCGCCCCCCCCGGCGTCCGCGTCGTTGGATTTGATTGACAACAGTGGGAGCCAATGGCTGCACTGCTATCAATCTATCCAATCAAAAGCCGAAACACCAGCCAGAGAGGGTGTGCACGTCTCCGGCGTGGGAACAAACGGGCTCAGGTGAGTAAAACGGGGGGGGGGGGGGACTGGTGCACTACAATAGGTTTTTCACCTCAATGCACAGAATGCATTGAGGTGAAAAAATGGGAGGGTTTACAACCCCTTTAAGAATCGCTACTACATCCAACAACCAGATATTGATGTGTTTGTTTATCAAAAACAGTGTCAAATATTGCACTAGTTTTATGTTGCCCTCTTCTATTTTTTTTAATTAAAAATATTACAAAAAAATGAAGTTTTATTATGCAGATAGGTTGAATTATCTATATCAGTGATCGGTAACTTGTGATCTGCCCGACTCTTTCTGCTCATCAGGTATCCTTATTGTTGGTGTATTTTATGTGTGGCCCAAGACCATTCCTCTTCTTCCAATGTGGCCCAGGAAGGTTTGGATACCCCTGTTTTAGGAGAAGGCTGGCTGCAGTGGCGGTGCGTCCATAAGGGCGCATAGCATGAATCTATCTATGGCTGCTGCTGATACCCCCTATTGCGGGTGCCTGAATTACAGTAGCGGGGGGTGTTTTTAAAGCACCTGATTAGAGCCATAGGCTCTAATAGGCGTCAAACACGGTGACCTGTGAGCGCCGAGCTTGACGCTTGCACTTCACCCAGGTGTGTTAGAACAGCGAATAAATATTCGCTGTTCTAACACTGAACCGCCTCTCCACCAATCAGGTGCTCGGGTCTGTTACCCGTCACCTGATTAGCTGAAAGGACAGGCGCTGTGATTGGACGCCTATCAGGCGTCCAATCGCCTATATGAGAGGACGGGAGGAGAGGATTGAAGAAGACCCATGAAAGAAACAACTCGCCGTCACCCGGTGCCCCACCGAGATAGGGGAAGTGCCGGGCAGGCGGCGATCGGGCGGGGGGGATCATAGTGGCGGCATTTGATGGGCACAGTGGCAGCATTCGATGGCACAGTGGCAGCATTCGATGGTCACAGTGGGAGCATTTGATGGGCACAGTGGGAGCATTTGATGGGCACAGTGGGAGCATTTGATGGGCACAGCGGGAGCATTTGATGGCACAGTGGCAGCATTTGATGGGCACAGTGGCAGCGTTTGATGGCACAGTGGCAGCATTTGATGGGCACAGTGGCATTTGATGGGCACAGTGGCAGCGTTTGATGGGCACAGTGGCAGCGTTTGATGGGCACAGTGGCAGCATTTGATGGCACTGTGGGAGCATTTGATGGGCACAATGGCAGCGTTTGATGGGCACAGTGGCTGCAATTGATAGGCACAGTGGCTGCGTTTGATGGCACAGTGGCTGCAATTGATGGGGGTTTTTTTTCAGAATTTTCCAGTTTGCTTGCGTCCCCCCAAAAATGTTGAGCACCAGCCACCACTGGCTGGCTGTCTGATCAGCAGTTGTCATCAGCAGAGGCCAAGGAGAACACAGGGTTACTCAGCATGGGGTAACTAGAGTAATGTTGGCTTCACTGCAAGATGATAACCTCTACTGACAGCTACACGTTAGCATACTCAGGTTGTCTTTCCCAGCATATGGCAGTCATATGCGCATCTCTAAGTAAAATTCAATTCCAGCCAAAACAGTTTGTTTTAATGTGGTTGAAGTAAAGAAGAGTTAGAGCCTCTGTCAGGTTTTTATTGTTGTCTACGTCTCCACTAAAAAAGCTTTTCCTTTAGTAGAGACGTAGGTGTTGGGAAATCTTTCCATTAAGGACAGAAACAAATTTTCTTAATCCTCCATTCACACCGGTGCAATGTGTCATGCGATTTGACAGTTCAAAATCGAATGCAAGCCGCTCCCTGCATTCAATTCGCATAGCAGGTGATTGTGACCGGCTCTCTATGGAGATGGTTCATACATCCCTAGAGCGGCTCCGGTGCAAATTGCACCGGAGCCCTGTGTGTCTTTTTTTCCGTTTCAGGTCCGAATTCAGCCAAAAATCAGCATTGTATATCACTGCACATCACTAGACATTACATGGATATTAATGGATATACTGTATCTTAGCTATGCTGATGGATGACTTGCTGATAGTAATTCATTAGCAGGCCTGCAGACATGTTGTACAGCAATGCAATGTCCTTAGTAATGGGATTGTTTTTGCTGATTTAGAACAATTCAGTAAGAGGTTTGTCAAAGCTGCTGGCAATTAGGAGCATTTGAAGAATACATCCTGCCAGTATGGTAATGGACATAGACAGCAAACAGACCTTATGTGTACTAATGAGCTCCCTGCATCTCATATCAGTTTATTAACCACTTCAGCCCCGGAAGAATTTACCCCCTTCCTGACCAGAGCACTTTTTGCGATTCGGCACTGCGTTGCTTTAACTGACAATTGCGCGGTCGTGCGACATTGTACCCAAACAAAATTTACGTCCTTTTTTTCCCAGAAATAAAGCTTTCTTTTGGAGGTATTTGATCACCTCTGCGGTTTTTATTTTTTGCGCTATAAACAAAAGAAGAGCGACAACTTTGAAAAAAAAAAACAATATTTTTTACTTTTTGCTATAATAAATATCCCCAAAAAATCTATAAAAAAACAATTTTTTTTCTCAGTTTAGGCCGATACGTATTCTTCTACATAATTTTGGTAAAAAAACCCGCAATAAGCGTATATTGATTGGTTGGCGCAAAAGTTATAGCGTCTACAAAATAGGGGATAGTTTTATGGCATTTTTATTTATTTATTTTTTATTAGTAATGGCGGCGATCAGTGATTTTTATCGTGACTGCGACATTATGGCGGACACATGGGACACTTTTGACATTAATTTGGGACCATTGTCATTTATACAGTGATCAGTGCTATAAAAATGCACTGATTACTGTGTAAATGACACTGGCAGGGAAGGGGTTAACACTAGGGGGCGAGGAAGGGGTTAAGTGTGTCCTACGGAGTGATTCTAACTGTGTGGGAGCTGGGCTAGAAATGACACGACACTGATCACTGCTCCCGATCACTAGGCAGAACAGGGAAATGCCTTGTTTACAAAGCCATCTCCCCGTTCTGCCTCTCCATGACACTATCGCGGGACACCGGCGGACATCGAGTCCGCGGGTGCCGCGGGCACGGTCACAGAGCACGCGGCAGGGGCACGTGCGCAAATTCAAAGCAACGTACAGGTACGTTGATTTGCGCAGCTGTGCCATTTTGCCAACGTATATCTACAGGAGGCGGTCGGCAAGCGGTTAAACACATCGGTATTAGACATGTACAATTTGTTTCATTCCGAATAAGTTTTTTAACAAATTTCGACAAATTTGTTAATTCGGAAATATCCGTATTAACGAAAACCCGTTAAAAATGTTTTCAAAATATTCGTATATTCAAAATTTCGAAAATTCGGAAATTCAAAAAATCTGAAATTATAAAATCTGAAAAACGGAACGAAAATTCAAAAGAACGAAAATCCGAAATTAACCGTTTGCCGACCGCCGCACGACGATATACGTCGGCAGAATGGCACGGCTGCGCACATTGGCGTACAGGTACGTCCCCTTTAATGTGTGCGGCCGTGGGTCGAGCGCGTGCCGCCGGCGGTGCGCTCGCGACCCTGTCGGGTATTCCGTGACTGCGCCCGCGGGACCCGCGCACCCGATCGCCGCCGGTGTCACACGATCGGGTCACAGAGCTGAAGAACGGGGAGAGGTAAGTGTAAATAAACTTCTCCCCGTGCTTCCTAGTGAGACTGTCACTGATCGTCTGTTCCCTGTCATAGGGAACGACGATCAGTGACGTCACACGCCAAGCCATGCCACCACACAGTAAGAATCACTCATTAGGTCACATTTAACCCCTTCAGAGCCCCCTACGGGTTAACCTCTTCACTGCCAGTGTCATTTTCACAGTAATCAGTGCATTTTTATAGCACTGATCGGCGTGATCGCTGTAAAAAAGACAATGGTCCCAAAATAGTGTCAAAAGTGTCCGATGTGTCCGCCATAATGTCACAGTCAAGATAAAAATCGCTGATCGCCACCATTACTAGTAAAAAAAAAAAATATTAATAAAAATGCCATAAAACTATCCCCTATTTTGTAGACGCTATAACTTTTGCGCAAACCAATCAATAAACGCTTATTGCGATTTTTTTTTAACCAAAAATATGTAGAAGAATACGTATCGGCCTAAACTGAGGAAAAACATTTTTTTTTTATATATATATTTTTTGGGGATATTTATTATAGAAAAAAGTAAAAAATATTATATTTTTTTCAAAATTGTCACTCTATTTTTGTTTATAGCGGCAAAAATAAAAACCGCAGAGGTGATCAAATACCAACAAAAAAAAAGCTCTATTTGTGGGAAAATAAGGACGTCAATTTTGTTTGGGAGCCACGTCGCACGACAACGCAATTGTCAGTTAAAGCGATGCAGTGCCGAATCGCAAAAAGGAGCCTGGTCCTTTAGCAACAAAATGGTCCGAGCTGCGGGGGAGATGCGAGGCGGGAACCCGCACTGAAATCGTACCGGTTCCCGTATCGCAAAAGAGTGCGAACCCAGGCTTAAGCCCAGGTTCACACTGACTGCGAGAATGAATTCAGCTGAACTTGCACGATTTCATACCGCATGTCAGTCCTGACTTCAGGGGTGATTTTAGAGACATCTGTGCGGGTTTCTGCACAGATGTCAATGAAAATCGCACACCCCAAAATTGCCAAAATTAGTACAGAAACTACTTTTGGGAATCGGTGTGGCGCCACAAATGCGGCGCTGCACCGATTCGAACGCTGTCATTGCCGGCAATTGCCGCTGATTTGGCATGTGATTTGACATGACAAATTGCATGCCAAATCGCATCAATGTGAACCAGGGCTTAAAGTGGTTGTAAACCCACTTAGACAACTTGCACCTACAGGTAAGCCTAGATTACGGCTTAAAATAAGAAGAATGTATGGACAGCCGCACTCTAAAAACCGTTCAGGTAGCCTTTAATTAAAAAAGAATGCTAGATTAAGGCTTACCTGTAAGTGCAAGAAATATCTCCTTAATCTACACGATTAAGAAGATATTTACTATGAAGTCAGCGCCGATGACGTCACGTGCATGCGCACTAGCGGGCCGGCATCCTTGCCGGTTTTCTAAATGGGATCTTGCCGGCCCGAGCGCGCATGCGTGTGACGTCATCGCCGCTCCGGCCAATCACAGCGCCGGAGCGGCGATACACTGACGGCAGTGACGGGACATCGAGGCAAGATGGCGGCGGAGGTGTCCGAGGACCACTGCGGGGGCTTCGATCTCAGGTAAGTCATTCATAATGAGCTAATATGCTATGCATACTAGCGCATTATGGCTTTCTTTTGCAGGGTTTTTTTTTTTTTAAAACCTTGGGTTTTTACCCAAACCTTCCTCTTTAAGGTCAGTTTGGGGGTGACTGCACCACTGCTAATGCACAAGACTGTTATTATTATTCATGCAAACAAATATGTTTGATTTTTCCAGTACAGATTCCTGCTGACATTCTCCAATGATACTAAATCAAGGCTGTTATAAAAATATCCCTAAGCTATTAAAATGTGAACTTTTCCACTTTTAGAATTGTATATTTATGGTCCGTTGTTTTTAAAGAATTTTATGAAGAAACAATTCTTGTAACATTGTCAGAGCACAAGCTTTCTTTCTGGGCTGTGAATCGGTTAATTTGCAGTTGATGATTTGTACATATTTTGAAATGTTTGTACATAGCTCTTTGTTGAAAATAAAATGAATGCACCTAATTATTTGTCCAATTCATAATCTGTCATTCTCATAATCATACTTATACTGTATATTCTAGGGTTGCACCAACACCACTTTTTTAAAGACCGAGTACAATACTTTTTTTCAAGTACTCGCCGATAACGATTTCCGATACTTTTTTATTTTTAGTACTTTTTTAATGTCATGTGACAGTGGACTGTGTCAGTAGTTTTTTTATTTTCATAAAAAAAAAAATTAACAATTTAATTTTTTACATTTTTTTTTTTTTTTACGATTTTTTTGGGTTATTTTTTTATGGGGGGGGGGTGTTTTTTTTTGTTTTTTTAATTTTTACCTTTTTAAAATGTATTCCAATTTTTTATTACTATTATTTTTATTATTATTTTTATCAGCCCTTTTGGGGGGGGGGGGGGGCCTTTGGTGAGATATCAGGGGTCTAGACAGACCCCTGATATCTCCCCTTTGAGACAGAGAAAGGGACTGAGGACACAGATTACCCAATCCTTTTCTCTGCAGCCCCAGCTGCACTAAGGACGAATGAACAGAGACGTCCTCTCTCCATTCATAAACACAGTTTACTCTGCTCAGTTATGAATGGACAGTCATTGATCACTGACTCTGTGCATTCGGAAAAGAAAGAAGTCAGTAAATGACAGATTTACCAGCTCCTTCCTCTGATCTCCATCCTGACAGATCCGGGACAGGGGGAGGGGGGACCGGAGGAGCATGGAGGACATGGAGGGGTACTGGAGGAGCACAGAAAGGGGGACACGGAGAAGGACACAGGGTACAGTTAGGGATGATCTGTGCGGCGGTGGGGGAAGTTACAAGCAACAATCTCCCTGTATAGAATTTAATAAAGCAGTTGACAGCCGTTCCCCCCGTGGCTGTCAGCTGCTTTATTAAATTCTATACAGGGAGATTGGTGTTTGTAACTTCCCCCACCGCCGCACTGATCACCTCTGACTGCCCAGGTATCGGGTCAAGCATCGGAGCATTTGCACGAGTAGAAGTACTCGTGCAAATGCTCGGTATCAGCACCAATTTTAGTATTGGTATCGGTGCAACCCTAGTATACTCACATAATGTATATTTTATTAGTATATTTAATGAAAATAATATTAACCCTTTGACGCCGGCCGCACGCAAAATATGCGGCCTCTCGGGAGGGTGGGCCTTGATACCGAGTGGTTGCATATTTGTGTGCATTAGTGCAAATACAGCTGTGCGGAGCGTGCATGCCCTGCATGCTCCTGGTCAAGTAACTGGCGGCTAACGGAAAGCTCCTGATTGCTACTTGCGATTGTGCGCTTTCCGATCATGTGACCAGTGTGACAGTCAATCACGACACATGATCATAAACCTCATGAGAACCTTTGCGGGTGTGTAGGTTGAGTTAACGACACCTCAAAATCAGTTCGCAAACACAGTGCGATTCTGGTGTGGCAAAAAAAATAAAAGGGTCCTGCACGATTTTGGTACGGATGCGGTGTGATTTGAGAATGAATGGCTCAAATTGCACTGCTGCAGAATCGCAGGTGCTTTGAACCGGGATGTGGTGTGATTCCTGTTCTAATCGCATGCGTTTCCTGGACCGCACCAGTGTGAATCGGGCCGGACACTGATGCTAAGGCCCTGTTCACATCGATGCGGTGCAGAATTTGCAGCAAATTCTGTGTGATTTCCACACTGCATCACAGTCGCACCCCATTCATGTGAACAGCTGTAGGTGTGTATGTCAAGTTAATGACGCCCCGAAATCGGTTCGTAAAAACGAAGTGTGATTTGCAGGATCTAATCTGATTCTGGTGTGGCAAAAAAAAAAAAAGGGTCCTGCACCATTTTGGTGCAGATGCAGTGCGATTTGAGCCATACAGAATGAATGGCTCAAATCGCACTGCTGCAGAATCATATGTGCTTTGAACAGGAATGCAGTGCGATTCCTGTTCAAATCACATGCGGTTCCTGGACCGCACCAGTATGAATCAGGCCAGACACTGATACTAAGGCCCTGTTCACATGTGATTTCCACACTGCATCACAATCCATTCATGTGAACCACTGCGGGTGTGTATGTTAAGTTAACGCCACCCTGAAATTGGTTCGCAAAACAAAGTGTGATTTGCAGAATCGGATCTGGTTCTGGTGCGGCAAAAAAAAAAAAGGATCCTGCACGATTTTTGTGTGGAATTTTGGTGCAATTTGAGCCATACAGAATGAATGGCTCAAATCGCACAGCTGCAGAATCACATATGATTTGAACAGGAATGTGGTGTGATTCCTGTTCAAATCACATATGATTCCCACACCGTACCAGTACCACCGGTCTGAATAAAAAAACAAAAAGATTTTTACTAGCCCATTATGTGTCACTTATCTGAAACTGAAGCCTGCGATGTCCCCTATTTCCTCGCTGGCTGGAAGCGTCCATTCTTCACCCCTCTTCCTTCCAGGACTGCAAACTGTAAACTGGCCGGAGTCGTGTAACGTCACTCCCGCGCATTGCGCACGGGAGCCGCCAGTCACGGCCCCAGCTTGAAACGGCACAGCGTGCCATTTCAAGAGTGCGCATGCGCCGAATACATCGGCACATGCGCAGAAGACGGCATTGTTCGGGGACATTGTAAATATCTCCTAAACCGTGTAGGTTTAGGAGATATTTCCAGCACCTACAGGTAAGCCTTAATCTAGGCTTACCTGTAGGTGAAAGTGGTCTGTAAGGGTTAGGGTTTACAACCACTTTAAATCTTACCTAAAACTCACTGACCTAGATCATAACCTGCAATAACTATTTTATTGTTATTTTATTATTTTTACACAATTTATTTGTTTACATTTCTCCCCTCTAGCAAAGAGAAAAAGTTACAAAGTTTTTCTCCTTTCAAGTGTAGAATGTGTACATGTTCCTGGCTGTACAGATCAATGTGATAGCCAATCACATGCTAGCATAGCAATCATGTGATTGAGAGTCTGGCCCCCAGTCATCAGTGTGAGACCCAGAGCTGTCAGTGACAGCTCAGGATCCAGTGGCACAAACAGAGGCTGCATATGTGCGTATGCTTGTTGGCAAGGGGTTAAAGGGGAAATACTATAGAATTCTCAACTTGAGAGATAGAGAAACTGGTCCTGGCACTGTGTATGGAAAGGTAAGCAGTAATTCCTTTTTGTCACTAAGTGTCAGCCAGCACAATTCATGTATTCACTTCCCCTGAGTCTAGGCTGTCATGGACCCACCCCCTAGGGGTGATGTCATAATGGTGGCCTGGGCTCATTGCACTGCTGCAATAAACAGCACTCACATGTCAATATGTGAGAGACATTCAGTGCAGGAACAAGGACCGTCCATTGCTGCTGCTGAACTGGACTCTTATATCACCAGTCCAGCCAGAGAACTCTTGGAAAAAGGTAAGTGAGTGAGATATACAGGTGAAACTCGAAAAATTTGAATATCATGCAAAAGTTCATTTATTTCACTAATGCAACTTAAAAGGTGAAACTAATATATGCGATAGACTCATTACATGCAAAGCAAGATAGTTCAAGCCGTGATTTGTCATAATTGTGATGATTATGGCTAACAGCTCATGAAAACCCCAAATCCACAATCTCAAAAAATTAGAATATTACATGCAATCAATAAAACAAGGATTGTACATAGAACAATATCGGACCTCTGAAAAGTATAAGCATGCATATGTACTCAGTACTTGGTTTGGGCCCCTTTTGCAGCAATTACTGCCTCAATGCGGCGTGGCATGGAAGCTATCAGCCTGTGGCACTGCTGAGGTGTTATGGAAGACCAGAATGCTTCAATAGCGGCCTTCAGCTCTTCTGCATTGTTCGGTCTCATGTCTCTCATCTTTCTCTTGGCAATGCCCCATAGATTCTGTATGGGGTTCAGGTCAGGCGAGTTTGCTGGCCAATCAAGCACAGTAATCCCACGGTCATTGAACCAGGTTTTGGTGCTTTTGGCAGTGTGGGCAGGTGCCAAGTCCTGTTGGAAAATGAAGTCCGCATACCCTTAGAGCTCGTGTGCGGAAGGAAGCATGAAGTGCTCCAAAATCTCCTGGTAGATGGCTGCATTGACCCTGGACTTAATGAAGCACAGTGGACCAACACCAGCAGATGACATGGCTCCCCAAATCAACACAGACTGTGGAAACTTCACACTGGACTTTAAGCATCTTGCAGTGTGTGCCTCTCCATTCTTCCTCCATACTCTGGGTCCTTGGTTTCCAAATGAGATGCAAAATTTGCTCTCATCAGAAAAGAGGACTTTGGACCACTGAACAGCAGACCAGGTCTGTTTCTCTTTAGCCCAGGTAAGACGCTTCTGATGTTGTTTGTTGTTCAGGAGTGGCTTGACAAGAGGAATACAACATTTGAAGCCCATGTCCAGGATCCATCTGTGTGTGGTGTCTCTTGATTAAGGATGAGCCGAACACCCCCCGGTTCGGTTCGCACCAGAACCTGCGAACAGACCAAAAGTTTACGCGAACTTTAGAACCCCATTAAAGTCTATGGGACTCGAACGTTCAAAATCAAAAGTGCTAATTATGAAGGCTAATATGCAAGTTATTGTCCTAAAAATGGTTTGGGGACCCGGGTCCTGCCCCAGGGGACATGTATCAATGTAAAAAAAAAGTTTTAAAAACGTCAGTTTTTCCTGGGAGCAGTGATTTTAACGATGCTTAAAGTGAAAAATAAAAGTGAAATATTCCTTTAAATATCGTACCTGGGGGGTGTCTATAGTATGCCTGTGAAGTGGCATGTGTTTCCCGTGTTTAGAACTGTCCCTGCACAAAATGGTATTTCTAAAGGAAAAAAAGTCATTTAAAACTGCTTGCGTCTTTAATGTAATATCTGGTCCTGGCAATACGGATGGAAATCATTGAGAAACATGGCATGGATACCCCCCCCCCCCCCCCCCAGGCCATTACCAGCCCCTTTGGGTCTTGTATGGATATTAAGGGGAACCCTGCACCCAAATTAAAAAAAGGAAAGGCGTGGGGCCCCCAGGCCCTATATACTCTGAACAGCAGTATACAGGCGGTGCAAACAGGACAGGGACTGTAGGTTTGTTGTTACGTAGAATCTGTTTATAATTTGGAACAGGTACATTTTTAAAGTGTAGCTCCAGCTAAAAAATCAATTTTATAAGCTTTTTGGAAAACATAGGGAAGGCTTATCACCCCTGTAACATTTGTTTTGCTGTCTGTGCACCTGTTCAGAACATTTCACCTCACTTTCCGTCCCAATGACAAATGTTTTTTGGAACAAGGATTGGTGATAAAGCATCAGTGGAGAGGAGACACCTTTTTCCCATATTAACTCTTACAGGAGAGAATTTCCCTTCCTAGGGGTAGATTTCCTCTCACTTCCTGTTGTCTCCTTCCGTTTGCAAGAATGAGTCGTTTGTAAGTTGGATGTTTGAAAGTAGGGGCCTGCCGTATATACTCTGCAGAAATTTGGCCCTTAGGTGTTGGTGTTGTCACAACACTGTAAGCCCTCAGTTACTCTTGGTGTGCACTGGAACGCCCTGCTGTGAACTATTATATCAAGAATTGTAATTACATGCCATTGTTTAACAGTGGTAGGAAGAATTGGGCCTTTGGTGGTGGTGGTGCTGGTGCCACAACACTGTAGTGCCGCGTACACACGACCGTTATTCATGTCATGGAAAAAAACAATGTTTTTCTCAACGTAATTTTTCGTGTTTCCTCTCAAGCCTGCCTTGCATGCACACATTCATGAAAAAAAAAACGCTTGAGCAAAGCGCGGTGACGTACAACACGTACGACGGCACTATAAAGGGGAAGTTCCATTCGAATGGCGCCACCCTTTGGGATGCTTTTGCTGATCCTCCTGTTAATAAAGTTTGGTGAGAGACGATTTGCGCTTTTCAGTCTTCGTGCTTTTCAGTCCGTTACAGCGTGATGAATGTGCTATCTCCATTACGAACGCTAGTTTTTCCAGAACGAGCGCTCCCGTCTCATACTTGATTCTGAGCATGTGCATTCTTTTTCCCCTAGTAAAAGCATACACACAACCGTTTTTCACGACGTTAAAAAGAACGACGTGAAAAATGACGAGAAAAAATAGAGCAGGCTCTAATTTTTTTTTGGGCATTTTTCTCGTTGAGAAAAATGCTCTGGAGCATACACACGACCGTTTTTCACGACCATTTTTAAAAATGGCATTTTTCTCGTCATGAAAAACGGTCGTGTGTACGCAGCATTAGTCCTCACAGTTACTCTTGGTGGGTGCAGGAATGGGCCCAGCTGTGAAATATTAGATCAAGAATTGTAATTACATGCCCCTGTTGAACAGGGGCAGAAAAATTGGGCCTTTGGTGGTGGTGGTGGCGGTGGTGTTGCCACAACACTGTAAGCCCTCACAGTTACTCTTGGTGGGCGCAGGAATGGGCCCTGCTGTGAAATATTAGATCAATAATTGTAATTACATGCCCCTGTTGAACAGGGGCATAAAAATTGGGCCTTAGGCACTGGTGCCACAACACTGCAACCCCTCACAGATACTCTTGTTAGAGCGCAGGAATGAGCCCTGCTGCAAAGTATTGCATCAAAAATTGTATTTACACGCCCCTGTTAAACAGGGGCAGAAAAATTGGGCCTTAGGCACTGGTGCTGGTGCCACAACACTGCAACCCCTCACAGATACTCTAGTTGGAGCGTAGGAATGAGCCCTGCTGCAAAGTATTGCATCAAAAATTGTAATTACATGCCCCTGTTAAACAGGGGCTGAAAATTTGGGCCTTAGTCACTGGTGGCGGTGCCCAGAACCAAAAATGTTCTTACAAGCTATCAGCATGATCATTGAGAAGGAAGAGGATAGTCACTCAGCATAACAGGATAGTCACTCAGCATCAGCATAGGCAGTCTTGAAGGGATCTGACATTTTACAAAAAATTATACAGTTACATCAGCATCAGGTGCTTGGTAGCTGGTGGTGATCCAAGACTGATTCATTTTTATGAAGGTCAGTCGGTCGACCGAGTCGGTGGACAGGTGCACCCTGTGATCGGTTACAAAGCCTCCAGCAGCACTGAATGCTGGATGCAGGACAGGCCAGTACCTCAATTGCATACTGTGCAAGCTCTGGCCAGTGATCCATCCTCAAGTCCCAGTAACCCAAAGGATTTTCGGTGGGAAAGGAGTCCAAGTCTGATCTTGCCCCTAGGTTTTCCTGCTCCATGTAAACCAGACGCTGGCGATGGTTGCTGGAACCAATCATACCTTGAGGCTGCGGACTAAAAAATTGTCTGAACGCATCTGTCAGACGGCCACCTTCTCAACCGCTCCTTCTTTGACTGACCGAAACCTCAGCAACACGTTGTCCAGGACCAGGAATTTGTAACCTCCCAGTCTCTGGGAACGCATTGCACAGACCTTTCTGCAAGGCCTCCCGAAGATGTTTCATCCTCTGCTCCCTCTGCGACGGCAAGATAAGGTCTGCAACCTTACCCTTGTAACGTGGATCAAGGAGGGTTGCCAGCCAGTAATGATCCCTCTCCTTGATAGCACAAATACGAGGATCCTTCCGCAGGCTTTGCAGGATCAAGGAGGCCATGCAGCGTAGGTTTGCTGAGGCATTTGGTCCGGAGTCCTCTGGGTCACTCAGGACGACATGATCCGCAGCCACCTCCTCCCAGCCACGTACAAGTCCATGGGTGTCTTGGGACTGTAATTGATCCCTTGAAGACTGCTGCTGATGCTGAGTGCTAGGCTCCACCTCCATGCTGACACAATCTTCCTCCTCCTCTTCCTGTGTGATAGGCGGGCCAGCAGGAACACTGTCTGGATAAAGGGGGCCGTGAGAGGTAAGGAAGTCCTCCTCTTCCTCCTTCTGTTCTGCCTCAGGTGCCCTGTCCATTATTCCACGCAGCGTGTGTGCCAACAGGTGGACAAGAGGGACAGTGTCACTGATGCATGCACTGTCACTGCTTACCATCCTCGTGGCCTCCTCAAATGGTGCCAGGACAGTGCATGCATCCCTGATCATGACCCACTGGCGTGGCAAAAAACAACAAGCTCCCCTGACTCTGTCCTGGTGCCATATTGGCACAGATACTCATTGATGGCCCTCTGCTGTGTGCGCAGCCGCTGCAGCATGGCCAACGTTGAGTTCCACCTGGTGGGCATGTCACAGATTAGGCGGTTCTTGGGCAGGTTAAATTCCTTTTGCAGGTCAGCCAGCCGAGCACTGGCATTATATGACCGGCGGAAATGCACACAGACTTTCCTGGCCTGCCTCAGGACATCCTGTACCTGCCCAAGAACCGCTGCACCACCAAGTTAAGGACGTGAGCCAAACAGGGCACATGGGTCAGGTGTCCCTGTCGGAGGCCGGAGAGGAGGTTGGTGCCATTGTCGGAAACCACCATTCCTGGCTTAAGCTGGCATGGCGTCAACCACCTCTGAGCCTGCCCCTGCAGAGCTGACAGAATCTCTGCCCCAGTGTGGCTCCTGTCCCCCAAGCATACCAGCTCAAGCACCGCATGGCATCGCTTTGCCTGCGTACTTGCATAGCACCTTGAACACCTACAGAGCACTGCTGGTTCCGAGGACAAAGCACAGGAAGAGGCCATGGAGGAAGAAGAAGATGAGGGGGTGGAGGATAGAGGTGTGTCAGAATCACCAGTAGTAGCATTTTGGAGGCGTGGTAGCGGAACAACCTCCAACACTACTGCACCCTGTCCTGCATCCTTCCCAGCTGCCAGCAGAGTCACCCAATGTGCCGTGAAAGATAGGTAACGTCCCTGTCCATGCCTGCTGGACCATGAGTCAGCGGTAATATGCACCTTACCGCTGACCGCCCTGTCCAGCGAGGCCAAGACATTGCCTTCCATATGCCGGTAGAGAGCCGGAATCGCCTTCCGTGAGAAAAAGTGGCGTTTGGGAACCTTCCACTGAGGAACCGCACATTCCACAAACTCACGGAAGGGGGCAGAGTCTACCAACTGAAAAGGCAGGAGTTGAAGTTCTAGCAATTTAGCCAAGCTAGCATTCAACCGCTGAGCATGTGGATGGCTGGGAGCGAACTTCTTTCGGCGGTGCAGCAGCTGGGGCACGGAAATTTGCCTGGTACAATCTGACGTTGGTGTACCGGTAGCAGATTGCCCACAAGTACTTGGCTGTGACACACCTAATTCTACACCTTCATTCCTCTCAGTGCAGGTTTCAGAGAGAACTGAAGGTATAGTGGGGTTGGAGATCCCAGCTGATGAGGATCAAGGAGAGGTCCGCTTTGTTCTTTGGTGTGGGTCTTTTAGGTGTGCTTGCCAACGAACTGCATGGCAGGTCGACATATGTCTGATCAAGCATGTGTTGCCCAAGTGGGTGATGTTTTGGCCACGCGAGATACGCCTGAGACATATGTTGCAAATAGCAGAGCTGCGATCTGATGCACTCGTCTCAAAAAAGGCCCACACCAAAGAACTTTTGGAATAACGCGCAGACAGCAGCGGCCTGCACATGCGGAGCTCTGCGGTGTGATGCTGTTGGTGTGCTGCCCTTAAGCTGTCCCCTGGAGGGCATCCTGCCTCGTTGGAGATGTGCCTCCTCCTCCTCCTCTCTCCTATCAGGCACTCACGTAGAGTCTGTGACCTCATCATCCCCTCCCTCCTCATTACTGTAGCAAACCTGGCAGTATGCTGCAGCTGGGGGAACATGACTGTCAGATTGCTGTCATTGTTGGGCACCCCCTTTCCCTGGGCTCACGTTACTACCCCTTCTCTCTGGGCTCACGTTACTGCCTTCCTCTAGCTGGGTTCCATCATCAGAGCCTTCAAAACGCTGGGCATTCTCCTGGAGCATGTACCTAACACTGTGGTCAAACAGTTCGGGGGACTCCTCAGGAGGACATGGTGGGGCTAGGGAAGAAGTGACTGATGCCATTGAGCCGAGGGAAGAGGCCGCGTTGGCAGCTGCTTTGCCAGACAAAGTACCCTGAGCCTGGGTGAGAGAGGATGAGGAGGATAAGGACGGCTTGGTCATCCACTCTACCAAGTCTGCGGCATGTTGCGGCTCAACATGGCCAGCTGCCGAAAAGAAGGACAAGCGTGTCCCACGGCCACGTGCTGATGAGGATGCACCGTGTCCACGACCAGCACTGTTGCCTCTAGACACAGAGTCTGCTTGCCCTCTTTTATTGGCTCGTGACTGTCTGCCTCTCCTTGTTTGCCTTCCAGACATACTAATGGCCTGCAGTGAGATGTAGCTGCACAAAGGTGGGATGTATATATATATATATATATATATATATATATATATACTGATTATACTGCAGCTAGCAGAATCCACTGCCTGCTGTGGTATTAGTATGATAACACCAGCAATTGTCTTCAGTTAGTTTTAGGTGCACACTGTGCAGAGGACACAGTACACTAACTGAAAATACTTGCAGCTCCCTGCCTGTGGTATTAGTATGAGAACACCACCAATTGTATTCAGGTACCTTTAGGTGCATGCTGTGCAAAGGACACAGTACACTAAATGAAAATAATGCAGCTCCCTGCCTGTGGTATTAGTATGAGAACAGCAATTATATTCAGGTACCTTTAGGAGCACGCTGTGCAAAGGACACAGTACACTAAATGAAAATAATGCAGCTCCCTGCCTGTGGTATTAGTATGAGAACACCACCAGATGTATTCAGGTACCTTTAGGTGCACGCTGTGTAAAGGACACAGTACACTAAGTGAAATTAATGCAGCTCACTGCCTGCGGTATTAGTATGAGAACACCACCAATTGTATTCAGGTACCTTAAGGTGCACCCTGTGCAAAGGACACGGTACAATAAGTGAAAATACTTGCAGCTCCCTGCCTGTGGTATTAGTATGAGAACACCACCAATTGTATTCAGGTACCTTTAGGTGCACGCTGTGCAAAGGACACAGTACACTAAATGAAATTAATGCAGCTCCCTGCCTGTGGTATTAGTATGAGAACACCACCAATTGTATTGAGGAACCTTTAGGTGAATGCTGTGCAAAGCACACAGTACACTTAGTGAAAATACTGCAGCTAGCACAATCACCTGCCTGCCTGTCAGTATAGAGAATATCAGGAACAGATCTAGCTAAACTGAATACAGTGTGTACACCTAGGATGCATATATATATCCTCTACACACTGTAACTGCAGCTAACTGACTCGCCTGCCTGCTCTATCTAACTTAAATCAAATTACACTGTCTCTCTCTCTCTCTCTTTCTTTTAACCAACTCCGCAACACACTACACAAGGCCGCCAAGCCAGCGGCCTTATATAGTGTGGGGCGTGTACTTAACCCACTGAGACATAATTGGCCAAAGCCACCCTGGCTTTGGCCAATTATGGCTCTCTTTTTTTTCTGCGCTGTGATTGGCCAAAGCATGCGGGTCATAGTGCATGCTTGGCCAATCATCAGCCAGCAATGCACTGTGATGCCGCAGTGAATTATGGGCCGTGATGCGCCACTCAAATTTGGCACGAACGGCCCATAATGTTCGAAATTCCGTGAACAGACGAATAGGCAATGTTCGAGTCGGACATGGATTATTCGACTCAAACTCGAAGCTCATCCCTACTCTTGATGTACTGACTCCAGCCTCAGTCCATTCCTTGTGAAAGTCCCCAACACTTTTGAATGGCCTTTTCCTGACAATCCTCTCCAGGCTGCGGTCATCCCTGCTGCTTGTGGACCTTTTTCTTGCACACTTTGCATGTAATGAGTCTTTCTCATATATTAGTTTCACCTTTTAAGTTGCATTAGTGAAATAAATTAACTTTTGCACGATATTCTAATTTTTCGAGTTTTACCTGTATACACTATATTACCAAAAGTATTGTGACACCTGCCTTTACACGCACATGAACTTTAATGGCATCCCAGTCTGGGCCAACCTTTGCAGCTATAACAGCTTCAACTCTTCTGGGAAGGCTGTCCACAAGGTTTAGGGGTGTGTTTATGGGAATGTTTGACCATTCTTCCAGAAGAGCATTTATGAGGTCAGGCACTGATGTGGATGAGAAGGCCTGGCTCGCAGTCTTCGCTCTGATTCATTTCAAAGGTGTTCTATCGGGTTGAGGTCAGGACTCTGTGCAGGCCAGTCAAGTTCTTCCACCACAAACTCACTCATCCATGTCTTTATGGACCTTGCTTTGTGCACTGGTGTGCAGTCATGTTGGAACAGGAAGAGGCCATTGTTACATTTGTATCTGCTCTGTTCAATTCATCAGTAGATCAAAGTGGTGAGCTTCGATCTTCCTCCTACACATCAGATTCCCCCCATCGTTTTAGGGCCCCCCTACACATGAGAGTTCCCCCCATTACATCAGATCCCCCCTTCACACCAGGGTAATCTTTTCACATCAGGGTCCCCCTTCACATCAGAGTCTCCCTGATCAAATAGAAACAAAGATGTTGTGCAGAAGATGGAGGCTGGGCACTGTGCAGCCATGCTGAGGCTGTGAGTGGTCGTGTTAAAGGTGATGGTCTCCAGTCTGCATACAGTATATATCTTCTGTCTAGCTACCATTTCGCCATGCGGAGCTCTGCCGATTTTTTATTTTTTTTAAAGTCAGCAGCTACAATTACTGCAACTGTTGACTTTTAAAATAAGGACACTTACCTGTCCAGGGAGCCCGCGATGTCGGCACCCGAAGCCGATCTATCCCTTCGGCTCTCGGGTGGAGGCACCGCCATCTTCGGTAAGGGAATCAGGAAGTGAAGCCTTGTGGCTTCACTTCCTGGTTCCCTACTGCGCATGTGCGACTCGCGCTGCGCGATCCCACTGGTCCCTGCTGTCTTCTGGGACCTGTGTGTCTTCCAGAAGACAGCAGGGGGGGATGGAAAAGGCGCCGGAAGTGGCGTAGATACCCGCGGGTTGCTTAGGTATCTATGCCCGGAAGTGGGAGCAAAATACCTGTATTGCACAGGTATCTGCTCCCAGGGCCGATCCTAGGGTCACAGACGCCTGGGTGCAGAAATATTTCTGGCGCCCCCACGTGGGCGTGGTCATCTTACAAACCCCTCCCCTTACACATATTTCTATGGCAACGACTCAAACACAGAGATGCTCCCCTAAGAAGTCGTCATTACCCTAGGATCCTCCCATGATCCTTTAACAATAAAGAAAATACTGGAAGAGTGTACACTAATGAGACCTGGAGGAGAGTCTCTCTGATGCACACAGAGAGGGCTTCTGTTAGACAGTCTGTTAGGAAGAGCCCCCAGACATAGTACAAGAGACAGTCAGGGAGTGCAGACATATTACAGGTGACGGTCAGAGAGTGCAGACATGACACAAGAGACAGTCAGAGTGCAGACATATTACAGGAGACGGTCAGAGCGTGCAGACATATTACAGGAGATGGTCAGAGACTGGAGGCATATTACAGGTGACGGTCAGAGAGTGCAGACATGATACAAGAGACGGTCAGAGAGTGCAGACATATTACAGGAGACGATCAGAGAATGCAGACATATTACAGGAGATGGTCAGAGACTGGAGGCATATTACAGGTGACGGTCAGAGAGTGCAGACATGATACAAGAGACGGTCAGAGAGTGCAGACATATTACAGGAGACGATCAGAGAATGCAGACATATTACAGGAGATGGTCAGAGACTGGAGGCATATTACAGGTGACGGTCAGAGAGTGCAGACATGATACAAGAGACGGTCAGAGAGTGCAGACATATTACAGGAGACGATCAGAGAGTGCAGACATATTACAGGAGACAGTCAGAGAGTGCAGACATATTACAGGAGACGGTCAGAGAGTGCAGACATATTACAGGAGATGGTCAGAGACTGCAGACATATTACAGGAGATGGTCAGAGAGTGCAGACATATTACAGGAGATGGTCAGAGAGTGCAGACATATTACAGGAGATGGTCAGAGACTGCAGACATATTACAGGAGACAGAGAGTGCAGACATATTACAGGAGATGGTCAGAGAGTGCAGACATATTACAGGAGACGGTCAGAGAGTGCAGACATATTACAGGAGACGGTCAGAGAGTGCAGACATACTACAGGAGACGGTCAGAGACTGCAGACATACTACAGGAGATGGTCAGAGACTGCAGACATATTACAGGAGATGGTCAGAGACTGCAGAAATAATACAGGAGATGATCAGAGAGTGCAGAATATTACAGGAGACGGTCAGAGAGTGCAGACATATTACAGGAGACGGTCAGAGACTGCAGATATAATACAGGAGACGGTCAGAGACTGCAGACATATTACAGGAGATGGTCAGAGACTGCAGATATAGTACAGGAGATGGTCAGAGACTGCATGGGGGAATCATGCAAGTTTCTTTCCTGCAATCTGTGGTTGCTGGAAAGAAATTTGTACTGTATATTACCAGCCTAACTGAAAGTGAAAGTTAGTGAATGTCTTGAAAGAACAGGAGAGGGGGGGAGACAAATGGGCAGGGCCGCTGTTAGAAATCATGGGGCACTGTACAGCCTACCTGACGGGGCCCCCTTCAACCATGCCCTTGACCCCACCCCTGGCCCCGGCTTGAAGCGATTTACATATGTGTGCGGAGCCACCGCATGCATTTGCAATTAATAAGCATGAAGGAGTGGGGGCAGTTTAAATTTCTTTTAAATTGTATTTTATTTATTTTATTACACAGAAAAACAAATCTTACACTGTATCTTTACATTTTTTTTTTTTCATTTTTGCTTTCACAAGAGATGAACAACATCCCTTGTGATAGCATGGGCCATAACATGCAGTGCCGGCCCAAGACATTGTGCTGCCTGGTACCAAGAATTAAATGCTGCCCCCCCCACCCCCCCAAAAAAAATCACGCCCACCAAATACCCCACATTCATTATTTTATATCATGATAACTAAAGTGGACCTGTCATGGCTCTATACATGTAAAGGAGTATAAAAGGACCTGTGCGTGGCTGGTGGCCGCAATCGCTCCAGAGAGCCAGAACGGGGATCTGTTAATGTAAACAGACAGATCCCTATTCTGACAGGGGAGGAGAGACAGATCTGCTCTTCCTAGTGATTAGGAACAGAGATCTCTCTCCTCCTACAGTCAGTCCCACCCCCCCAGTTAGAAATACCTCCCAGGGAACACATTTAACCCCTTTCCTGCCAGTGACATTTACACAGTAATCAGTGCATTTTTATAGCACAGATCGCTGTATAAATGTCACTGATCCCAAAAAAGTGTCAAAGGTGTCTGATCTCTCCACCGCAATGTCACAGTCTAGCTAAAAATCGCAGATCACCAGACCCCGCTACACTAGTAAAAAAATAATAATAATAATAAAAATGCCATAAATCTATCCTCTATTTTGTAGACGGTATAACTTTTACGCAAACTAATCAATATACACATTGCATTTTTTTTACCAAACATATGTAGAAGAATACATATCGACCTAAACTGATCAAGAAATGTTTATTTTTATTTTATTATTCTCCACTAGACCCTAGTCTCTTTATTGGCTACAGCCCTTAACCCTTCACGGATTTGCTTTTGGAATTAACTCTTCACGGACTATGTTGTGTTCCTTTTGGACTCTGCATTAGTTTTCTTTTTAATTAATTTTTCATATATTAATTTTTCACATTTCAAGGTTTAACATTTATTTCACACATGGTTTTAACCACATAGCGCTGCACATTTTTTGAACACATGTGACCTATCTGACCCCTACACTGACCCCCTGACACACCTACGTGACACATGCACTGATCCACCTGACTCCTACTTCCTGCACTACTCACATAACACTGACCTACCTGACCTACATGACCATTACCCTGACCCCTACACTGACCCCTACCTCACTCCTACTTCCTGCACTACTCACATTACACTGGCCTACATGACCATTACCCTGACCCCTACACTGACCCCTACACTGACCCTTACACTGACCTACCTGACACCTACCTGACACCTACACTGACCTACCTGACACCTACCTCACTCCTACTTCCTGCACTACTCACATTACACTGACCTGACAGCAACACTGACTATTACACTGACTGACACATACACTGACCCACCGACCTTACACCTACACTGACCTACTACACAGACCCACCTGACTCCTACAGTAGGAGTCCTACTTCCTGCACTACTCACACCCGACCCCCTCCCCACAGCTCGGTGCGAATCCATCCTTTGAGTCCTCCTTACCTTTGTCTGCTCTTCACCAGGACTCTCCTCAGGACCTCAGCACTGGATGTGCAGAACTGCTTCGGCATCCCAACTTCCCGCCAGCGCCATCCACCCGCAGCCCGCTCCATGGTGTCAGACGCTGCACGCCTGCACCTCCATGATCCCATCTCCACCGCGCCGTAACAAAGCAGAGGGACAGGCGGAGGGGAAGACAGCTCACACTTCCAGTGCTTATCTCCCGCCACCATGTTCGTGTTTCCCGGCGCACTGACTGTGATTGGGCGTATGGCGGTCATGTGCGGAGGCGGGACTTCTAGAGCGATCGCTGACAGGCCAGCCCCACGCCGCACATGACCCCCATTCGCCCAATCACAGGGCGCCGGACACTAAACATGGTGGGGACACAGGAAAGGAAAATTAGTAGGAGACACGGAATGTCGCTGGCTGACGGGCGGCAATTTGCCGCCCCCCTTAAAGTGCCGCCTGGGACCGGGGTACCATCGGGTCCCATGGTAGGGCCGGCCCTGATGACATGTCCTCTTTATGGAGAGATCTGGGGTCTTTTAGACCCCATATCTGTCCTCTGGCCTCCAAAGCATAAGATTAAACCGAGATCAGTTTGATCAGATACTTGTTCAAGCCGGTAATGGTTTCATTAAATGAGCCCGAAACCGAAAGTGATAAAATCCTCATCACTTCCAGTTTCTGACATCACACAATGGGAGGAACAACATCCATCCCTCTCACTGTGTCCCAGTAACCAGATGCTAATGGTCACATCTTAAAAGCAGTAAAGGCGGTGGTGGAACCCCCTTCCACTGCCTGTAAAAGTAATACAGGGGCTTCTTAGCCACTAGGATTACTTTTACTTTGTGCAGAATTCCTGGTGTTAAAAAATGATATCTTGATCATTGTTGTAGTGATGACCAAGATATCACCCTTCCAATCCAGCGACGTACTGATACGTCGCTGGACAGGAAGCAGTTAAAATGAAGTGTAAATTAGCATCGCACTGTTTCTTATTATCATTAGCATTTCAATTATCACACAGGCAGCACTGTAAGCAGGTGCTCTATCATGTCTCTATCATGTCTCATTGCTTTTGGGTGCTGACTTTGTTATGGCTGTTACATACAGTAAGTACAGCAATAAGTTAACAGGCATAACAAAGTCAGCACCCAAAAGCAATGTGACATAGAGACATGATAGAGACATGATAGAGCACCTGCTTACAGTGCTACTGCTACCTGTGTGATAATTGAAATGCTGATAACCTGCTGTGCTGTGAAATACATAATAGGACACAGTGAGTATTCTATCCTCTGATCCCCACTCACTGTGTCCAGTGCAGCCACGCTCTCCTCCTGCTCTTCTCTGTCAGCCGCTCAACTTCTTCACATCTTGCTAGGATTGCAGCCGGGAGTCGAACGGAGAATTGCAATATCACTCCGCCAGCCGGGACTAATAGAATAGGGCGGCATGATGTACATGCAGTGCCGATCCTGACCTCCCTGGGGCCCAAAAGCAAAATTCTGCTAAGGGGCCCTCTACGGTGGAAAAAATGGGTGTGGTTTACACTGAATAGTGGGCGTGGCTTACATGGCCATGGCTCAGAGGGGGAGTGGTTAGAGTCTGAGATGAATGAGGGATGGAGGGAGAAAGGGAGCGAGGAAGAGAAAGAGGGAGAGAGAAAGAAAGAAAGAGAGAGAGAAAGAAAGAGAGAGAGAAAGAAAGATGGAGGGACAGCAGGCCCAGATCCTACATCACAATAGAAATATGTGTATTCCAGAAAGTTTAACAAATCAGCAGATAAAGATACTCCAAACACCCGGTGTTAGTGGTTCAATCATCCCAGCACAAGGGTTGTTATGGTGTCAGGATGATTGAAGCGCATTATTTCTATTATTACATTGTAATATAAAATAAAATTATTCAACTCACCGTAATGCAGAATCAGTGGAAGCCCCGAGTCCCTCCTTACACCAGGCATTCCCAGCAGAGTCCCTCCTTACACCAGGCATTCCCAGCAGAGTCCCTCCTTACACCAGGCATTCCCAGCAGAGTCCCTCCTTATATCAGGCATTCCCAGCAGAGCCCCCTTTACATCAGGCATTCCCAGTAGAGTCCCCCCTTACACCAGGCATTCCCAGCAGAGTCCCCCCTTACACCAGGCATTCCCAGCAGAGTCCCTCCTTATATCAGGCATTCCCAGCAGAGCCCCCTTTACATCAGGCATTCCCAGTAGAGTCCCCCCTTACACCAGGCATTCCCAGTAGAGTCCCCCCTTACACCAGGCATTCCCAGTAGAGTCCCCCCTTACACCAGGCCTTCCCAGCGGAGGAGTCCCCCCTTACACCAGGCCTTCCCAGCGGAGTCCCCCCTTACACCAGGCATTCCCAGCGGAGGAGTCCCCCCTTACACCAGGCATTCCCAGCGGAGTCCCCCCTTACACCAGGCATTCCCAGTGGAGGAGTCCCCCCTTACACCAGGCATTCCCAGCGGAGTCCCTCCTTACACCAGGCCTTCCCAGCGGAGGAGTCCCCCCTTACACCAGGCATTCCCAGCGGAGTCCCCCCTTACACCAGGCATTCCCAGCGGAGGAGTCCCCCCTTACACCAGGCATTCCCAGCGGAGTTCCCCCTTACACCAGGCATTCCCAGCGGAGGAGTCCCCCCTTACACCAGGCATTCCCAGCGGAGTCCCCCCTTACACCAGGCATTCCCAGCGGAGGAGTCTCCCCTTACACCACGCATTCCCAGCAGAGTCCCTCCTTACACCAGGCCTTCCCAGCGGAGGAGTCCCCCCTTACACCAGGCATTCCCAGTGGAGTCCCCCCTTACACCAGGCATTCCCAGCGGAGGAGTCCCCCCTTACACCAGGCATTCCCAGCAGAGTCCCCCCTTACACCAGGCATTCCCAGCGGAGGAGTCCCCCCTTACACCAGGCATTCCCAGCGGAGTCCCCCCTTACACCAGGCATTCCCAGCGGAGGAGTCCCCCCTTACACCAGGCATTCCCAGCGGAGTCCCTCCTTACACCAGGCATTCCCAGCGGAGGAGTCCCCCCTTACACCAGGCATTCCCAGCGGAGGAGTCCCCCCTTACACCAGGCATTCCCAGCGGAGGAGTCCCTCCTTACACCAGGCCTTCCCAGTGGAGGAGTCCCTCCTTACACCAGGCCTTCCCAGCGGAGGAGTCCCCCCTTACACCAGGCATTCCCAGCGGAGTCCCCCCTTACACCAGGCATTCCCAGCGGAGGAGTCCCCCCTTACACCAGGCATTCCCAGCGGAGTCCCCCCTTACACCAGGCATTCCCAGTGGAGGAGTCCCCCCTTACACCAGGCATTCCCAGCAGAGTCCCTCCTTACACCAGGCCTTCCCAGCGGAGGAGTCCCCCCTTACATCAGGCATTCCCAGCGGAGTCCCCTTTAAACCAGGCATTCCCCCTTACACCAGGCATTCCCAGCAGAAGTCCCCCCTTACATCAGGTGTGATGCCCCAGCAGCAGAGACTCTCTCCGCCGCCATTACAGTACAGAGTGGACAGTGGAGGAGCTGGCTGGGTGGCTGCCAATAGGAATTAAGCTGTGGCACCGCCCACCCCCGCCCCTTCCCACATCATTTCACTCACAGACAGACATCAGCGGGGCGGGAGGTGGGCGGTGCTGCAGCTCAATTCCTATGGCAGCTACCCTCCTCTTGGTCTACATGAAAATGGCGGCCGGCGGAGACATTGTCTCCACCCGGCCCGTGGACCTCTAGCGGCGGTGGCGGCGGTGAAGATTCGGGGGCCCCGAGTGATTACTCGGGGCCCTATGCAGCTTGCGTAGCAAGCGTATAGGGCGGATCGGCCCTGTGTACATGTGCCCGAAAATAAGAAAATAGTCCCCCCACAATCACTCACATTTCCAGGCTGGAAGCAGAAATCATTCAGTCTCACAGGGGAATCTGCAGATGCTGTTTTCATATTTCCCGCCCACACATCCTCCCTCGATATACAGCTGTACGCCGGAGATAGTGTGGGCGGGAAGTCACTGGAGGAGCAGAGGTGGGAGGAGCTGTATTCCTCACTGATCTCCCGTCAGTGAGGGGGGGGGGTGGTGTGTTCGCTGGGCTGAGACACTTTACAGAGCTGCAGCCACCAGTCGTCTCAGAATTTACAGACTGATTCTCCTGTCCTACGGACGGGAGAAATCAGTCTGTTTTTCCACGGTTACTGAGATAATGGAAGGCTTGTCCCCCCCCCCTGCTGGTGGAGCCCTTCCTGAAGTCGCTCTCCTCCCTGCCAATGAGGATGCAGGGGGAGGGAGCAGATTGGGCGGCCGAGGCAATGCGAGGCTCTCATATTATGCGCAGAGGGAGGGGGAGAAATCAGCCCCCTCTTACTCTCCGCCCAGGGCACCCGCTCCGATCTCCTCTGACAGGAGGATGGATGGAGGATGGGCTTGGGCGGGATGTAATAACAGCGGCGGTGAGCGGCCTCTGAATACCAGCAAGAAGGAGGAGGGAGGGGAGCACTCTGGCGCTTCAGAGCCCCCACCTCTGTGGCGCCTGGGTGAACTGTACCCCTCGCACCCCGTCTAGGATCGGCCCTGTCTGCTCCCCCCTCCCCCCTGAAAGGTGCCAAATGTGACACCGGAGGCGAGTAAAGGGTTCCGAAAAGCAGAAGTTCCATTTTTGGGTGGAACTCCACTTTAAAGCTGAAGGACTCTACATGTGTTATTTTAGCTTCACCATAATTTGGATCATGATTATTGTTATTCCTGTTTAGGATAAAGGACTCGATTATTACTGTAATTTAAGTATAGAAGCGCTGCAATTTATACCTTCTAATCATCTACAATAGACCAAAAGGGTTTTACCGTACATACAAGAGCAGTGAATTTTCATTTTTAACTAAGGGGTCACAACTTTTCTAAAGCAAACAGCGCACCCTACTGGTTTCTTTACAACATGCACCCAACATAATGAGTAATGCAGTATTACTCAATGAGAGTCAGTGTTACTACACAATTATGGCTGATTGCTCTTCATGATTTTTGGAGCTTTTGGTGTCCGTTTATGAAATTGTGAACAGCAGTGATCCCGAGGATTGCCGCTGATCTCAGCTCATAAACGGTTTATGAAACAGTGATGATCGGGGGAGAACATGTTCTCCGCAGATTATCTGCGCACACCGAGAAGCTGTCATTGACTGACACAGAAACGGACAGTTTATGAAGCTGCGATCTCAGCACTTCACTGGCGATCTGTGTCAGAATTCACACAGATCGCCAGAATTCCGGGGGGGGGGGAAGGAGGAAGATTTTTAACTTACTTCTACCTCGATCAGACCCCCAAGACAGTAAACACGTCCCCATAAAATGTGTACATCCACAAAATAGGGGATATATTTATGGCATTTTTTTTTTTTTTGCTAGTATAGGCGGTGATCAGCGATTTTTAGCAGGACTGCGACATTGCGGAGGACAGGTCGGACACTTTTGACACTTTTTTTTGGGACCGTGACATTTTCACAGCGATCAGTGCTATAAAAATGCACTGATTACTGTATAAATGTCACTGGCAGGGACGGGGTTAACACTAGAGGACAATCAAGAGGTTAACTGTTCCCTAGGGAGGTGTTTCTAACTGTGGGGGGAGTGGACTGACTGGGAGTAGAGAGAGATCGCTGTTCCTGATCACTAGGAACAGGCGATCACTCTGTACTCTCCTGAAAGAATGGGGATCTGTTTGTTTACATTGACAGATCCCTGTTCTGGCTCTCTGTTGAGCGATCGTGGCCACCGGCCAGGTGCATCAACTCCCCTGCTATAGTTGTTAAAGGGAGACGACGTACAGCTTCAGGGATTCGCGGGATCGAGCCGACCTGCCGCTGTATAAGGACGGCGGCTGGTCGGCAAGCAGTTAATAAACGGATACCTCAGTGTTTTGGTGAGTTTCTGGTACTCTAATCCCACTATGTCTCACGAGATTCCAGAACCAGGGGGCGTTCTCCACTGTTAGATGGCTTCACTTCACCGCTTCATAAACTGGCACTCAGAGGAGAGAGATCTCCTCTATGAATGCCAGAGAATGGAGCTGTGGATATTTTTCACTGCTTCATAAACGGACACCTTTGTGAGGTATGTGGAAAAATGTACACCCTTATCACTGAAACACACATTTACAAACCAGAACAAAGTGCTCAATATTTCTAAATCCACCCATCAGAAAGAAGAGTGTAAGGAATTCTCTTCTGATCTAGAACAAGCAGCAACCAAGGGACTTGATTTACCATTAGGCCCCATACACCTTCGCTTTTCAGAAGCGCATGCAGAAATGCATGCTTCTGCGAGCTTTTCCATGAACGAGCCAAAACACGCATCTTGCATGCAGTGTCATTATTCACGCTATGGCCGCCCCATCAAGAATGTTGATTGAACAAGACTTCACCAGGCAGAGATATAGGAAATTCCTATGATACTTAGTGCCATCTAGAGGCAAAAGTCTGTATTTTCCATTTTAAATGAATAAGTTTGACCAGCGCAGACTATAACAACAACATTATTCTGTTGCACGATTCCCCCAGAACAAATGAACATGCACTTTCAATGCAATGAAAAAAAAAATCTTTTTTTTAAGTGTCCATGAGGTCAATTCACTAATGGTTTCCGCATGCGATATGAAGGTCACATAACTAATTTTTTGGAAATATTGCATAAGGTACTAAAAGAGTCAGTTCATCAAAGTAAAATATTGAATGTGAGGTAAATACCACAACAAAAAAAAAAAGATAATTCATTAACCACTTCAATACAACAAATAAAAAACATTTTTTTTGTTTCTGTTACAAAACTTTGTAAATATGTAAGTACGTTTTCTCCTTCACTGATGGGCACCGATGAGGCTACACTGGTGAGGTGGCACTGATGAGCACTGGTGATGGGAACTAATAGGTGGCACTGATATGCAGCACTGAAGGGCATTGATAGGCAGCACTGATGGGCATGCATAGGTGGCACTGATAGGCGACATTGCTGGGCACTGATAGGTGGCACTGATGGGCATCACTGATTGGCAGGCACTGGCAGGCATTAGTGATGGTCACTGATTGGCATCAATTGTGGACACTGATTAACATCCCTGGTGGCTATGGATGGCATACCTGGTGGTCACAATTGGTGGGCATCCCTGGTGGTCCTGGGGGGGGGGGGCTACACTGATAATCAATCAGCGCAGACCCCCCTGTCAGAGGAGCAGCCGATCAGCTCTGTGTCTGACAGACGCGATTGAGGAAAAGCCGAAACGTGGCTTTTCCTGTTTACACCATGATCAGCTGTGATTGGACACAGCTGATCACGTGATAAAGAGTCTCCGTCAGAGATTGTTTACCTAGATAGGAGCTGCGGCCCCTTCTTCAGACCGTGCCAGCACAGCGGGCACATAGGAGGCATTTTTCCATTCCCCATTTAGTGAGACTGTGCCAGAATACCCAACCAAATGTGGCGTAAACCCAGCCCATACACACGATCCGAAAATTTGGTGATAAATACTGCTTCCGAATCAACTGTATGATAACCGGATCATTAGTAGAGCTTTCGAGAGCTGATCAGGAGAGATCCGATATTTCCCGAACGGACAAACACAAAAAAAAATCTCGTATAAAACCAGATCGTACGATTTTCCTTTAATCAGTACAGTTGTCATTCGAAAATACAATACAAATACACTACAACACATGACATCACTTCCGAATTTTTATTCTGTCGTATGAGAATTTTCACAACTCTAGTAACCTCTTCATTTTCTATATATACGACTAGCATGCAAAAAACAAAACAAAAACCAGAAAATCTGTCGGCCGATTTGTTTATCGTGTGTACGGGGCATCAGGACGCCGGCGGGCAGAAGTAAAAAGGTGAGCGAACAAATGACAGCGTGTGGAATGTGCACAAAAAATATTCATATGATTGGTATATTTATGGAAGTGATTTATAATATATGTAGTGCACACGTTGTAGAGCCCAGTCCCTCCTCCCACTCCTCTAATGACAGTCTATGGGCACCATGACATGTGCGCTGGAAGTAACACGGGGAACGCTCCGCCCACATGATCCGTCATATCCGGGCGGTGCATGCCGGGAGGGGGCGGTACTGAGCCGGCACTGCCTTTAAATCTACGCGTCATAGAACGGCCGGAGCCGAGTGATAGTGTGGAGCGAAGGCGGCGAGTTCAGGTGAGGACCGGGGGCAGGCGGGAGGGCTGTGTGCCGGGCGAGTGTATAGTGCGGAGAGCATCCTACGGAGTACCGACACCCTAATATCCGGACTCTCCTATACACGTCACTCACTATACACGTGGTGTGTCCGGCTCCATGTGTGCGGGGGAGGGGCGGTGTGCCTTCATCTTCATATCTGTAGAGCGAGTACAGAGGAGGAGAGGGAGTGAGGAGGTGTGTGTGTACAGAGGAGAGGGAATGAGGAGTACGGAGGAGAGGGAATGAGAAGTGTGTGTGTATATATACAGAGGAGGAGATGAGTGTGTGTACAGAGAGGGAATGAGGAGTACGGAGGAGAGGGAATGAGAAGTGTGTATACAGAGGAGGAGATGAGTTTGTGTACAGAGAGGGAATGAGGAGTACGGAGGAGAGGGAATGAGAAGTGTGTGTGTATACAGAGGAGGAGATGAGTGTGTGTACAGAGAGGGAATGAGGAGTACGGAGGAGAGGGAATGAGTACAGAGGAGGAGATAAGGAGTGTGTACAGAGGAGGGGGAATGAGTGCAGAGGAGGTGTGTGTGGAGGAGGAGATGGAATGAGGAGTGCAGAGGAGGAGATGGAATGTGTACAGAGTAGATGGGGTGTGTGTGCAGAGGAGAGGGAATGAGGAGGAGAGGAAATGAGTGAGGAGGTGTGTGTGTGTGTGTACACAGAGAGGGAATGAGGGGAAGAGGGAATGATGTGTACAGAGTAGATGGAGTGTGTGTGCAGAGGAGAGGGAATGAGTACAGAGGAGAAGTGCGTGTGTACAGAGGAGAGGGAATGAGGAGTACAGAGGAGGAGAAGTGTGTGTGGAGGGAATGAGTACAGAGGAGGAGAAGCGTGTGTGTGTGTGTGTGTGTGTGGAGAGGGAATGAGGAGTACAGAGGAGGAGAGGGAATGAGAAGTGTGTGTATACAGAGGAGGAGATGAGTGTGTGTACAGAGAGGGAACGATGAGTACAGATAAGGAGTGTGTACAGAGGGGGAATGAGTACAGAGGAGGAGATGAGAGAGAGTGTGTATGTATATACAGAGGAGGAGAGGGAATGAGTGCAGAGGAGATGAGTGTGTGTGTACAGAGGAGAGGGAATGAGGAGTACAAAGATGAGAGGGTGTCTACAGAGGGGGGTGGCATGAGGAGAGAGTGTGTATACAGAGGAGAGGGAATGAGGATGAGAGGAGTGTGTACAGAGGAGGGGGGTGGCATGAGGATGTTCCAGCTCGCCTGTATGAATGAGCGCTCAGACTTTGTGCACGTGTCTCGGGAAGTCCCATTCACAGCCATTGGGAGGGAGCGGCTGCACCCAGTGGTAGGCAGAGTGATCGGGGCCGTGCACCCACATGGCTGTCAGATTGGTAGCAGCGGCTCTGTCCCAGTTGACCTGAATTGAACTTTTTATCCATTTGTTGTGGACCACATCAGCCTCCGTGAAATAGAAGTTTGTGGTGGGGGTTTAGGTGTTTATACCAGGATGATGACTGCATCATCCTTCTGTAAATGCAATCCTAGTGTGGCCAATTAGCTGCTCGATTGTATTTACAGGTGGCGGAAGGGGATCAACTGCCCAAACCCCCCCCCCCCCGCATGCCACCTTACTGGGCTCTCTGGTACCACCAGCGGATCCTCCTGCTGACTGTAACGTCCCTGACCATCTCTATGGTCTAAAACTGGAAGCAATTTTTGTAACATGCGGTTTCGCTAGATGGAAACCATTACTGGCTTGGAAAAGCAGGCCCCTGATGTGATTTTTGGGACAGATAGGGAGTGAGGACAGATCCCCCAGTCCCTTTTTCTGCGCTCTCAGCTGCACTGGACAGGGAATGAATGGGAAGTGCTCTGAAATGGCATTTTAGTCAAGACTAAGATGGGACTAAAATGCGATTTTGTTAAGACTAAATTGAAATATGACTTCAAAACTAACACTGGTCTGTGGTGCATGTTCATACCTCAATACCATAAATAACATATTCGATTTTTCACTCCATTAGTATATAATGCAGGGCTTGACAAATTTGCTTGGAATCTAGGAGCCAGCTAAAAAAGTTAGGAGCCAGGAATGCGCCCTGTCCCGCCGAGCTCACGCGCAGAAGCGAACGCATACGTGAGTAGCGCCCGCATATGAAAGCGGTGTTTAAACCACACGTGAGGTATCGCCGCGATCGGTAGAGCGAGAGCAATAATTCTAGACCTCCTCTAACTTAAAACATGCAACCTGTAGAATTTTTTAAACTTCGCCTATGGAGTAAAAGTTAGTCGCCATTCCACGAGCGGACGCAATTTTGAAGCGTGACATGTTGGGTATCAATTTACTCAGCGTAACATTATCTTTCACAATATAAAAATAAATTGGGCTAACTTTACTGTTTTATTTTATTTAAAAAAAAGTGTTTTTTCCCCAAAAAAGTGCGCTTGTAAGACCGCTGCGCAAATACAGTGAGACAGAAAGTATTGCAACGACCGCCATTTTATTCTCTAGGGTGTTAGAATAAAAAATATATATAATGTTTGGGGGTTCTAATTAGAGGGAAGGAGATGGCAAGGAAAACAGACTAGGAAACTCCATTAGCATTGCTGGTTGTCATACCAACTGCCACCACAAGATGGCGCTAGTTCACAGAAGGAAGCATAGGCCTGCAGAAGGCCGCAAAGCCGCGGCCTCAATTTCCGGCCAGCGCGGCCCGACGCGATCCCGCGGAGGGGGGGGCACGGAGAGACAGGATTCCCCAGCTGTGCTTTCCCAGGCGCCAGGTTGCTAATTCTAGTCGCAATGGCGACCTGGCGCCCGGGGTTTGTCGAGCGCTGATATAATGAGTTTTGAAATTGTAGCGTAATGTTGAATAATGCATTACAATTTAATTACTCTAGATTTTAGACGACTAAAATAAGTTTTAGTCTACTAAAATGTACTGGAGATTTAGTGGACTAAAACACTTGCAGAAGACTAAAATTCCATTTTAGTCCTAAGACTTAAACTAAATCTGCTGCCAAAATTAACACTGCTGAGCAGCTTCCTGGTCATTCAAAAACTGAAGCCTAGAAAACACAATTCAGAAAAGGGCTGCTATTAACTGGTCTCTTTACCCACTCTCGAGAAACATGAAACTACTACAGGGAGACAATTGCCATACTGTATGCCAACTTGCAAATTTTTGGTATGGTGTAGGGCAGAGGTTTGTGTCAATGGGGCAGTGGGGACAGTGTCACTAGGGTACTGGATGTTAGTAGTTTTCTGGCAGAGGCGTGCTAGCGTGGGCACCAGCAACACTTGCCTTGCATCTCTTGCGGGATGCCCAGGGTTCCAGTTGCCACAGCATCTCCCTCTATGGCTTTGATTTGGAGAGGGGGGGGTTTGGATGGGCAGAGGAGTTGGGGGGGGGGGTTCAGACTTCAAATCTGATCTCCCCCTGCCCCCTTCCAATTCACCCCGAAGCACATGTCGTTTTGACCCCCCCCTTAAAACCACTCCTGGCAGCATAAAACTTTCCTGCCCATGTGCCTTCCTGGTCACCAAGTCCTCCTCTGCAAGGCTCCATTAAACCTTAGTCAGACTTCAGATCGGTGCAAAGTGCGGTCTCTCCTCCTGTCTTTTGTGTACATGAAATGTCAGAGCCGAGGAGGAGGCGTCTTCAGTCTGCTCTGCAGTGATTGCTTATACAGGCAGCTCCCGGGAGAGAAATGGCAGCTCCCGGGAGAGAAATGGCAGCTCCCGGGAGAGAAATGGCAGCTCCCGGGAGAGAAATGGCAGCTCCCGGGAGAGAAATGGCAGCTCCCGGGAGAGAAATGGCAGCTGCCATAGAAAGATGGAGTTGCAGCATTTTGGACCCCAGAAGAGGGGCAGGTATGACTGGTCCTAGCTCACCCATGTCAGGCATCTTATTCTGGAACTGGGCTCCAGGAGGTGTGGATCACCTGTCTTTTCCTCCTGCGCCAGCTGAATGCTGGGGGGTAGGTGTCAGCTGAATGCCGGGGGGGGGGGGGGGTAGGCATTCCCTAGTTACAGCCCTGTTTATCCCTTGTGATGGCAATGAAGTTGATTAAAAAAGTATAAAGGACACAAGGAACTAGGGATGCACTGATATATCAGATGAAAATTCAGTAAATGGCACTTTGCCGGGGGGGGGGGGGGGGGGGGAGTGCCAATAATGACATGCTGGGTCCCATTGACTTGAGTGGCAAAACGCTAGCTGCCACGCTAAATTTAAAGTGCATTCTGAATTTTCGGTCCTCAATACAGAATTTAAATATATACAGTCATGGGCAAAAATATTGGCACCCCTGCATTTGTCAGATAATGTACCATTTTGCCCAAAATTTGTCACAATTACAAATGTTTAGGCATTCTCATGTTTATTTCTTTTGTTTGTATTTGTATGACAAAGAAAAAGTGGAGAAACCAAGCCAAATCTGAAACATTTCACGCAAACTTCTCAAAATTGTAAGAAATAATTGCATTCCAAGTTTGTCCTTAATCTCCTGTAATTTGTAATTAAACTAACAGGTGCTAACAATATAGAAATCACACCAGCAAGCAGTTAAAATGGTGAAAAATTGACTCAACCTTTCTGTTGTGTGTCTGTGCCGCACAGAACATGGAGACGAGAAAGGGCAGCAAAGCATTGTATGAGGATTTGAGAACAAAAATTGTGAAAAAAACATGGACAATGGGAAGGTTACAAAATATTAGATATGGGATATACTGCGCTGTGCAATGAGTGAACACAAAAATTAGCTGCCAACACAGCTGAGACAAAGCAAAAACTGGTGAATATGAAAAAGTGTAGCGCTTATTTTTGTGAAAGAGTCAGTTAACAAAACATAACAAATGTTGCAAACATGCATATATATTAATTTCAGTGACACCAAGTGACTGAGTGTGATCCGTGAAAAAAAATATATTATATGTAAATAAATCAGAACAAAACAGTCCTCTATTGTGACCACACACAAATAACAGTCCAAAAGTGTAGAAAAAACTGCAAGGTTGAAAAAAAGAGTCCCACATGGATATGACCCTCTCTGTGAAAGGATAGAGACACCACCACCGATTATAAGGAGGAGGCTTACCAGATGGTATTGACTTGGTAAGGTGTATACCACCCAAGTCAAAACAGGCTTAAATAATCAGTCAGCAAGGTGTATCCAGCTGGTCCTGAATCCGCATATCAGTCGGCACCGCAAATTCCCGTAAACACCAGGAAGTGTGAATACATGTAGTCTTGTTGGAGCCAGAGATACGGTAACCACATAACATGCGTAATGGGGAAAAAAACTCATAGTGTGATACCGTACAAGGAAGTATTTATTTAAAAAAAGATTAAAAAATGTACACTCACATTTGGAAGAACATCATAGGCATATCACAAAATGCAAGAGCGATGTGTGTAAATGGGTCCACCCGACGCGTTTCAACTAATAAGTCATCATCTGGGGTGTGGACCCCCACAACAACACCGCTATTTATAGATGGAATGACCCCAGCTGGAGTGACCCCGGAAATTACATCACTTCCTGTTGGTGAACAGGAAGTGGCGGCTGCTATTTAAAATATCCCATTTGATCTCAAAAAATCTTCCCATAATATAGGATAATACATTTTGAGATCAAATGGGATATTTTAAATAGCAGCCGCCACTTCCTGTTCACCAACAGGAAGTGATGTAATTTCCGGGGTCACTCCAGCTGGGGTCATTCCATCTATAAATAGCGGTGTTGTTGTGGGGGTCCACACCCCAGATGATGACTTATTAGTTGAAACGCGTCGGGTGGACCCATTTACACACATCGCTCTTGCATTTTGTGATATGCCTATGATGTTCTTCCAAATGTGAGTGTACATTTTTTAATCTTTTTTTAAATAAATACTTCCTTGTACGGTATCACACTATGTGAGTTTTTTTCCCCATTACGCATGTTATGTGGTTACCGTATCTCTGGCTCCAACAAGACTATATGTATTCACACTTCCTGGTGTTTACGGGAATTTGCGGTGCCGACTGATATGCGGATTCAGGACCAGCTGGATACACCTTGCTGACTGATTATTTAAGCCTGTTTTGACTTGGGTGGTATACACCTTACCAAGTCAATACCATCTGGTAAGCCTCCTCCTTATAATCGGTGGTGGTGTCTCTATCCTTTCACAGAGAGGGTCATATCCATGTGGGACTCTTTTTTTCAACCTTGCAGTTTTTTCTACACTTTTGGACTGTTATTTGTGTGTGGTCACAATAGAGGACTGTTTTGTTCTGATTTATTTACATATAATATATTTTTTTTTCACGGATCACACTCAGTCACTTGGTGTCACTGAAATTAATATATATGCATGTTTGCAACATTTGTTATGTTTTGTTAACTGACTCTTTCACAAAAATAAGCGCTACACTTTTTCATATTCATCAATGGGAAGGTTACAAGTCCATCCCCAGAGATCTTAATGTTCCTGTGTCCACTGTGCAACATTGTCAAGAAGTTTATAGCCCGTGGCACTGTAGCTAATCTCCCTGGACGTGGGCGAAAGAGAAAAACTGATCAAACATTGCAATGAAGGATTGTTCAAATGGTGGATAAAGAACCTTGATCAACTTTCAAGCTGACCTTCCGGCACAGGGTACAATTGTGTTAGCTTGCACAATACTTCACCATATGACCAAAAAGGGACTCTAAGCTGTGGGGTCCTCCTGTGTCTACCAGACACAAACCTAAAAAAAAAAGCCAGATTGGAGTTTGCCAAAACTTACCTGAGGAAGCCAAAATCATTTTGGGAGAATGTGCTGTGGACAGATGAAACAAAATTACAGCTTTTTGGTAAAGCCCATCCATCATTCTACTATATTCAGAAAAAGAAATGAGGCCTTTAAAGAAAAAAATAGTCAAACGCGGTGGATTAAATTTATATTTGGGGTTGCTGTGCTGCTTCAGGCACTGGATGACTTGACCATGTGCATTATGAAATCTGAAAATTCTGGGGTGCAATGTAGGGCCCAGTGTCAGAAAGTTGAGTCTCTGTCAGATGTCATGGGTCTTGCAGCAGGACAATGACCCAAAGCACCCAGAAATGGTTTAAGTTAAGATAAAGCGCTGGAGAGTACTGAACTGGCCAACAACTAGTCCAGATCTAAATCCCATAGAGCACCTGTAGAAATCTCAAAATGGCAGTTGTGAAAAGGAACCCTTCAAATCTGAGACACCTGAAGCAGTTGGCAAAAGAATATTGTTACAAAATTCCAGTAGGTTTGTAAAACTCATTGATGGTTACAGGAAGCAAACTTTTTTTTCCCCAAGGTGTGCTACCAAATATTAAATTGAGGGCGCCAATATTGTCCAGTGCATTTTTTTGAGTTTTGCGTGGAATGTGCCAGATTTGACTTTTTCTCCACTTTTTGTCATACCAATGAAATGAACATATGAGAATGCCTAAACCTTTGTAATTGCAACAATTGTCTGGGTGAAGTGGTGCATTATCTGACAAATGCAGGGGTGCCAATATTTTTGGCCATGACTGTATGCTCATATCTCTGGTACGGCCCTTCTGGGGTGCTTTGTGTGAATGATGGCTTTGGGTTTCATAGTACTTTTGTGACCCTTCTATTATACTAAAATGAATCTGCATGACACAACATTGTACTTTTCCCCTGTCATCACAATTCAGTCTCTTAGAACAACTGCCAGGGAGCAGATAACCAAACTATACAAACATCAAGCTTGTGCATTGATGGCTGTTTATGTAACATGCTGGGTGATAATCCGGGTTTAGTTTTTTACTTTTTTAATTTATTTTTTAGGATTTGTAATGGCAGAAAACGGTGATAAAGAACAAGTGTCCGATCTGGACACAAAAATCTCTCAGCAGGTTGAGGTAAGTTTATGGTCTATTAACCACTTAAGCCCCGGACCATTTTTTTGCTAAAGGACCAGGCCCCTTTTTATGATTCGGCACTGCGTCGCTTTAACTGACAATTGCGCGGTCGTGCGACGTGGCTCCCAAACAAAATTGGCCTTTTTTTCCCACAAATAGAGCTTTCTTTTGGTGGTATTTGTTCACCTCTGCGTTTTTTTTTTTGCGCTATAAACAAAAATAGAGCGACCATTTTGAGAAAAATTCTATATACACTTCCCTCTATCAACCTGGGATTCTACAGCCATCCACTGGGAGTTGTGATAGTTCCCTTCACGGAACATCTACATGCCAATGGACTGATGTTGGCCCCTCATTTGGATTCAGCAGTGGTATTGTTGTACACATTTTTATACCAGTATCATACTTGGCTACATGTTTTTATGACTGCTTTTGCTACCGTTTGGAATTACTTGCACTATTTTTACAGCTTATGTAGCTACATCGATTTTATCTCAGTGCAATATTTATTTTGTTACCTACCTGAAGACTATAAAAGTTTTAATGCTATTCCCATCGAGCGCTGCCTTTTGTGTTTTTTATATCCTGCTATTGATTTTTCCAGTGGTTGGTAGCTGCACTGGGAATCGGCCTGCAAGGAGATCAGCTAAAAGTAGTTGGATCTGTATGTGCGCTATAATTAATCGAAATTAGTCGATTAAAATTTTCGTGTTTGATCGTTTTTTTTTTAATCAGTAACAGCCCTAATTTATATATATATATATATATATATATATATATATATATATATATATATATATATAATTTATTTATTTTCCTCAGTTTAGGCCGATGCGTATTCTTCTACATATTTTTGGTAACTAAAGACGCAATAAGCATTTGATTAGCTTGCGCAAAAGTTATAGCGTCTACAAAATAGGGGATAGTTTTATGGAGTTTTTTTTATTTTTTTTACTAGTAATGGCAGCGATCAGCGATTTTATATATATTTTTTTTTTATCGTGACTGCGACATTATGGTGGACACTTTTGACACTATTTTGGGACCATTGTAATTTTTACAGCGATCAGTGCTATAAAAATGCACCGATTACTGTGAAACTGACACTGGCAGTTTAGGAGTTAACATGTAGGGGGCACTAAAGGTATTAAGTGTGACCTAATGTGTAATTCTTACTGTAGGGGGCGTGGCTTGGCGTGTGATGTCACTGATCGTCGTTCCCTATGACAGGGAACAGACTATCAGTGACATATATAAACAAAACTAAAACTCGCGCTTAGAAAAATAAACAGTGATGGATTGTGATGAATCCGCAGCTGCTGCAGCATAAGGTACTAACACCTCAAAAATACAAAAAACAAATATTTTGCAGCGCTATCAAAGATAAGTGAAGTATAAACACATTTAGACAAAGCATAAATTAAATATCCAAAATGTGACTAAAACACTTGGGACAGAATAACATAAAATGTTGCCACTGTGTATCAAACTAATAAAGCTGACTGTCCCTTGATGTTAACACTGTGCTGATTAGCAAAGAAGTGATAAACAAGTGTCAATAAAAAAAGTGAATATCTTGTGCATTCTTGGCACAACTGTGCCAATCAAGGAAGACTGTTTCCACAACAGATACCGAGTGGTTGATTTCCCTTTAGAGTTCCCCTCTTGTGGCCCCACTCACCAGGAGATATGAAATTTGCATAAGAAATCACAAAGACTTTGATCCAATACATTCATGAGATACAGCCAGTTGACTCCATAAGATCAGCAGAGACAGTAGAAGACGAAAGAGAAAAAATCCTGTGAAGTACCGCTTAGAAACATAAAGCATTGTGCCGCTATCAGACTCACGAGGCTGCAGTATTAGACAAGCGTCAGTGTGTTCCAGGTACACAGGCGTGCGTTCCACAGAAACCGGAAGCGGCGTCACTGGTTCTGGGTTGGCCGGAAATTGCGTAAATGCGTTTCGCCCCTCTTCCAGGACATTGTCCTTGATGATGCCCTGGAGGGGCGAAATGCGTTGACGCAGTTTCCGGCCAACCCAGAACCAGTGGCGCTGCTTCTGGTTTCTGTGGAACGCACGCCTGTGTACCTGGAACACACTGACGCTTGTCTAATACTGCAGCCTCGTGAGTCTCCCAGATAGCAGCGCAATGCTTTGTTTCTAAGCGGTACTTCACATGATTTTTTCTCTTATGTCTTCTACCGTCTCTGCTGATCTTATGGAGTCAATCGGCTATATCTCATGAATGTATTGGATCAAAGTCTTTGTGATTTCTTCTGCAAATTTCAGATCTCCTTCTGGTGAGTGGGGCCACAAGAGGGGAACTCTAAAGGGAAATCAACCACTCGGTATCTGTTGTGGAAACACTCAGTCTTCCTTGATTGGCACAGTTGTGCTAAGAATGCACAAGATATTCACTTTTTTTGACACTTGTTTATCACTTCTTTGCTAATCAGCACAGTGTTAGGCCCGGTTCACATAGGGGCGACTCGTCAGGCGACTCGGTCGCCTGACGAGTCGCGTCCTGCTCTGTTAAATGGAACCGTTCTAATAGGAGCGACTCGGTCGCTCCGACTTATAAAAAGGTTCCTGTACTTCTTTTGGGGGCAACTTGCATTGACTTCTATACAGAAGTCATTATGCAAATCGCCTGAACCAGGAGTCTCAAGTCGTCTTGAGATCGTGCCGCCGAGTCGCCCCCAAAGTTGTGCCGCCCCTGTGTGAACTGGGCCTTAACATCAAGGGACAGTCGGCTTTATTTTGATACATAGTGGCAACATTTTATGTTCTGTCCCAAATATTTATTATTCACATTTTGGATGTTTAATTTATGCTTTATTGCCTAAATGTGTTTATACTTCACTTATCTTTGCTAGCGCTGCAAAATATTTGTTTTTAGACCATCAGTGACGGGCTCACTAGGAAACACGGAGAGGTTTGTTTACACTTACCTCTCCCCGTTCTTCAGCTCTAACCCGATCGGGTTCGCTGTCACGGAGTACCTGACCGGGTTGCGTGCGCGTGACCAACGGCTGTGCATATTAAGGGGATGTACCTGTACGCCACTATGCCCAGCTATGCCATTCTGCTGACGTACATCGGCGGTCTGCAAGCGGTTAAAATAAGCTTTTAGAGCGGTATGCTGAAAAATTTGCTATTAAGCATAAGTTTTGTAGAGGAGACTTGGTATACAGACCTCGGATGAGGACAGTGCTCTGTCCTGCACTCTGCACCTGGGTCATCTGTGTTCTTCAGTCCCTGTAGGAATATAGGATTGCCTGATGGTAGTTTCTATTGGCTGGGTACTGAACAAATGCAGTATAACTGGAGGGCCGGCCACATTTTTGAAATGCCAAGTGCTGTGTACCCTGGGATGAGGGGGATGGATGGTGGCAATTGTACTCAAGATCGCTATGCCAGGTTGCTTTTTAAGGTTTGAAACTGATGCGAGGAGTTGCTTTATCTCTGTCCCATTTGGTGCGTTCAGTTTAAATCCTTACTCTGGGCAGAAAACACATTTTTAAGCCTGACTTCTTCCCAGTCTGTTTTTAGTAGTCCTTTATCACCCCTTAAGTGGTGAAGTCAGAAATACTCGCCCAGTCCTCAGGCCAGGTCACTTACTACCGCCAATTCCAGTGAAGGAGCCCTGAGACCACTAGTCCCCTGCCGGCTCTGAAGTCGTCGTCCTCCCCCCCCCCCCCCCCCCCCCAATGACCACCCAATATGAAGTGTCCATCTTCACAATCTGTGACCTGGACACTTGATGGCCTATAGCAGGAAGTAAACAGAAGAGGACTAAGGCTGTGGCAGTTGCAGGTGTAAGTTGAATTTTTTATTTTTTTTTATAAAAGGTTTAGAGGGGGCTATATATCCATATCTATCCTTTTGCCTCTTCTCCCCAATAACCACCCCCCCCCCCCCCGTGCAACATTCATTGCCTGGGAATAAAAGTTCCAAGTTACCAGTGTTGTGGCTCACAGTGCTCATTGCACCCAACTTGTGTTTTTTTTTTATTTTTTTTTATTCAGTACTACTTTGGTGATCATAACCTTCCACGGGACAAATTCCTAAAAGAACAGATTTCCCTTGATGATGGCTGGGTGCCTCTGGAAATTATGATCAAGTTTAACAGGTAATTAAATTATCTGGTGATGTCTGGGTTGGTGTAAGTTTGTAGTATGGAATGTCTGATTTTCTTAATTTCCTTCTAGGTTAAACAAATTGACGACAGATTTTGGAATAATTTTGGGGGCACTTAAAAAATCCAAGACAGGCCTGCTGGAAATTGATGAAGAAAAATTCAAAATTAGAAGAGATCCCAGCAAACCTTTGCCAGAAGTCACAGAAGAGTACAAAAACACTGTTAAGAATAAATCGGTTTACATTGTAAGTAGAAGCCATAAAGCCTTATCTATCCTTTAGTGTTTAATGTCCTAAATCTTTATCCCCATGCTTGTTTTCAGTTAATGTACTGAGGTATATGATGTGAGGACAGCCAGTCCGCTAACTGCTTAACACTGAATTCAGGAATGGCAACCTCCATGTTTCTCTCAGTGAAGGTTTCCCATAGTGAATAGTTGGTCTGCCTATAGACCGATTTCCCCCATGGCTGGCCTTTGATACAGATTGAAAAGACCTAATAATCAAAAGCAACTGTCTGCACAACTACAGTACCAAATGACTTCTGTGTGCACATCAGCCAGCACTTAAAGGAGAAGTCCAGCCTGAGCTTTTTAGGCTGGGCTTCTCTGGGTCACAGGAGTGCAATTAGTGTTGCACTCCTGTGACCCATTTTCAGCAGAGAGCGGTCTGAAGTCCGCTCTCCGCTGACGTCACTACCATCAGTCGAGGCAGAGCGTCATCACGACTTCCAAGTAGGGATCCGCCAGCTGCCTTGATGGCAGCCTCGGCATCTCAGCGAGCCGATGACGACTGTTCCCCGCTCCTCCACGGCTCGGCGCTCCAATGAGCGCTGAGAAGTAGAGCAGAGGTGATGCTGACTAACGGTCAGCGTCGCTCTGTTTGGGGAGGAGTGAGAAGCGAGCCATCGGCGGTGTTCGTGGCTCGGTTCTCAGTGCAGAGACTCTGGACGACGGATGCAGCATCAGTCTGATGCTGCATCCACCGAGGTAAGTATAACTAGCAAAATAACCATACTTAAGTGTTTTCACACACTTAAACAACTTAAAAGTGCAGCAAACTATGTATATGCAAATTTCATAAGCAAAAGTGAACCAAATTAATGTATCGACTGAATTTTGAATACAGTTTTCTTTTGCACAAAACTGTCATTGATCATGGCCATTAAACAAAGCAAAGTGTTCTGAAAAAAATTGACATTTCCACAAGTGATCTTAAACTTTTCCAGTGCCACCAATGGTGTGTGCTTCACCACCTTGTGACAGTCAAAACCCTTGCCTTAAAATTTGGCCTCTTTTATTATAGGCAGTCTAACAACGCTCGATGAAAGGTGAGGGTTAAAATATTTCAGTGACCTTTAGTAATTCAACAATGGGCTAACCATATGTCTCAAACGCACAGGTCAGGCATTCATGTTTCTTACCTGGTTTTTAAAATTTTAGGGCTCCCTTCCAGTTTTAGTTAAACAAATTCTCATCATGCCTTCTTTGGCTGGTAAAGCTTGGTGGGACTCCTAGATTGTAATCTGGTTACACTGCTCGGTATGATCTACGGTGTGCAGCAATGATCAAACATATCTAATAAGGCAATATGTACTTTCACAGAAAGGCTTTCAGCTGGACACATCCCTTGATGAAATAAAGGGATGGTTGGATAACAAGGGTCCCGTTGAGAACATCCAAATGAGGCGAGCACTCGATAAGACCTTCAAGGTTTGGGTTTTTATATATCTATATCCATTTTTTAAGATTGCTGTAGCTAAAAATGTATTGGTGTATTTATCTTTGTCTTTTTCCATCATAGGGCTCAATCTTTATTGTATTTGAGACAGAAGATGCTGCCAAGAAATTCTTAGAGAATAGAGACCTTAAATATAAAGACTCTGATATGATCATATTATCCAAGTAAGTTTTTAAAATGTAGTAATTGGTAAGTTGTTGTAGTCCAAGATTACACATGCTTTTCTCATCTGGTTTTTGAGGAAGTGTTGGGTGATGTGTTTTTAACTACTTCCCACCCGGCCACTGTACATATACGGCTGGGTGGGCGCTCTCTTGAGTGGACGTTCAGGAACGTCCCTCAGGAGGGGGATCGTGCGCGCGTTGCCGCGCAGCCCCGAGGCACGCGTGTCACCCGGACACGGCGCATCTCTATTCGGCAGGAGGGCTCTGTGATTGGCCCTCCTGATCACATGACGGCCGTGTCCAATCACAGCCGTCATGTGATGTAAACAGAGCCGGTTGCTAGGCAATCAGCTCTCCTCACACAGAAGTCCTCGGTGAGGAGAGTGGATCGCTGCAGCTGGCTGATCAGTGAGTATGAGCTGTTTTTTTTTTCCAGCTTTTTACTCACTGATAACCAGCCTAGTGTCCCCACAGTGTAAACACATACAAGTAAACAAACCTGTCCCCACACACACACATGTCCCCACATAGTAAAAACACCTGTCCCCCACATATGTGACAGTAAAATCATATGTCCCAATGATCATTTGCACACGTCCGTGATCACCTGCGCACACCTGTCCATGATCATTTGCGTACATATGTCCGTGATCACACGAACCAATTATTATACACTTAACGTAATTTTTTTTACCAAAAACATGTAGTAGAATACATTTGGCTTAAATTTATGCCAAAATTCGATTTTATTGGATTTTTTTTTTAAATAGACAAATATTTTATCTTTTAAATTTCCGATCTCTTTTATCGCAAAAAATAAACGTAGTCATGAATAAATACCACCAAAAGATAGCTCTAATTGTGTGAACAAAATGATAAAAATTTAATTTGGGTACAGTGTAGCATGACTGCACAATTGTCATTGAAAATGCGAGAGTGCTGAAAATTGGTCTGGGAAGGAAGGGGGCTAAAATGCACAGTATTGATGTGGTTAATGACTTCAGCTGTGATTGTCTCATTGTGTAATGTCTCATCACTTTCTATTAGGGAAGAATATTTTGCAAAGAAGAATGAAGAAAGGAAGCAGAGGCAGTTGGAGTCAAAAGCAAAACACAGGCAGTAAGTATGAGTGGTAATGTTGATGAAAGGATGGACATGGGGAAGATTTATTTTTAGTTCTATTTCACTTTTAGATCATTACACTTGTATTTGATTACTCCAGACAGAACTTGGTGTGGGAAGAGTTGGAACTTCCATCTTCATTAACCACTTAAAGAGGAAGTCTCTTTCTGAGATTTGTTTACAAGTTAAAAACTTTTTTTTTTTTTTTTTGCTAAAAACCCCCAAACATTATAAGAAAAAAAAAAATTCTAACACCCTAGAGAATAAAATGGCTGTCATTGCAATACTTTCACACCGTATTTGCGCAGCGGTCCTTCAAGCACACTTTTTTGGGGATTTTTTTTTTACCCTTAAAGCTCCATAGGCGACGTTTAAAAAATTGTACAGGTTGCATGTTTTGAGTTAGAGGTTTAGTGCTAGAATTATTGCTCTCACGCTACTGATCGCTGTGATGCCTCATGTGTAGTGTGGTTTGAACACAGTTTTCATATGTGGGCGCTGCTCACGTATGCATTGGCTTCTGCACGTGAGCTCGATGGGGCGCGTTTAATTTTTTTTTTTTTTACACTTTTAAAAAATAAAATAAAAATTGTGTCCCTTTTTATTCCTATTACAAGGGATGTTTACATTCCTTGTTAGAAAAAGCATGACAGGACTTCCTAAATATGAGATCTGGGGTCAAAAAGACCTCACATCTCATATTTACACTAAAATGTCATTTGGGGGGGAAAATGCAAAAGGGCTTTAAGAGCTATGGGCGGAAGTGACGTATTGACGCCACTTTCGCCCTGCTATGGTATGAAGATGGGTGCGGGCTATCCTCCCCCTCACTCGTCTCCATACCCAGCAAGAGGACTCAATCGCCTCCGGAGAGCGGTGGGAGGGGGGGGCCTCTCCCGCCACCGATAAGTGATCTTGTGACTAATCCGCTGCAGAGACCACTATTATTGGAAACCGGACCACTGGCTGAAGAGGATACCTGGGTTATGGCAGCTAGCTGCTGCCATAACAAAGATCACCCTCTTCAAACAGCCGACGTATATTGGCGTGCAGCGGTCCGGAAGTGGTTAAAGAGATCTTCCTAACACCTCTAGTCCACTGTCATTTGGGATGGGGAGATGCCAGAAAATCCCTAGTGGGAACACACTAAACCATTTGGTCCTAACTCTGCCACACCACCAAAATAAGACCATTTTTCTCTTTTCGTCCATGGACAGACACAGCTCCTTAATTCTTGAGTTGCGTTCCTGTTCGGTCTAGTCCTCTCCTATAGAACATGTTAGATATTTAAATACATGTTACTTGAACAGCCCTGCCCAGGGGGCGGTCTCTCTGGACATAAACCTCCGCCCTGCGGTCAGCAGCTCAGTTTTTTTCTTCTGCCTAGTAGAGAAGGACCTGGCTCCCTTTGGGCCCAGGGTCCGGGAATTTTATTTTTTATTAGTTCATGATTTATTTTAAGAAATCTATCAACTGACGGCTGGGTGACAGGCTGGATATTATAGATCCTTGTAGTCTCCCAGTCCGGCCATCGAGCGTGAGCAGGCCTTAGCTAGGCGCTGGGTCGGCCACGACATACTCCAGGGGTGGCCGGTGAGCTGTGCTCCAGGGTTCACATATGACCAGGCAGCTTGCTGTCTCAGTCACAGTGGACCGGGCCAACAGCTACTCCGTACTGCTCAGTTGTAGGTCTGTCGAACGCACCAGCAGGTCCTCGCAAGGATGGGCAAGTACAGTTCCTCCTGCCAACTGGGTGGAACAGCTGGGCATTCCCTAAGGGGGTTGTTGGGGGGGGGGGGGGGCACATGTGACAAGGGGGTGTACCGCATTGTCCCTACAATGTAGGTGTTTGAGCATAACTACCACTCAAACACTACCCCTAAATTTAAGAACCCTGCTACAGGGCCGCCTCCCCTCTCTCCTGCCCTCCCCTCTCCCACCCTTTTTCGTCCTCCCTGCGGGGCTCGCTTAACTGGAGAATACCTGCAGGGGGCTCCAGGTCCTGGTGGGGGTGTACAGGCCCGCTCTCTGTGGGGGGGGGGGGGGGTGGTAGTTATTGTCTTGGAAGCCTCCGCTGCGGTCTTCTCGTCCACCTCACTTGTTTGGATGCCATTTTGGAAGCGCCGGCACCATTTTTCTGTTGCCTTTGTATTGCATTGTAAATCCCATTGGCGGCCATTTTACCGTGGCCGTGCTGGCGTTTTTCCCCCAAACATTCCAGAGGCAGCAACCGGTGCCCCCTGCAGTTCCCATGGATGCTTTGTCGGCAGTCCTGGAGTCATTTGTTGCCAGGGTGGAAGCGGCGTAAGGGGGGTACTAAGCGCCCCCACCCTCTGCCATCGCCTGGGGAATGTTCAGATTCAGGCCTGGCTGCGGCTCAGAACCCCGGTTCTGGTGTGTCAGAGGCGGACCAGGACCTTCCCAGTGAGGAGGACCCCTCGTCCGGGTCAGCTCAAGACAGGGCACTTGTGAGTGTGCTTATTCATGCTGTGAGGGACACTCTCAAGCTTGAAGATACAGCTGGGACTTCCACTGCAGGGTCTGTCCTTTTTTGGGTCGCACAAACCCACCTGCTCTGTTAAGGTTTTTTTCTCATGTTGATTTCTTTGACCAGTTCATAGATGAGGAATGGGAATGGCCGCAGAGGTCCTTTGCGGTCCCTCAGCAAATGGCAGTCCGTTACCCATTTAAAGAGCCTTTTGAAAAAATGGCTTCTCCTCCGGTTGTTTATCTAACCAAGAGACCGGGAAATAAAGTAACCACTATCCCGGTAGAGGGGACCCCTGCCTTTAAGGACCCCTGATAGGAGGTCCGAAGCGGTGAGCAGCTCCATGTTCACTATGCTGGGGTCAGCATTGCGGCCTATATTGGCTGCTATCTTGGTGTCACAGACGCTCACTGAGTGGGCTAAAATATTGCTCCAGACTGTGGAGGATCATCAGCTCCCTCCAGAATGCGTGTCACTGGCCGAACAGTTGGTACAGGGACTTGTGTAGGTCTGTGATGCAACCCTGGATGCGGCCCCTTTATTCTCCAGGGCTTCCGCATCTGCGGGGGTATTGTGCCGCCTGATATGGCTGAAATGCTGGTTCGCTGACCCAAGCTTCCAAGAAAACTCTGGCAGATTTGCCTTTCAAGGGTGGGAGGCTTTTTGGTGCCTCACTGGACGACATCATTAAGGATGTCACTGGAGGTAAAAGCACACTTCTCTCTGTCCACTAAAAGGGAAGGAGCCGCGTCGTAAGCCGGGGCCCTCCTTTCCCACACAGAAGCGGTATTTCCCTTATCGTCTTTCAGGACAGCACATGAGAGTGGCTCCACCCACTAGGAAACAGGAAGCACAATCTCCACCATTTTAAAAGGAGGTGACTCCCCACATCTCAGTTTTTGTGTTTCCTCCGGCAAGGGAACACCTAGTAGGAACAGGTCTCTTGAGGTGCTGTCCTGAGAGGCCAGGCTGCCTACCCCACCATACCTTCTTTTTTTCCCAGAGTCCGATCCTCCCACACTGCGCCACAGGGTAGTAGGTAAGTGGGCTCCTTCTCCCTCTTCGGCTCAGGAGCAGGGACTGTTCCTGGAGCCGCTCCTTAGGCGGCGGCAGCCGTTCGCAGGTTTTTTTGAACCGCATGTCGGCGTTACAGGCCGCCGCCATCTTTTTGGTGGCTGAGTAGAGACTTGGCTAGCAGGAAGTGAGGTATCCTGCAAGGGGCAGCACTGGGATCAGGCGCAGCGTCATTTCTGGCGAAACTCATGCAGGGTGAGAGGGGAGGAGGTCCTGGTGCCTATAATTGTGGGTCCGGCGCAGCGGCGTCTCTGGACTCCGGATCCGTTGTTTGGAAGCCACAGAACGAGCGCTGCTCCACGATGGAGACTGTGACAGCAGCGAGTGGGACAGGCACCAGCAAGGCCCAGGTAAGGGGGTATGTGGGATGTATACTGTAGGTGCCTCTCTATATTTTCCCCCTGGTAGCTGGGGCCTGTCTGGGCACAGGGTGTTGGCTGTTATACTAACTGTGCACCTGGGTGAGCTTGTTAGGAGGCAAGTTTGACTCACTAAAAAGGATGCTGGTGTTTCTTCTTGTCTTTTTGTGTGGCAGGCTAAGAGCTCTGACCCTCCTATCAAAAAGATGTCCCTCATGTAAAGCAAAGTTACCAGAGGGCTGGAAGAAAGCTTTATGCCAAATGTGTGTTGATTCCTTAGTGAAGGAAGAAGCTTCTTCTGCATGCAGCGATTTTAATCGCATCGGTCAAGAAAGAGCTAGATGCTGCCATACAATCTTTTCGCTCTTCTCTTGCAACACCATCCCTGAGTCGGCCAACTACCTCAGGATCCTCTCAGGGCTCACAATTAATCCCAGGGCTAGAGGCTGAAGCTGGCCCTCCTACCCAAAGGGAACATTCCCCCTCTCACTCCAGGGAAGATGAGGAAGAAGAGGCAGATGCACCTTCAAGATGCAAACTGTCCTTGGAGCAAGTAGATAGTTTGTTGAAAGCAATATATGCAACATTGGGAATAGATGAAGAAAAAGAATTATCGCTGCATGACCGAATGTATGCAGGGCTTATTGAAACAAAGTCACACTTTCCCCGTGCATTCAGTAATCTCGGAAGCCATTAAAAGGGAATGGGCTGATCCAGAGAAAAAAACATTTTTCCCAAGAGCGCATAGACTCTTTCCATTCAGTGAAGACCCAGATGCGCTTTGGAATAAAATTCCAAAATTAGACGCAGCATTTTCACAAGTTTCCAGGTCAACCGACTTGGCATTTGAAGACATGGGTATACTCAAAGATCCCATGGACAAAAGGATGGATCAGCAGCTTAAAAAAAGCTTGGCAATCCATCATGGATAACCTTAAACCAGCTATGGCTACTACCTGTGTCTCCAGGAACATGGATTTCTGGCTGAATCGGCTCAAAGCACATATTATAGCAGACTCACCTAAGCAGGAGATCCTTGATTCTTTTTCTACTCTAGCAGCAGCTGTAGCTCATATTTCTGACGCTTCTGCAGAATCAATAAGGATGTCAGCCAGATCTGGGGCCTTAACCAACTCAGCCAGGAGAGCTCTATGGCTTAAGACATGGCCAGGGGACGCTGCGTCCAAAAATAATTTATGTGGAATTCCCTTTTTTTGGAGATCTTTTTGTTCAGTCCTGATCTAGATTCTGTTTTAGATAGGACAGCGGACAAGAAGGAAGTCCTTTCCTGTTAAAAAGAAAAAACAACCAGTTAAGCGTGTGGTTTTTTTTTTTTTTTTCGACCTCAAAAAAAATCAGGATCAGGGAAGCAGGCACCAAGAAAAAAAAAGGAATTGGTCGGCGCAAAAAGGTAAAGGCAGAGGGAATGGCCTCTTCAATCCTCCTGCGCCAACCAATAAAACTCAATGACTTGTCATTGCCTGTGGGGAGAAGGCTTCAAAAATTCCTTCCTCTTTGGGCAAGTGTGACGGAAAACACATTTTATTTTGGACACGCTGGCCCAGGGATACAAAATAGAACTTTCGGATCTTCCTCCAGAAAGATACTGTGTAACAGACCTGCCAAGGGACACAACAAAGGCCCTAGCCATGAAAAGCCTGTTGGGGGATTTGATGAGACAGGGTGTTGTGGTTCAGGTATCTTCAGAGGAACGTTACCGGGGTTTCTATTCCAATATCTTCCTGATAAGGAAACCATCGGGAAGCTTCCGTCTCATTCTCAATCTGAAACCGTTAAACAGGTCAGTCCAATACAGGTGGTTCCACATGGACTCCATTTTTTTTCGGTGAAAAATCTTAGTCAAGGGATGCTTCATGGCGTCAATCGACTTAAGAGATGCATACCTGCATGTGCCCATAGCCCCTCAGTCTCAAAAATACCTAAGGTTGGCAATAAATATGGGGAAGGAGGTGCTTCATTTACAATTCAAGGCCCTCCCGTTTGGTCTGTCATCCGCTCCGCGGATATTCACCAAGATAATGGCGGAAGCTCTAGCTTCTCTCCGTCTACAGGGAATCTCGGTCATCCCTTATCTGGACGACCTCCTAATTTTTGCCCCTTCCAGAGAGGTTGCAGGTAGATCTAACCAAGGCCTGCAGTCATCTGGAAGCCTTGGGCTGGATTGTAAATACTCAAATCTAATTTCAATCCTGCTCAAAGAGTTCAGTTTCTAGGTTCTCTGATAGATTCTGTAGAGCAAAGGATTTTTCTCCCAGAAGAAAAGAGACCAGGTCTTGAGTGTAGTAGCCAGTCTTCAGACAAACCAGGAGGTGTCAATCAGGAGGATTATGTCAGTCCTGGGAACCTTAACCTCAACAATGGGACTCTTTGGTGGTGGAGGAATCAGGCAGTTCTGTCAAGGGGCCTGCTTTGGTCCTTCCCGACAGAAGTAAGGGTCACGACAGACGCCAGCAGTTGGGGATGGGGAGCCCACTGGGATCAAAACATAGCACAGGGAGTTTGGTCCCAATCCGAAGCAGGAAGGTCCTCAAACTGGAGGGAGTTAAAAGCAGTTGCCTTAGCTGCCTTCTCTCAACCTCCAAGGGTCCCATGTGCAGATTCTTTCAGACAATGTCACCACAGTGGCATACCTGAACAAACAAGGGGGCACAAGGAGCAAAGCTCTACTGTTGCTGTCATCAGAAATCCTAGAGTGGACAGAGAAGCATTTACTCCCTGTCGGCAGTGCATCTCAGGGGCACGCTAAACGAAGTAGCAGACTTCTTGAGCAGACAAAGAATTCAAGAGGCAGAGTGGAGCCTGAATCCGGAGATATTCTCACTAATCACCAAGATGTGGGGATGTCCTCAGGTGGATCTGTTTGCATCAAAAGATGACGCCCAGCTCCCTCAATTCTTCTCTCTGCACAGAGACAGAAGGAATCAGTAATCCTGATCACTCCGTTCTGACCGAAAAGAGCCTGGTTTTCCTCCATCCTACAAATGATGATCAAACCTTTTCTGGCAGCTTCCTCTCAGACAGGACTTGCTACTTCAGGGCCCAGTATACCACCCGGACGTAGCCAGACTAAGCCTCACCGCCTGGTATCTGAGGAGCAGTTACTAAGGAACAAAGGACTGTCAGAGCCTCTAGTATCCACTCTACTCGCCAGTAGAAAGAGAGTAACTAGAGATATATCTACGCAAAAGTTTGGAAGGTTTACAACTGTTGGTGTCACTCATCAAACCGAACCCTAGAAGACATTGTGTCGATTCTGGAGTTTCTACAAAATGGTGTCGACACAGGTCTTGCAATTAGCACTCTCAAAGTGCAAGTGGCTGCCCTGGGAGTATACCTAGAAAAACCAATTTCCTTGGTTCCTTTGATCACAAGATTCTTTAGGTCACTAACTAGAGCCAGACCAGTGCCTACTAAACATTTTCCTAAATGGGACCTGTCAGTTTTGCAAGCCTTCACGAAAGAACCTTTCGAACCGTTAGACAATCTCGTTGAAAGATTTGACTCTTAAAACGGTATTCTTAGTTGCAGTTACGACTGCGAGGCGAATCGCTGAACTACACACTCTTTCAATAAAAGAACCTTTTATGTTAATTTACCCAGACAGGATTGTGCTTAAAACAGATCCGGGGTTTTTGCCAAAAGTGGCATCAGTTCATAACAGATCGCAGGAAATTATCCTGCCAACTTTTTGTTCAAATCCTTCAGGAAGAAAGGAGACTTTATTCCATAACTTAGATGTAAGAAGAATTTTATTACACTACTTGGAAATAACAAAGGACTTTAGGTCTTCGGACTCTTTATTCTTTTTTTCTGGCAACAGAAAGGGACGCCAAGCATCGAAGGGGTCAATTGCTAGATGGCTAATGCCGCGTACACACGATCATTATTCACGGCGGTTTAAAAACAGCCGTGAATGACATTTTAAACGAGGGAACAGCTTGTTCCCCACACACGGTCATTTTTCTCGTCATTTTTTAAAATTACAAGAAAAACTATCGTCTATGGGCTCCGCGGCAGTGTTTCCCTATGGGAAACTGCCGCGGAAGAAATGTCAGGAAAAACGACGAGAAAAATTAGAACATGTTCTAATTTTTCTCATCGTGATTAATGCCGTTTTTCCCGTCGGGGAAAAACGGCAAAAAGCCCACAGACTATCGTTTTTCTCGTCCAAAGGAAAAAATGACATTTTTCCCGACGGGAAAAATGATCGCGTGTACGTGGCATAAGACTGGCTATTTCTGAGGCTTATTCCCAGACAGGTTTGTCTCCTCCACAGGGAATACGAGCACACTCTACTAGAGCTCTAGCCACTACATGGGCAGAAAAAGCTGGTGCCACATCAGATCTGTAAGGCGGCTATGTGGTCAAGCTAGTTGACATTTGTCCATTACAGCCTGGACCTGCTGTCAGCCGATCAGGCATTTGGCAGAAAGGTCCTGCAGGCTGTTGTCCCTCCCTAGTTGGTAAGTCTTGATTATCCTCCTCATGTGCTGTCCTGAAAGACCATAAGGGAAAATTCAAGTTAGACTTACCGGTAACTTGTTTTCCAAGAGTCTTTCAGGACAGCAAACTACCCGCCCTTCTTGGTTTGTATATATTGATATCTGTACATACATGCTGTGATTAACCATATTCTGATTGTGTTCCAGCTTGGGCCGGAGGTACTCTACTACAACTAACGAGATGTGGGGAGTCGCCTCCTTTTAAAATGGTGGAGATTGTGTTTCCTAGTGGGTGGAGCCACTCTATCATGTGCTGTCCTGAGACTCTTGGAAAACAAGTTACCGGTAAGTCTAACTTGAATTTTTCGTCAGTCGGGACCTGCTGGCAGACCCTCCCAAATGGACAAAGGTCCAGCTGGGTGAACAAGCCAGCAAACAAGCCTACTACCGCATGAAGTTTTGCCCCCGCCTGACTCATGGGTTGGGGGGCAGGTTTGCAGCTCGAACTCCCTGGTCTGCGAGGTGGTCACTTCGGGGTACAAGTGTTTTTTTCTTTTCTCTTGTCCAAACAGATTCTTTCCCTCAAATCTGCCTCTCCTTACGGCTCGTCTGACTGCCCTGCAGGGGCAGTGCAAGACTTGTTGAGGTGCGGGGTAATCATACCCGTACCACCACAGGACAGGTTTCAGGGTTTCTACTCAAATCTGTTTGTGGTCCCAAAGAGGGAGTCCATATATAGGTGTCTATGAATAGTAAAGGTGACTATATCCCAGGGTAAGGAAAACACGGAGGGGATGGCAATCCTGGTGGTGAAGAGATGGAGAACCCCCTGGGGAGCCTAGGATCAGATGATGATAAAAAAGATGGGTACTCTTACCATGTAACACCGATTAGGGGTGGGTCAAAACAGCAAGGGTAAGGGTAACGATCCTATAGCTTCTCCTGGTGTCTGTCTCTTGTTGATTCAAAATCAAACTGCAAGTCTTCTGCGTGCTCGCCGCTCGTTGGCCCGCACGCAGAAGATTTGCAGTTTGATTATAGAACACAGGAGAGTGTGAGAGGAGCGCTGGGAGATCCATGAGTATGGCTGCCTAGTCTTCACGCCTGCTGTGGAAGGGGATCCCAGAAGTGAGCGGACGGATGCGAATGTGAATCAACAAGACACACCAGGAGAAGCTACAGGATCGTTACTCTTACCATTGCTGTTTTGACCCACCCCTAATCGGTGTTTTGGGTCCACGTTGCATGGTAAGAGTACCCATCTTTTTTATTATCTGAACCTAGGCTCCCCGAGGGGTTCTCTCCATCTCTTTACTACCAGGATTGCCATCCCCTACGCGTTTTCCTTTCCCTGGGATATCGTCCCCTTTACTATTCATAGACACCTATATATGGACTCCCTATATTGGAGCCTGATACATCTCCAATTTATCCTATTTTCCCTTGGGAGATCTTTGTGCTGATCCATCATAGGCTATGCTCCTCAGTGAAATTATACTGTTTTGTTCTTTTTACAGAATGTTTTATGTATAAATATATGTTGCCTTATGCACACTTAGTGGATTACCTATATGTCATCCTCTTATATATGTGCTTGTTTATCACATGTATACTTGATTAGTGATCATAAATTAATATGAAAATAGATGATCACTAGCGCTGCACTCTTTATTTTTCACTAAGGGACCGAGGCCTGTCGGATTCGGTCATTTCAACCATGTTGAAGGCACGGAAGTCTTCTAGGAAGATCTATCATCGCACGTGGAGAGCCTACATCTCTGCGAGGACATGGAATGGCGTCCACAGGCATATTCGGTTTCCAGGATCCTGCTGTTTTTACAGCGTGGAGTGGATCAGAAACTTGCCTTAAGGGCCAGATTTCAGCCTTGGCTGTTTTTCTTTCAGAGACCCCTGGCAGCTCATTCATGGAGAGTACTTTTGTGCAAGGGGTCCGACATGTGGCTCCTCCGGTCTGACCACCACTACCTCCTGTGGGATTTGAATCTGGTGCTTTCGGTACTTCAGAAACCTCCATTTTGAGGACATCAGGGAAATTCCTCTTGATGCTCTCTCTCCAGAAGGTTGCCTTCCTAGTAGCCATCACATTTGTCAGGAGGGTTTCTGAATTGGCGGCCTTGTCTTGCAAGTCCCCATATTTGGTCCTCCATAAGGACAAAGCGGTGCTACGCCCGCAGCCTTCCTTTCTTCTGAAGGTAGTTTCGGCCTTCCACCTGAATGAGGACATTGTACTTCCATCCTTGTGTCCTCGCCAATAGCATTCCAAGGAGGTTGCGCTGCATTCTTTAGACATCGCACGTGCCTTGCTGGTGTACCTGTCGGCTACGGCTTCGTTCTGGAGGTCTGATTCACTGTTTGTGTCGGTCTCTGGTCCGCAGAAGGGCCTGGCAGGCTCGTCGGCCACCATTTCTCGGATCAGGCAGACCATCATCCAGGCCTATGCCCTTAAGGGGCGGGCGCCTCCCTTTCCTGTCATGGCGCATTCGACCAGGGCTATTGGTGCCTTTTGGGCTTTCCGACATCAAGCGTCTGTCTCACAAGTGTGTAAGACAGCGACATGGTCGTCCATTCACACCTTTTCAAAGTTTTACAAGGTTGATGTGAATGCATCTTCGGATGCTAGCTACGGCCACAAAGTTTTGCAGGCGGCTGTTTGAGGTTGCAACTCCTCCATTGAGGAGCTCTGCTTGTTTGGGGGGAAATTAGTTTTTTGATTGCTGTTCCCACCCCTCGTTTTTTTGACACTGCTTTGGGACATCCCAATGGTCAAGAATTAAGGAGCCGTGTCCGTCCATGGACGAAAAGAGAAAATAGGATTTTTTTGTACTCACCGTAAAATCCTTTTCTCTGTCGTCCATGGACGGACACAGCACCCACCCCTCCTTTTTTGGTTTGTACTGCTTTTTACGAACTGAGCTGCTGAAAAAAATCCCAATAAGCGTATATTTGTTTGTGCAAAAGTTATAGCGTCTACAAACTATGGGATATTTTTATGGACTTTTTTTCTCCCACTAGTAATGGCAGTGAATTTTAGAGGGATTGCGGCAGACAAATCTGACACTAAGTGACACTTTTTGGGGACCAGTGATGCCAATAGTTATCAGTGCTAAAAAATGCACTGTCACTGTATAAATGGCAGCGAAGGGGTCAACTTCAGGGGTGATCAAAGGATTAAGTGTGCTCCTAGGGAGTGCTTTCTGAGGGTAATGCTGACACTGGAGGAAAATTTTATCCATGTTTCTGCTTGGCAGAAACACACAATCTCCATTTTCCTCCCTCAGAACGGCGGTCTGCCTTGCTTACATAGGCAGACCACTGTTCTGTCTCGCCTTTGAACGATCATGGGTGGCCGGCAGCTATTGCACCCGCTGATTGGCTTCTGCTGTGTCCAATCGACATGCAAGCCATCAGTCACGGCACTTGCGAGAAGAAACGGCACAGAAGTCGGTTTCTTCACAGCGCGTGCACCGATGAAACCGTCAGCACACTACAAGGTAAATATCTCCTAAACGGCGCACGTTTTTAATAGATATTTCCACTACCTAATTTATAAGCCTTTTTCTAGGCTTGCCTATAGGTAAAAGTGACAATCAGTGGTTTGCAACCACTTAAAGTATATCTAAAGCCATGAGCTTATGAAAGCTTGTGTATTTTTTTGCTTTCTTCACTTCCTGACTCGGATTCAAAACAGGAAGTGAGGGAACTGCCTTTCAAACAGTCCGTTAACATATATTATTCCCACTAAGATTTAAATTTTTATTGTGGGCACTACAGAGTGAACATTAAAGGGCAAAACCCCTGAATGGGCCAGATCTTGGCAGTGTACCTCGATTCTGCTGCATCATTCCTGATGGTAGTTCTCTAGCAGTGAAAGGGAATATTAAAATCTAATTATACCCAGCGAGGGGGAAGGATTGAGTCATATGCTGTTTGCAGCTGGTTAGTAAGGAATCTTGATCTGCCACATAAAGCAGCTAGTCCGAAAGGATCGGATCTGGACTAGTCAGTGCATTCAGCACTCAAGGGAATCATGGCAGAATCCAGATCAGAAACGGGGGTTTTTAGTCATCTTCGTCCTCTTATATGGGAAGGGTAAGATGTGTAGAGAATATGCAGCCAGTGGCCTCAAAACGTCTGATGTGCATACTTGTTCTTGGTCGGTGAATCGGCATAACTGCCAGCCAGTAACTATGGCCTAAATATTTGTCTGGATATGAAGAACTCTCTAACACCATTTAATACTGTGTAAATGTGTGCTTTTATGTAAAAAAAAACTTCTCATGCAATGTTAACAGGAAAGGTGATTTTGGGGTGGGCAGGAACAGAACCAGGAATGATCGCAGAAATATATTGTATATTGATCTGGAACCTGATCTCTCTGTCATCTGCTTTTAAAGCCAACAGTTACTTGGCAATGCTTCTGTATTTTTTTCCAACCAGTTTATGTCCACTCAAAGGAATGTGTATTCATAATCCATTTCTCCTTTCTAGAACACAGATTACAATTTATTTATTTTGTCTCCAGGGAGAAGGAAGATGCCCAGAAACAAGCGGAAGATGCTGAAATGGTAGGCATAAACTTGAGCCCCCCTAGTGCTTGTGCTAGAAGAGCCAATTTACACTAGGAAATGCATGTGAATCGCACAGGAATGCTGTGCAATTTGCGTGCAGTGTGATTTCAAAATGAATGGGCTGAAATTGCACCATACCAAAAGTAGTGCATGCGCAATTTTAAAACCTGAATATCTCTGTAAAGGCTTGTTGGGGTCTACCTACCCCCCTTCTAGATTCTAGAGGTTTGTCATGGGGTGACTAGGTGCATTTTCATAGGTGGACCTTTGGCTAGAATTATACCTAAAGTGTAATTAAATCCTCCAATCCTTTACAGTCAAGGAAGCTGCAATCTTGGTCTGCTCAATTTCCACGGTGTTGCACATTTAATCAGCCATTTGATGGTTTGACAAGCAACTGTGACAGTAATCATTCGAGGAATGGTATGGTTTTTGGAAACTGTTAATGACAGGTTTAGTTCCGCTTTAAGCAATCTTTAGTCTCTTGTCTTTTAAATACACTGGGACTTGTGTGTTGCTGGCCTTATCTAGGTAGGACACAAGATAATCTTGAGGGCGATTTTAAAATGTTAGTTTCCTGAAAACTACATTTAGGGCCCTTTCACGTTTTTCATGAACCGGTGGCGAGGAAGAAGACGGCAACGGCTCAGGGAAAAGATGGCTTAAAGCTATTTTTTACTAAAGGACTTGTCAAACTTCTTTTTTTTTTTTCCCCCAATTCCCTGCTGACAGCTGAGAACTCATTGGTTAAGAACACAGGGGCCGGCTATCCAGCCCCCTCCTTGGCAGCCGTCTTATACACAGGGGAAAAAAAAGTTTCAAAATGGATGTCATCTGATGTAAGCAGATGTCAGCTAACATCCATTTCTCTTTTCGTCCATGGACGGACACAGCCGTAAGTTTTGACAGTTGGGTTAGGTTCCTGTTCATAGGAGAGGACTAGGCAGACATGTTAGATATTTCAATACATGTTTAACAGAGTTGAACAGCCCCGCCCAGGGAGTGGTCCCTCCAGACATAGCCCTCTGCCCTGCAGCCTCAGTTTTTTTTTTTGTTCTGCCTAGCAGAGGAGATGGACGTGGCTTCCTTTTGGGCCCAGAGTCCTGAGGACATTTTTATTTTAAATGTATTTTATTTTGTGATTCTTCTATCAACTGTCCGCTGGGTGACAGGCTGGATATATAGATCATTGTAGTCTTCCCAGTCCGGCCAGCGAGCGTGTCCCTTGCAAATAGGCGTCGGGTCTGTCACGACATACCCCATGGCTCCAGGGGTGGCTGGTGAGCTTCTGCTCCAGGGTCCACATATGACTGGGCTGCTTGCTGTCTCAATCACAGTGGACCGGCCCGACCGCTACTCTGTACTGCTCGGTTGTAGGCCTGTCAGGAACGCACCAGCAGGTCCTCGTTAGGACGGGTAAGTACAGTTCCTCCTGCCTTGGCAGGTGGGAACAGCTGGGTGTTCCTAGGAATAGGGGGTTCTCCTGTCCTCCCTTTCCCTGCTGTCACCTTTTTACTCCCTCTGCCCTAACGGGGCTGGCTGCGACGTACCTGTGGGGACTCCACGGGGGTGTCGGGGCCTGTTTCTCTGTGGGGGATACTCTGTTCCGGGGTAGCCATGCTGGGCCTTCTCGTTTCACATCGCGGTGCTCGGACAACATTTTGGCAGTGCCGCCGCCATTTTCTGGGCGTGTTTTCTATTGCATTGATTTGTCCATTGGCGGCCATCTTGCCGTGGCTGCACTATGGCGCAGTTGTTGCGGGCATCCCTTTCCTTGTGGTAGCGCCCTTTCCTTCTCCCTCAGGCATCCGGCAGCCATCTTTGGTGGAGGTTTGGCCTCTAGTGCTGGCTCCTGGATGGCGCAAAACTATTCTCACAGCTTCCTCAGTTTCCTCACACACTGCTTCTAGAGCAGCATGGATAATACAGTGAAAGTCTTGGTGTATAGAGGTGGGCAGTGGCACTGAACGGTCTCATTCTGGGAGGGCGAGTCCCCTGGGTGACACCCTCGGTCAGTGCAGCATGGTGGGGGGACTTTATTCATTAATTTTGTCTAGTCCCTGAGAGCTTTCTGTGTAACATGGAGTCAGTATCTGAGAGGCAACAGCAGAGCCCACTGCACCTGTGGTTTCCTGCCATATCCTGGGGAATGCTCGGACTCTGACAGGACCACCGGTCTGAGGTGTCAGAGGTTGCCTTTTACCTGCAGTTTGGTGCTTGCTTCGATTGGAACGATACAGAGAAGATGAAGCGCCCTCGGCGCAATAGTTTAAACATGCACAATGTTTATACACAACACTGGATACATTCAGTGTATGTATTGCTCTGTGTCTGCGTGGGTTTCCTCCAATGACGTGCACGCCTTGGGCGCCATACACAGTATAAACATACACTGTTTATACACAACACTAAATACATTCACAGTGTATGTATTACTCTGTCTGCGTGGGTTTCCTCCGGGTACTCCGGTTTCCTCCGACGCTCCAATTGCACGCCTTCGCACAATACTGTGTGTGTGCGCGCGCATACATTGTTTGTACAATCAGCACTTATCAATGTAGTAGCTGCTGGAACATCCACTGAGGTCAGTGTTTTTTTTGGGTCGCGTTGACTGACCCGCTCTATATAGGTTTTTAAAGACACGGGATTGCTGCAGAGATCCTTTTTGGTCCGTCAGTGCACAGCAGTCCGTTATTCCTTTTTGCAGAGCATTTAAAAAAAAGATGTGGGTTTTTTCCCATGAAGTTGACCCCCTGGTATCGGGGGTACCACTATCCCGATAGGGGGACACCTGCCTTTAGGAGGTGATCAGGAGCAGTGGCTTGGACTGTGTTCGCCACGCTGAGGTCAGCGTTGCGGCCGTTGGTGGCTGCGTCTCTGGTGTCTGACACTCACTGAATGGACATAACTTTTGTACTAGACAGTGGAGGAGCTTCAGCTTCCTCTAAAAGTTGTGACACTGGCCGACCAGCAGGTGCGCCACCTGAGGGGGCTGACATACTGGTCTGCTGACCGAGTTTCTATGGAAGCTGACAGATTTGCCTTTCAAAGGCTAAGAGTAGGGGCGCCCCGTAAGCCGGGACCTTCCTTCCCCAATATATGCAGTGTTTTTGAGGGGAGAGTTGTCATACCCATACCGCCGCAGGACAGGTTTCAGGGATTCTACTCAAATCTATTCATGGTCCCTTCCAGTCACGGAGTTTGCGAAGTGGTCTCTTCGTACAAGATCAGTGTTTTCTTTCTTGTTCACCGAATGGTTTCTTTGCCCTACTGTCTCGTCAGACTGCCCTGATGGGGCAGTTCAAGACTTGTTGGAGATTTGGAAATTCAGGATGTAGTCGGTTCGCTCCATCCAGGGGACCTTCTGACGTCCCTGGACTTCATGGACGTGTGCTAGGTCCCCGTATGCGACAGGCACCAGAGGTTCCTGCGTTTAGCGGTCAGGGGGAACCACTAGTAATTTATGACTCTCTCCCTTTTTGACCTAGTGGGTAGCACCAAGAGTTTCACCAGGGTGCTCGGTCCCGAGTCTAGCCTTGCGGAGTCAGCGTGGCATTGTCATCGTTGGTTCTTTGCATGGTCTTTTATAACCTGTTTCCAGGTTAGAATTAGAGGAAGACGTGTCTATAGTCAGTCACTCTCCAAGACTTCGGGTGGATGCTGTACCTCCAGTTGTCGGTACTAGTTCAGACTCAGCGCCTAGAATACCTGGGGCTGGCTCTGTGCTCATCAGAAGCGAGAGTTTTCTTCCTCCAGAGAGGTTACGGATGCTCCAGGCTGCAGTGAGTTGGATCTCATGATGGCCTCCAAGGCAGTACCGTTTGCCTAGGTCCACATTTGGAGGGGGAGATTCTGTCCTATTGGAACACATCCCCATTGTCTCTGGATCATCGGGTTCAGGTGAATCGCTTAGTCAGGGCCTCTCTGACTTGGAGGCTGACATTCCCGGCATTTCTGTCCGGGAAGTTTTTCCTTTTCTATTGAACTTTCCACCTGAATGAGGACATTGTACTTCCCATCCTTGTGTCCTTGGTCATCGTATCCCAGAGAGTCTGCGCTTCACACTTTAGACGTGGTACGTGCCTTGCGGGTGTACCTGTCTGCTACCTCTTCGTTTTGGAAGTCTGGCTTGCTGTTTGTCAGTGTCTGGTCCACAAAAAGGCCTGGTGGTCTCGTTGGCCACCATTTTTTAAGTGGATCAGGTAGACTGTTGTGCGGGCCTATGCCCTTATGAGGCGCGCGCCCTCCTTTCCGGTCACGGCGCTCCCAACCAGGGCAATTGGTGCTTCCTGGGCTTTCTGACATCAAGCGTCTCTCACAGGTGTGCAGGGCGGCGACTTGGTCATCCGTGCACACTTTCACCTAAATTTTTGAGGCTGTGAGTGCATCTTCAGATTCTTCCCTCGGCCGCATGGTTTTGCAGGCAACTGTTTAAGGTTGCAACTCCTCCGTTGAGCTCTGCTTGTTTGGGGGTGAAATAGTTTTTTTTTTGATTACTGTTCCCACCCCTCGTTTTTGACACTTCTTTGGGACGTCCCAACTGTCAAGACTTAAGGCTGTGTCCGTCAATGGACGAAAAGAGAATTTGGATTTTTTGTACTCCCCGTAAAATCCTTTTCTCTGTCGTCCATGGACTGACACATTACCCACCCCTCCTTTTTTAGGTTTGTACTGCTTGTTACGAACTGAGGCTGCATGCTGCAGGGTGGAGGGTTATGTCTGGAGGGACAGCCCCCTGGGCGGGGCTGTTCAACTCTGTTAAAGTAACATGTATTGAAATATTTAACATGTCTGCCTAGTCCTCTCCTATGAACAGGAACATAACTAAACTGTCAAGACTTGAGAAGGCTGTGTCCGTCCATGGACAACAAAATGATTTTACGGTGAGTACAAAAAATCCTATTTACTCTTTCGTCCATGGACCGACACAGCTTCTCTATTGACAAAGTGGGTATTATCCGTTAATTAGGAGTGACTAGGCAGAAAAACTTGTAAAAAGTGTTGCATCACACCTTCTACAGTACCGCCCAGGGGGCGGACCCTCTGGGTATACCCTCTCAGTCTGCATCTTCGCAGATCAGTTTTTTCTGTCTAGCAAGGAGTAGGACATGGCTCCCTTCGGACCCATTGGTCCGGGGGAAAAAAAAAAAATATATATATACTACATTTGTTGTTTCCTGCGATCTTCGATCACCTGCCGACTGGGTGACAGGCTGGATCCTCGATCCTTGTAGTCTCCCCAGTTTTGGCCATCGAGCGTGTGCCGACCCTAGCTACGCGCTGGGTTTTCCACGACACGCCCGTCGCTCCACGGGTGGCCGGTGAGCTTACGCTCCAGGGCCTGCATCGGACCGCTCAGCTTTGGCTGACCTTACAGCCGAGTCGCAGCAGCTTGGCCGGTGAGCTTACGCTCCAAGGCTTGCATCGGACCGCTCAGATTCGGCTGACCTTACGGCCCAGTGGCAGCAGCCTGTCCGGTGAGCGGCATGCTCCAGGGCATACATATGATCGTCCCTTCTGGGTCCAATCACAGCATGCCTGGCCAACAGTCACCTTCCGTGCGTGGACGATCTGTTTGGAATGTCTTCCAGCAGAATACATGCAGGATAGGTAAGTAAAACTCCCCTGCCTTGGCTGGGTGATTTAGCTGGACATTCCTGGAGAGATCAAGTAAGTGGTTGTGGCCCCTTTCTTGCCTCTCTCCCTGCCTTTCCCTCCTCCCTGGGCTTCTAGCTAAAGGTTGCTGGGTGCTGGGGGTCACCTAGGGGGTCCCACTGGAGCGGGGCTGGCTGTAACTAACATTTAAAAGAAATGTCATTTTTTCTTACCTGTGTTTGTGTCCTTCCTCCTCCATGCTGTCGGCGGCCATTTTGAGGTGGTCCATGCCAAGTTTGGCCTCTTGTGACTGCCCGGCGGCCATCTTCCTGTGGTTCGGCCACACCCACTGGCCCCTATCAGCTGATCGGCGGCCATGTTTGTCCACCCTGTATGCAGATATTGCCGTTCGGCGGCCATCTTTTTGTGGGCTATGGCTGCTTGACCTCTATCTTCTGTCGGCGGCCATTTTCTTAGAGCCCACATTATCTTCCATACAGACGTTTTTGGCAACCATTTTGCAAGAGCCTCTAGGGTACATTACACTGGCGCGAAAATTCACACAGGAAGTGCTGATAAAAGAAGCAGACTGACACAGCAGCAGGGGGACAGTATCACAGGCGCAGCATAGCAGTACCTATCCAGGGTGGTGAGTCCTCTGGGTGACCCAGCCTCTCTGCAGCACAGGAGGGTGGCCTATTGATATCTTGCCTGGAGCCCTGTGGGTGTCAGCGTGTGGTCAGCATGGCATCTGAGCCAGATGTCTTCTCCCCTGAAACACCAGATTTAGCAGCTGGTGTCCCTGAGGTGTCTATGGACGCTATGTCTGCAATCCTAGAGGCGTTTGCTGCCAGGGTGGAAGCAGCGCACGGGAATACAGGGGGTAATAAACACCCCCGTCCCCTGCAATCTTCTGGGGATATTTCTGATGCAGAACCAGGTCCAGCTACGGCTCATGGCCCAGATTCTGATGCATCAGAGACTGCAGACCGTGACCGATCGGACAGTGAGGAGGACTCCAAGTCCAGGTCAGTACGCGAGACGGCTTTGGTATCTGACCTTATTACTGCAGTGCGGGATACGCTAAAGTTGGAAAAGACTGCAGAAGTAGCAGATACTCCAGTCCCCTTTGGGTTTCGTAAACCTACCCGCACTGCTAAAGTGTTCCCTTGTGTCTTATTTTGACAAACTCTTATACAAGGAATGGGAGAACCCACTGAGGGTCTTTACAGCCCAAAGAGGTTTGCGGTACGGTACCCCTTTGAGGAGAGTTTTCTGAAGATATGGACCTCTCCCCCTATAGTGGACCCTTCGGTGTCCAGACTTAATAGAGCCACCACTATTCCAGTAGAAGGGGCTCCTGTTTTCAAGGACCCTGTGGATAAGAAGGCTGAAGCACTCGCTCGCTACCTATACTCAGTGGTAGGCTCGGCAGTACGCCCGGCATTGGCCCTAGTGTCTCAGACACTTACTGAATGGGCAAAATTGCTACTCCAGGGGTTAAAAGAGCGAGATGCTCCTCCTAATGAGATAACTTTGGCGGACCAGTTGGTCCAGGGCCTTAAGTTTGTCTGCGAGTCAGACATGGATACTATTCCCCTGCTGTCAAGAGCTTCGGTTTATGCAGTAGCAATACGCCGCCTGATCTGGCTAAAGGGCTGGTCTGCGGACCAGACTTCCAAAAAAGCCCTGTTGGATCTGCCTTTTAAGGGCGACAGACTTTTTGGGGCTTCTCTGGATGACATCATCAAGGATGCCACAGGAGGTAAGAGCACTTTGCTTCCCCAAACTAGCAAGGGCCCTCCTTTACTGCACGTAAGCGTTTTTTTCGCCCCCTTAAGGCGACAGGGAAAAGACCCCAGGCCGATAAAGCGCCTGCCCAAGGACAGAAGCGTTCTTGGTCCCGCAGACGCAACAAGCCTGCGGACAAATCTGCGTCCACATGAAGGTCCGCCCCCACCCAGCTCTCGGGTGGGGGGGACGTCGTCGCAAATTCGCGACTCAGTGGACTGCTCTAGTCTCCGACAGGTGGGTTTGCGAAGTAATCTCCTCAGGCTACAAGATAGAATTTCTCTCTTGTCCACCAGACAGATTCATCACCTCCAATCTCCAGCTACTACCGACCCGTCGGGAGGCCCTGTATGGGGCGGTCCAGGGTCTACTGGAACGCGGGGTGGTTATTCCAGAACAGGAATGGGGTCAGGGTTTTTACTCAAATCTGTTCATTGTGCCGAAGGAGGGGGTTCGTCCAATCTTGGATCTCAGAGCCCTCAATTGCTTTGTGAAGGTACAAAGATTTCGGATGGAGTCGGTTCGATCTGTAGTCACAGCTCTCCATCCGGGGGACTTTCTGGCCTCCTTGGACATCAAGGACGCATACCTGCATGTCCCCATATACTCGAGGTTTCTGCGATTTGCTATCGGGAAGAACCAATACCAGTTTGTGGCCCTCCCGTTTGGCCTTGCCTCAGCACCCAGGACGTTCACCAAGGTGCTCGCTCCGATTCTGGCACTTCTAAGACAGCAGGGTATCGCTATCACAGGTTACTTGGACGACCTTCTGCTGAAGGCCCCTTCAAGCTCAGAATTAGAGGTAAGCGTGTCCATTACCTGTCACTCTTCGAGACTGTGGTTGGATACTAAACACGCAAAAGTCAGTATTGGTGCCCACTCAACGCCTAGTGTACCTGGGGTTGATTCTGGATTCCTCAGAGGCAAAGGTATTCCTCCCTGTGGAGAAGTTGCAGACCCTCCGGGCTGCAGTACGGCAGCTGACTTCCAGGAATTGGTCGTCACTCCGTTTTTGCATGCGAGTGTTGGGCCTCATGGTAGCCTCCTTCGAGGCGGTCCCATATGCTCAATACCACACTCGAGTGTTACAGTAGGAAGTTCTGTCCAGATGGAACAGATGCCCTTCATCTCTGGATTATCAAATCCGAGTGAGCCACCTAGTCAGGAGATCCCTGGTATGGTGGCTGACAGCACCGGCTCTAATGGCCGGGAAGTCATTTCTTCCGGCTTACTGGCTAGTGATCACGACGGACGCCAGCCTTACAGGTTGGGGGGGGAGTCTGGGGTGTCCAGTCGGCGCAGGGTCGCTGGACCCCAGAGGAAGCCCTCCTGCCGATCAATGTCCTGGAGATCCGGGCGATCAAGCTGTGCCTCTTCAAATGGTCTCAGACTGCAAGGGCGTCCAGTCAGGATCCAGTCAGACAACGCCACAGCAGTGGCATATGTCAGTCATCAAGGAGGAACAAGAAGCTCAGCTGCAGCATCGGAGATCGCTCGCATCCTGAAGTGGGCAGAGAGGAGTGTACCGGCACTGTCGGCCGTGTACATTCCGGGTGTGGAAAACTGGCAGGCGGACTACCTGAGCCGCCAGATGCTGGACCAGGGAGAATGGTCCTTACACCCGGAGGTGTTCCAACTCCTCTGCCAAAGATGGGGCACACCAGACGTAGATCTTCTGGCTTCCCGACTCAATCGGAAGGTATTGAGATTTGTGGCCCGGTCAAGAGACCCATGGGCAGACGCAACGGACGCGTTGGTAGCATCGTGGGGTCAGTATCGGCTAATCTATGCCTTCCCTCCCTTAAGGCTTCTTCCTCTTCTGCTCCGCAGAGTGGAGGCAGAGGGAATTCCAATGATCCTAATCGCTCCAGATTGGCCTCAGCGTCCTTGGTATGCCGATCTAGTACGTCTGGTAGCAGACGTCCCCTGGCGCCTACCACTACGGAAGGACCTGCTATCGCAAGGTCCCATATTCCATCCTGCTTTACAGTCATTGGCTTTAACGGCATGGCTGTTGAGAACGGGGTACTGAGAGACCGGGGCCTGTCAGACTCAGTAATCTCTACTATGAGAAGTGCTCGAAAACCGTCCTCTAGGAAGGTCTATCACCGCACTTGGAGGGCCTACATCTCCATGTGTGAGGAAATGAAATGGCATCCGCGTACCTATTTGGTTTCCAGAATCCTGCTGTTTTTACAGCATGGGGTGGACCAAAGGCTTGCCCCAAGTACGATTTTAAGGGACAGATATCTGCCCTGGCTGTCTTTTTTTCAGTGACCCCTGGCGACTCACTCTCTCGTGAGTACATTTGTGCAGGGGGTTCGACATGTGGCCCCTCCGGTCCGTCCCCCGTTACCTCCGTGGGACTTGAACCTGGTCCTCTCGGTGCTTCAGAAGGCACCGTTTGAGAATATTAGAGATATTCCCCTGTTGACACTTTCTCAGAAAGTGGTCTTTTTGGTGGCTGTTACGTCAGTTAGACGAGTCTCTGAGCTGGCAGCCTTGTCCTGCAAGGCTCCCTATTTGATTTTCCACAAGGATAAGGTGGTGCTGCGGCCGCAGCCTTCCTTTCTTCCGTAAGTCGTTTCGGCTTTTCATCTCAACAAAGACATTGTACTTCTATCCTTGTGTCCTCAGCCGTCGAATCCTAAGGAGTCGGCGTTGCATTCCTTGGACGTTGTCTGAGCTTTGAGAGTATACCTATCTGCTACTTCCCTGTTCCGGAAGTCAGACTCACTGTTTGTTTCAGTGGCTGGTCCCAAGAAGGGCCAAGCAGTCTCATCGGCCACCATCTCTAGGTGGATCCGACAGATAGTAATCCAGGCTTACGCCTTAAAGGGTCAGGTGCCCCCTTTCCTGTCACGGCACATTCGACCAGGGCAATAGGTGCCTCTTGGGCTTTCCGACATCAAGCGTCTGTTTCCCAATTATGTAAAGCGGCGACTTGGTCGTCCGCTCACACTTTCACAAAATTCTACAAGGTTGATGTAGGTGCATCTTCGGATGCCTCTTTCGGCCGCAAGGTTTTGCAAGCGGCTGTTTAGAGTTGCAACTCCTCCGTTGAAGGAGTGCTGTTTTTGTGTTTTGGGGGTGAAGTTTGTTTTTATGCTGTTACCACCCCTCGTTTTTTCTGACACTGCTTTGGGACGTCCCACTTTGTCAATAGAGAAGCTGTCCGTCCATGGACGAAATAGTAAATAGGATTTTTTACTCACCGTAAAATCCTTCTCTGAGTCCATGGACCGACACGGCACCCACCCCTCCTAAGTTTGTACTGCTTTTTGACGAACTGATCTGCGAAGATGCAGACTGAGAGGGTATACCCAGAGGGTCCGCCCCCTGGGCGGTACTGTAGAAGGTGTGATGCAACACTTTTTAAATTTTTCTGCCTAGTCACTCCTAATTAACAGATAATATCCACTTTGTCAATAGAGAAGCTGTGTCGGTCCATGGACTCAGAGAAAAGGATTTTACGGTGAGTAAAAAAATCCTATTTTCATCTTCTTTTTTTTTTTTTTTTTGACAGATGAAAAATAGGAATTTCATCCAACATCCGTTTTTATGAACGGAAGAGGATGCAAATGATCATCCGTTGTCCTGTTTTTCCATAGGAATGCATTGAGGTCTGTTTTTTTTTTATTATCCATCAACAGATGGATGAAAAACAGACTAACGGGACCGTATGTGTGAAAGGGGCCTTGGATGTCTGAGGCTGGTATAAAACAGGTGCTGTTTCACGAAGTGATTTGTATATCTGGTATTGTCAGCTTAGGGGCTCATTCACACCGGCACTCAGTCTTGTGAAGAGTGGTTTTAGGTTTTCTAATGCTGAATTGTACGCAGGTAGCCCACATAAAGTGAGTGGATAAGTGGTAGCTGTATGGATTTGCCACAGCTGAGTTTTGCCAGGTAGGCAGGGTTGCATGCAGCTCGGCTCTAGCAGAAAAGGTAAACTGCTCTTCACACTGCATGGGGTACCATGCGAATGGCCTTTGGTGCGGGATGCTAAAATGTTTTTTAGGGAGTAATTGTTTGCCTTTTTTAAATGTGAAAAAAATATTAAATGGCTTTTTATGTACAGAAAACCTTGGAAGAACAGACTGGCTGCCTCTTAAAATTTTCAGGAGACTTGGACAATATGACTTCCAGGGAAGATATTCATGCCTTATTTCAAGCTCATGGTGAAATCCAGTGGATTGACTTCAGTAGGGGTGCTAAGGAGGTGTGTATAATGCCTAGTAGAACTTCTGGAATATTGGCCTCTTAAATGCTTGCCTTATTGCTTTCATTAAAAGGGATAGTCAATCTTAACCACGAAGGACCGAGCCTGATTTTCAGACTGTTTACAAGTTAAAAACTTATTTTTTGCTAAAAAATTACTTGGAACCCCCAAACATTGGTCATTGCAATACTTTGTCATAACCGTATTTGCGCAGCGGTCTTACAATTGCACTTTTTTTAATTAAAAAAAATAAGACAACAGTAAAGTTAGCACAATTTTTTTTTTTATATTGTGAAAGATAATGTTGCGCCGAGTAAGTTGATACCCAACATGTCACGCTTCAATATTGCGCCCGCTCGTGGAATGGCGTCAAACTTTTACCCTTAATCTCCATAGGCGACGTTTAACTCAAAACATGCAACCTGTAGAATTTTTTAGAGGAGGTCTAGGGCTGGAATTATTGCTCTCCCTCTATCTTGGCGATACCTCACATGTGTGCTTTGAACCCAGTTTTCATATGCGGGCACTACTCGCGTATGCTTCTGCACGTGAGCTCGTTGAACATAAATAAAATTTGGGTGACTTCTATTTTTATTACAAGGAATGTAAACATCCCTTGTAATAGAAAAAAAGCATGACAGGTCCTCCTAAATGAGTTCTGGGGTCAAAAAGACCTCGGATCTCATATTTAGACTAAAATGCAATAAAAAATACAATGTCAGTTTTTCAAATGACAAAAAAAAAAATTGGCCCTTTTTTAAGAGCTATGGGCGGAAGTGACGTTGCTTCTGCCCTGCTATGGTATGGAGACAGGTGGGGGCCACCTTCCCCTCACTCGTATCCATACCCAGCCACGGATAGAACCCGATCGCCTCCGCTGCTACTGACGGCTCCAGTAAGTGGCGGAGGGCACAGGAGGTAGGGTTGCCACATCATCCCTTTAATCCAGGACACATTAATTACACAGGTTCTGTGGCTGATTAAGGTGGTAATTAAACTCACTTGGTGCCTTATCTGCATTAAATCGGCCTCAGAACCTGTAATTCATGTGTCCTGGATTAAATGGATGATGTGGCAACCCTAGCGGGAGGGGGGCCTTCACCCGCTGCCGATAACGGTGATCTTGCGGCTAATTCGCCGCAGAGACCACCGTTATCGTAAACCAGACTGCTGCCTGAAGAGATGGATACCTTGGTTATGGCAGCAGCTGCTGCCATAATGGAGATATCCCTCTTCAAAGAGGACGTATATAGTCTTGCAGCGGTCCGGAAGTGGTTAAGCGGCACTCTGGCCATAGCAGTAGCAAAAAGACTGACCAAGGCTAGCCATAGACAGTTGGAATCTCGGCCGGTTCACCATATTTTCAAACTGTATGGGCAGGCTGAATGTAGTTCATCTCAACTTGGGTACAATCAACCTGCCTGATTTTACTTGCAATTATCACTAGCGACTGCTATAGCTTCTAGCAATCACTGTCTTCTAGTGGGGACAGCGTGTGGTTGCAGGAAAGCAATTTGCATGGTCTATGGCCTGCCCAAAGCCTATAATGCTGCTTCAGTGATTTTTGCACCTGCTACTCTTGCGTTTTTTTTTTCTTGTCTGTAGTTCAGCCCACTGGCCTCCACCCATACTGTTTAACATTTGCATTAACTTGGTTTAAAACTTTCTAGACATTTAAACCCTGTAAGAATTAAACAATCATTTTCACTTAACTGCTGTGTGAAATAGGTGGCAAGTGATGAGATTTTGCTAAATTGTCCTGTTTTCTTTTTTTTTAGGGAATTATCCTGTTTCAGAGTAATGCCAAGGGAGCTTTGGAGAAAGCCAAGGCAGCAAATAAAGACAACTTGCAGTTGAAAGAAAATGATGTAATTTGGGAGCTTCTAGAGGGTGATGTAGAGAAGGCTGCACTGAAGAAAATCATGGAAGACCAACACGAAAGCTACAATAAGAGGAAAGCAAAAGGTTGGTACATACTTTTAGTAGTGCAATGTGACCGCAGCCCAGTGTGAACCTGGGCTAAAGCGACGACTCCTGTCGTTTTTGCACAAGCGTGAACCATTTTAAAGCGTTACATGTTGGGTACCTATATTCAGTGTAACATCTTTCATATCTTACAAAAAGTGGGGCATTTGGTTTAATGTATTTTTTCCAAAATTGCATTTGAATAGCTGCTGCACAAATACCATGTGCCAGAAAAGGGCCTGGTCTTCAAGTGGTTAATGTCAAACACTGTTCATGGACATTTTAATCCTTTTATAAATAAAATCCATGTCTTTGTGATTCACTGACTTTCTGTCATACAGTGAAGTTCCAGTTTATTCCCTAGAATTAAAAGTTGACTTAAGGGAATTGCAGTGCTTCCAAGCCACCTGAAACTACTAGCTGGGTGTGCAGTGGACAGCCTCAATCTGATGACCTATGCTGCTAAAGTGGACAGGATAGATGGTTTCTGACCTGAAATGTAGAATAGCTAGCATCTATCATTCAGGAGCTTGTGTTAATTGCTTTTCCTTTTTTAAAGCATGCGTTTACAGGCCCCTTGCAGTAAACGTTGCATAATGAGGCTGCTTGTACGCAATAACTTAAAAAAAAAAAATCTGCCCCACCTCACTCATTCAATTTACAGGAGTAGGATTAGATGTTGGGTGTATAGTTAAACTTTGAATCCGCTTTGTGTGAAATAAAGGCTTTCAAAACAAATTCACTTTAACATTTTAAGTTTCTTTTTTAAATACAGGTGGTAAGAAATTTAAAGGCAAAGGAAGGGGAGGTAAAGGAAATGACAGTTCATCCAGGAAGAAAATCCAGTACCAAGGAAAGAAAAAGAAGTTTGAAAGCAGTGATGAAGAGGACACAGAAGGTTGTTTTTTATTTTAGTACAGCTTTTATTCAACTGCCCCACAGGAGCGGCTTCACACGGTTTAATGTAAACTGGTATAGATTTGGGGTAAATGGGTATTGTGGGTCATCTTTACACTTCGCTTCTGTCACCGGAAGATCTGTAAAAATGCAGATTAAAAGGGCAACTGCAGGAGGTTTTAACTTAAATGCAACTAACTTTTGGAACCTAAGTAGGGGTCTGTAGAGTGGGTTACCTTAGCCGGCTGGGGAGTGAGTCTCCACATCCTGTGCTGTTGCGAACCTGGGTATTCTGTTGAAGGGCTGTTTGGCTCACAAAACTGCAGAAAAATAGAAATCATTTGCCCCGACTGTTTCCTGGATTTCGGCTGTAAGCCAAGTATGATCTTCATGGCTGGTTCTTGAGTAATGAGCAGCAATGTCCCTTTCACTCATTAAGCATGGTCTTACAGAAAAACCTCCTTGTTAGCTCTTGGCATTAAAGCATTTGGTTTTAGTATAGATTGTGAGAATTTGTTGCAGATGTTTGTTTTCAACTTTTCATTTTACAGAAGGAACAGGTGATGCCAGGAATGTAAGTCCTAAGAAGAGGCAGCTGGAGGAGAAATCCTCTGAAGGGCCAGTGCCAAAGCAACAGAAGACTGCAGAAGACCAGTAATTCTCTGCCTGGCGTTTTAGATGTGTTTTTATAACAAAAAACAAAATTCCAAAAAATAGCAAATGCATATTTTAAGTCTACAGATGCTGAATGTCAGTCGAGTGAGAATCTGATGAAATCCACATCTATGTCAACCTGCAATGATTTTTTATTTTGGTTACTTTGAGTCATTGAATGAATGGCACTTGTAAAATTGCAGAACTGAAACTTTATATTTATGTTAATGCAAACACTTTTTTTGTCTAATACAGCTTAGTAACTCTTCTGGGAAGTATGTACTTTGACACCTTACATGTAATATATTCAATAAAAAGTAGATTGTACTTGGCTTCTCTAGCTTTAATGACTGAAATCCATTTGCTGTTACATTTGTTTTTAACCTTTTCAATATTGGGGGTGGTTTGAAGGGTTATTCCCAAAAACTGGAGCAAAATCAAATGTTTAAAAGGGAAGCTCCACTTGTTCGCACCCCCCACATTTTGGCACTCTTTGGGGGGGGGAGAGCGGGCACCTGGTTTTGACACTTCTGGGTAAGATTGCCTCGGCTCACAACTATCTGACATAAACAACCCCATAAAGCGCAGTAGGAAACCAGGCGTTAAGCCTTCATGGCCAGTTTCCCTTACTTGCAAAGCTTAGGGTGCTGACATTGTGGGACCCCTGGACAGGTAAGTATCCTTATAAAGTCAGCAGCTACAGTATTTGTGGCACAGGGGGTGGGTGGATATCCTCCTCCTCTGCCACCACCTATGCCTCTTACTGATCCCACCACTGATCTCATACCTATCCCCCCATTACTTCAACAGGGAGAGGATGGCACCACTACTACCACCCCTAGTACTTGAGGGGGGTGGTAGCTATGGTACTTAAGGAGGGTGTAAATTAAGGGTATGCTGTGTGGTAGGGTACATTTCTTGGATACAATTGTAAGTGAGCAATACATTCATTTTCAATACTTAAAGCAGAAGTTCCATTTTTGGGTGGAACCCTGCTTTAAGTGACAGTGACCCCCTGACATGCCACATTTGGCATGTGTTTTTTTTTGGGGGGGGGGCGCGGATACCCTCTTAGAGGCATCCTGCTCCTGGGGCTCCGCAGCACCAGAAGTTCACCTCCTCCGCCCCCCCCCCCCTCCCTGCAATCTCCTTCACTGTGCCAGGCCGTCTCCTGCCAGGATGCCTTGCCTCATATCTGGGTAGATGCTGGGTAGGTACTCCACGCAGAGGGGAAGCTCCCCTCCCTTCTCTCGTTTGGTCTGCTGACTTAATTTTTCAGAGTCCCGCCTGCCTACATCGCTGTGTCTCTGGATAGGCAGGGGCGGTCCACAGTCTCAGTGAGTGGTGCCTCTGCCTGCTCTGCATTCCTGTCTTCCCTCAGCGGCGAAAGCACGCCCCACGAACAAACAGCACGCAGTGCGCACCAATGACAATCAGGTGGGCCATTCACACGGGTGGCGGTCGGGCTCCTCCCACGGACGGGTGGTGGGCCCAGTCACAACTGCTGCGACCCTGAAGAGTCTGCCACTGGTCCGGGGCTTAAGTGGTCAAAGCTCAAACCAACCTTGCACCACTATCCCTTTCCGTAGAATGGAGAAAAAATTGAAAAGCAAGGACTGTGAAAAGGGGAGGGAGGGATACCTCTTCTGCTGCAGCTGTTCGGATGTTGAGTGGGGGCGAGTTGCACGCGGGTGACACCTGTGGATGGCGGCCGGCACCGCTAAAACCGCCTGCTTCCCTACACTGATCTGCACCTCGCTCTTATCAGTGGTGACTGAAGCTGCCAGCACCTCCTCTGTTTTACATCCAGTGATAAGGAGCCCGAGGGACACACACCGCTGTGTGTACACGTCGGTGGCAGCGCTGTTCTGAGGTCTGTATATTTTAAGTAGATGTGTGTGTATATATATATGGGGGCGGGGTGTGCGCCAAGTGGGCTGTGTATACTGCAGTGGTCTGTATAATACAACACCGTGGGTCTGCACTAAGGGGGTGTGTATATATATATACTGCGGAAGTCTGTACTAAGGGTGTGTGTATATATATATACTGCGGAAGTCTGTACTAAGGGTGTGTGTATACTGCGGGGGTCTGTACTAAGTAGGATTTTGTACTGCGGGGGTCTGTACTAAGGAGGATTCTATACTGATGGGGGGGGGGGGGGGGTGTCTATACTGATGGGGGGGTGGGTGTCTATACTGATGGGGGGGGGGGGGGGGTTCTGCACTAAAGAATGTCTATACTGTGGGGTTCTGCACTAAGGTGGGATTCTATACTGATGGGGGTCTGCACTAAGAGGGGGGAATTCTACACTGGGGGGTCTGTTCTTAGTGAGGGGGGGGCACTATACTAAGGCCATACATGATTTCTTGCACCGGGGCCCTGAAGTTTCTAGTTATGCCTCTGGGTTATGTTCCTGTTCATAGAGGACTAGGCATGTTAAATGTTTAAACACATGTTACGTTAATCAGAGTTCAACAGTCCGTCCCTCCAGACATAACTCTCCGCCCTGTAGTCGGCAGCTCAGTTTTTCTGCCTAGTAGAGAAGGATGTGGCTCCCTTTGGGTCCAGAATTTAAATTTTTTAGCGATATCTTCTATCAACTGCCAGCTGGGTGACAGGCTGGATATTATAGATCCTTATAGTCTTCCCAGTTCCGGCCATCGAGCGTGCTGGTTCTGCCACGACGTGCCCCATGACTCCAGGGGTGGCCGGTGAGCACATGCTCCGGGGTCCACATATGACTGGGCTGATTGTTGTCTCACTCACAGTGGACCGGGCCGAAAGCTACTCCAACACGGTTGTAGGCCTGTCAGGGATGCACCAGCGAGTCCTCGCGGGACGGGTAAGTACTATTCCTCCTGCTTCAGCAGGTGGGAACAGCTGGGCGTTTCAGGGAATAGGGGGTTCTCCTGCTCTGTCACATTTCCCCTTCTGCTCCAGCAGGGCGTGCTGTGGGGGCTTTGGATCCCGGTGGGCTGCCTGGGCTCGTTTGAGGGGTGCTCTGTTCTAGAAGTCACTGTGCTCGGCCTTCTCGTCCACATCGCATTGCTCGGGCGCCGTTTTCTTGTATGCCTGCTGTTGCATGTAATTTCCCCATTGACGGCCTTCTTGCTGTGGCGCAGGTTGTTGCGGGCAGCCATTTTCTTTCTGGTGGCCATTTTGGATGGGGTTTTGGCCTCTAGTGCTGGCTTCCTGTAAGGTGCGCAGCACAATTCTCAGTTTTTTTTTCCCCTCACACACGCTGTGTACAGACGGAAGATGGGCAGCGGCACTGAGCAGTCTCTTGCTGGGTGGTCAGTCCCCTAAGTAAACACCATTTGATGTGAGTGCATCTTCAGATGCTTCTTTCGGCCGCAAGGTTTTGCAGGCGGCTGTTTGAGGTTGCAACTCCTCCGTTGAGGAGCGCTGCTTGTTTGGGGTGAAGTTGGTTGTTTTTGATGCTGTTCCCACTCCTGCTTGGGGAAGTCCCATATGTCAAGGATTGAGAAGGCTGTGTCAGTCAATGAACGAAAAGAGAAAATAGGATTTTTTTTTGTACTCACCTTAAAATCCTTTTCTCTGTCGTCCATGGACGGACACAGCACCCACCCCTCCTTTTTTTTAGGTTTGTACTGCTTGTTACGAACTGAGCTGCTGCCTGCAGGACGGAGGGTTATGTCCAGAGGGACCGCCCCTCCTGGGTGGGGGGGGGGGGGGCTGATTAATGTAACATGTTCTGCCTACTCTCCTATGAAAAGGAACAATAACCCATATGTCAAGGATTGAGAAGGCTGTGTCTGTCCATGGACGACCGAGAAAAGGATTTTACAGTGAGTCCAAAAAATCCTATTTTTCCCTTATCGTCTTTCAGGACAGCACATGAGAGTGGCTCCACCCACTAGAAAACACAATCTCCACCATATTTTAAAAAGGAGACGACTCCCCACATCTCGTCAGTTTTTGTGTTTCCTCCGGCAAGGGAACACCTAGTAGGAGTCAGGTCTCTTAAGGTCCTGTCCTGAGAGGCCAGGCTGCCTACCCCGCATATTTTTTTTTTTTGTCCTCCAGAGAGTCCGATCCTCCCACACAGCGCCACAGGGTAGTAGGTAAGTGGGCTCCTTCTCCCTTTTCAGCTCAGAGGAGCAGGACTGTTCCTGGAGCCGCTCCTTAGGTGGTGGCAGACGTTCGCGGGGGTTTGTTTGTTTTTTTTTAACCGCATGTCGGCGTTACAGGCCCCCAATATCTTTTTGGTGGCTGAGTAGACTCGGCTAGCAGGAAGTTAGGTATCCTGCAAGGGGCGGCACTGGGATCGGGCGCAGCATAATTTCCGCCAGAACTCGGGGAGAGGTCCTGGTGCCTATAATTGCGGGTCCGGCGCAGCGGCGTCTATGGACTCCGGAACCGTCGTTTGGAAGCCACAGAATGAGCGCTGCTCCACGATGGAGACTGGGACAGGCACCAGCAAGGCCCAGGTAAGGGGGTATGTGGGATCTACCCTGTATACTGTAGGTGCCTCTCTATATTTTCGGCCTGTCTGGGCACAGGGTGTTGGCTGTTCTAACTCTGCACCTGGGTGAGCTCATTAGGAGGTAAGTTTGACTCACTAAAAAGGGATGCTGGTGGTTTTTCTCTATTTGTGTGGCAGGCTAAGAGCTCTGACCCTCCTAACAAAAAGAGATGTCCCTCATGTAAAGCAAAGTTACCAGAGGGCTGGAAGAAAGCTTTATGCCAAATTTGTGTTGATTCCTTGGTGAAGGAAGAAGCTTCTTCTGCATGCAGCGATTTAAGCGCATCGGTCAAGAAAGCGCTAGATGCTACCATCCAATCTTTTCGCTCTTCTCTTGCAACACCATCCCTGAGTCAGCCAACTACCTCAGGATCCTCTCAGGGCTCACAATTAATCCCAGGGGTAGAGGCTGAAGCTGGCCCTCCTACCCAGGGGGAGCATTCCCCCTCTCACTCCAGGGAAGAAGAGGCAGGAGATGCACCTTCAAGATACAAACGGTCCTTAGAGCAAGTAGACAGTTTGTTGAAAGCAATATATGCAACATTGGGAACAGAAAGAATTATCGCTGCATGACTGAATGTATGCAGGGCTTAGTGAAACAAAAAGTCGCACTTTTCCTGTGCATTCAATAATCTCAGAAGCCATTAAAAAGGAATGGGCTGATCCAGACAAAAAAATTTTTTTTCCCCAAGAGCGCATAGAAGACTCTTTCCATTCAGTGAAGACCCAGATGCGCTTTGGAATAAAATTCCAAAATTAGATGCAGCATTTTCACAAGTTTCCAGGTCAACCGACTTGGCATTTGAAGACATGGGTATTTTCAAAAATTCCTTCCTCCTTGGGCAAGCGTGATGGGAAAAATAGGATTTTTTACTCACCGTAAAATCCTTTTCTCTGAGTCCATGGACCGACACAGCTTCTCTATTGACAAAGTGGGTATTATCCGTTAATTAGGAGTGACTAGGCAGAAAAACTTGTAAAAAGTGTTGCATCACACCTTCTACAGTACCGCCCAGGGGGCGGACCCTCTGGGTATACCCTCTCAGTCTGCACATCGCAGATCAGTTCGTCAAAAAGCAGTACAAACTTAAAAGGAGGGGTGGGTGCTGTGTCGGTCCATGGACTCAGAGAAAAGGATTTTACGGTGAGTAAAAAATCCTATTTACTCTTTCGTCCATGGACCGACACAGCTTCTCTATTGACAAAGTGGGACGTCCCAAAGCAGTGTCAGAGAAAAAACGAGGGGTGGTAACAGCATAAAAACAAACTTCACCCCAAAACACAAAACAGCACTCCTCCAACGGAGGAGTTGCAACTCTAAACAGCCGCCTGCAAAACCTTGCGGCCGAAAGAGGCATCCGAAGATGCACCTACATCAACTTTGTAGAATTTTGTGAAAGTGTGAGCGGACGACCAAGTCGCCGCTTTACATAGTTGGGAAACAGACGCTTGATGTCGGAAAGCCCAAGAGGCACCTATTGCCCTGGTCGAATGCGCCGTGACAGGAAAGGGGGGCGCCTGACCCTTTAAGGCGTAAGCCTGGATTACTATCTGTCGGATCCACCTAGAGATGGTGGCCGATGAGACTGCTTGGCCCTTCTTGGGACCAGCCACCGAAACAAACAGTGAGTCTGACTTCCGGAACAGGGAAGTAGCAGATATGTATACTCTCAAAGCTCGGACAACGTCCAAGGAATGCAACGCCGACTCCTTAGGATTCGACGGCTGAGGACACAAGGATGGAAGTACAATGTCTTAGTTGAGATGAAAAGCCGAAACGACCTTCGGAAGAAAGGAAGGCTGCGGCCGCAGCACCACCTTATCCTTGTGGAAAATCAAATAGGGAGCCTTGCAGGACAAGGCTGCCAGCTCAGAGACTCGTCTAACTGACGTAACAGCCACCAAAAAGACCACCTTCTGAGAAAGTGTCAACAGGGGAATATCTCTAATATTCTCAAACGGTGCCTTCTGAAGCACCGAGAGGACCAGGTTCAAGTCCCACGGAGGTAACGGGGGGCGGACCGGAGGGGCCACATGTCGAACCCCCTGCACAAATGTACTCACGAGAGAGTGAGTCGCCAGGGGTCGCTGAAAAAAGACAGCCAGGGCAGATATCTGTCCCTTAATCGTACTTAGGGCAAGCCTTTGGTCTACCCCATGCTGTAAAAACAGCAGGATTCTGGAAACCAAATAGGTACGCGGATGCCATTTCATTTCCTCACACATGGAGATGTAGGCCCTCCAAGTGCGGTGATAGACCTTCCTAGAGGACGGTTTCCGAGCACTTCTCATAGTAGAAATTACTGAGTCTGACAGGCCCCGGTCTCTCAGTACCTGGTTCTCAACAGCCATGCCGTTAAAGCCAATGACTGTAAAGCAGGATGGAATATGGGACCTTGCGACAGCAGGTCCTTCCGTAGTGGTAGGCGCCAGGGGACGTCTGCTACCAGACGTACTAGATCGGCGTACCAAGGACGCTGAGGCCAATCTGGAGCGATTAGGATCATTGGAATTCCCTCTGCCTCCACTCTGCGGAGCAGAAGAGGAAGAAGCCTTAAGGGAGGGAAGGCATAGATTAGCCGATACTGGCCCCACGATGCTACCAACGCGTCCGTTGCATCTGCCCATGGGTCTCTTGACCGGGCCACAAACCTCAATACCTTCCGATTGAGTCGGGAAGCCAGAAGATCTACGTCTGGTGTGCCCCATCTTTGGCAGAGGAGTTGGAACACCTCCGGGTGTAAGGACCATTCTCCCTGGTCCAGCATCTGGCGGCTCAGGTAGTCCGCCTGCCAGTTTTCCACACCCGGAATGTACACGGCCGACAGTGCCGGTACGCTCCTCTCTGCCCACTTCAGGATGCGAGCGATCTCCGATGCTGCAGCTGAGCTTCTTGTTCCTCCTTGATGATTGACATATGCCACTGCTGTGGCGTTGTCTGACTGGATCCTGACTGGACGCCCTTGCAGTCTCTGAGACCATTTGAAGAGGCACAGCTTGATCGCCCGGATCTCCAGGACATTGATCGGCAGGAGGGCTTCCTCTGGGGTCCAGCGACCTTGCGCCGACTGGACACCCCAGACTCCCCCCCAACCTGTAAGGCTGGCGTCCGTCGTGATCACTATCCAGTAAACCGGAAGAAATGACTTCCCGGCCATTAGAGCCGGTGCTGTCAGCCACCATACCAGGGATCTCCTGACTAGGTGGCTCACTCGGATTTGATAATCCAGAGATGAAGGGCATCTGTTCCATCTGGACAGAACTTCCCTCTGTAACACTCGAGTGTGGTATTGAGCATATGGGACCGCCTCGAAGGAGGCTACCATGAGGCCCAACACTCGCATGCAAAAACGGAGTGACGACCAATTCCTGGAAGTCAGCTGCCGTACTGCAGCCCGGAGGGTCTGCAACTTCTCCACAGGGAGGAATACCTTTGCCTCTGAGGAATCCAGAATCAACCCCAGGTACACTAGGCGTTGAGTGGGCACCAATACTGACTTTTGCGTGTTTAGTATCCAACCACAGTCTCGAAGAGTCCGACAGGTAATGGACACGCTTACCTCTAATTCTGAGCTTGAAGGGCCCTTCAGCAGAAGGTCGTCCAAGTAACCTGTGATAGCGATACCCCGCTGTCTTAGAAGTGCCAGAATCGGAGCGAGCACCTTGGTGAACGTCCTGGGTGCTGAGGCAAGGCCAAACGGGAGGGCCACAAACTGGTAGTGGTTCTTCCCGATAGCAAATCGCAGAAACCTCTGGTGTCTGGAGTATATGGGGACATGCAGGTATGCGTCCTTGATGTCCAAGGAGGCCAGAAAGTCCCCCGGATGGAGAGCCGTGACTACGGATCGAACCGACTCCATCCGAAATCTTTGTACCTTCACAAAGCAATTGAGGGCTCTGAGATCCAAGATTGGACGAACCCCCTCCTTCTTTGGCACAATGAACAGATTTGAGTAAAAACCCTGACCCCGTTCCTGTTCTGGAACTGGAATAACTACCCCGCGTTCCAGTAGACCCTGGACCGCCCCATACAGGGCCTCCCGACGGGTCGGTAGTAGCTGGAGATTGGAGGTGATGAATCTGTCTGGTGGACAAGAGAGAAATTCTATCTTGTAGCCTGAGGAGATTACTTCGCAAACCCACCTGTCGGAGACTAGAGCAGTCCACTGAGTCGCGAATTTGCGAAGACGTCCCCCCACCCGAGAGCTGGGTGGGGGCGGACCTTCATGTGGACGCAGATTTGTCCACAGGCTTGTTGGGTCTGCGGGACCAAGGACGCTTTTGTCCTTGGGCAGGCGCTTTATCGGCCTGGGGTCTTTTCCCTGTCGCCTTAAGAGGGCGAAAAAACTGCTTACGTGCAGTAAAGGAGGGCCCTTGCCCTTGGCGTGGTCCCCTACCCTTGCTAGTTTGGGGAAGCAAAGTGCTTTTACCTCCTGTAGCATCCTTGATGATGTCATCCAGAGAAGCCCCAAAAAGTCTGTCGCCCTTAAAAGGCAGATCCAATAGGGCTTTCTTGGAAGTCTGGTCCGCAGACCAGCCCTTTAGCCAGATCAGGCGGCGTATTGCTACTGCATAAACCGAAGCTCTTGACAGCAGGGGAATAGTATCCATGTCTGACTCGCAGACAAACTTAAGGCCCTGGACCAACTGGTCGGCCAAAGTTATCTCATTAGGAGGAGCATCTCGCTCCTTTAACCCCTGGAGTAGCAATTTTGCCCATTCAGTAAGTGTCTGAGACACTAGGGCCCCCGCCAATGCCGGGCGTACTGCTGAGCCTACCACTGAGTATAGGTAGCGAGCGAGTGCTTCAGCCTTCTTATCCACAGGGTCCTTGAAAACAGGAGCCCCTTCTACTGGAATAGTGGTGGCTCTATTAAGTCTGGACACCGAAGGGTCCACTATAGGGGGAGAGGTCCATATCTTCAGAAAACTCTCCTCAAAGGGGTACCGTACTGCAAACCTCTTTGGGGCTGTAAAGACCCTCAGTGGGTTCTCCCATTCCTTGTATAAGAGTTTGTCAAAATAAGACACACAAGGGAACACCTTAGCAGTGCGGGCAGGTTTACGAAACCCAAAGGGGACTGGAGTATCTGCTACTTCTTCAGTCCTTTCCAACTTTAGCGTATCCCGCACTGCAGTAATAAGGTCAGATACCAAAGCCGTCTCGCGTACTGACCTGGACTTGGAGTCCTCCTCACTGTCCGATCGGTCACGGTCTGCAGTCTCTGATGCATCAGAATCTGGGCCATGAGCCGTAGCTGGACCTGGTTCTGCATCAGAAATATCCCCAGAAGATTGCAGGGGACGGGGGCGTTTATTACCCCCTGTATTCCCGTGTGCTGCTTCCACCCTGGCAGCAAACGCCTCTAGGATTGCCGACATAGCGTCCATAGACACCTCAGGGACACCAGCTGCTAAATCTGGTGTTTCAGGGGAGAAGACATCTGGCTCAGATGCCATGCTGACCACACACTGACACTCACAGGGCTCCAGGCAAGATATCAATAGGCCACCCTCCTGCGCTGCAGAGATGCTGGGTTACCCAGAGGACTCACCACCCTGGATAGGTACTGCTATGCTGCGCCTATGATGCTGTCCCCTTGCTGCTGTGTCAGTCTGCTTCTTTTATCAGCACTTCCTGTGTGAATTTTCGCGCCAGTGTAATGCACCCTAGAGGCCGGAGGCTCTCGCAAAATGGTTGCCAAAACCGTCTGTATGGAAGATAATGTGGGCTCTAAGAAAATGGCCGCCGACAGAAGATAGAGGTCAGGCAGCCATAGCCCACAAAAAAGATGGCCGCCGAACGGCAATATCTGCATACAGGGTGGACAAACATGGCCGCCGATCACCTGATAGGGGCCAGTGGGTGTGGCCGAACTACAGGAAGATGGCCGCCAGGCAGTTACAAGAGGCCAAACTTGGCATGGACCACCTCAAAATGGCCGCCGACAGCATGGAGACACAGAAACACAGGTAAGCAAAAATGACATTTCTTTTAAATGTTAGTTACAGCCAGCCCCGCTCCAGTGGGACCCCCTAGGTGACCCCCAGCACCCAGCAACCTTTAGCTAGAAGCCCAGGGAGGAGGGAAAGGCAGGGAGAGAGGGAAGAAAGGGGCCACAACCACTTACTTGATCTCTCCAGGAATGTCCAGCTAAATCACCCAGCCGAGGCAGGGGAGTTTTACTTACCTATCCTGCATGTATTCTGCTGGAAGACATTCCAAACAGATCATTGTCCGCGCACGGAAGGTGACTGTTGGCCAGGCATGCTGTGATTGGACCCAGAAGGGACGATCATATGTATGCCCTGGAGCATGACGCTCACCGGACAGGCTGCTGCGACTCGGCCGTAAGGTCAGCCGAAGCTGAGCGGTCCGATGCAAGCCTTGGAGCGTAAGCTCACCGGCCAGGCTGCTGCGACTCGGCCGTAAGGTCAGCCGAAGCTGAGCGGTCCGATGCAGGCCCTGGAGCGTAGGCTCACCGGCCACCCGTGGAGCGACGGGCATGTCGTGGAAAACCCAGCGCGTAGCTAGGGTCGGCACACGCTCGATGGCCGAAAACTGGGGAGACTACAAGGATCGAGGATCCAGCCTGTCACCCAGTCGGCAGTTGATCGAAGATCGCAGGAAACAACAAATGTAGCAAAAAAATAAAACTATATATATCTTTTTTCCCCGGACCAATGAGCCCGAAGGGAGCCATGTCCTACTCCTTGCTAGACAGAAAAAAACTGATCTGCGATGTGCAGACTGAGAGGGTATACCCAGAGGGTCCGCCCCCTGGGCGGTACTGTAGAAGGTGTGATGCAACACTTTTTACAAGTTTTTCTGCCTAGTCACTCCTAATTAACGGATAATACCCACTTTGTCAATAGAGAAGCTGTGTCGGTCCATGGACGAAAGAGTAACATTTATTTTGGACACGCTGGCCCAGGGATACAAAATAGAACTTTCGGATCTTCCTCCAGAAAGATACTGTGTAACAGACGGTTTCGCATGGACCCCATCTTTTCGGTGAGAAATCTCTTAAGTCGATTGATGCCATGAAGCATCCCTTGACTAAGCGATGCATACCTGCATGTGCCCATAGCCCCTCAGTCTCAAAAAATACCTCAGGTTGGCAATAAATATGGGGAAGGAGGTGCTTCATTTACAATTAAAGCCCTCCCGTTTGGTCTTTCATCCGCTCCGCGGATAGTTACCAAGATAATGGCGGAAGCTCTAGCTCCTCTCCGTCTACAGGGAGTCTCGGTCATCCCTTATCTGGACGACCTCCTAATTTTTGCCCCTTCCAGAGAGGTTGCAGGTAGGTCTAACCAAGGCCCGCAGTCATCTGGAAGCCTTGGGCTGGATTGTAAATACTCAAAAAATCAAATTTTAATCCTGCTCAAAGAGTTCAGTTTCTAGGTTATCTGATAGATTCTGTAGAGCAAAGGATTTTTCTCCCAAAAGAGAAGAAAGACAAGGTCTTGAGGGTAGAAGCCAGTCTTCAGACAAACCAGGAAGTGTCAATCAGGATGATTATGTCAGTCCTGGGAACCTGAACCTCAACAATGCCAGCCATTCAATGGGCGAGGCTCCATTTTAGGCCCCTCCAGAGTTTTCTTTTACAGGTATGGGATCACAGCCCAGAAACCTTAGACACAAAAGTAAAACTTCCCACCAAGGTCAAGAGGACTCGGGCAGTTCTGTCAAGGGGCCTGCTTTGGTCCTTCCTGACAGAAGTAAGGGTCACGACAGACGCCAGCAGTTGGGGAGCCCACTGGGATCAAAACATAGCACAGGAAGTTTAGTCCCGATCCGAAGCAGGAAGGTCCTCAAACTGGAGGGAGTTAAAAAGCAGTTGCTCTAGCCTTAGCTGCCTTCTCTCCAAACCTTCAAGGGTCCCATGTGCAGATTCTTTTAGACAATGTCACCAGAGTGGCATACCTGAACAAACAAGGGGGCACAAGGAGCAAAGCTCTACTGTTGCTGTCATCAGAAATCCTAGAGTGGACAGAGAAGCATTTACTCTCCCTGTCGGCAGTGCATCTCAGGGGCACGCTAAATGAAGTAGCGGACTTCTTGAGCAGACAAAGAATTCAAGAGGTAGAGTGGAGCCTGAATCCGGAGATATTCTCACTGATCACCAAAATGTGGGGATGTCCTCAGGTGGATCTGTTCGCATCAAATGACAACGCCCAGCTCCCTCAATTCTTCTCTCTGCACAGAGACAGCGGATCAATAGGGATAGATGCCTTGGCACATCCCTGGAACTTCCATCTGGGTTATGCCTTCCCACCTTTTCAGCCAATTCCTCTTGTATTGAGAAAAATACAGAAGGAAAAAAGGTATCAGTAATCCTAATCACTCTGTTCTGGCCGAAAAGAGCCTGGTTTTCCTCCATCCTACAAATGATGATCAAACCTTTCTGGCAGCTTCCTCTCAGACAGGACTTGCTACTTCAGGGCCCAGTATACCACCCGGATGTAGCCAGACTAAGCCTCACTGCTTGGTATTTGAGGAGCAGTTATTAAGGAACAAAGGACTGTCAGAGCCTCTAGTATCCACTCTACTCGCCAGTAGAAAGAGAGTAACTAGAGATATCTACGCAAAAGTTTACAACTGTTGGTGTCATTCATCAAACCGAACCCTAGAAGACATTGTGTCGATTCTGGAGTTTCTACAAAAGGGTGTGGACAAAGGTCTTGCAATTAGCACTCTCAAAGTGCAAGTGGCTGCCCTGGGAGTATACCTGGAAAAACCAATTTCCTCAGTTCCTTTGATCACAAGATTCTTTAGGTCACTTACTAGAGACAGACCAGTGCCTACTAAACATTTTCCTAAATGGGGCCTGTCCGTAGTTTTGCAAGCCTTCACGAAAGAACCTTTCGAACCGTTACAGACAATCTCGTTGAAAGATTTGACTCTTAAAACGTTATTCTTAGTTGCAGTTAAGACTGCGAGACGAATCACTGAACTGCACGCTCTTTCAATAAAAGAACCTTTTATGTTAATTTACCCAGACAGGATTGTGCTTAAAACAGATCCGGGGTTTTTGCCAAAAGTGGCATCAGTTCATAACAGATCGCAGGAAATTATCCTGCCAACTTTTTGTTCAAATCCTTCAGGAAGAAGGGAGACTTTATTCCATAACTTAGATTTAAGAAGAATTTTATTACACTACTTGGAAATAACAAATGACTTTAGGTCTTCGGACTCTTTATTTGTTCTTTTTTCAGGCAACAGAAAGGGACGCCAAGCATCGAAGGGGTCAATTGCTAGATGGCTAAGACTGGCTATTTCTGAGGCTTATTCCCAGACGGGTTTGTCTCCTCCACAGGGAATACGAGCACACTCTACTAGAGCTCTAGCCACTACATGGGCAGAAAAAGCTGGTGCCACATCAGATCTGTAAGGCAGCTACGTGGTCAAGCTATTTGACATTTGTCCATCATTACAAACTGAACCTGCTGTCAGGCTATGATCAGGCATTTGGCAGAAAGGTCCTGCAGGCTGTTGTCCCTCCCTAGTTGGTAAGTCTCGATTATCCTCTCATGTGCTGTCCTGAAAGACGATATGGAAAAATTCAAGTTAGACTTACCGGTAACTTGTTTTCCAAGAGTCTTTCAGGACAGCACATGATAGAGTGGCTCCACCCACTAGGAAACAATCTCCACCATTTTAAAAGGAGGTGACTCCCCACATCTCGTCAGTTGTAGTAGAGTACCTCCGGCCCAAGCTGGAGCACATAATCAGAATATGGTTAATCACAGCATATATGTACATACATGCTGTGATTAACCATATTCTGATTATGTGCTCCAGCTTGGGCCGGAGGTACTCTACTACAACTGACGAGATGTGGGGAGTCGCCTCCTTTTAAAATGGTGGAGATTGCGTTTTCTAGTGGGTAGAGCCACTCTCTCATGTGCTGTCCTGAAAGACTCTTGGAAAACAAGTTACCGGTAAGTCTAACTTGAATTTTCCCCATTCTGGATAGATTAGGGAATATTTATAACCCGTGGTGGACTATTTTCTTGTTCATACATCACGGGACACAGAGCAGCATAGTCATTACTATGTGGGTTATATAGAATTACCTTCAGGTGCTGGCACTGGCAACTTCCAAAACAGGAAGTACCCTCCCCTATATAAGCCCCTCCCATCCGGGAGTACCTCAGTTTTTTGCCAGTGTCTAAGGTGTTGGCCAAGGTTAACATGTATTCATCTGGGCTTGTGTACAGGTTCTCTGGGCCTTAGCAAGCTATTCCGGATCCGACCAAAAAAAGCTTCATAGCTAAACGGTCGGTACCCGGGCCTTGCAGAGAAGAGCAAGGTTTTGCCTGTAATGCCTCTCTTAGGAGGGCTGGACCCTGGGATCCAGAGCTCTGGTCATACCCAAAACCAAGAGGCTATCTGTGCAGGGTGCTATACAGGTCCAGGGGAGTGGAATCCTTGGGAACCCGGTCCCTGAAGGTCTAGTACAATGCCTGCCGTGAAAGGTGAAGTTTGGGCTTCTGTGGACCAAACAAAGTCCTGCGGCGGGGAAAAGGTAAGTGGGGGCCCCTCAGGAACTTGGTTCTATTGAGGGGACCCCCAAGCCTAATATGTCTTTCTGCCTGTTACCTAAAAGGTATTCCCGCTAATAGCTGTATATGCCTAAGAAATCCTAGAAATGTTTTTTCATAAGGGAAGTTTTAAAAACTGTAAACCTGGAAATGTTTTTTCATAAAGGAGGTTTTAAAAAAAAAAAAGACAAAAGTGCGGTACCTGTGTTTGTCCACTAGAGGCCGCTGTGGAACGTCTTTTTTTCTTGGGACTATTCCTTCCATGGTGAAAGTCCAGGCAGATGAGTGAGCTCTCTATCAGGGAAGCTGCATTCCTCTGTCATGCTGCCAAGTAGTTTCCTTCCATCCCCGAGTCCTGGTGAAACAGGGACCCTGGCTCCTCTCCCTACATGGCGCCAAGAGTGCACACGTGCACGCGCGCACACACGCTTTCTTTTATAAAATTTAGCTTCAAAAAAGGGGGCGGAGCCTGGCGGATGACGCGCTCTGTGCGCCCAGCGCTTCTGCGCATGTGCGGGCGTCCCAGCAAGATAAAAGGACTCAGTTCCACGCTGCTTGCTATGGACACAGAGCATGAAAAGGAGCTGGTAGCATGGTATAGGGGCTTACAGCGGGCGGTTGATACAGGCATCCCCAGAAAGACGCATTAGTAGACACCCACTGATGTACATAGCAGCAAAATTGCATTAGACTATTTCAGTAAGGGGTGTATTGCGGCTGGAATACCTCAGCTTTGAACTAAGGAATATGCCGCCTAAAAAACTCCGAGATATACCTCTCAGGAAGTGTAGGGGGTCTCCATCGGTCTCTGAGGATCTGGAGCAGTCATCTGCACCCTCCTCCCCTGAGAAATCAGAGGTTAATACCCATAAGGAACCCCCGGGAGTGCCAGGTACTGCGGCTGTCCTCAGTCCACCTGCTCCTGCATATATAACAGAGGAGGTTTTTTCCTCAACTCTGGAGGGATTGGAGCAGAGATTGGCAGCATTGATCGCTTCTTCTCTACAGGAAAGAAAGCGCGCCAGATCTCCATCACCTCCATCAGAGTGCCTGTTGGCAGAGCAACAGTCCCAGGAAGGGACCGACCTACCTGAAGGGGATCAGGAGGAGGTTAACTCTGTTTTTGAGGAATCGACAGTAGATGAACCATTTTCAGCATCACAGACTGAAAGATTGTGGGTCCAGAACCTAACTGACATGGTTCGATCTGCATTTAAAATGCCTCTTGTTGAACCATCAACTACTGCTGTCTCCTCATTGGGGTCGCTAAAAGCTCCCCAGGTTAATTGCTCCTTTCCAATACATCCATTATTGGAAGGACTTATATACCAGGACTGGGAACATCCTGATAAACTATTTGTTCCGCCTAAAAAATTTCCGGTGATCTATCCCATGGAGGAAAAGTTCACCCAGAGATGGAATGTTCCTACGGTGGATGCAGCCATCTCTTCTGTGAACAAATCACTGACATGTCCAGTAGATAATGTTCAAAGATCCAGTGGATAAAAAATTGGAATCTTTATTAAAATCTGCTTTTTCCACAGCAGGGGCTGTTACACAGCCAGCAGTGGCAGCTATTGGGGTCTGCCAAGCTTTAAAGGATCAAATGAAAATGGTCCTGAGGGATTTGCCAGACCAGCAGGCCCAGGCTCTGGCTGATCTGCCTAGAGCATTATGCTTTGCGGTTGACGCCATCAAGGATTCTATCCATCAGGCCTCCCGCCTCACGCTGTCTTTGGTACATATGCGTAGGCTTCTGTGGCTCAAAAACTGGTCTGCTGAAGCTCCCTGTAAGAAGCTCTTAGTTAGCTTCCCATTTCATGGGGAACGCCTTTTTGGCGAGGACCTGGATAAGTATATCCAGAAGATTTCCAGTGGTAAAAGTACTCTCTTACCGAGTAAGAAGAGGTCTAGGGGTCCATCTTTTAAGAGGACTACCTCTCCTATCCCTGCGACGTCTGCTACTAAGCAGTTCCGACGGCCTCCTCGGTCAAACTCAGGGGGTAAAAATCAGGGACAGTCACAGGGTAATAAGAAACCCTGGATCCGAAGGGGTACTAAACCAGCCTCCAAGTCAAGCCTATGAAGGGCTGCCCCCACTCAAACGGGTGGGGGGGAAGACTTCAGTTGTTCGCAGAGACCTGGCGGGAGACGATCAAAGACAGATGGGTGCTCTCCGCAGTAACTCTGGGATACAAGTTGGAGTTAAAAGAGTCTCCTCCTTCCCATTTTATGTGGTCAGGCATGCCAAGAGACCCTCGGAAAAGAGGGTCTCTCCTATTGGCGTTAGAACAACTATTGCTCCAAGGAGTAATTATGGAGGTTCCTATGGAAGAGTGGGGGTTGGGTTTCTACTCAAACCTTTTCACAGTCCCGAAGCCAAACGGGGACATAAGACCCATATTGGACCTAAAGAGTCTAAACAAATTTCTAAACGTCCGGTCTTTCCGGATGGAGTCGATCCGATCGGTCACCGCTGCCCTACAAGGGGAGGAATGGTTAGCCTCGATCGACATCAAAGATGCTTACTTGCATGTTCCCATCTTTCCAGGTCATCAAAAATGTCTACGCTTTGCAGTAGAAGGGCGCCATTTTCAGTTCAGAGCCTTACCATTCGGTCTGGCCACAGCACCACGAGTGTTCACAAAAATTCTGGCCCCACTGTTGGCCGATCTAAGAACACGAGGTGTAACGATAATGGCATACCTAGACGACCTGTTGTTGATGGACCACTCAGTTGCCAAGCTAGAAGTGGTAATTGTCGATACAATCAAGTATCTAGAATCTCACGGTTGGGTCATCAACCTGGACAAGTCAGCCCTACAGCCAGTGAAAAACCTGGTATATCTAGGGCTACGGCTGGATTCAGACCAGAGGAAGATTTTCTTACCTCTAGACAAGGTATCCTCTTTGAGGGGCTTGGTCCGTCTGCTTTGTGCAAAAAGACAGCCGTCCATACGCCTGTGCATGAGGCTGCTAGGAAAGATGGTAGCATCATTCGAAGCTGTGCCATACGCCCAATTCCACTCAAGGAATTTACAGAGGGCCATATTGTCAGCCTGGAACGGAAAAATTCAGGCTCTAGACTTCCCGATGGCTTTGTCCCCTTCCGTTCGGAAGAGTCTCTGCTGGTGGTTGATCCCCCAGAATCTCCAGAAGGGAAAACCCTTCAGTCCGATATCTTGGAAGGTGGTCACTACAGATGCCAGCCTTATAGGCTGGGGGGCAGTACTGGAGCAATGGTCTCTCCAGGGCAGATGGTCAAATGTAGTAAAAACCCTGCCCATCAATCTCTTAGAGATACGAGCAGCCCGGTATGCCCTAGTAGCCTGGACATCCAGACTCCAAGGGTCCCCTGTCAGAATTCAATCAGACAATGCCACAGCAGTGGCATATATCAATCATCAGGGAGGCACCAGGAGTCGTGCAGCCCAGAGGGAAGTAAGTCACATCCTGGAATGGGCAGAAAAGCATGTAGCATGTATATCAGCTGTCTTCATTCCAGGGGTGGAGAATTGGAATGCGGACTTTCTGAGTCGCCAACAGTTATGCCCAGGGGAATGGTCCCTTCATCCCGAGGTCTTCCGAGCAATATGTCAGCGGTGGGGAACACCGGATGTAGATCTGCTAGCATCCAGATTCAACGCAAAGGTGGACAGATTTGTCTCCCGGACAAGGGATCCCCTCGCTTGCGGCTCGGATGCTCTGGTGTTCCCTTGGGATCAGTTCAGACTGATATATGCATTCCCTCCGCTACAATTGTTGCCTCGACTCCTTCGCAGAGTCAGGTTGGAGAAGAAGCCGGTGATCCTGGTGGCTCCAGCGTGGCCCCGAAGGGCCTGGTACGCGGAGATCATCAAAATGTCTGTGGGGAGTCCTTGGACCCTTCCACGTCGTCCGGACCTGCTTTCGCAAGGACCGATATACCACCCTTCCTTACTAACTCTAAGTTTAACGGCCTGGCTATTGAATCCCACATCCTAAAGAAGAGAGGTCTCTCTAACTCTGTGGTATCAACTATAATCAATGCCAGGAAGCCTGTATCCAGGCAGATCTACTATAGAGTTTGGAAGGCGTACATCACTTGGTGCGAGGCCAGAAAATGGCATCCACGTAAGTACGTTATAGGCAGAATTCTGGACTTCCTGCAGTGGGCTGTAGACAGGAAGTTTGCCTTAAGTACTATCAAGGGCCAGGTTTCGGCCTTATCAATACTATTTCAAAGGCCCCTGGCTATGCATTCACTTGTCAAATCCTTTATGCAAGGGGTGACTCGTATTATTCCACCGATTAAAGCTCCCATATGCCCATGGGATCTAAATTTGGTTCTGTCGGTTCTGCAGAAGCAGCCGTTTGAACCTTTGCGGCACATTTCCTTGGTTCTACTCACCAGAAAATTGATATTTTTAGTACCCATATGCTCGGCTAGAAGAGTGTCGGAATTAGCCGCCATGTCCTGTAAAGAGCCATATCTGGTTATCCATAAGGACAGAGTAGTATTACGCCCTCACCCAGCCTTTCTTCCTAAGGTGGTATCGAGGTTTCACTTGAACCAGGATGTGGTTCTTCCTTCTTTTTTCCCCAAACCAAGCTCGGTAGAGGAAAAGTTATTGCATTCTTTGGATGTAGTAAGAGCAGTTAAAGCTTATCTAAAAGCCACTGCTCAGATTCGTAGAACGGATTCCTTGTTTGTTCTGCCGGAAGGCCCCAGAAAGGGTCAGGCAGCATCAAAATCTACTTTAGCCAAGTGGATTCGACAGGTCATAATACAAGCCTATGGCTTGAGAAGTAGACCGCCTCCGTTCAAAGTTAGGGCGCACTCCACGAGAGCAGTTGGAACTTCATGGGCAGTGCATCACCAGGCCTCCCTGGCTCAAATTTGTAAGGCCGCAACATGGCCTTCAGTACACACGTTTACTAGGTTCTACCAGGTGGACGTTAGAAGTCAGGAGGATGTCGCCTTTGGGCGCAGGGTGTTGCAGGCCGCAAAAGATCCTCATGCCTGATGGCGCCCAGCTTATGTATGGTGTATCCCCCCCCCTCATTTGGCATTGCTTTGGGACGTCCCACATAGTAATGACTATGCTGCTCTGTGTCCCGTGATGTATGAACAAGAAAGTAGGATTTTTAAAACAGCTTACCTGTAAAATCCTTTTCTTGGAGTACATCACGGGACACAGAGCTCCCACCCCTCTTTTGGGGACACGTATTGCTTTGCTACAAAACTGAGGTACTCCCGGATGGGAGGGGCTTATATAGGGGAGGGTACTTCCTGTTTTGGAAGTTGCCAGTGCCAGCACCTGAAGGTAATTCTATATAACCCACATAGTAATGACTATGCTGCTCTGTGTCCCGTGATGTACTCCAAGAAAAGGATTTTACAGGTAAGCTGTTTTAAAAATCCTACTTTTTGCCATCTGTGCCCAATTGGGGAGATTGCCTTCACTTCCCATCGCCAAAACAAAGTGAGAAATCACCGCAAAATAAGGGAATCCCTTGGGGCCCTTCCAGGCCAGCAGAACTATTGTCAGATTTCCCCACTGTTTTCTGGGATTACCCACTTTTTTTTTTTTTTTCCATAGCTTTCACTGCATATGGTAAACAGGATAAATCTCCTTTTTAATGGGGTGACAGGCAGCAATAAAAACTGATGGAGTTGAATCCCTCTCCGCCCTATACAAAAGCTATAAAAAAAAGTTTGCCTTTTTAGTTATACTTTAACAGTAACCAGATCTGTGCTCTGCGTTCATAATCTATGGCCAAAGCAACTTTCTGCAACCCTGTTTTTTCCTTTTAAAATTCTGAAAGCCCTTCTGGTGAGCAGCAACTCTAATATTTGCTGGAATCACTGCATGCCTGCCGGCAAGGGATTTCTTTTTGTAGGGGGCTTGCCGTTTCTTTTACTGAAGGGATAAGGCTGTTTCAATCGGCTCATGTGAGCTTTCGTTACTGGTGCTGGATTTATCCTGCAATGCAGGAGTGGAGCTCGTTATCTTTTTTAGGAGTAGATTGAAAATGGTTGCTTTCACAAACGCCGGCATTTACATTGAATTCCTTAGTCTACTATACAACTTTAACAAAACAATGCATATGAACTTACAGATTTCTTCTTGTGGAACTTGTAAGATGCTGGAAGATCATACCGAAGCTCTGTAAACAAGTGAAAAGTTACAACTGGTCCACACAATTTTTGCAATGCATACTAGCACATTCTACAATTGCCCTACAGGTGTTTTTTTTGGGGGGGGGGGTTTAAAAACCAGCTGCAGTTTACAATCACTTTAAGGCAGGGTCTCAAACTGGCGGCCCTTCAGCTGTTCCATCATGCCTCTGAGAGTCATGCTTGTAGCTGTCAGCCTTGCAATGCCTCATGGGAATTGTAGTTCTGCAACAGCAGGAGGGCAACCGGTTTAAGGTCTTAAACATGCAGGTATACTAATCTGTACCCATGGGAAGGGCTATCTTCATCTGTGTATTCATTCTGCTGGCTGCACAGATGTCCAAATGTATGTCTGTGTTAGTCTGACAAACAGATTAAAGCAGACTGTGTTCTGATCTGTGCATAGATATTCTTGCAGATATGCGCCACTTGTCATTGATTTTTACAGCCTGGCTGTACAGTAAATCATTCACATGTGATGCACAGAAGCTGTGGGGTACCATTTAGAGATAAAATGCACTATGTTGTAAATTTCTTAATTTAGGTTGCATAACTTGGTAGGCCACGTAAGGAAGGCCCCCCCAAAGCCTGGCAAAAAAAAAAACGAATGGCAGCCTTTTTGTCCTGTTTCCAGGAGGCTACAGTTGTTGGACACTAGCCCCTAAGCATTAAAGGAGCAAATGCTGTTTGGGCTTCAACAGGGCTGAGGAATCGCTCCCATGTAACAGTGGTGGTAGACAAAACGGCATTACTATCATGTGGCAAGACACAAACCCCCAACCCCTGAATACAAACTATCTCTTCGCAGCAACAAAGGAGTAAAACAACAATTACATTTAAATTTGCTGCTAATAGTGAGAAGTTGCTGCTTTGCCCACACATTTTTAAGTGGAATGGAAAATTTGTTGCCCTACAAATAAGAATAAAGACCTCAGATCAGCACCAACTGTGGCATTTATCTTTACTCACAATGGAGGTGATCTACTAAAACTCATGCAACTATGCACAATACCCAATCAGCTTCCAGGTTTTATTGTTAAAGCGGGCGTTCCCTCTTTTTTTTTTTTTTAAGTGCATCTAATGGGGTTACACATACTTGGTACTCACTTGTTAGGCGATTCGATCCATCCCCTGTCTGTTTTCGTAGTAAATATCAACTTAGATAAAAACGATCATGGTATTTTCCATTTTGCTTGTGGGCAATGTGAAACCCACAAGCACAGACTTCCGGGAAGCGACGAGTGAAATCTCGTGAGATTACGATCGTCGGCGTTACTCATTGTCTCCTGGGAAGCGGGATACAGATGCAGTGCTCCCAGGAGACATTGCGTCACCTCCCAGCAAACACTGGGGTGTCGGGGAATACATCAACGTAAAATTATGCTGTTTATCTGGTGTCCCACGAGACCCAGGATTAAGAGGCAGGTTCTTTTTGCACGCAGAATTAACGGTGGCCTATCGGTCCCTAATTTACAAGATTATACAGCAGCGGGTATAGCCCCATTGTCCCACCTTCACGAAAAGCAGAAAACGCCACTTTGGGCCATCATTGATTTAGTGGATTCTCATCCGATACCTCTAGCTTCCCTCCCTTGGCTCCCCCGGGCACATCGCCCGCCTACCATAGGTCCTTGTCTGGCTCATTACCTTAGAGATTGTGGGATGTGGTCAAATATTCTGCGGGTCTGATTTCCCCTCATCTACCGTTACTCCACCTCCTTCATTGCCCGTTATTCCCACCAGGTCGCGACAATCCCTTACAGTTTTCATGGTGGACTGAACATGGCTTTGTAGACGTCCACTCCATGTTCACCCCAACCAAGATTATCCCTTTTGCGGTCTTATGTTCCTCTCACGATATTCCCCTTAGAGAGCATTATAGTTACCTACAACTTCGACATTTTCTCCAACAACTTATCAGATCTCAACCCACGCCCTATACTATGACCCCCTTCGAAAGTTTATGTAGATTGCACCCCCAATTCCCGGGTCTCATATCTCTGATTTATGCAGCTATCATTAATTTGAAAAATTAGACCTTTGAGACCTTATCACCTCCAGTGGGAGGCTGAGCTAGGAAAACAACTCGATCCAGAAGACTGGCAGATCATGACCATAGCATTGTCCAAATGCTCTAAGAATGTTCTCTTTTTGGAAAACGCTTACAAAGTGTTTTATAGAGGGTACTACACCCCAGCCAGATTTGCGAGTTTTATACCATCCTATTCCCCTCTATGCTTCCGCGGATGCTCTCAGGAGGGTACAATGGCACACATCTGGTGGACCTGCCCCAGGGTATGTAGATTGTGAGTTAGAGTTTATACGTTGCTACGCAACCTTTTCAACACCAATTTAAAGAGGGACCCTTTTGAGAAAACCAATCACAGAGCTTCTTCGCCCTGAATGCCAGTTGGCAGCACATGTTTTTACTGCAACTAAACTGACCATAGCAAGGGTCTGGAAGACCCCGGTCCTCAGCTTTGTAGCAGTTAAAAACTGCGTGAATGATATTATGGTTAATGAGAAACTTACTGCCGTTTTATTGGACACCCACGATACATTCCTCTGGGTATGGCAACCCTGGGTGGCTCGCAACCACCCTTCACGTTTTGATCCAACATTACTTTGCCTTTGATGAGCCTCTGTTCCCCCCACCCCGTGGACCATCTTCCCCTCTTCTCCTATCCCGCTCTTCCTTATTTCTCTTTTTTCTTTTCCTTTCTCTTTAGTATTATATGCCCACGCTATTCTTCTAGCTGGTTCTCTTTCACCTCACCCTCCCTCTCTTCTGTCTCTGTGGCTCGGGCCCACTGTTTCAAAATGTAATTGTTTTATAAAGGAAATTACCTGCTACTACCTCCATCTTCACTTTCCAGTCAGCAGCCTTTTTCTGGATATGCTAGACAGAAACAATGTCCTTGTTAAAATGCAAAAAATATTGTACACAGTTGTGTTCTAACACTTCTCATATCACAGTTGTGCATGCTTAGACGCACCAAGGTAACTATAGCCTAATGCAAAGTCTTTACTTCAGTGCTCAGAAAGATGAACTCTTTCAATAAGAACCCTACCTCTCGTGTAGATGTCTTATGTAGGGAATATACAGATGTCCTTGCCATTTGCAAAGCTGTCTTAAGAAATGTCATGTCCATACCTAATACAAAAAAAAGTCAAAAGCACATCAGTGGACCTTGTACAGACCAGCAATGTTAAAATCTGAAAATTCATCTGCGTATACGGTTACACAAGTGTTTTTATTTCTATCCAAAGAACATGAAGGCTGTTTTTAGCATGTTGTCCTGAATAAATGCACTCAAGTTGTCATACATTTTTCTCACAGCAAGAGCAAACATTTTTTTTTTCCTTCATGTGTGCTGTAATTCGATGCAGCAGACAAACACAACATGTTAGTGTGAACTGGGCTTGTTTTTGCAATGGGCCTGTGTTGAGCAATAGGGATAGGCTATCTGTTCAAGTCGAACATGAGTTCGACTAGAACATTGCCCGTTCACCAAACAATTTGGGGTGTTCGCGGCAAATTCGAAAAGCAGCGGAACACCCTTAAAAAAGTCTATGTGAGAAATCAAAAGTGCTAATTTTAAAAGGTTAATATGCAAGTTATTGTCATTAAAAAGTGTTTGGGGGCCCGGGTCCTGGCCCAGGGGACATGCATCAATGCAAAAAAAAAAAAGGCAGTTTTTTCGGGAGCAGTGATTTTAATAATACTTAAAAGTGAAACAATAAAGGGTTGTGGGGATGAGGCCCTTGTCCCCCATCAACATGGGGACATCCTCCCCATGTCTCCATGTTAAGGGCATGTGGCCTGGTACAAATCAGGGGGGGGGCACTATCTCGCCCCCCCCTCTTTTCCTGCGGCCTGCCAGATTGCATGCTCGGATAAGGATCTGGTATAGATTTTTGGGGGGGGAACTCCACGCCATTTTTTTAAATTTTGGTGCCGGGTTCCCCTTAAAATCCAGACCTGAAGGGCCTGATATGGAATTTGGGGGGACCCCCACGCTTTTTTTTAATTTTGGTTCGGGGTTCCCCTTAACCATTTGGAGGCCTGGCCATAGTTGAATGACGGCCTCAAGGTGGCTCTTAAAATCCGGGAGGACGTCAATAGACGTCCTCGGCTCCTCCGGCCACTGGGGGGGCGCACGAGTGCCGGCGGCGCGCCACTGACATGCCGATGCGCGTGCCTGGCGGCCGCAATGTCCTCCAGGCACAGATCCATGTCCTGTCAGGGAGAGAGGAGACCGATGCTGTGTCCCTTGTACATAGGGACACAGATCGGTCACCTCCCCCAGTCACTCCCCCCCCCACAGTAACAATCACTCCAGGGAACACATTTAACCCCTTCCTCGCCCCCTAGTGTTAACCCCTTCCCTGCCAGTCACATTTATACAGTAATCAGTGCATATTTATAGCACTGTTCGCTGTATAAATGTGAATGGTCCCAAATTAGTGTCAAAAGTGTCCGAATGTGTCCGCCATAATGTCGCAGTCACAAAAAAAATCACTGATCGCCGCCATTACTAATAAAAAAAATATATATATAAAAATGCCATAAAACTACCCCCTATTTTGTAAACGCTATAACTTTTGCGCAAACCAATCAATAAACGCTGATTGCGATTTTTTTTTACCAAAGATATGTAGAAGAATACGTATCGGCCTAAACTGAGGAAAAAAAATATTAAAAAAAAAAAAAAAATTTGGGATATTTATTATAGCAAAAATCAAAAAATATTGTTTTTTTTTCCAAAATTGTCGCTCTATTTTTGTTTATAGCGCAGAAAATAAAAACCGCCGAGGTGATCAAATACCACCAAAAGAAAGCTCTATTTGTGCGAAAAAAAGGACGTCAATTTTGTTTGGGAGCCACGTCGCACGACCGCGCAATTGTCATTCAAAGCGTGACAGTGCTGAAAGCTGAAATTTTGCCTGGGCAGGAAGGGGGTATATGTGCCCAGTAAGGAAGTGGTTAAAAAAAATTGGGATATTTATTATACCAAAAAGTAATAAATATTGTGTTTTTTTTCAAAATCATCGCTCTTTTTTTGTTTATAGCGCAAAAAAAAAAAAACGCAGAGGTGATCAAATACCACCAAAAGAAAGCTCTATTTGTGGGAAAAAAGGACGTCAATTTTGTTGGGGAGCCACGTCGCACGACCGCGCAATTGTCATTCAAAGCGACGCAGTGCCGAAAGCTGAAATTTCACCTGGGCAGGAAGGGGGTTTATGTGCCCAGTAAGCAAGGGGTTAATATTCATACCAGACTCAAATGCCTGGCAATGGACTAAGGGGGGAACCCATGCTGTTTTTTTTTTCAATGACTTATCTGTATTGCCGGGACCCGACAATTCATTATAGCCGCGATCAGTTTTAAATGACTTTTTTTCCCCTTTAGAAATTTAATTTTGTGCAGGGACTTTTCTAAGCACGGGAAACATGAAACATGCACTACTTTACAGGCATACTATAGACACCCCCAGGTACGAAATTTAAAAGGAATATTTCACTTTTATTGTTTCACTTTAAGCATTATTAAAAACACTGCTCCCAAAAAAACATCAGTTTTTAAAACTTTTTTTTGCATTGATACATGTCCCCTGGGGCAGGACCCGAGTTCCCAAACACTTTTTATGACAATAACTTAAATCGCCCTACCTAAAAAATTAGAGTTACGTACCGGTAACATCTTTTTCCAGGAGTCTTTCAGGACAGCCACCTCAGAGACCTCGGCTCCTCCCTTCACAGGAAACACCGCCTTGACTTCCAAGATTTAAGCCCCTCCTGCCCCACTGGGCCCTCAGTCTTCTAAGAGAACCTCCGGCCAGCTGGGGAGACACAAGAACATGTCATACACATACATTTTAATCCTCCTGACTGTTCCCCTGTCAGGGACTCCATTGGCATGTTGTGGAATTGAACCAACAACCCTAGTACCACTAGACGGAATTGCTACCCACTTAGCCAGTGGGCAGCCACCTTATTGCAAACACATTTTTCGGGTGGGTATCAGGGCTGTCCTGAAAGACTCCTGGAAAAAGATGTTACCAGTACGTAACTCTAATTTTCCCTAATTGTCTTTCAGGACAGCCACCTCTGAGAGGATAAACGAGCACCTAATCTTAGGGTGGGACAACCGCTTGTAGGACCCCTTTTTCCCTAAAGGTTCTATCCTTAGCGATCTACAGGTCCAACCTGTCAAGTTTGGAAAGGGTGCTACGCCCTTTTAACATCCAACTTCAGTTCACCCACAGGATTTGATCAAAAAGTTGGCAAAATAATTGCTTGGCCTCTGAAATTTCGAGGCCACCCTCTTAAAAAAGAAAAACCACCTGGTACGGAAATATTTGTAGAAAAAAGCCCCCCCCCCCAATTAGATAGGCCCTCTGCGTACCAGCTGTTGAAAATGACTTTGGCAGATGGAGCGGATTTATCTTTTACTGCTACATAGCAGGGCCACCACTACATCCAAGAAGCTCTTGCCTTTAGCAATTCTTCTTCAGAAGCTATGCAGGGAGAAAACCACTGCTCCACCTGGGGACAGCAGAATGAACCCTGAGGTGAAGGTCCCCCCAGGTTGGCAGTATCCAGGAAAGTTCCACGCCAAATCGTACCGGCTTGGGAACTACAGCCTCCTGGGCCAATGCGGCATGTTCGGGGTGCAAACCCAGAAACTCAGTGCTGTTAGGCAGAAATGCCAACCCATTAGCCCCTGTTCTGCCACTTTATCACTCTGGTCATGGAGTAAAAACAGCTTCTACTCCTGGATTCCCAGGGAGGCATGGATGGCTCCCAAGAGATCCTCCACCAGTGAAAGCTCGTAGCGAGGGGGTTTTTAAGGACTCGCCATCCAACCACTTTAGCTCTGGTTCTACCTGGGAGCCTGAACAAGCGCTAACTGACTCCTCTACCTCCCTTTGAAAAGAAGGATTTCCTCACTGGGTCCTGCCCTCCTTATCTGAGTGCTGCTAGTCCGAAGTACCAGCTCCTAAGCCACTGTCGATACAATGTTAGGATTTTTAAGGGAGGGTCTTAAGGGATTTCTCTTAGTAGCCAGACCACCTGGTTCCCAGAACCTTCAGGACAGAGAACCATGGTCCTTTAGGCCAGTGTGATACAATGAGAAAGACCAAAGTGTTCTATGCCCACCAGTAAGACTGGGTGGGCGAGATGGCATAGCACATGGAGAAAATGCCCGCTCTGAGCGACGGCACCTACCCAAGAGCGCTAACACTTTACTGGTTCAGGCCCAAAGATGAGGTTTTTATGGGAGGAAACCAGAGTTCCCAGAGGAAACTAGAGATTTCAGGGTTAACCACCCTATAGATGGTTTCTATTGAAGTGCCTGTATCTGCAAGAAGAGAACTCCACTGAGTCTAGTCAAAACTTCCATCACCAGATTGGATCAGGAAAACTGCGGAGATGCCATGGGTCACATACATGCCCTTGGCAATGCACTCTCTAGACCTAACTGGGGACTGAACACAGAGTCACATGCATGCCCAATTGCAATGCACTTTAGACCTACTTAGGATTGAACCCAGGGTCACCTGTCTGCAAGTGTGGAGATGCCACCTAGAATCACATGCACATGTTACATGTCACAAGGATCTACCGGTGAATGAACCCAGGGTCACATGCATGCAAGGCAGGCTCTCTACCACTGAGCTACACCCTCTCCTTGCATTTAGGGTGCTGTGGCCATAGCCCAGCCTCCCAGGACAGAGAACAGGTCCCCCTGTGGGAGAGATATCACAGTCTTGGATATGCTGTTCGCCACCCATCACCTGGGGGGCTGCCCGTACCTCAATGTGTATCTGCAAATGCGTCAGACAATATTCTGAGATGCGAAACACTTTTAGAAGAGAGACTATTCCCTTGAGCATGGAATCCAACAATACCCCTTCGTCTCACGAGACTAGGCCGGTAAGTCTGGATCTGTGGAAAAAAACTGCGACTGGAGAGAGCAGAGGGTACTGGATCACAGCCCTCTGAGAAGCTGGACCCTAGACTTCCCCGGCTTCCCTTGTCCTCCTGCAACCACCTACTTCAGAGAATTTTGTAATGAGGAGGTCTACTAGATTCACCATCCAGGCCTTCTCCCACTTCTTAACAAGTGTTCTAGAAATCTGTGCATCTTACCAGGGACTGGTTACCCGACAGACCTTAACCTCCGTGATGCCATACAGGGGGCCACCCCCTGATATCAGGCCCTGGTCACCAGAAATCCCCTGTATAGTTTCCTATATAAAGGTGCCTACAGGTGATGTGGCCATCAGGCACCCTCCGACCGGCAACCCTGTAACATCAATACCCTAGAGAAACATGCAGGGTGCTAGTTTGGTTAGGATTTAAACCGATGACCTTAGTATTTTAAGGCATAGTTTAAGTGCAACACCTAATGCAATTACTAGAATGTTGGGGATCTTAACTAACCACCCCAGTGTTGCCAAGTAGAAGTGTCAGCCACCCAGGGCTTCGCTCCTGGCACGACATACCCGAGTCACCAGGAGACCGTTCAGGGAACTGACTCTCAGCCTCGTCAAATCAGTGACCCAGAGCTGAAGTGTTAACCGCTGAACCACTTCATAAAGTGACCTGTAAAGGTCAGAATGAGCTGACATGGAGACAAGATCCTGTGTCTCCAGGCAGACTCCCCTGGCTGCACTGATTGTGAGCCATGACCTGCCTTTCAGCGGCCACACAGTGTGATTTCAGCCATACCCACTCCATACACCTTGTGCAGTAGGGAGAAGAAAAGATTCCCCTTCACCCAGTCCCTACTGGTTACAAGGGGGAAAAGAACACTTAAAGGATGTGCATGGAAAGTACAAACTTCAGGCTTACCTGTAAGGTACTGGCGCTGGGGTCTGCTTCCGCTGCCTGTGCAGGTGTCGCAGAAGAGTTCATCCCACCCCTTTGGTGGTCCGCAGTCAGTGCTGGGTCTTCCCCTTAAACCCAGACCAGCAGGCATGCCAAGCCAAAGTTCTCACCTCTAGGCCACAGAGCTGCCACCTGTCCATCAGAGGGTGCAGGAGCTGTGCCGTACCCAGGATAAGAACGGCTTTCCCTCATTGGGAATTGAACTCATGTCCCCGCATACCAATCAGAGCTTTTAGCCTCTGAACTACCATCCCTGCTCTCAGTTTGCGCCGTATAGAGACTAACCAGCGTCTCCGGCGCTTGCTGATGATATCATATGCCCTGGAAGTGACCCCGCTGGATGCTTCCTGTGAGCCAGCTTGGAGCGCAATAGCTCCGCCCCCTCACGCGCTGCGGCTTCCTTCTTTCCCCTAAACATAACAGCCTTGCTGTCAGAAGGGGAAAAGGACGCCACCATGTCGCCTATGCGATTGCGCTAAATGGGGTAACCACAAATGGAAACCTCCGGTCACCCTTTTTTCCCCCCCCTGGAGGGGGTGACCGGAAGAAAGGGGTACGGCACCCTACTACCGCTGGTGAAATACAGTATGGGGCTGTGGGACTTACCACCCGCCCCCTGTTTTCTATGAGGCAGTCCAAACCCTGGGACTTTCCCTTCACCAGCCAGACCCGTAGGGACCCCCTTTAGGAGAGCACATAGAACCAGCAGTCCCTGGGTCCCAAGTACCTCCTCCCCTCCGACCACCAAGAGGGACCCCCACCTGTGGAGCTACAGGTGACAGACAGGTAAGGGTTGCAACCCACTGGTCCTCCTTACCTTATGGTGGCTGATGTCGGCCACGCCAGGAGTCGTCAGGATGGCCCCTGCCTCTGACATGCTTCCGGCGAGAAACAAGGATGGTCTTGCCTCTGGAGCCTCCAGCCACCTGTGCGAATTTTCCCAGCTCCCCATCAGCCATAGCCCGGCCCGCTTTCAGCATCCGCGGCAGGAACCGAGAGCCGCGGATCAAGGAGAGGTGCACACCCCCCGCCGGAAGTGACGTCACCCGCCACACGGCTCCGCTGTGAGCTCCAATGCGACTCGCAAACAAAAATGCGAGGGGGAAAAAGCGCCTCCTCCTGAGTCTCCACTGAGAACCTGAAAGCGGGCCCCCGAAGCATCCCATGACACACTAGCAGAGAGCTGGGGGGGCAACAAAAAAATAATGTGGCTGCCAGATAACCTCTCTCCAAGGCATCATATCGCCACTAGTCCCCAGAGACCTCTGTCTCCTTCCTGGACATACAGGCTTCAGCCTCCCTGGCTGTCTTTAGCCTCGGCTCCTCGCAGTGTCTCCTTCCCGGAGGAAACACCGAAACTGAGGGCCCAGTGGGGCAGGAGGGGCTTAAATCTTGGAAGTCAAGGTGGTGTTTCCTGTGAAGGGAGGAGCCGAGGTCTCTCAGAGGTGGCTGTCCTGAAAGACGATTAGGGAAAAAGCACCGCTCAGCGCTTCAGGGAACTAATGAGGCATAAGAGTAAGGAATATCACATCTAAAATCATATACAATACTGACTTATACAATGATGATAAAATAGCAGCTACTTAAAAGATAACCAGATGAATAAAACAATATTAAAAACACTCAAAATTGCATAGAGTCCTCAGTAATACTGTAGCAGCGCTTTCGTTGAGTTCTGAATATTGACGAGACTTCCATATATTGTTCATACAGGGAATAAAGTGCCAAAGAATTGTGCAGTAGCAATCAGTCCTAATCCGTGCACCATCAACCAAAGCTTCACCACGTGGGGGGGGGGGGGGGGGTTTATCCCCTCTAGGGGATGCACTCACCACAACTCTGAATGGGATGCGCCTTGATCTCACTGATCATCCACCACTGTACTTTTCACTTCACTAAGAATATCGCTTTGTAAGGGTGCAGCAACCATATGTGGGAAAGAATGAAATAATCCACATAGTGTAATATTGCCTTTTGAAAGTTTATTAGAACCCCAAACCACTTTACAAATAAAGCGTACCAAAAGATCAAAACACTCAAGCCAAAATATATAGGATGACAAGCTGAGTGTGAACGCTCGGTTATCGCGGCTCTCCGCAGCTATGGATGCATTGAGGTTTTTGATCAACAGGAACATTGATATTAATAATCTATTCATGAATAGCGAACCAACAGTTACTCAGGCAAATTATAATGGAGCAATATCAGAATTAGTTAACGCCCCAGAGAAACAGATGAGGACCTGGTGGGACACATGCACATTAGACCATTATATCAAAGAAAAAAATCATCATAAAAAGGAGTTTAAGATGGGAGGTCACGCCACACCACAAGATGGCTTAGATGATCCAGGTTTCATTCAAGAATGGCTAGATTTTTTTAATGGGGTTGGCTTTAAGTTGCAAGAGTTAATCCTACAGGAAAAAAACGTAAAATGGTTTATCTTCAATATAGAATTAATGACCTACAACATCAACTAGATCCTGTGAAGGACACACAACAGATAATAGATTTTAATACTAGAGTAAACAAAAGACTGGAGAAGGTAGACAAAGACACACAGAAAAAGAAGGTGAAAAAATTCCACAGAGACATGGAAGATTTTAAGACCAATGATATTTACGCATGTATGAACAAATAATGCAGCGCTATAAAAAATGGGAGGATTGCTGCTGAAAGCAACTAAACAAACGTGATTAACTGATGTTTAAAGTGAAATGAATCCTAATATATATATATAAAAAAGAATAGTATATAATATTCATGCAACATCCACTCCAATGGGCAGCCTCGCATGTAAACTGGCCTCCATAGGAGTCATAGAGGTGTAACACACAAGGGCTACAAAAACTGAAGTGAAAACACAATATAAAAAATATATAAAAAGTCCAAACAACATATGTAAAATTTGAATGGATGTCTTCTCATGGACTACACCACCACAGCGCAGACTAACGGGAAGATCACAATATTGATGTTGGGATTCACAATGCAAGACACTGAAGATGCAGTTGGGTACCCTTACCGCAGATGGTGGACCCACCTGTCGTACGACAGTGGGTCGATCGGGCTTGGTGGTCACCGTGACCGAAGGACGATGGAACTAGGTGTCCTGGATAACTCGGACCGTCTCAAACGGGGTGGTTAGATGAACCACTCACACGATGGAAATTCCTCCGATCATACAGGCTCCAAACAAGTCCAAAGTAGACACAAGGGTGGGAGAAAAGAAAAAACTCCAGATGGTGCAGGTCAATAAAACCAATGGGGAGGTTTATTAAGTAAAAATTTGTCTTACAGACATATAGACAAATATAAAAGTGATCACAGCTTTCCGATGCTGCACCCCACATTGCTTATATATATTTTTTCCAATCTGTGATCACTTTTATATTTGTCTATATGTCTGTAAGACAAATTTTACTTAATAAACCTCCCCCATTGGTTTTATTGACCTGCACCATCTGGAGTTTTTTCTTTTCTCCCACCCTTGTGTCTACTTTGGACTTGTTTGGAGCCTGTATGATCGGAGGAATTTCCATCGTGTGAGTGGTTCATCTAACCACCTCGTTTGAGACGGTCTGAGTTATCCAGGACACCTAGTTCCATCGTCCTTCGGTCACGGTGACCACCAAGCCCGATCGACCCACTGTCGTACGACAGGTGGGTCCACCATCTGCGGTAAGGGTACCCAACTGCATCTTCAGTGTCTTACATTGTGAATCCCACCATCAATATTGTGATCTTCCCGTTAGTCTGTGCTGTGGTGGTGTAGTCCATAAGAAGACATCCATTCAAATTTTACATATATTGTTTGGACTTTTTATATTGTGTTTTCACTTCAGTTTTTGTAGCCCTTGTGTGTTACACCTCTATGACTCCTATGGAGGCCAGTTTACATGCGAGGCTGCCCATTGGAGTGGATGTTGCATGAATATTATATACTATTCTTTTTTTTATATATTAGTTTTTTAGGATTCATTTCACTTCAAACATCAGTTAATCACGTTTGTTTAGTTGCTTTCAGCAGCAATCCTCACATTTTATAGCGCTGCATTATTTGTTCATATTTGCCATATTACTTTGTTTGAGTGTCAGCAGCTTATTATTGTTGGTTTAGCGCAGTTTTTTCACTTTCACATTTATCAGATATTTACGCATGGCAACAGCTATTACCCGACAATAAAAATCTTATAGAAAAACATTTGCTCATACAACCTGAAATAAACCATACACCAGTACCCCCCCTGGAAGAATACGTGAAATTGCAAATGCGTATGCGGAAGAAGAAATATTATTTGATTCTCCTGTGCAATTTTCAACACCTATCAGAAGGGGGAGGGGTAAGATAAGGGGTACAAGGGTCAGGGACAATTATACAGGTAACTATCACCAAGCAGTTTACCAGGTCCCTACCCATAATCATTACCAACCGCTATGGAATTATCAGGATGGGTACGAAAATGTTCCCCCACCCTGTCCTTTTTTAGGAAGGGGGGGCTACCCGCCATGCAGGGGGAAGCCACCCTATCTCACACCCTACTACAGAGAACAAGTTTGGAAAGAGCCACAATCACAACAGTACCCATATCCAAGAAACGAGGAACCAGAGGGTGCAGAGCTGGACGCAGGATCCAAAAAAAGAAGAAGAACAAAGGAATAGGAGGTATCTTCAATTTGAGTCCAGTGGAATTAACACATAAGGAATTGAACATTCTGAATTTAGGTCTAAAATGCGGTATGAAGAAACCAATTAATACATTTAATGTATTTGTCGATATACATAAATACATTAGAAAGCTCAACATTAAAAAAAAAATACTATGTGGGATGTAACTCCCATGTTTCAAGTAATACCGTAAACTCCACGGGAGTCATAGATAGTGGATTGAAGAATAAATCTCTATTTAATCTCTTGAATAATCCCAACCATCAAGTCGAGGTATTTAAAGGTCTTGTTTTGCGGGACCTCAATCATTTAAAACCTAAAAAAAGGTAAATTTGAGGCATATTGAAGAAGGAATTGAATCGTTGGAAAAACGTAAAGATATCATCATAAAGCCACCGGACAAAGGAGGGGGAGTGGTGGTATTACAGAAAGAATTATCATGGTCAGATCAAAGAAATACTATCAGATGAACAGACATACAGGTCCTTCTCAAAAAATTAGCATATTGTGATAAAGTTCATTATTTTCTGTAATGTACTGATAAACATTAGACTTTCATATATTTTAGATTCATTACACACAACTGAAGTAGTTCAAGCCTTTTCTTGTTTTAATATTGATGATTTTGGCATACAGCTCATGAAAACCCAAAAATCCTATCTCAAAAAATTAGCATATCATGAAAAGGTTCTCTAAACGAGCTATTAACCTAATCATCTGAATCAACTAATTAACTCTAAACACCTGCAAAAGATTCCTGAGGCTTTTAAAAACTCCCAGCCTGGTTCATTACTCAAAACCGCAATCATGGGTAAGACTGCCGACCTGACTGCTGTCCAGAAGGCCATCATTGACACCCTCAAGCAAGAGGGTAAGACACAGAAAGAAATTTCTGAACGAATAGGCTGTTCCCAGAGTGCTGTATCAAGGCACCTCAGTGGGAAGTCTGTGGGAAGGAAAAAGTGTGGCAGAAAACGCTGCACAACGAGAAGAGGTGACCGGACCCTGAAGAAGATTGTGGAGAAGGACCGATTCCAGACCTTGGAGGACCTGCGGAAGCAGTGGACTGAGTCTGGAGTAGAAACATCCAGAGCCACCGTGAACAGGCGTGTGCAGGAAATGGGCTACAGGTGCCGCATTCCCCAGGTCAAGCCACTTTTGAACCAGAAACAGCGGCAGAAGCGCCTGACCTGGGCTACAGAGAAGCAGCACTGGACTGTTGCTCAGTGGTCCAAAGTACTTTTTTCGGATGAAAGCAAATTTTGCATGTCATTCGGAAATCAAGGTGCCAGAGTCTGGAGGAAGACTGGGGAGAGGGAAATGCCAAAATGCCTGAAGTCCAGTGTCAAGTACCCACAGTCAGTGATGGTCTGGGGTGCCATGTCAGCTGCTGGTGTTGGTCCACTGTGTTTTATCAAGGGCAGGGTCAATGCAGCTAGCTATCAGGAGATTTTGGAGCACTTCATGCTTCCATCTGCTGAAAAGCTTTATGGAGATGAAGATTTCATTTTTCAGCACGACCTGGCACCTGCTCACAGTGCCAAAACCACTGGTAAATGGTTTACTGACCATGGTATTACTGTGCTCAATTGGCCTGCCAACTCTCCTGACCTGAACCCCATAGAGAATCTGTGGGATATTGGGAAGAGAAAGTTGAGAGACGCAAGACCCAACACTCTGGATGAGCTTAAGGCCGCTATCGAAGCATCCTGGGCCTCCATAACACCTCAGCAGTGCCACAGGCTGGTTGCCTCCATGCCACGCCGCATTGAAGCAGTCATTTCTGCAAAAGGATTCCCGACCAAGTATTGAGTGCATAACTGAACATAATTATTTGAAGGTTGACTTTTTTTGTATTAAAAACACTTTTCTTTTATTGGTCGGATGAAATATGCTTATTTTTTGAGATAGGATTTTTGGGTTTTCATGAGCTGTATGCCAAAATCATCAATATTAAAACAAGAAAAGGCTTGAACTACTTCAGTTGTGTGTAATGAATCTAAAATATATGAAAGTCTAATGTTTATCAGTACATTACAGAAAATAATGAACTTTATCACAATATGCTAATTTTTTGAGAAGGACCTGTATAAAAGGTGCTGGACTGAGACCCACACAACCCTATAGAGAACAACTGGAAGTTCTGGTGGATATAGGAGCTCGATCGGTAGTTTTATCCTTAAAAGAGAGTACATTTTTGGTACCTACAAGTAGTAGGATACCTTACCAAAGATCCACAAGGATTTCACCAATCCACCAGCTAGACCGATCGTCAATAGTATAGATTCGATCTCGTCCAGAATGGGGCAATATCTAGATACATTTTTACAAAAAAGCGTGGCGAGTACCCGCTTATATTTGAGAGGTACAAAAAAAAAAAAAAAAAAAATGGTTAAATTGTCTGCAGAATATTGATCTAACAGACAAACCACAAGTCCTTCTGGTAACGGCGGATGTGGCATCTTTGTATTCTATAATACAGCATGATGATGCTCTGCTTGCCCTTAATTGGGCTCTCTGCCAAAGAGATGATTTACCTTATAATTAAAAAATGTTAATCAGACATTCCCTCGATTTTTGTTTATCACACAAATACTTTTAGTATGCCAATAGATTTTATTCGCAGCAAAGAGGTGTTGCTATGGAGGCTAAGTTCGCACCCAGCATCGCAAATCTTTATGGCAGAATGGGAGGACAAGGTAATTTTTAAAGATATTTGGGCTGGACTGATTTTTTATAAGCGTTTTATTGATGACCTCTTTTTTATCTGGACAGGATCACCAGAATCATTACAACAATTTTTAAATGAGCTAAATGTAAATAATAACATAAGACTAACTTCGGAATGGCACAATCATGAAATGAATTTTTTGGACGTAAACATCTACCCTCAAAATGATAAACTTAAAACAAAAGTTTTTTTCAAACCGACCGACAGAAATAGCCATCTGCCCATTACTAGTGGCCACCACCCTCTTTGGCTCAGAAATGTCCCCAAAAGGACAGATCATGCGGGTTAAGAGAAACTGTTCGGAGGTATAGAACTTTTACTTGCAATCTAAAACCCTAACCGATAGATTTGAAGCAAGAGGATATAACCCACGCACTTTGGAAAAGCTGGTAGAAGAAGTAGGAGCTCTCCGGAGGGAGGTATGCTTACAAGAAAGAAATACAGATGTCATTCCAGCAAGGAACAGTACTAAGGAATGGGGATTTATATCTGGGTTCCACACTCAATACAAAGAAGTGGAGTCAATTTTCCCAACAACCCTGGCATATCTTATTAATGGATAAAAAATTAAGCACAGTTCTCCTGCCTGAACCACAATTCATTTATAGAAAGGCGTCCAATCATGGAGATCTAAATTGTAAAAAAAGTTCTAGACCCTCCAACAAGACCTCAGTCCTTTTGGGACCGAAATATTTTTTTCGCATGCAGGAGATGCAAAGCGTGCAGAGAGGTATCTAGACCAATTAGAAGACTTGACAATTTTATTTCCACCTCAAACAATCAAAGCTTTGACATAAAACAATTTATCACCTGTAATAGCACTTTTGTGGTCTATGCGTTAAAATGCCCATGTGGCCTCATGTACATAGGATGCACAAAGAGAATGTTAAGGGTGCGCATAGCTGAGCATATACACAAAATCAAAATTGGGTTTAAGGACCACAATGTGTCCCTACATTTTAAGCTAAAACATAATCTGGACGCATCTGGTTTAGAGTTCTGGGGTGTAGAACATTTAGAACCACACTGGAGAGGCTCGCATTTGATTCAAGAGTTATCAAAACGTGAGACGCAATGGATTTTCCTAACAGATGTTTTAGCACCCCAAAGGCCTGAATATTGAGCTCAATATCAATTGCTTTATTAGAGACACCTAGGTGGATTAATCAAAACACACTGTTTTTTACATAATATTTTTTATATTGTTTTGCTATATATTAAAATGATTCTGAGTGCTAGGATATGGTTATGGATCTGAGTGTTGGAGCACGGCCCGGCAGCTATGCAATGCAAGCTAGTTAAAGTCACTGCTGGTCTTTTCAGCGGCGGCGCAGCATGGTTGACATGGCGACCGAGGTCAACAACCAAGGGGGTGGCACCCAGCGCTCGGTACATATACTGCTGACGGCCATACGTGATCACGCCCTCAGACGAAGTCAGGAAGTGACGAAACGCATCAAGGACGTGATCGCGTTGGCCGGAAGTGACGCGTGCGCTCCACGGACCGCAGGAGAATCAGGAAGTGGATTCTACGGCTGCTGTACACAGACATAATCCCCTCCGGACTGTGGTAACTGAGCGTTCACGCTCAGCTTGTCATCCTATATATTTTGGCTTGAGTGTTTTGATCTTTTGGTACGCTTTATTTGTAAAGGGGTTTGGGGTTCTAAAACTTTCAAAAAGGCAATATTACACTATGTGGATTATTTCATTCTTTCCCACATATGGGTATTAAGAATTGCCTCTACAATAAATATTGAAGTAGGAGAGGGTACCATCATCCCGAATGGACTAAATAGGAAGAAAATTGGGATATATATATATATATATATATATATATATATATATATATATATATATATATATATATATATATATATATATATGGATAACTCCTAACTCCCTTATCACCCAATAAAAGGTTGGGACTATTGCGACACCCATGCGCAGCATAGATATAAGGTTTAAAACATTTTATTTAAGAACAGTACAAATCAAAACAACAACAATGCTTAATATAGAAAGATACATTTACATAATACATCAAAAAAAGGTTATTTATAAACTCTACAGTTGTGCGATACTGATGCGATAGACGATTCCCCGACATGTTTCGCGGTGTATACCGCTTCTTCTGGAGGCGTCACATAACAGTACATTCTATAATGTAATCAATAAACTTGGTGTAAATACACTGTCATAATTGTTTGAAAAACAATAGTGTAGGAGTAAAGGGTAATGAACATATACAGACCTGGCCAACCAGTTTGATCAAAAAAGACCAAAAAATGTGTAGTAAGCTGAAGCACCTTGAGGGGGGCGCTGCCCCCTGGGACAGGCACGAGAGGATTAGGGTGGCACTGAAAGATTAATAACACAACATGAGTTGGAACCTAATTATTTGAAAAGGGGGGAAAAAAAAAAGGTGGAGAGAGAGAAAAGAAAAAGGGGGAGGGGGGGAGGGAAGGAAAAAGTGAGGGAAAAGAAGAGGGGGGGGATAAAAAGAGGGGGGGGGGATGTGTGACGGAATGGAACGGAGACTAGTGAAAAGAAAAAAGGAAAGAGGTGTATAGGGATAAGATATGGTGGGACAGGGAGAAAAATATAGTGTGTGTGTGTATATATATATATATATATATATATATATATATATATATATATATATATATATATATATATATATATATGTGCTGTGGTTGGCCGAAAGGGCCGTACAAGTAAGGAAGATAATGAAAGGAAGGGAACAAGGGGAGTGGGAGAATGGTTGGGGGGGGGGGGGGGGAGGAAAACAGTGAACAATGGAGTGAATGGTGGGGAAGAAGTGAAGTAGTTGTTGGTGAAAATCAGTGATAAATAAATAATGGCTACAAATGCATGTGCTCAGGGGTGAGAAAGAATCAAAAAGGACCAACCCTGTGGTGTACAAGAACCTCAAATGACCGGGACAAATTGCAAACAGTTGAATGGGTCACTGTTGGTACATGGGGCACCGATTTTAGGGATCGGGGTGGCCTGGTAAGCTCTTAATATGCAGGTATTATCCGTCTGTAGCCGTAAGTGAACCCAGGCAGAGGGCGAACGAGCTTTGCAGTACTAAAAGTTGCAGTGACAGATCTATAAAAGGCAAGGTAAACAGGATTGTTGGATTGCTAAATAGCACTGAAGTTAGTTTCTCTCAAAAGTCCCCCCCCTTATATGCAAAAGCATTGGGGGGGGGGGGCAGGTGCACATAAATAAGTGAACCTGAGGATAAGGTCCCAGAATCTGTAAATATGGATATCAGTCTTACCTTGAACCGAAGGCATATAAGCATGTCCCGGATGATGGCCGTCCATAACAAGAGAGGCGAGTCTCACTCGCCTCTTGTATCCTCCAAACAACAGGCGTCATCACGCCGCCGGCTGACATCGGCATAGGGCGACGCCTGTGTCCGCCGATCCCAAGGCGCATGCGTCGGACATGCAATCCACGCCTTGACCCCCGCTCATGGGCTGAAAGCCTCAATGCGGGGAAGAAGACAGGGGTGGTGCGAGAGGACCAGAACGCACCCGCCCCTGGCTGGAGCGGCGCGTGTGCGTCACAGGGCCAGCGCCACACAAACAAGTTAGCCAGGCTGGTCAAATATACCAATTAGAAAGAGTTTAGAGAAAGTGTTAAGTGTGTGTAACCAATGAGTAATCCGGGTAGGTTGTGGGATATCCCCAAACCCGCGACTCAAGGAATTTATGGTTCTCCTCAATGATAGTAGCTATAACCTTCATTTCACCTACACTTACGATTTGTACAGTATTCCATTTCTCGATCTTACAATTGTCAAGACCAGCTCGGGACAACTCACTACGGACTTGTACCGAAAACCTACAGCAGGGAATTCCCTGCTCCATGCTTCCAGTTCCCATCCCCGCCCTCTGGTACGCAGTATTCCGTATGCTCAGTATCTGAGATTGAGACGGAACTGCTCAGAGGACGGGGATTTCTTTAAACAAGCAGATGCGCTTCGAAAAAGACTCTTAAGCAGAGGCTATAGACCCACTAACCTCAGAAAAGCCTTTAACAAGGCATTTCAAAAACGAGACAATCATTAATATATGGTTCAGGCCGTCCCACCAAACCTCCTACAGCTAGAATAGTGACAACATTCTCTGTGCATCATAACCACCTCCGCAGTATCCTTGCTTAACATTGGCATTTACTCACCGACCATCACATACTCAACAAACATGTCAAGCCCACTCCCGAATTAGTATTCAGAAGGGCTGCCTCTCTTCGGGACAAACAGCAGCCAATATAGACCTCAATCTACCAACTTAACGACACTTCGAGGAACTTACCGCTGTGGTCAATGCGATCGTTGCCCTTGGATCCTAGAAGGCCCCACATGTAGACTCCCCACTGGTGAGATATTCTCACCCCGGCAGTATGCCAATTGTGGCACTAGAGGAGTCATATACCTCATGACCTGTACATGTGGGGCCTTCTATGTAGGGAAGACCATTAGAGAGCTCCGTCAGAGATTGGGCGACCACCTGTATCATTCTACGAGTGGTAAACTAACCACGGTGGGTCGCCATGTTGGCATTCATCATAGGTACTGTTTTGACGTGGTCACTTTTTATGTACTGGAGGTTGTCCATGAAAATCCTAGAGGGGGTGATTGGGACCGGGAAACCCTAAGACGTGAGACTCTCTGGATAGAGAGGCTTAATGCGCTCACCCCTCCGGGTCTCAACGAGGCGCATACATATAAACATTTTCTATAATTCGCGACTGACTCGGCCCGCCTCCCTTTACCGGCTCGGACCTTGCCAGTCGCATTACTTCCCGATTGACATTTCCCCTGTTTCAGTATTCCCAGGCTCAGCCATTTGACCCCTCCATTCCCCATCCCCTTCCCCCTCCCATTCTTTCCAGTCCTCCCCTCATCCCCTCCCTCCCCCTTCTCCCTTTCTTTGCCCGTCCTGGCTGCCCATCCCCTCCCTAGGGTTTCCTGATTTATCAGTGTATGTTTGAAAATTGACTCTGTATACATATATTGCCGATTTCAATGTTGCTTGTAACAAATCTTTTTTTGTAAAAATATTACTTGTAACAAGATGAGTTATGCATAAAACTTTTTTGTGCACATGAGAAAGTAGTCGCTAATTTCCATGCATGTATATTATATTTTATATACCCAATATAAGAATTTAGTAATATGTGTTTCTTATGGCTAAGTCGCGGGTTTGGGGATATCCCACAACCTACCCGGATTACTCATTGGTTACACACACTTAACACTTTCTCTAAACTCTTTCTAATTGGTATATTGGACCAGCCTGGCTAACTTGTTTGTGTGGCGCTGTATAGGGTTAATTCCCTCCCCCTGTGACGGACACGCGCCGCTCCAGCCAGGGGCGGGTGCGTTCTGGTCCTCTCGCACCGCCCCTGTCTTCTTCCCCGCATTGAGGCTTTCAGCCCATGAGCGGGGGTCAAGGCGCGTGCGCGGATTGCATGTTCGACGCATGCGCCTTGGGATCGGCGGACACAGGCGTCGCCCTATGCCGACGTCAGCCGGCAGCGTGATGACGCCTGTTGTTTGGAGGATACAAGAGGCGAGTGAGACTCGCCTCTCTTGTTATGGACGGCCATCATCCGGGACATGCTTATATGCCTTCGGTTCAAGGTAAGACTGATATCCATATTTACAGATTCTGGGACCTTATCCTCAGGTTCACTTATTTATGTGCACCTGCCCCCCCCCAATGCTTTTGCATATAAGGGGGGGGGGGGACTTTTGAGAGAAACTAACTTCAGTGCTATTTAGCAATCCAACAATCCTGTTTACCTTGCCTTTTATAGATCTGTCACTGCAACTTTTAGTACTGCAAGGCTCGTTCGCCCTCTGCCTGGGTTCTGTTACGGCTACAGACGGATAATACCTGCATATTAAGAGCTTACCAGGCCATCCCGATCCCTAAAATCAGTGCCCCATGTACCAACAGTGACCCATTCAACTGTTTGCAATTTGTCCCGGTCATTTGAGGTTCTTGTACACCACAGGGTTGGTCCTTTTGATTCTTTCTCACCCCTGAGCACATGCATTTGTAGCCATTATTTATCACTGATTTTCACCCACAACTACTTCACTTCTTCCCCACCATTCACTCCATTGTTCACCGTTTTCTCTCCCCCCCCCCCCAACCATTCTCCCACTCCCCTTGTTCCCTTCCTTTCATTATCTTTCTAACTTGTACGGCCCTTTTGGCCGACCACAGCACATACATTATATATATATATATATATATATATATATATATACACATACATACACACACACACACACACACACACACACACACACACACACACACACACACACACACACATATATATATATATACATACATACATACATACATACATACATACATATACATACATACATACACACACACACTATATTTTTCTCCCTGTCCCACCATATCTTATCCCTATACACCTCTTTCCTTTTTTCTTTTCACTAGTCTCCGTTCCATTCCATCACAACATCCCCCCCTCTTTTTCTTTCCCTTTTTTTCCCCCTATTCCCCCCCCCCTCTTCTTTTCCCTCCCCCTCCCCCTTTTTCTTTTCTCTCTCCAACATGTTCTCCTCCTTTTTTCCCCCCTTTTCACATAATTAGGTTCCAACTCATGTTGTGTTATTAATCTTTCAGTGCCATCCTAATCCTCTCGTGCCCGTCCCAGGGGGTAGCGCCCCCCCCCCCCCCAAGGTGCTTCAGCTTACTACACATTTTTTGGTCTTTTTTGATCAAACTGGTTGGCCAGGTCTGTATATGTTCATAACCCTTTACTCCTACACTATTGTTTTTCAAACAATTATGACAGTGTATTTACACCAAGTTTATTGATTACATTATAGACTGTACTGTTATGTGACGCCTCCAGAAGAAGCGGTATACACCGCGAAACATGTCGGGGAATCGTCTATTGCATCAGTATCGCACCTCTGCACAACTGTAGAGTTTATAAATAACCTTTTTTTGATGTAATATTTAAATGTATCTTTCTATATTAATCATTGTTGTTGTTTTGATTTGTACTGTTCTTAAATAAAATGTTTTAAACCTTATATCTATGCTGCGCATGGGTGTCGCAATAGTCCCAACCTTTTATTGGGTGATAAGGGAGTTAGGAGTTATCCCTATATATATCCCTATTTTCTTCCTTTCCCACATATGGTTGCTGCACCCTTACAAAACGATATTCTTAGTGAAGTGAAAAATAGGATTTTTATAACAGCTTACCTGTAAAATCCTTTTCTTGGAGTACATCACGGGACACAGAGCGACATAGTCATTACTAATGGGTTATATAGATACCTTCAGGTGCTGGCACTGGCAACTTCCAAAACCAGAAGTACCCTCCCATCCGGGAGCACCTCAGTTTTGTAGCAAAGCAATAAGTGTCCCTAAAGAGGGGCAGGAGCTCTGTGTCCCGTGATGTACTCCAAGAAAAGGATTTTACAGGTAAGCTGTTATAAAAATCCTATTTTCTTTCTCGTACATCACGGGACACAGAGCGACATAGTCATTACTAATGGGATGTCCTAAAGCAATGCCCAACGAGGGGGGGATACACCATACATAAGCTGAGCGCTATCAGACATGAGGATCTTTTGCGGCCTGCAACACACTGCGCCCAAAGGCGACATCCTCCTGACTTCTAACGTCCACCTGGTAGAACCTAGTAAACGTGTGAACTGAAGACCATGTTGCGGCCTTACAGATTTGAGCCAGGGAGGCCTGGTGATGCGCTGCCCATGAAGTTCCAACTGCTCTCGTGGAGTGTGCTCTAACTTTGAACGGAGGCGGTCTCCTTCTCAAGCCATAGGCTTGTATTATGACCTGTCGAATCCACTTGGCTAAAGTAGATTTTGATGCTGCCTGACCCTTTCTGGGGCCTTCCGGCAGAATAAACAAAGTATCCGTTCTGCGAATCTGAGCAGTGGCTTTTAGATAAGCTTTAACTGCTCTTACTACATCCAAAGAATGCAATAACTTTTCCTCTACCGAAGTAGGTTTGGGGAAAAAAAGGAAGAACCACATCTTGGTTCAAATGAAACCTCGATACCACCTTAGGAAGAAAGGCTGGATGAGGACGTAACACTACTCTGTCCTTATGGATAACCAGATATGGCTCCTTACAGGACATAGCTGCTAATTCCGACACTCTTTTAGCCGAACAAATGGCTACTAGAAAAAATAGGATTTTTATAACAGCTTACCTGTAAAATCCTTTTCTTGGAGTACACCACGGGACACAGAGCTAGTCATTACATAATGGGTTAAGGGTCACCAGCGGTGATTGGACACTGGCACAACCAATGGAAGACAGTTCCCCTCCATATAACCCCTCCCATCAGGGAAGTACCTCAGTTTTGTAGCAAAGCAGTAAGGTTCCCATAAGAAGGGGGGGACCTCTGTGTCCCGTGGTGTACTCCAAGAAAAGGATTTTACAGGTAAGCTGTTATAAAAATCCTATTTTCTTTATCGTACACCACGGGACACAGAGCTAGTCATTACATAATGGGACGTCCCAGAGCAATGCTCATATGAAGGGGGGGAGACACAGATCAAAACAGGCCGCTTGCGGACCAGAAGCCCTATACTGCTGCCTGCAGCACACTTCGCCCAAAGGCGGAATCCTCATGTCCTTTCACATCTATTTGATAGAATTTGGAAAATGTATGGACTGAAGACCAAGTTGCAGCTTTACAGATCTGAGCCATCGAAGCCTGGTGGTGCACTGCCCATGAAGCACCTATCGCCCTGGTAGAGTGCGCCTTAACAGGAAAAGGAGGAGTCCTGTTCTTTAAACCATAAGCTTGAATAATTACTTGTCTAATCCACCTGGAAATGGTGGACTTTGATACCGCTTGGCCCTTCTTGGGCCCATCTGGTAAAATAAACAAAACATCTGTTTTACGTATCTGAGCGGTTGCTTGCAGATACACCTTTACCGCTCTCCCTAGATCTAGAGAGTGTAATAATTTTTCCCCCGCCGTCCGCGGGTTTGGAAAAAAGGAAGGCAGAACAATGTCTTGATTCAAGTGAAAAGCCGACACCACCTTAGGTAGAAAAGCCGGATGGGGTCGTAGTACGATTTTGTCCTTGTGACAAATTAGATAAGGCTCTTTACAAGAAAGAGCTGCTAGCTCTGATACTCTCCTAGCAGAAGCTATAGCAATCAGAAAGGCCAACTTCCTACTTAATATAATTAAAGGAATATGGCGAATAGGTTCAAAAGGTTGCTTTTGCAACACTGACAATACCAAATTCAAATCCCATGGACACAAGGGAGTCCTAACTGGAGGATTTATCCTCAGTACCCCCTTAATGAATGTCCGAACTAGGGAGTGAGATGCCAATGGTCTCTGAAAGAAGACTGATAGAGCCGATATTTGCCCTTTGATGGTGCTAAGGGCTAAATTCATATCCACTCCTAACTGGCAAAAAGCAAGAATCCTACTTATTTCATACTTCTGAGGATTCCAACATCTGGATTCACACCAGGAAACGTATGCTCTCCAGACTCTCTGATAGATGAGTCTGGAGGCTGGCTTTCTAGCATTAATGAGCGTAGAAAGAGCCGGACCAGAGACCCCTCTCTTTTTTAAAAATGTGGGTCTCAGCAGCCAGGCCGTCAACTTTAGCCTTTGTAAGGAAGGGTGGAATACTGGACCCTGTGACAGCAGGTCTTGTCGGAGTGGAAACTTCCAGGGCCTTCCTATCGCCGTTTTTACAATCTCGGCGTACCAAGGCCTCCTGGGCCAGTTTGGGGCCACTAGGATTACTGGTATTCCCTCCTCCTTGATCCTGCGAAGCAGTCTTTGTAGAAGAGGGATCGGAGGGAATGCCTAGATCAGTGAGAACTGATTCCATGGAGTTATTAGAGCGTCTGTATTATTAGAGCGTCTGTCCCGTAGGCTAGAGGATCTCTCGTTCTGGACACAAAGTTGTCCAATTTCTTGTTGAACATGGCAGCTAGCAGGTCTACATCTGGGTTTCCCCATCTCAGACATATGGCCTGAAAGATCTCGGGGTGAAGAGACCACTCCCTGGTAGCAGCTGCTGACGACTCAGGTAGTCTGCTTGCCAATTTTCCATCCCTGGAATGAAGATTGCAGAAAGGCAAGGTACATGCTCTTCTGCCCATGCCAGGATCCGGTTCACCTCTCTTTGGGCTGCCCGACTGCGGGTGCCTCCTTGGTGATTGATGTAAGCTACTGCAGTAGCATTGTCGGATTGAACCCGAACTGGGTAGCCCTGTAACCTGTATGTCCAGGTTTTGAGGGCTAGATATACCGCCCGGATCTCTAGCACATTGATGGGCAGGATCCCCTGAGTCTTGGCCCAGGTTCCCTGGGTAGAAGCCTCCTCGAATACTGCACCCCAGTCCGATAGGCTGGTATCCCTAGATACCACCTTCCAGGCCACTGGGAGGAAGGACTTTCCCTTCCGTAAATTCCTGGCTTCTAGCCACCAATCGAAGCTGTGGCGTACTTGTTAGGACAGGCGCATGGGTATATCCAGAGCTTGGCTCTTCCTGTTCCAGGAAGCTAAAATATTGCCTTGAAGTAGTCTCGAATTAAACTGGGCGTAAGGGACCGCCTCGAAGGAGGCTACCATCTTTCCCAATAGTCTCATGCAAAGGCGAATAGACGGCCTCTTGTTTGCTTTGACCTTGTGGATCAGGTCTTTCAGAGACTGTATCTTCGGTTCTGGCAGGTATACCCCGTTTTGGGCTGTATCTATGATCATGCCCAGGTACCCTATCCTTCTTTGGGCCTGGAGAGAGGATTTTTGTAAATTTATAATCCATCCTAAATGCTCCAGGTATCCTACTGTAGTGTGTACAGCGTGACCCAATCCGTCCTTTGACTGATCTATTACTAGTAGATCGTCCAGATAGGCTGTTACCGCAATGCCCCGTGTTCTTAGGTTTGCTAACAGAGGAGCTAGCACCTTTGTGAATACTATGGGCGCGGTGGCTACACCAAACGGCAGAGCCACAAATTGAAAGTGGCGATCTTCTACCGCAAACCTTAGGAATCTTTGGTGAGCGGGGAGGATGGGTATGTGTAAATGTGCGTCCTTGATATCTATGGGCGCCATGAATTTTCCGCCCTTTAAAGTGGCGGCCACGGATCGGATCGTTTCCATTCGAAAATGGCGATCGTTCAGGAACCGATTTAGGGATTTTAGATCCAGGATGGGTCTGACATCTCCATTTGGCTTTGGAATCACAAAGAGGTTTGAGTAAAAACCTGAACCTCGCTCTTTTTGGGGTACGTCTGTAACTACCCCTTGAGCCATTAAGTGATTCAAACCTTTGAAGAAGGATTCTCTTTTTTGTGGATCCTTGGAGAGTCTTGAACCTCGGAATTGAGAAGGTGGGATCTCTCGAAATTCCAGTTTGTACCCTGAGGATATTGTGGATACTACCCAATTGTCCTGGATTTCTGACCACCAAGTCGCTCAGAAGTGACAAAGCCTTCCTCCCACTCGGCCGAGCGGGGGCGCCCCTTCACTGAGAGGCTTTGGGGGCTTGCTTATTAGCTCTTGCACCCCACGGCTTCTTGTTCTTCTGAGCTTGCCCCTTGGCTTTTGTGGGCGGCTAAAAACAGGCCGCCGCCACTGGTTGGAGTCAGATTTCCCGGGAGCTGGGGAGAGAGCGTTTAAAACAAGATCTCTTGTTTTTCTCTCAGGTAAAAGTCGTTTTACCACTTGATCTTCTGTATATATTTTTCTAAATCTTCCCCAAATAGGCGTTCGCCATGGAACGGGAACTTGCCAACAGCTTTTTGCATGGGGCCTCTGACCAATGCTTAAGCCAAAGTACTCTGCGCATCTGTACCAGCTGGAGTGTAAGGCGTGATGCCTGTATGATAGAATCTCTCATGGCATCCACTGTGAAGCATAAGGCTTTAGGCAAATTTTTCCCAATTTCTAGCCTGCTCTGAAGGCAGTTCCTTCAGCCCCTGCTTTACCTGTTGGCTGATGACCTGACCCATACCGACTGCTGCTACTGCAGGTTGGGTAATTGAGCCGGCCAAAAGGAAGGAGGATTTCAACTTCCTCTCAGAAGGATCTTTTAAACCCTTGTACATTATCCACCGGACATGTCAGGTTTTTATTTACACAAGAAATAGCCGCAACTACCGCAGGCAGGCTCCATTTCTTTAAAAAAAAAAATTCCCCCATAGGATAAAGAATGTTAAACCTTTTTGGAGGTGAGAAACGCTTATCTGGATGTTGCCAGTTTGCGTATATTAGATCCTCTAGTAACGGATGAACCGGGAAGGAGCATGCACCTTGCAGGGATCTTAATGACCCTAGGGAGGAGACAGGTAATTCCGTTACCTCCGCAGAGGTTAACTTAAATGCACTGCTATAGCATTGTACCTGTGACCTTAAAATCTGGCTCCTCATCCTCTGCTGATGTAGCCTCCTCCTCCTCATCCTCCTCCCTCAGGTACTTCTGAAGGGAGGTCCAATACTGGAAGAGACCTGCTTCGCTTATTGTCCCTTTTAGAGGACTTAGCGATTAAGGTAGCAATTTTTTCCTCCAGATTATTTAGGGCAGCTGATAAAGTGTCCTCAGTGACATATACAGGCCCAGGCTCCACTGGGGAAGCCGCCATACCTGACAGAGGTAATGGCTCATCCTGAACAGGTGCATTTAGCAACACAGGAGAGAAAGGTACCGAGTCAGCACAGTTAGAGCCTCCTCTCAGGCGGTGGTGCTTTCTTATCTCTTTTTGTCCGTATTACTTCCCCTGGAAGGCTTACTGTTTAGACAAAATACAAGGTACCTAAATGCATATACTACCGTGTTCAGTTTAGCAAATACATTAAGTATGCAACTTTTAACACATAACTATGCATAACATGGATGTCTTCTAGGAAGTACCCAATCCAACCACATGGAGTCTTACGTCCCTGTATAGCTGCTGTGTTTCTCTGCCAGGAATAAGAGAACTAACGAGCTTGCTTGCTGCTGCAGTGCTTCTCACACTGACAGTCTTTTAAAATTGGCGCCGTTTCTGTGCCTGCGCGCGCCACGTGCCCGCGCACGCCTTCGCCCCCCCCCCCTCCGATAAAGCGCGCGCGCGGCCCTTAGCGCTATGGCGGTGGCCATAGTGAGAGAGGACTCTCATCAGCCCTTGTTCCCACTTACCTGCATCTGCAGGTGTCTGGTCGGCCACCGAAAGGAGGATCGGGGTGCCCCAGCAAGCTCAGCAGCGGAGGTGACGAGCAGTGTACTTCGCCGAAGCCGACACTGAACAGAGTGAGGTGAGTATATTCAGCTCTTTACTCCCCCCAGTGGTGGAAAAAAAGAAGACATCCACTTTTTGAAAAAGGTCCCAACCTAGTTATGGACCTTCTAATCTCACCTTATCCACGCCGCAGGTTTTTCTGCTGAAAGATTTCAGACAGATACCAAACTTCACCCTTCACGGTGGGCTATGTGTGCCAACCTTCAGGGATATGGGTTTCTATTTAAAGGATACCTCTCCCCTGGGCCTTGTACAAGACTCTTACCAGGACTTTATAGCGAAATAGCGAAAGTGCTGGATCTTAGAGCCCAGTCCTCCGAAGAGAGACATTACAGGCGACGCCTCATGGATGAGGCCCGGATCCCATCCAGATTCAGCTCATTTGTAGGCGTCTTGGATGGATCCGAAAGCATAGCTCTTTTACCCCCAGAGGGTCTCTTTGGTAGAGCTTTCCTTTAGCACCTCCTAACGCGTCCAACACCTTTCGACACTGGCGAAAAAACTGAGGTACTTCCCTGATGGGAGGGGTTATATGGAGGGGAACTGTCTTCCATTGGTTGTGCCAGTGTCCAATCACCGCTGGTGACCCTTAACCCATTATGTAATGACTAGCTCTGTGTCCCGTGGTGTACGATAAAGAAATCAATTTCCTGGTGAGAAGAACCAAAGAAATATGCTGTAATGGTTCAAATGGTTGTTTCTGTAGAACCGACAGAACCAGGTTTAGATCCCATGGACATATGGGAATATTAACCGGAGGACTAATACGCATCACTCCTTGTATAAAGGCTTTGACTAGTGAATGCGAAGCCAAGGGCCTTTGAAAAAATATTGACAAGGCCGAAATCTGACCCTTGATAGTACTCAAGGCAAGCTTCCTATCTACAGCCCATTGTAGGAAGTCCAGAATCCTACCTATTACGTATTTACATGGATGCCATTTCTTGGCCTCACACCAGGCGATGTACGCCTTCCAGATTCTATAGTAGATCTGCCTGGATACCGGCTTCCTGGCATTGATCATGGTAGATACCACAGAATTAGAGAGCCCTCTCTTTTTTAGAATGTGGGCTTCAATAGCCAGGCCGTCAAACCTAGGGCTGGTAAGGAAGGGTGGTATATCGGTCCTTGCGAAAGCAGGTCCGGACAATGTGGGAGGGTCCAAGGACTCCCCACAGACATCTTTACAATCTCCGCGTACCATGCTCTTCGGGGCCACGCTGGAGCCACCAGAATCACTGGTTTCTTTTCTACCCTGATTCTGCGGAGTAATCGAGGTAACAATTGTGGCGGTGGGAATGCATATATCAGCTTGAACTGATCCCAAGGGAACACTAGGGCATCCAAGCCGCAAGCTAGGGGATCCCTTGTCCAAGAGACAAACCTGTCCACTTTTGCGTTGAATCTGGATGCTAGCAGATCTACATCCGGTGTTCCCCACCGCTGACATATTGTCCGGAAAACCTCGGGATGAAGGGACCATTCCCCTGGGCATAATTGTTGGCGACTTAGAAAGTCCGCCTTCCAATTCTCCACTCCTGGAATGAATACCGCAGATATGGCTGGGACATATCTTTCTGCCCATTTCAGGATGCAATTTACTTCCCTCTGGGCTGCACGACTCCTGGTGCCACCCTGATGATTGATATATGCCACTGCCGTGGCATTGTCCGATTGAATTCTGACAGGGGACCCTTGGAGTTTTGATGTCCATGCTACTAGGACATACCGGGCTGGTCGTATCTCTAAGAGATTGATGGGCAGGGCCTTTTCTGCATCCGACCATCTGCCCTGGAGAGACCATTGCTCCAGTACTGCTCCCCAGCCTATAAGGCTGGCATCTGTAGTGACCACCTTCCAAGAAATCGGACTGAAGGATTTTCCTCTTTCCAGATTCTGGGGAACCAACCACCAACGGAGGCTCTTGCGAACGGAAGGGGACAAGGACATTGGTAAGTCTAGGGCCTGAACTTTTTTGTTCCAGGCTGACAGTATAGCCCTTTGCAAATTCCTTGAATGGAACTGACCGTAGGGTACTGCTTCGAATGATGCCACCATTTTTCCCAGCAGCCTCATGCACAGGCGTATGGATGGCTGTCTTTTTGTACCCACTAGGTGGATCAAATCTCTCAAAGACGACCCCTTTTCTTGAGGCAAGAATATTTTTCTCTGGTCTGAATCCAGCCTTAGCCCCAAGTATTCCAGACTTTTGACTGGTTTTAGGGCCGACTTGTCTCGGTTGATAATCCAACCGTGATATTCCAGATACTTGATTGTCTCGTCAACAACCACTTCTAGTTTTTCCACTGAGTGGTCTATCAGCAACAAGTCGTCTAGATATGCCATTATCGTTACACCTCGTGTTCTTAGATTGGCCAATAATGGGGCCAGAATTTTTGTGAACACTCGTGGTGCTGTGGCCAGACCGAAGGGTAAGGCTCTGAACTGAAAATGGCGCCCTTCTACCGCAAAGCGTAGAAATTTTTGGTGGGCTGGAAAGATGGGAATGTGCAAATAAGCATCTTTGATGTCGATCGAGGCTAACCATTCCTCCCCTTGTAGGGCAGTGGCCACCGATCGGATCGACTCCATCCGGAAAGTCCTGATATGTAGGAATTTGTTTAGCCCTTTTAGATTTAATATGGGCCTCACGTCCCCGTTTGGCTTCGGGACTGTAAAGAGGTTTGAGTAAAACCCGAACCCCCATTCTTCCAGGGGAACCTCTATAATTACTGCTTGGAGCAATAATTGTTCTAGTGCCAACAGGAGGGATCCTCTCTTCTGGGGATCCCTTGGCACGTTTGACCTTATAAAGTGGGAAGGAGGGGAGTCTTTTAACTCCAATTTGTGTCCCAGACTTACTGCGGAGAGCACCCATCTGTCTCTGATCGTGTCCTGCCAGGTCTCTGTGAACAACTGAAGTCTTCCCCCCACCCGATTGAGTGGGGGCAACCCTTCATGCATTTGACTTTGGGGGAGGTTTTGTACCTCTCCTGCTCCAGGGCTTCTTGTTACCCTGCAATTGTCCCTGATTTTTACCTCCGGGATTCGACCGAGGAGGCCGTCGGAACTGTTTCACAGCCGATGTCCTAGGGACTGGAGAAGCAGGCCTCTTAAAAGAGGGACCTCTAACTCTGTTTTTAACCGGCAAAAGTGTACTTTTACCGCTGGAAATTCTCTGGATATATTTGTCCAGGTCTTCCCCGAATAAGCGTTCACCATGAAATGGGAAGCTGACCAGCAATTTTTTACAGGGAGCTTCAGCAGACCAGTTTTTGAGCCATAAAAGCCTGCGCATATGTACTACAGACAGCGTAAGGCGGGAGGCCTGATGGATTGAATCCTTTATAGCGTCCACCGCAAAGCATAAGGCTCTAGGTAGATCAGCTAGGGCAAGAGCCTGCTGATCTGGCAAGTCCCTTAAGACCTGTTTCAACTGATCCTTCACTGCTTGGCAGACCCCAATTGCTGCCACTGCTGGTTGTGTCACCACGTGCGCCTTCGGCGCTAATTTTGAAAAGGGAAACTAGGGACAAGAGCCAGGGCCCCTTTTGCCGCAGGCCGGGGGATGGACGAGCATTGCAACATGGCAGAGGAAGCAGTTTCCCACAAGAGAACTCACCATCTGCCTGGACTTGCTCTGATGAAAAGAAACTAGTCCACATGACAAGAAACGTTCCACAGCGGCCTCTAGTGGATTAACACAGGTACCGCAGTCTATTATTTTTTTTTTTTTTTTTTTCTTGACCACTATTAAAATTATTACATTTTTTAGTAGTTACAGGCATGCATAATATTTAGCGGGAATACCATTAGGTAACAGGCAGAAAGACATATTAGGCTTGGGGGTCCCCTCAATAGAACCAAGTTCCTGAGGGGCCCCCACTTACCTTTTCCCCGCCGCAGGACTCTGTTTGGCACAGAAGCCCAAACTTCACCTATCACGGCAGGCATTGTAATTAAACCTTCAGGGACCGGGTTCCCAAGGATTCCACTCCCCTGGACCTGTATAGCACCCTGCACAGAAAACATCTTGGTCGTGGGTATGACCAGAGCTCTGGATCCCAGGGTCCAGCCCTCCTAAGAGAAGCATTACAGGCAAAACCTTGCTCTTCTCTGCAAGGCCCGGGTACCGACCGTTTAACTATGAAGCTTTTTTGGTCGGATCCGGAATAGCTTACTGAGGCCCAAAAGAACCTGTACGCAAGCTCAGTGAAAAACACATGTTTCTTCTTGGCCAACACCTTAGACACTGGCAAAAAACTGAGGTGCTCCCGGATGGGAGGGGCTTATATAGGGGAGGGTACTTCCGGTTTTGGAAGTTGCCAGTGCCAGCACCTGAAGGTATCTATATAACCCATTAGTAATGACTATGTCGCTCTGTGTCCCGTGATGTACGAGAAAGAAAGTACAGTGGTGGATGATCAGTGAGATCAAGGCGTATCCCATTCAGAGTTGTGGTGAGTGCATCCCCCCCCCCCCCACGTGGTGAAGCTTTGGTGGATGGTGCACGGATTAGGACTGATTGCTACTGCACAATTCTTTGGCACTGTATTCCCTATATGAACAAGATATGGAAGTCTCGTCAATATTCAGAACTTGACGAAAGCGCTGCTACAGTATTACTGAAGACTCTGCAATTTTGAGTGTTTTTAATATTGTTTTATTCATATGACAATAACTTGCATATTAGCCTTTAAAATTAGCACTTTTGATTTTTCATGTTTGTGTGTTCGAACAAATTTTTTGCCTGTTCTGCTGCAAACAGGACCGGGGGGTGTTTGGCACATCCCTATTGAGCAATGTAGCCCAACATGGTGTGACTGGGTCCTCACTATTAACCTTACCTAAAGAACATGCATTTTTGTTTGGAGAATTCAGTAGGTGTCAGTGACACTACCACTGAGCAAGCATTCCAGAAAAGAGAAAAGTTGAAAATTCAGTACACGGTGTCCCCAGGACAGAAGTTTCGAGAATCTCCTTCAACACAAAACTGTTTATTCAAGACTGTAGTTTTATCCTATTGGGACCCACAAACACTTCCTGTGCTATTGAAGAAAGTGCTTCTCTATGTGGGCATGCATAGCACTAAGAAAAAACCCTGACAGATTCCAACGCTTCCCCGTTATTTAAAACTGAAATACAGCGCATCCAGAAAGTATTCACAGTGCTTCACTTTTTCCACATTTTGTTATGTTACAACCTTATTCCAAAATGGATTAAATTCATTATTTTCCTCAAAATTCTACAAACAATACTCCATAATATTGACAATATGAAAGAAGTTTGTTTGAAATCTTTGCAAACTTATTAAAAATAAATCACATGTACATAAAATTAATCACAGCCTTTGCCATGACACTCAAAATTGAGCTCATGTGCATCCTGTTTCCACTGATCATCCTTAAGATGTTGCTACAACTTGGATTCCACCTGTAGTAAAGTCACATGATTTGGAAAGGCACACACACCTGTCTATATAAGGTCCCACAGTTAACAGTGCATGTCAGAGCACAAACCAAGCCATGAAGTCGTATGGAGACTTCGGAGACAGGATTGTATCGAGGCACAGATCTGGGTAAAGGTACAGAAAAATGTCTGCAGCACTGAAGGTCCAAATGAGCACAGTGGCCTTTATCATCCTTAAATGAAAGAAGTTTGGAACCAACAGGACTCGTCCTATATCAGGCTGCCCGGTCAAACTGTGAGATTGGGGGAGAAAGGCCTTAGCCAGGCAGGTGACCAGGAACACATTGGTCACTCTGACAGAGCTCCAGCATTTCTCTGTGGAGAGAGTCGAACCTTCTAGAAGAACCATCTCTGCAGTACTCCACCAATCAGGACTGTATGGTAGACAGAAGCCACTCCTCAGTAAAAGGCACATGACAGCCCACCTGGAGTTTGCCAAAAGGCACCCGAAGGACTCTCAGACCATGAGAAACAAACTTCTCTCGTCTGATGAAACAAAGATTGAACACTTTGGCCTGAATGGCAAGCATTATGTCTGGAGGAAACCAGCACCGCTCATCACCTGGCCAATACCATCCCTACAGTGAAGCATGGTGGTGTGGGAATGTTTTTTTTTATTGGCAAGAACTGGAAGACTAGTCAGGATTGAGGCCCAGCAGTGTACAGAGAGATCCTTGATGAAAACCTGCTCTGGACCTCAGACTGGGGCGAAGGTTCATCTTCCAACAGGACAATGACCCCAAGCACACAGCCAAGATAACAAAGGAGTTGCTATGGGACAACTCTGTGAATGTCCTTGAGTGGGCCAGCCAGAGCCCAGACTTGAACCCGAATGAACATCCCTGAAGAGATTTGAAAATGGCTGTGCACCGACGCTCCTTATCCAACCTGATGGAGCTTGAGAGGTCCTGCAAAAGAAGAATGGGAGAAACTGCCCGAAAATAGGTGTTCCAAGCTTGTAGCATCATACTCAAAAAGACTTGAGGCTGTAATTGCCAAAGGTGCTTCAACAAAGTATTGAGCAATGCTGTGAATATTTATGTACATGTGATTTTTTTAGTTTTTTATTTTTAATAAATTTGCAAAGATTTCAAACAAACTTCTTTCACGTTGTCATTATGGGGTATGGTTTGTTTGTGGGGGGGCAGTTAGTCGCAGCCGCGCTGTCCCAGCTCCTAGGGGAAGTCCCTGTCAGCTGGTCCATTTGATCAGGGGCCCTAGGGGAAATAGTGGGTGCGAAGCTCACTAGCTGGGGAGTCCTTTTATGTAGGTCTTAGGGGGTAACTTTGGTGCGTAGGGGGGAGGGCACTCCGGAGTGAAGATGGACACTGTGGTTAATATTATGCACACCTTGTGATGCCGTTTCACCTATTCAATAAAGCAACAGGAGGTAGCTTCTCAGTGTTCACTTATTTTTGGATGATTATATGCTGTGTGAATACACCCTGCCCCTATAACCTCAGCAGCACCCCATATCAATTATTGATCATTCAGGCTCCCAGTACTTTCTTTTATATAACGTATTTTTAGCTCTATAAGACGCACCCCCCCGCCCAAAAAAATGGGGGGAAATGTCTGTGCGTCTTATGGAATGAATACTGACTAGCAGAGCCGCTAATAGGGGGATCGTTTCAGTGACAGAACGATGCCCTATACATCTTTCTGCCCCAGCTAAATCCTGTGTCTCCCCTACCTTCAGCTGCAATAGGGAAAGAAACAAAAGGCATTGTTATTTAATTAACATCGGCATTCACATGTAAATCGCGCAGGCATTGTTATGTAAATATGATCGGCCGCCGCGATTTATATGCAAATCGCGCCCCATCCTTTGCATGCCGCCCACCTAGAAGGTGTGAATAGCATACAGGTGAGCATAGGGGGCATGTAGAGGTAATTAAAAAGGGGGCCTTGAGGTGCAGAGGTGAGCAGATGAGGTGTACAGAGGTGCAGAGTTGAATGGGAAGCAAGGGTTGGTTAGCAGAGTAGGGGTTTGGAGGGATAGAGGTTAGCAGATGATGAGTTAGAGGGGCAGAGTGGTAACTGAGAGGGAGCTAAGAATGCAGAGATTAGTAGAGAGATGGGGGGGGGGGGGGTTTACTGTAAATACACTTGTTATATGGCTAGTCACTGCAAATGTCTCAATTACATTGGTGGTTCATGTAAATACTCCTGTTGTGTTGAGGTCAGTGTAAATGTCCCATTTACATTGTGGATAAGTGTAGGGTGCCCCCTTAGGTACGGTTATATTTTTAAAATATTTTAGTCCATCATTTGGCTCAGATTTTTTTTTCATATTTTCCTCCTCTAAAACCTAGGTGCGTCTTATGGTCAGGTGCGTCTTATGGAGCGAAAAATACAGCAACTGATAATAGTCCATATTACTTATCAATTTTCTTAAAAATGTAAAAACAATGCTTTTTTATAACCATTTTTTAACATACAACCTTACCTTTGTTATGTTTAGTTCCAAAAGGAGGATTCATTATCACCGTGTCAACAGCTTTCACCAGACAGTGAGCTGGCAATGAGCAGATATCACACTGAACTAGGTCAATATTTGGAAGTTCAAACTCATCAGCATTGGTTCTGAATATTTCCAAAGCATCTTCATCTACGTCAAATCCTATGCATAAACTGCAGGACAAAGGATGATGTCAAAACTTTGTTTAATGAACACAAGACCAGATATAGTTTAAAAGGTGGTGTAAGAGTAATGACCATGTGCTTTTTTTTTTTCTTTTTTATTGATGAAAACGTAGGTATAGTCAAAATGTTCTTTGGTTTTGGATAAAATAGCAAAGGGTTATAACCCCTGCCTGGTTATTTTTTTGTAGCCTGCATACCATTGTGGAAATTCCCCTTCACTTTTTGCCACAGAGACCCAACAGGAAGTTCCCAAAGTGAAGGGCATTCCCCACTTAGACAGTTTTCCCCCTCCTCTTGTTTTGGGGACAATGCTATTGTTTTAGATTTCTCCTCTCCCTTTCTTACTTTGTAACAATAGTCACCACTACAAAGAGTGGCAAGTCTCCCCAATGGGGACTCAGCAACCAAAACGTGACAGGTCATCTAACCCATAGGGTTAACCCACTCTGTCCAAAATAAAACAAAAAGGGATTTGCCTTAAAATTGAATCTGCTTTTATTTTGCCTTCCTTGCACGCTCCCTCCCCCAATATGCTAACTATTTATATTAATGAAATCTGTTTTCATTACAATTCTTATTTTAGACGCAGTGATGTTATCACTAGGTTTCTGCGCTTCTCTATAAAATATGAGCTGATTGGTAAAGTCAGTCTGAAGGGAGTGGGCATTTCTAGGCAGGCTGCATCTGCATGCACGCCTTCTAAAGCTGGCCATAGATGGAATGAAATTCCGCTCACTCAGCAGGGACAGGACACATTTTTATTCATATATGAGCAGGCCGGTTAGACAGAATTCGATCACTCAATCAACTTCTGTACAACCAGCCTGCTGGAAAATTTTCACTCGATCAATGCCGCAGGCTATAGCCAGCGGTGCTGATTAGTGTTTGCTGATGGCAGGAAAGTCTCTTCACTGTCAGAATATACTAGCTCCGAGGGAGGGATTAATTTTTATACAAAGTGCTGGTTGAACGAAAGATAATGAATCATGTATGGGCTGCATTATGTAACACCCACATGTAATGCTGAGCCTCCATGATGGAAAGAACTGAAATTCAATGAACAAAAGGGGTGGGCCAGGGACAGCCTGGCTGAGGATGAAAGAACTAGGTAATGCTGGATGTCCTCCAGCCCAGAGGTAAAGTGGGTTCTGACTTGAAAAAGGTTCACAAGCAGAGTAAGCAATTTTAGCACAGAAGAGGAGCCCATACAACTGGAGTTCAGATTTTAGAGCAAATCAGAAAGAACTTACATTTGTACTAAACTCTAATATGCCAACATCAGAGAAAGAAAGCTCACTAAACAGGTTGTACTCACCCAGCACCCAACATAGCCGCTCCAATACTCAACACCCCACATCCACAGCCGAGATCTGCAACCACTTTATCTTCGATATCACCAAATGTGTTGTGGATCGTGTACAGCATACACGCTGAAATGACACAAATTAAATACATAAGATCAAATCACACCTGTTCATCACTTAATCAGATTTATTACACAAATACAAATCCTTTTAATAATGGCAGTAGTAAGCTAATTACAAACAGACCTAAAGAGACATGCTGGTATTGTGAAAAGATCACTCAGTTACAGCAGAGTTTCCCTCACATTCCACAATTGGCATGTCATTTTTTGGGGAGACGGGTACCTAGTTTTGACAGGTACCCAGCTCCCACTTCCCCTCCCTCCCTGCAATCTTCTGTGACACAACACAGGTCCCAGAAGATTGCCCGGCTATTCAGGACGCGCAGCGCGACTCGCACCCAGCTGTGCAGCCGCAAGCCGTCACAGCCGGGTGCCAACAGTAGTGATGCCGGTGCCGCGGAGAGGTGGGGGAGAAAACCGAAGCTTCAGGCGGCCACATTGCTGGACCGTAGGACAGGCAAGTGTGTTTTTTTTTTAAAAAGTCAGCAGCTACACTTTTTGTAGCTGCTGGACTTTTAATAAACACAGAAACGGCTGGAACTCCGCTTTAAAAAGACTTTTCGAACCTGTACAAATGTGAATTTTTAGTTCATAGACAAACTACACTATATTACCAAAAGTATTGGGACATCTGCCTTTACACACACATGACCTTTAATGGCATCCCAGTCTTAGTCCGTAGGGTTCAATATTGAGTTGGCCCACAAGGTTTAGTCTGTCTATGGGGAATGTTTGACCATTCTTCCAGAAGCTCATTTGTGAGGTCAGGCACTGATGTGGACGAGAAGGTCTGGCTCGCAGTCTCCACTCCAATTCATCCCAAAAGGTGTTCTGTTGGGTCGGATTGAGGTCAAGACTCTGTGCAGGTCAGTCAAGTCCCCACCCCCCCCCCCCAAACTCACTCCTCCATGTCTTTATGGACCTTGCTTTGTGCACTGGTCCAAATTATTTGGTGGGGGGGGGGGGGTTATGGTGTGGGGTTTGTTTTTCAGGGGTTGGGTTTGGCCCCTTAGTTCCAATGAAAGGAACTCTTAAGGTGTCAGCATACCAAGACATTATGTACAATTTCACGGTTCCAACTTTGTGGGAAGAGTTTGGGGATGGCCCCTTCCTGTTCACCAGTGCACAAACCAAGGTCCATAAAGACATAGATGAGCGAGTTTGGGGTGGAGGAACTTGACTGGCCTGCACAGAGTCCTGACCTTAAACAGATAGAACAACTTTAGGATGAATTAGAGCGGAGACTGCAAGCCAGGCCTTCTTGTTCACATCAGTGTCTGACCTCAAAAATGTGCTTCTGGAAGAATGGTCAAACATTCCCATAGACACTCCTGAACCTTGTGGACAGCCTTCCCAGAAGAGTTGGAGCTGTTATAGCTGAAAAGGGTGGGCCAACTCAATATTGAACCCTACGGACTTAGACTGGGCTGCCATTAAAGTTTATGTGCGTGTAAAGGCAGGCATCCCAATACTTTTGGTAATATAATGTATATTAATTTCCTCCTTTTTTTTTTTTTTTATGTGCCTGCGGTGTGGTGTGCAAAAAACAAAACACCACAAGTGAACCAAAAAAAGTGCAAGTGAACACACAAAAAAGTGCACTTACGATGTGTCAAATACCGCTCCTCCTGATTAGCCAATGCCAACCACTTAGGATTGGGTGAGGAGCTCTCTCCCGAAGAGGGAGCCCCCCCAAGGCAAATGAGGAAAAAAAAAAAGAATTTACACATCCTCCACTTTGAGTCTGATACAAGCAGACAGTTACTGAATAGCATGAAGGGTGTGGGGGGTCCTCTTCCCAAAAACCCTGGGCGGTGGTTGTGGGGGGTCTGCGGGCAGGGGGCTCCATGCCTTTTTTTTTTTTTTTTTTTGGCGTGGGGTTCCCTTTTAGGATCCTTAGAGCACAAGTCGCATGCCACAAGTCAGATCAGTTAAGAGGATAATCCAACTTGTATGTGAATTACATTCAAATCGTGTAAAAGTCGAGACAAAAGTAGTGCAGGTAACTTTTTCAAAGTCGGACCGACACAAGTTGGACCAGTTAAGATTGCTCTCACAGGGAAACGTTGATTTTGACATGTCATGCCACTTCTGCTCTCAAAGTCAAAGTCAGAGAGTCTGTCGTACCAGTGTAAACCAGCCCTTAGGAACACGTTACATCTGTGTTTATTGAGTAACATGTAATATGTTCATAAGCACCCGCTTCCTGATCGCACCTATTGTGGGTAGAATGCTTTGCACTTATTTTTTTCCTGCAAAAACATGTGCACGTGTTTTTAAAAGGTGAACCTAGTCTTTACAAGAGCCCCTTTTACAATATATAATAAGAAAATAAGAATTAAGGCCATTTATAGGGTAGTGCAGCCCTAGAGGTACACATTACAATCTTGCCGTATAATTTTTGTAAAAATAAATTTTAAACCTACATAAAGTACTTAATTTGAGGACAGAGCTCTAAACTATCCAATCAATCTGTATCCAAACAGACCTTGCATTACATGGAAGAGATTGTACCTTGTAAGGTGAGCTTAAGCTTTGTGTTGGACAATGTTTAGTAGGTTGATGCTGTGTGGACTGTTTTTGGGGTTACACAGGACAACTTTGAGCCAACCATGTACGTACTTACACACCATAATGGTACAAATACATTCCAGGTAATACAAGCTGATAGAATATTACAAGTCACAAGTGAGTGACACCGTCCACTAACCTGCTATATGTGGTCTGGTAGGATACTGCTCCAGGAGTAGTTTGGGGTTTTCAAAGGTATCAACCTGTTGAAGGCAACTCTCTAACTCTTTAAGCTTCATCTCTAAAAGGAAAGTGAGAAAAATAAATATAGCAAATTAAACAATAACACATTACTCTCTCCAAAAGGGGGAATATTTTAAAACATGCATCAAACAACTCACTAGGTGTTAATGAAACAAGAAGACTTATTCATTAAAGACGTCTTATTCTTGAGACAACCCTATTGCAACTCAAAAATATTAAAACAAAATTCCCCCTTGTAAAAGAAGAAGCTTTAGGCACCTTTCACACAAAAAGTCCAGCTTTTTGTTTTTCAGCCAGACCCAATCTAACCGTCCATTCTCCTCTTTGGGCAGTCAGATGTAAACGGACTTGTGTGTTTACACCTGGCTACCTCTAGGTTCAATCCGATCTGGAAAAAAACACCAAAAAAATGAAGGGGATATGTTCCCCTCTGTTTGGCTCGATCGGATCGGAGGGCAGTCAGGTGTAAACGAACAGCTGGTCTTTTTAATTCAGGCTGCCCATAGAGCAGAGCAGGCTGTGTCTGCATAAGCAGAGCGGGCACAGAGCGGTTATCCAGCGGCTCCGTTCAGCTTAGCAAGGGATCAGCAGATGGATCCCCTGCTGAGCAAAACCAGATATGGTACGTGTGAATGCGGGCCTTATACTTATCTTTTCTGAGGTGTTGGATAGCGTGCCCCTCCGCTGTGATTCCTCCCGCAGACACTTAGGTTACTAAAAAGTAATGATGCAGGGGTCTGTGGGAGGAAAACGCAGCCCGACATACTCTATAGCAGTGATGGCGAACCTTGGCACCCCAGATGTTTTGGTACTACATTTTCCATGATGCTCCACTACGCTGTAGAGTGCCAGAGCATTACGGGAAATGTAGTTCCAAAACATCTGGGGTGCCAAGGTTCGCCATCACTGCTCTAGTGTCAGATAGCAGCCATGCCAGGAAGGCTTTAAGGCCTCATTTAGGACTAGCAGTTGGGGGGCTGGTTAAAAATGCATGGCTGGGCCACATTTTTAGCATCCTCCAACTGCCCCCCTCAAGCTGCAATGGCAATGAACAGGGATGTTAACACGCCATGCTCTCAATGTGTCAAGCCCATATAGTAACCCATTAAAGCAAAAAGGGAAGCACTGCAAATGTACTGCAAAAATTAAATTAAAACAGGTGGTGAGAAGGTGACAAATTGCCCTTTTACCACCTGTCAATCAACCCGAAAAACGATCTGAGCGCAGAGTGCTTTTCAGAGAAGCAGTAGGTTTAAGTGCATGTCTAAGCCTAGCCTAGCCTAGCCACACACACACATAGTTTTTTTTCCCCGTTCGACCCAGCAGGACTGAACAGGAAAAAACTGACAGCTCAGGAGGTGTAACTGTACTAACTAACTATCTGAAGTTGGAACTGCGATCTCCCGTGCTGTGCTATTATGTCCTAACAGGGGGATGCCCCCCCCCCCCACCAGAATACTCTGGTCAGTGCTCTCAGCCATTGACTGAGAATGGTGACCGGGAGCAGATCGGCAGACCTTTTTCGATCAGGTCTCTTTAGACTTCTGTCAGACCGGCTGCAGTACACGTGGGCCGAATATGGACCAGTTTCTATAGAACCTGCCAATGCCGCCCAAAATTCACCCCGTGTGTTATAGGATTAGGAGACAATAATAGACCATGGATGTGTAATGGGAGTTAAAGCAGCCCCATTTAGTCTTCATCAGATTCGGTGTGTCAACACAGGAGCACATTTAGGGAGACAGGGACAGATTGACGTCACCCTATAACAAGAAGTGCCTAAAGACCTTCATGAAAAGATCACCAGCTGTTATTTTAATGGAAAACGCAGATTTAAAATTACATTTTATGAGATTGTAGTGATGAGATTTACATATTACTAGAAGGTCGTCAGCCTTTCTAGGATAAAACACCACCTTATGATCTACTGTATGTCCTATTAATAACATTGCCAACTATAGTTTATTAACTCTTTCATCCATGACAGGTTTCACTCTGTAAATCAGCTATATATATTCTAGGTTTATCAAAACAAAAGACGTTTAACGTATTACAGTGCAATTTTTTATACAGCATTCACATTCTAAGTAGAAAAGCCTGTTCCCTGCCAGCAGCTGCAGTTTGGGACCCTTGCTTTCTGTGTGGAAGCAGTGGTCTCTCCGCAGAGGTCTAACACACCCTTTGCCAAGTCAGACCTATAGTTCTGCATTTGGAAAAGCCCATGCTCCCCACTGATTGGAGAGCTCTGGCTCCGCAGGAATCATGTCAGATCTCTTCTTCCCCACAGAGAGCAAAGGTCCCACAATGTGGCTGCTGGCAAGGGAATAGGCTTCTCTACTTAGGCTGTGGCTGATTTTTGAAGAAAGCAAACTAAGACTTTGCACTTTTTTCTTTTTAAACACCTGGAATGTATTTAGCAGATTTAAATTGAATGATTAGATGGGCATAAAAACTCTGTGTACAAAAATGTTTAGGGGGTAGTACAGGCTACCCCATAACCCCCATTAAACAATGCTTCCCCTTTGCTCCGATTCTCTATGCTAACATTTTGTAAACAAGCATTTTCGAAATTATTCAGAAAGTGATTAAAGTGGTTGTAAACCCACTTTTTAAACAAAGACCTACAGGTAAGCCTAGATTAAGGCTTACCTGTAGGTGCATGAAATATCTCTTTAACCTACACGGTTAAGGAGATATTTGTATGTAAATGCAGCGACGCTGACGTCACCCCATTCACAAATTCGGCTAGGTCGCAACATTCGACGACGTAGCCGAATTCGACAGCTCACGCGCGGAGTCACGTCTTTGCCAGAGCGGCGCTGTGATTGGCTGCAGCGGCGATACCCGGAAGTAACATTCCGGCTATCGCCGCAGCGATGGATGCGGCTAGAGGAGGGACACGGACTACTTCGGGGGCCCCGATCGAAGGTAAGTGGTACATAATGAGCTAGTATGCTAGTCATACTAGCTCATTATAGCTTTGTCTTGCAGGTAAGTAAAAAAAAAAAAAATTTGTCTACAGGGTTTACAACCACTTTAAAGGGTTTGTTAACACATCTATATAAAACTATGCGGCTGGCAAAGCACACTATGTCAGTAGTTTTAAAAAAACGAGTGTTCTAAATACCTAATTGAGCTGTCTTCAGGCCGGTCACATCACTCGCGGACGCTTCACAGCTCCGATGAATTGCTTCTGCGGGAGGAGCCGTGATCTCCCTCTGACATCAGCCGGGGAGATCACGTGGCCGCTCGTCTCCTCCGCAGAAGTTCTGTATCGGAGCTGTAAAGCGGCCGCGAGTCACGTGACTGGCCTGAAGACAGCTCAAGTTAGGTATTTAGAACACTCGTTTTTTAAAACTACTGACATAGTGTGCAAGGTAAACAAGGCAGATTGCCGTTTTGTCAGTAGGGAAGGCATAGATCCTGTGTTCCTGCCTTCGCCCAGTAAAATCACCTCCTACACAAGCACTGGTTAGGCACACAGTTAACCCTTCGATTGCCCTTGATGTTAACCCCTTCCCAGCCAGTGTCAGTGCATAGTTTTAGCACTGATTACTGTATTAGTGCCACTGGTCCCCAAAAAAGTGTCAGTGTCCGATTTGTCCGCCGCAGTCCCTCTATAAGTCACTGATAGCCGCCATTACTGGTAAAATAAATAAAATCTCCATAAGTATATCCCATAGATTGTAGACACTATAACTTTTGCGCAAACCAATCGATATACGCCTACTGGGAATTTTTCTTAACAAAAATACGTAGCAGAATACATATTAGCCTAAATAGATGAAGTAATTGGATTTTAAAAAAAATATATATTGGATGCGTTTAAGAGCAGAAAGTAAAAAAAAAATATTTTTTTTCAAAAATGGTTGGTCTTTTTTTTATTTATAGCGCAAAAAGTTAAAACCGCAGAGGTAAACAAATACCACCAAAAGAAAGCTCTATGTGTGGGGAAAAAAAGGACAGAAATTTTATTTGGGTACAGCATCGCACGACCGCACAATTGTCAGTTAAAGTAATGCAGTGCCTTATCGCAAAAAATGGCCCGGTCAGGAAGGGGGGTAAATCTTCCGGAGCTGAAGTGGTCACACACACATGCTACTTGTGGATAGTATAATGTCATCTCAGATTACCGTGATTTATAAAACATCTACTGCTTATAAGAATAACATTAATACTATTTTCCATCAAGCACACGAACCAGCAAGACAAGCACACACAGCCTACCACTTCAGCCTCCAGCTGATCTCTCTATGCAGGGATACAATCCTTCACAGGAAGTGGCTCACATCCATACGAGTCCTGTCCATCACTGTAAATCGTCCTCTCACAAATACGAGCCAGTTTCTAGTTCCGGAGAAGAATACATCCGATCAGAGACAGATGGGAGTGTTACACTGCCATCTGCTGCCTGGTGGATGACATCCCACGTTGTTTATGAACAAACTATGTTCCTATGAATGTTTCCTGATATATTGGACTCTCTGTTCCTGACAAGCTAACATATGATTGAGACAGAAGCTATAGATGTGTTTAGTTCCATAGAACAAAGTGCATTTAGAGCCAAAACGAATTTCAGTTTAGGATAGAGTAGGGTCAGAGTCCCAATCATATGTTTTGTTGAGTCCTGCTTGGGAGATTTCCCTTCACTTCCTGTCTTGGATATGCAACAGGAAGTGAGACGAAATCTCCCCAAAGTGAGAGGAATTCTTTGCTAACACGGCTGTGCTAGAACATTAGAATTTGAATATTTCCCTTTATTATTTGCTCCATTGGAAGATTTCCCCATACCATTTTCTCTCGTGTCAGCTCTAATATTTAGGATTTCCACCTAATTTCTGTGTCTGTAATAATGGTCACCGGGACAAATACAGGGGTGAATCTCCCGAGCAGGGACACAGACAATACAACCTTGACAGAGGGTCAAGTTCAGGGGTCTCTGTTGTGTTACACTATGTGATTATTCTTGCTCTGTGTCTTTAAGATCTGTCCCCTTCTTTCTAGCTGAACTCTCTCTCTCACCGTAGTTCTTTATATATCTCCTCCACTTCCTGATTCTGGTCATTACTCCTGTATTTCTTCCATGCTAACATCTTACATGTGGCTTACAACTGCAAGGTTTTTCTACCTATGAATATCCATCATTAAACGGAACATTCGAAAGGATTCATCGTCTGTCGTCCTAACTGTGAGTTTATTCATTGAGTTAAACTGCCTGTATCGATGCAAGGGATGAATATCAAACCAGCTTGAGTAAGGCCTACTTAAACCTGGAGATGAACTTTATCGCTTTGTAGTTGAGACAGAACAGTAGAAAAACAGAGTTTCACAGCCTAATTACAAGATTTCTGCATGTCAGTACTGATACAGACAAGATTTACTGCCCTCATAGCAAGACAGAAGGGACAGAGCAGCACATGGCAGCCTTATAGCCTGAGACAATCTGCACAGTGTCATATTTCAGCACACAGATCCTGCCTGCTTTCACAGTCAGTCTGCTATCATGAGTGACCAAGCTTCTGCATGTGAACTCACATCTCCTTCCTCACAAGTTCCTGAAGAAACTGAGTTACCCAAACGCTCAGTTAAACCCACTTGGAAAGTAATGGAGAATTATGAAGCTTCAAGGACTGAATTGTCAAATAGCTTGGAATTAGTCTGGGAGAAAATCCTTGCTGAAGCCAATACAGTGTCTGTTGAACGTGAACTACTGACACTAGAGGGCGCCATTAAACAACTTTCTGCCTCATATGAGCTTTATCAGCTTACCAGCATCAAATTCACTAATGTCTTACAAAACATGAAGTCAGAAAATGCGATGATGCAATTAAAGCACGTCAATGCTCTCAATATTGAAAGAGACAGTTTTATCCAGCAAACCAGATTAAAGGCAGAAGCAAAAATAAAGCTGTTACAGGACACTGCATCTCACAGATCTGTTTCCACCAGACGTTCTAAAAACTCGTCAAGATCCCATAGTTCAAGATACTCAACACTCAGTGAGCGACTTATTAATGCCCGCGCTGAAGTGGAAGCCAGCAAAGTGCAGGTGGCATATGCAGAAAAAAGAGCAGAGTTGGAAGCGCAGTCAGCACGTCAAAGGGCAGAGTTGGAAGCGCAGTCAGCACGTCAAAGGGCAGAGTTGGAAGCGCAGTCAGCACCACAAAGAGCAACAATGGAAACTTTAAATGAACAGTGTAAACATGACGCAGCTATGGCAAAGCTAAGGGTCCTACCAGGCCCGGATTTACTCCCTTTGCCGCCCCAAGGCCGGGTCCTTCAATGCCGCCCCCCCACCATCACATAGGGGGGGGCGACGCGTGGGGGGGGGTAATCGATTTTTCGCAGACAATGACTGGTGTTAGTGCTTCAATCATTCCGGCACCATGGTTGTTATGGTGTCCAGGATGATTGAAATGCATTGTTTCTATCATTACATTGTAATATAAAATGAAATAGTTCAACTCACCATAAAGCAGAATGAGTGGGAGCCCTGAGCGTGTTACTTGCCACAGTCGCTTGTCACCAGATGGGAATGTCACTTGCCACGCTGCCTGCCACCACATGGGAATGTCACTTGCCACGCTGCCTGCCACCAGATGGGAATGTCACTTGCACTCTCTGCCCCCGTCTCTCACTCTCTATCTGCCTCTGTCTCTCTCTGCCTCTCTCTTTGCCTCTCTCTCTCTCTTTGCCTCTGTGTGTCTCTCTCTCTCTTTGCCTCTGTCTCTCTCTCTCTTTGCCTCTCTCTCTCTCTGCCTCTCTCTCTATGCCTCTCTCTTTGGATCTCTCTCTCTTTGCCTCTCTCTCCCTCTGTCTCTCTCTGCCTCTGTCTCTCTCTCTCTCTATTTGCCTCTGTCTCTCGCTCTCTCTTTGCCTCTGTCTCTCGCTCTCTCTTTGCCTCTGTCTCTCGCTCTCTCTTTGCCTCTGTCTCTCGCTCTCTCTTTGCCTCTGTCTCTCGCTCTCTCAGTGCCTCTGTCTCTCTCTCTCTCTGTGCCTCTGTCTCTCTCAGTGCCTGTCTCTCACTCTCAGTGCCTCTGTCTCTCTCTCTCTCAGTGCCTCTGTCTCTCTCTCTCAGTGCCTCTGTCTCTCTCTCTCTCAGTGCCTCTGTCTCTCTACCTCACTCTCTCTCTCTCTCTCTCAGTGCCTCTGTCTCTCTGCCTCACTCTCTCTTTGCCTCTGCCGCTCTGTCTCTGCCTCCGTTTTTCTCCCCAGTCTGTGTTCCTCCTCACCTGCTTGTCCTGCATCATGGACATAGGCCTGGAGGATAGGAGGAGGCGGCCGCCATGTTTGTTTAGTGTCCCGGGCACTGTGATTGGGCGTATGGAGGTCATGTGCAGAGGGGGGAGTTCAAGATCACGGACAGGCCAGCCCCACGCCGCACATGACCCCCATGGCCCAATCACAGGGCGCCGGACTTTGAAAAATGGCGGCCGGAGCTTCAGGCGGCCGGGGACACAGTAAATGAATTTTAGGAGGACTTGTCTCCTCCGCGGCGCCGCCCTTTCACACAGTGCCGCCCCGAGGCCTGGCCTTGTTGGCCTTGTGGGAAATCCGGCCCTGGGTCCTACAGCAAGCTATCAGTGCAGACGAAGGTGCAAGTGAGAAAGACAGCATTAACCTAAACATAGCAGATATGGAAGACCCCCTCAAACGCACTAAAGACTATGTCCTAAGCCACTGCAGTGCACACTCCATTGTCTCCAATGCTCCCGACTACATAGAGACTCCTTCACAGCTTCAAGTTAAAGAGGTTCCAGCAACTTCCTGCACTCAAAATCACTCCACTGCATTTCCTACCTGCCTACCTTGCCTGCCTTCATACGTCACAGAGCATCAGCGCAAGCTTCAAGCAAGTCACCAATCTCCAGTCATTGGTACAGCCTTGAATCAACGTACCATTGGAACAACTGACTTCAAGCAAGCAACTCACCTGGATGCATCTTCTGTACCATATTTCCCTGTGTCCTTTAACAACAATGTCAAAGATAACGCAATCAGCACCATACAGCCAACATCATCTCACATAAAGGCGGAGACAACTGAGACAGAAGAGTTTGTGAGGTACATGCTTCGCAGAGAGCTCACAAAGACTGGTCTTACAAGTTTTGATGACCAACCTGAGAACTACAGAAGTTGGAAATGTGCCTTCAGAACTACAATCAGCAATATTGGCATTACGGCTGATCAAGAATTGAATCTGCTGATCAAATGGCTTGGTCCTCTATCTGCTGCACGTGTTAAGCCATTAAGATCGGTTTTCATGGACAATCCTACTGCAGGCCTCACAGCTGCATGGGAGCGACTAGAGCAAAGTTATGGCAGTCCAGAAGCTATAGAAAATGCTTTGTTCATGCGTCTGGAAACTTTCCCAAAGATATCCGGTAAGGACAACAAGGAGTTCCAGAGACTGAGTGACCTTCTCCTTGAGCTTCAGCTAGCCAAGACAGACCCAAAACTATCTGGACTCAGTTACCTTGACACTCCAAGAGGGGTAAACTCAATTGTCTCCAAGCTCCCGTATGGTTTGCAAGAGAAATGGACTGCACTAGGGTCATCATACAAAAGAGAGAACAAGGTTTCCTTCCCTCCATTCTCTTTCTTCTGTGAATTCATCAGGAAAATTGCAGAGACCAAGAACGATCCAAGTTTTTCCTACGGTGAGTACAGCCTCTTCTCACCCTTTCCTAAGAGTACCAGTCTTCAGGGCAACTATAGAAACCATAGAGGCCCAGTGTCCGTGAAAAAGCCTGACATCCTTCCCACTCCTACCACAGTTCTGGCCACGAACAAACAGAGTAGGAAGATTGAAAACCCTAACAGAGAGTGTCCCATACACAAGAAGCCACACCCCCTCAATAAATGTATCGGCTTTAGGAAAAAGCCTCTGGAAGAGCGCAAGGAGCTTTTAAAGACATTTAGGGTATGTTTCGGGTGCTGTGCTTCTACAGAACATTTTGCAAGGGACTGTAATGTGTCCATCAAGTGCGTAGAGTGTGGCTCTGAAGAACATGTGCAAGCCCTCCATCCTCTTGAGCCCAGCTCTGCACAACCTGCCAACACTCCTCCCAGGTTAACGCATGGCGGGGAGAATACAGACCAAGTGCCTAATTCTACCATCATTTCTTCATCCTGCACTGAAGTTTGTGGAGAAGACCGCTGTGGTAAGTCCTGTGCTAAGATATGCTTGGTGAACATATACCACAAGGATCAACCAGAAAAGTCTCTAAAGGCATATGCTATCTTAGACGATCAGAGCAATCGATCACTTGCAAAATCGAAATTGTTCAATCTATTTGAAATAAAAGGCGAAGCTCATCCTTACACCTTGGGTACCTGTAGTGGAACTATAGAGGTTTCTGGAAGAAGGGCTCATGGACTCATGGTATCTTCTCTCAAAGGTAACTTGCAATTACCCTTACCTACACTTGTTCAGTGCAATCAGATACCTGCTAACAGGGAAGAAATCCCTAATCCAGCTGCTGCTTTCCATCACCCTCACCTCAAGGTAATAGCAAATGAGATACCGCCGCTTGACAAAGATGCTCAGATCCTTCTTCTGTTAGGAAGAGACATTCTAAGAGTTCACAAGGTACACAGACAAGTCAGTGGACCCCCAGATGCCCCATTTTCCCAGCGCACGGATCTAGGGTGGGTCATCATAGGCAATGTCTGCATAGGCAAAATGAAAAGACCTACCAACATTTCGTCATTCAAGACAAATGTTCTGCCAAATGGCCGAAACACTTACTTTGAGCCATGCCCACATCACTACTGGGTGAAAGAGAAGATAGCCAGCCACGAATGGCAACATGGTATCTCAGGTGACACAAGCCCTTTCTCCTGCCATGATGGCGACTTCGGCTCTACAGTGTTTAAAGCAACCAGTGAAGATGACATACTGGCTCCCTCAATGGAAGACAAAGAATTCATCAAGGTAATGGACAATGAGTTCTTTCAAGATGACTCCAATAACTGGGTAGCACCCCTACCCTTTCGTCTCCCAAGAGAGAGATTGCCCAACAACTTACAGCAGGCCATCAGTAGATTCTCCTCCTTAAAGCGAAACTTAAGCAGGAAACCAGAGATGCAAAAGCACTTTGTGGACTTTATGCAAAATGTATTTGACAGAGATCATGCAGAGCCTGCTCCCCCACTAAAGGAGGGAGAAGAATGCTGGTACCTTCCATCCTTTGGCGTGTATCACCCACGCAAACCAGACCAAATCAGAGTTGTCTTTGATTCCAGTGCTCAGCACGAAGGTGTTTCTCTTAACAACATGCTCCTTACTGGACCCAACTTGAACAACAGTCTAATAGGAGTCTTGATTCGTTTCAGACAAGAGCCTGTAGCAGTAATGGCTGACATTCAACAGATGTTTCACTGCTTCATCGTCAGAGAAGACAACAGAAACTACCTCAGGTTTCTATGGCACAAGGACAATGACCTCAACAAGGAAGTTATAGATTATCGCATGAAGGTACATGTCTTTGGTAACAGTCCTTCCCCAGCAGTGGCAACTTATGGGCTAAGGAGAACAGCTCAGACTGGAGAAGTTGAATATGGATCTGATGCCCGTCAATTTGTTGAAAGAAACTTCTACGTTGACGACGCACTTAAGTCCTTTCCAACTGCTAAAGAAGCAATTGATCTTCTCACCAGAACAAAGGAGATGCTGTCTGTAGCAAACCTTAGACTGCACAAGATTATATCCAACAGCCAGGAACTTATGAATGCCTTTCACTCTGAGGACTATGCCACTAGTCTAAAAAACCTTGACTTAGGTACAGATGTGCCTCCTGTACAGCGAAGTCTGGGTTTGTTGTGGAACATCAAGCAAGACAAATTCACCTTCCAAGTGTCAACTTGTGACAAACCCTTCACTAAGAGAGGAGTCCTGTCCGTGGTGAATAGCATCTATGACCCACTGGGTTTCCTTGCTCCAGTTACCATTCAAGGTAAGATTTTACTAAGACAGTTGTCTACTGAGAACATAGACTGGGATACTCCCTTGCCTAGTGAGAATCAACACAAGTGGGAAAGGTGGAGATATTCTTTGAAGTCACTAGAAAAACTTCAGATTCCCCGTTGCTATGTTCCAGGATCCACTTCAACTGCTAACCGGAGAGAGATTCATATTTTCTCTGATGCATCAGTTGAAGCTATTGCTGCAGTAGCCTATTTGAAGACCTCTGAACTGAATGGAGAATCACACTGTAGTTTTGTCCTAGGCAAGGCAAAACTCACTCCCAAGCCTGCACATACCATACCAAGACTTGAACTTTGTGCAGCCGTGCTAGCAGTAGAAAATTGCTGAGGTCATACGAAGTGAAATGGACACTAGAATCGATTCTTTCACCTTCTATACAGACAGTAAGGTAGTACTTGGTTACATAAACAACCAAACAAAACAATTTTATGTCTACGTCAGCAACAGGGTTGAACGTATCAAGAGATTCTCTCTACCAAGTCAATGGCATCACGTTCCCACTGAACTCAACCCAGCTGACTGTGGGACCAGAGCCGTGTCACCTGCCGCTCTTCAGGACAGCTTATGGCTGTCACCTCCAAGGTTTCTGTGTGAGGACTCTTACTTACTCCCTATTGACATCACCTATGGGCTAGTAAACCCTGAAGATGATAAGGAAATAAGAACTGTGAACATCTCACTACACACTTCTGTAAGTACAAAACAGAAGCTGCGGTCACACCATTACGAGCATCGATGGAAGCAGGTGCAGCATCTAGCCAATGTGTTCTGGCATCGCTGGAAGAAAAAGTATCTTCACCACCTTCAAGGTCGTAACAAATGGCAAGCATCTAAGCCGAATCTTAAGGTTGGAGACCTCATCCTTCTAAAAGACAAGGAAGTTTGTCGGAATGAGTGGCCTATGGGTCTTATTACTAAAGTTATGCCCAGTGACGATAACAAAGTCCGGAAGGTAGAAGTCAAGGTAACCAAGGGAGGATCGACACAAACCTTTTGTCGACCAATTACAGAGTTAGTACTCCTTTTGCCAGGTGAGTGACTTGTGCAAGGACTAGCCATGCTGTTGGCACGGCGGGGAGTACATTGCTGCCATCTACAGGTTCTACTCAGAACTTTGAAATTCTTTGAAGACATCATACTGTGACTTTATGTTCTTCATCCTGTTGAACTTACGTTTATTATTTGCTTGTTGCACGTTTTTCATTACAGGTTCCAGGACATTCGTCAGTATTGGACTTTTTGAAAATATATATTTTAGTTTGAGGTTATGAAATCTAAAGATTTCAGACGGGGAGTGTTGTGTTACACTATGTGATTATTCTTGCTCTGTGTCTTTAAGATCTGTCCCCTTCTTTCTAGCTGAACTCTCTCTCTCACCGTAGTTCTTTATATGTCTCCTCCACTTCCTGATTCTCTCTCATTACTCCTGTATTTCTTCAATGCTGAACATCTTACATGTGGCTTACAACTGCAACGTTTTTCTACCTATGAATATCCATCATTAAACGGAACATTCAAAAGGATTCATCGTCTGTCGTCCTAACTGTGAGTTTATTCATTGAGTTAAACTGCCTGTATCGATGCAAGGGATGAATATCAAACCAGCTTGAGTAAGGCCTACTTAAACCTGGAGATGAACTTTATCGCTTTGTAGTTGAGACAGAACAGTCTCAAATGGCAGCCCTCCAGCTATTGCAAAACTACAAGTCCCATCATGCCTCTGCCTGTGGGAGTCATGCTTGCAACTGTCAGCCTTGCAAGGCCTCGTGGGACTTGTTGTTTCGCAACAGCTGGAGGGGCGCCAGTTTGAGACCCCTGGTCTAGTCCTTCCCCACTCTATCCAAAGCTGAGTAAGAAATCTTTACCTTTACATACACTTTAAAATACCTGAGAATCTAATCACTAAAATTCCATTGAGGTTTTAAAACAGAACTAAACCCTCCTATCATTTTCAGTCAAGGAAGCTGCCATCTTGGCCTCTGTTTGATCTGCAACTGCCATGGTGCTGCGCATGTGATCAGTTATGAGTTATGACACCAGCCATTTGATGGCTGGACAGTTTGTTTAAGAACACAATCAATGTGACCGTTACATTCCAGGCAAGTGTCAGGAATTTAACTGTTTTTGTTAAACTGTTAAATCGATGGGTTTAGTTCCACTTTAAATTAAAGATGAATTCCAGGCAGATATAGAAGGTACAATTGAATGCAGTTTAGGAATCATTGTTGTGTATGTGCGGTGTGTTGGGTGATTCCCGGTGTATGTGTGGTGTGTTGGGTGATTCCCGGTGTATGTGCGGTGTGTTGGGTGATTCCCGGTGTATGTGCGGTGTGTTGGGTGATTCCCGATGTATGTGCGGTGTGTTGGGTGATTCCCTATCAGTGTCCCCCATGTTCTATCAGTGTCCCCATGTTATATCAGTGTGGCTCTATCAGTGTCCCCATGTTAAATCAGTGTGGCTCTATCAGTGTCCCATGTTATATCAGTGTCCCATGTGCTGGCAGTGTGGCTCTATCAGTGTCCCATGTTATATCAGTGTGGCTCTATCAGTGTCTCATGTTATATCAGTGTGGCTCTATTAGTGTCCCCATGTTATATCAGTGTGGCTCTATCAGTGTCTCATGTTATATCAGTGTGGCTCTATCAGTGTCTTATGTTATATCAGTGTGGCTCTATCAGTGTCCCCATGTTATATCAGTGTGGCTCTATCAGTGTCCCCATGTTATATCAGTGTGGCTCTATCAGTGTCTCATGTTATATCAGTGTGGCTCTATCAGTGTCCCCATGTTATATCAGTGTCCCATGTGCTGTCAGTGTGGCTCTATCAGTGTTACATGTTAAATCAGTGTGGCTCTATCAGTGTCTTATGTTATATCACTGTGGCTCTATCAGTGTCCCCATGTTATATCAGTGTGGCTCTATCAGTGTCTTATGTTATATCAGTGTGGCTCTATCAGTGTCCCCATGTTATATCAGTGTCCCATGTGCTGTCAGTGTGGCTCTATCAGTGTTACATGTTAAATCAGTGTGGCTCTATCAGTGTCCCCATGTTATATCTGTGTGGCTCTATCAGTATCCCATGTTATATCTGTGTGGCTCTATCAGTATCCCATGTTATATCAGTGTGGCTCTATCAGTATCCCATGTTATATCAGTGTGGCTCTATCAGTATCCCCATGTTATATCAGTGTGGCTCTATCAGTGTCCCCATGTTATATCAGTGTCCCATGTGCTGTCAGTGTGGCTCTATCAGTGTTACATGTTAAATCAGTGTGGCTCTATCAGTATCCCCATGTTATATCAGTGTGGCTCTATCAGTGTCCCCATGTTATATCAGTGTGGCTCTATCAGTGTCCCATGTTATATCAGTGTGGCTCTATCAGTATCCCCATGTTATATCAGTGTGGCTCTATCAGTGTCCCCATGTTATATCAGTGTCCCATGTGCTGTCAGTGTGGCTCTATCAGTGTCCCATGTTATATCAGTGTGGCTCTATCAGTATCCCCATGTTATATCAGTGTGGCTCTATCAGTGTCCCATGTTATATCAGTGTGGCTCTATCAGTGTCCCATGTTATATCAGTGTGGCCCTATCAGTGTCCCATGTTATATCAGTGTGGCTCTATCAGTGTCTCATGTTATATCAGTGTGGCTCTATCAGTGTCCCATGTTATATCAGTGTGGCTCTATCAGTGTCCCCATGTTATATCAGTGTGGCTCTATCAGTGTCCCATGTGCTGTCAGTGTATCACGTGACCTCTCTCTCTGCTGTCAGTAACGGGCTGAGAAGTGACAGGAGGCGGCGCAGTTCTCGCGAGATCCGGCGGAGCGCCGTGTATGGAAGATAACAAAAGTAAAGCGGAGCGGTGAGGAGCCCGGAGGAGTCATCATGGCGGCTGAGTCTCCGCCACCTCTCTGCCGGGATAGGGAGGTCACGGCGGCCCGACTGAAGGGAGAGCTGAGCCGTGGGGAGCGGAGCCGGGATCAGCTGAACGAGTTGCTGGATTGGGTGCTGAGCGCGGAGCGGCCGTCCGGGGAGGCCCTGGAATGGTGCCGCTCGCTGCTGGCCGGAGGGGACAAGTTCGAGGACTTCTGTCAGGCGGTCCGTTCCTATGACAACGCCACCCTGTGCGGCCTGGTGTGGACCGCCAACTTCGTGGCCTACCGCTGCCGGACGTGCGGCATCTCCCCGTGTATGTCCCTGTGTGCCGAGTGCTTCAACCAGGGCGAGCATGTCGGACACGACTTCAACATGTTCCGGAGCCAGGCCGGGGGGGCGTGTGACTGCGGGGACAGCAACGTCATGAGGGAGAGCGGGTGAGTCAGGGACACTGCACCCCAATACATAAACCCCACTGTGCACCCCAATACTATACACTGCACCTGGAAAGTGCACCCTGATACCATACACCCCAATACTATACACCGCACCCGGAATGTACACCCCACTACTATACACCCAATACATAAACCCCACTGTGCACCCCCTACTATACACACCCCAATACAGTACACCGCACCCAGAATGTACACCACACCCCAATACATAAACCCCACTGTGCACCCCAATACTATACACCGCACCCGGAAAGTGCGCACCAATACCAAACACCCCACTACTATACTGTGCACCCCACTACTATACACAACACCCAGAATGTACACCCCAATACAGTACACCGCACCCGGAATGTACACCCCAATACCATGCACCCCACTACTATACACTGCTACTGGAATGTTCAACCCACTACAGTGCACCCCAATACTATACACCGCACCTGAAATATACACCCCACTGTGTGCACCCCAATACTATACACCACACCCGGAATGTGCACCATACTACAGTGCACCCCAATACTATACATCGCACCCCACTACTTTCCACCCCACTACTATCCACCCCCACTGTGTGCACCCCACTACTATACACCCCATTCTATGCACCATACTGTGCACCCCAATACACCACACCTGACTATACACTCCACCGCACCCCAATGTTCCCCACACCAAACCTGGAATATACAGCCCACTGTATAAACACCACACTGTGTGCACCCCACTACAATACACCCCACTGTGTATACCTTTCACAACACCTGGAATACACCCCAATTGACCCCAGTGTGTACACACAACAGTGTACACCCAACAGAACCCCCCCCAAACCACAGCCAACTGTGTACAACTCGCACACACCCAGAATACACCCCATGCAACGCCTGACTCTATACACCTGTTTACACCCCATACAACACACCCGGCTGTGTACACTCCATCCTCATTGACCCCACACAATATCCCACTGTATACACCCTTCGCAACACCCAGAATACACCCCGGAACTGTGTACTACCTGACACCCGGTGTGCTGTGTGTGAGGAGGAGGAGGGGAGCGGCACCCGGTGTGCTGCGTGTGAGGGGAAGGGGAGCGGCACCCGGTGTGCTGCGCGTGAGGGGAAGGGGAGCGGCACCCGGTGTGCTGCGCGTGAGGGGAAGGGGAGCGGCACCCGGTGTGCTGCGCGTGAGGGGAAGGGGAGCGGCACCCGGTGTGCTGCGCGTGAGGGGAAGGGGAGCGGCACCCGGTGTGCTGCGCGTGAGGGGAAGGGGAGCGGCACCCGGTGTGCTGCGCGTGAGGGGAAGGGGAGCGGCACCCGGTGTGCTGCGCGTGAGGAGGAGGGGAGCGGCACCCGGTGTGCTGCGCGTGAGGAGGAGGGGAGCGGCACCCGGTGTGCTGCGCGTGAGGAGGAGGGGAGCGGCACCCGGTGTGCTGCGCGTGAGGAGGAGGGGAGCGGCACCCGGTGTGCTGCGCGTGAGGAGGAGGGGAGCGGCACCCGGTGTGCTGCGCGTGAGGAGGAGGGGAGCGGCACCCGGTGTGCTGCGCGTGAGGAGGAGGGGAGCGGCACCCGGTGTGCTGCGCGTGAGGAGGAGGGGAGCGGCACCCGGTGTGCTGCGCGTGAGGAGGAGGGGAGCGGCACCCGGTGTGCTGCGCGTGAGGAGGAGGAGGAGGAGGAGGAGGAGGAGGAGGAGGAGGAGGAGGAGGAGGAGGAGGAGGAGGAGGAGGAGGAGGAGGAGGAGGAGGAGGGGGGGGGGGGGAGCGGCACCCGGTGTGCTGCGCGTGAGGAGGAGGAGGGGGAGCGGCACCCGGTGTGCTGCGCGTGAGGAGGAGGAGGGGGGGAGCGGCACCCGGTGTGCTGCGCGTGAGGAGGAGGAGGAGGAGGAGGGGGGGGAGCGGCACCCGGTGTGCTGCGCGTGAGGAGGGGGGGGGAGCGGCACCCGGTGTGCTGCGCGTGAGGAGGAGGGGGAGCGGCACCCGGTGTGCTGCGCGTGAGGAGGGGGGGAGCGGCACCCGGTGTGCTGCGCGTGAGGAAGAGGAGAGCGGCACCCGGTGTGCTGCGCGTGAGGAAGAGGAGAGCGGCACCCGGTGTGCTGCGGAGGAGGAGGAGAGCGGCACCCGGTGTGCTGCGGAGGAGGAGGGGAGCGGCACCCGGTGTGCTGCGTGTGAGGAGGAGGAGGAGGAGGGGAGCGGCACCCGGTGTGCTGCGTGTGAGGAGGAGGAGGGGGGAGCGGCACCCGGTGTGCTGCGTGTGAGGAGGAGGAGGAGGGGGGGAGCGGCACCCGGTGTGCTGCGTGTGAGGAGGAGGAGGAGGAGGAGGGGAGCGGCACCCGGTGCGTGCGTGTGAGGAGGAGGAGGAGGGGAGCGGCACCCGGTGTGCTGCGTGTGAGGAGGAGGAGGAGGGGAGCGGCACCCGGTGTGCTGTGTGAGGAGGAGGAGGAGGAGGGGAGCGGCACCCGGTGTGCTGCGTGCGTGTGAGGAGGAGGAGGAGGGGAGCGGCACCCGGTGTGCTGCGTGCGTGCGTGTGAGGAGGAGGGGAGCGGCACCCGGTGTGCTGCGTGCGTGTGAGGAGGAGGAGAGCGGCACCCGGCGTGCTGCGTGCGTGTGAGGAGGAGGAGGGGAGCGGCACCCGGTGTGCTGCGTGCGTGTGAGGAGGAGGAGGAGGGGAGCGGCACCCGGTGTGCTGCGTGCGTGTGAGGAGGAGGAGGAGGGGAGCGGCACCCGGTGTGCTGCGTGCGTGTGAGGAGGAGGAGGGGAGCGGCACCCGGTGTGCTGCGTGTGAGGAGGAGGAGGAGGAGGGGAGCGGCACCCGGTGTGCTGCGTGTGAGAAGGAGGAGGAGGGGAGCGGCACCCGGTGTGCTGCGTGTGAGAAGGAGGAGGAGGGGAGCGGCACCCGGTGTACTGCGTGTGAGGAGGAGGAGGGGAGGGGCACCCGGTGTGCTGCGTGTGAGGAGGAGGAGGGGAGCGGCACCCGGTGTGCTGCGTGTGAGGAGGAGGAGGAGGGGAGCGGCACCCGGTGTGCTGCGTGTGAGGAGGAGGAGGAGGGGAGCGGCACCCGGTGTGCTGCGTGTGAGGAGGAGGAGGAGGGGAGCGGCACCCGGTGTGCTGCGTGTGAGGAGGAGGAGGGGAGCGGCACCCGGTGTGCTGCGTGTGAGGAGGAGGAGGGGAGCGGCACCCGGTGTGCTGCGTGTGAGGAGGAGGAGGAGGGGAGCGGCACCCGGTGTGCTGCGTGTGAGGAGGAGGAGGGGAGCGGCACCCGGTGTGCTGCGTGTGAGGAGGAGGAGGGGAGCGGCACCCGGTGTGCTGCGTGTGAGGAGGAGGAGGAGGAGGGGGAGGGGAGCGGCACCCGGTGTGCTGCGTGTGAGGAGGAGGAGGGGGAGGGGAGCGGCACCCGGTGTGCTGCGTGTGAGGAGGAGGAGGAGGAGGAGGAGGGGAGCGGCACCCGGTGTGCTGCGTGTGAGGAGGAGGAGGAGGGGAGCGGCACCCGGTGTGCTGCGTGTGAGGAGGAGGAGGAGGAGGGGAGCGGCACCCGGTGTGCTGCGTGTGAGGAGGAGGAGGGGAGCGGCACCCGGTGTGCTGCGTGTGAGGAGGAGGGGGAGGGGAGCGGCACCCGGTGTCCTGCGTGTGAGGAGGAGGAGGGGGAGGGGAGCGGCACCCGGTGTGCTGCGTGTGAGGAGGAGGAGGAGGAGGGGAGCGGCACCCGGTGTGCTGCGTGTGAGGAGGAGGAGGGGGGGAGCGGCACCCGGTGTGCTGCGTGTGAGGAGGAGGAGGGGAGCGGCACCCGGTGTGCTGCGTGTGAGGAGGAGGAGGGGAGCGGCACCCGGTGTGCTGCGTGTGAGGAGGAGGAGGGGAGCGGCACCCGGTGTGCTGCGTGTGAGGAGGAGGAGGGGAGCGGCACCCGGTGTGCTGCGTGTGAGGAGGAGGGGAGCGGCACCCGGTGTGCTGCGTGTGAGGAGGAGGAGGAGGAGGAGGGGAGCGGCACCCGGTGTGCTGCGTGTGAGGAGGAGGAGGAGGAGGAGGAGGGGAGCGGCACCCGGTGTGCTGCGTGTGAGGAGGAGGAGGAGGGGAGCGGCACCCGGTGTGCTGCGTGTGAGGAGGAGGAGGGGAGCGGCACCCGGTGTGCTGCGTGTGAGGAGAGGAGCGGCACCCGGTGTGCTGCGTGTGAGGAGGAGGAGGAGGAGGGGGGGAGCGGCACCTGGTGTGCTGCGTAGGAGGAGGGCGAGGAGGGCAGCGGCACCCGGTGTGCTGCGTGTGAGGAGGAGGAGGAGGGGGAGGGGGGGAGCGGCACCCGGTGTGCTGCGTGTGAGGAGGAGGAGGGGGGGAGCGGCACCCGGTGTGCTGCGTGGGGGGAGGAGGAGGAGGGGGAGGGGGGGGGGAGCGGCACCTGGTGTGCTGCGTGGGAGGAGGAGGGGAGCGGCACCCGGTGTGCTGCGTGGGAGGAGGAGGGGAGCGGCACCCGGTGTGCTGCGTGGGAGGAGGAGGGGGGGAGCGGCACCCGGTGTGCTGCGTGGGAGGAGGAGGGGGGGAGCGGCACCCGGTGTGCTGCGTGTGAGGAGGAGGGGAGCGGCACCCGGTGTGCTGCGTGTGAGGAGGAGGGGAGCGGCACCCGGTGTGCTGCGTGTGAGGGGGAGGAGGAGGGGAGCGGCACCCGGTGTGCTGCGTGTGAGGAGGAGGAGGAGGGGGAGGGGGAGGAGGAGTGGAGCGGCACCCGGTGTGCTGCGTGGGAGGAGGAGGAGGAGGAGGAGGAGGGGAGCGGCACCCGGCACCCGGTGTGCTGCGTGTGAGGAGGAGGAGGGGAGCGGCTCCCGGTGTGCTGCGTGTGAGGAGGGGGAGGAGGGTAGCGGCTCCCGGTGTGCTGCGTGTGAGGAGGGGGAGGAGGGGAGCGGCTCCCGGTGTGCTGCGTGTGAGGAGGAGGGGAGCGGCACCCGGTGTGCTGCGTGGGAGGAGGAGGGGGGGAGCGGCACCCGGTGTGCTGCGTGTGAGTAGGAGGGGAGCGGCACCCGGTGTGCTGCGTGTGAGGAGGAGGGGAGCGGCACCCGGTGTGCTGCGTGGGAGGAGGAGGGGGGGAGCGGCACCCGGTGTGCTGCGTGTGAGGAGGAGGGGAGCGGCACCCGGTGTGCTGCGTGTGAGGAGGAGGGGAGCGGCACCCGGTGTGCTGCGTGTGAGGAGGAGGGGAGCGGCACCCGGTGTGCTGCGTGTGAGGAGGAGGGGAGCGGCACCCGGTGTGCTGCGTGTGAGGAGGAGGAGGAGGGGGAGGGGGAGGAGGAGTGGAGCGGCACCCGGTGTGCTGCGTGGGAGGAGGAGGAGGAGGAGGGGAGCGGCACCCGGCACCCGGTGTGCTGCGTGTGAGGAGGAGGAGGGGAGCGGCTCCCGGTGTGCTGCGTGTGAGGAGGGGGAGGAGGGGAGCGGCTCCCGGTGTGCTGCGTGTGAGGAGGGGGAGGAGGGGAAGGAGGGGAGCGGCTCCCGGTGTGCTGCGTGTGAGGAGGAAGAGGAGGGGAGCGGCACCCGGTGTGCTGCGTGTGAGGAGGAAGAGGAGGGGAGCGGCACCCAGTGTGCTGCGTGTGAGGAGGGGAGCGGCTCCCGGTGTGCTGCGTGTGAGGAGGAGGAGGAGGGGAGCGGCTCCCGGTGTGCTGCGTGTGAGGAGGAAGAGGAGGGGAGCGGCACCCGGTGTGCTGCGTGTGAGGAGGAAGAGGAGGGGAGCGGCACCCGGTGTGCTGCGTGTGAGGAGGAGGAGGAGGGGAGCGGCACCCGGTGTGCTGCGTGTGAGGAGGAGGGGAGCGGCACCCGGTGTGCTGCGTGTGAGGAGGAGGAGGAGGAGGGGGTGCGGCACCCGGTGTGCTGCGTGTGAGGAGGAGGAGGAGGAGGAGGAGGAGGAGGGGAGCGGCACCCTTTGTGCTGCGTGGGAGGAGGAGGAGGAGGAGGAGGAGGAGGGGGTGCGGCACCCGGTGTGCTGCGTGTGAGGAGGAGGAGGAGGAGGAGGAGGAGGAGGGGAGCGGCACCCTTTGTGCTGCGTGTGAGGAGGAGGAGGAGGAGGAGGAGGAGGAGGGGGTGCGGCACCCGGTGTGCTGCGTGTGAGGAGGAGGAGGAGGAGGAGGAGGAGGAGGAGGGGAGCGGCACCCTTTGTGCTGCGTGTGAGGAGGAGGAGGAGGGGAGCGCCACCTGGTGTGCCTTTTTTAATACCTGTAATCTTTTTTTTGAAAAATAATTTCTGTCTGTAACCCATCAGGGAGATTTCTCGTCACTTCCTGTCCGTGTGACAATACAAATATCTGGTTGGGTTTTCTCAGGCCTCTTGCATATAGTACTAATGTTTGAACAGCATTTCAGGAGGTCATTTCAGATGTGTATGTTGGAAGTATGAGTGTATGGGCTCCAGAATCCAGATTGTTCTTCTCTTTACTGATCAGTACACTTGTAGTGCTTGTTTCGGTCCCTGTGTATACAGACACAATGAAAACAATGGGCTGCGCTTTAGATCAGTAAAACAAAATGCTGTATGTCTGAATACTGAGCGAGAGGCCTTACCAGGAAGACACACAGAGCAATAAAACCTATCAGACGTTTTCTCACCTAAAATCTGTGTTTTTGCCCCTATTGGAAAGATTTCACATCATATGACTTCCTGTACTGGCAGGAAATGAGGGTCAATCTTTCCTGTTCTCAGTGCCGTCTGTGTCCTTGTTGGGAAGAAGTTCTTGTAGTTCCGCTCTACCCAACCAAATAAAGTTTTGCCTGAAGTTCAGCTTTTGGCTTCCACCACCATTTTCTTTTAAATGGATTTGTTTGGAAAGGTTATTTGTATTTGGCATTATTTTTCTTTAGTTATGTTGCACACTTTTTTTTTTTTTTTTTTTTTCAACCTGAAGTTTTCAAACACAAACTCAACAATTAGAATACCAAAAGTTCTGTTTATTAGTTCACACCAGAAGGTGCAGCCAAGCACACACGTTTTTGTGCGTTCCCACACGTATGTTAGGGCAGCCTATTCATTTCAATGGGCTGCTCTATGCACAAGAAACATGCAGATAGGTGCAAGTACAATTTGAAATCGCAGCGCATCAAAACCATGTGATTTGGTGGGAACGAATGTGCATGTTTTTGCAAGATGTTGGGGTAAAAATAAATGGCAACCACGCACGTTTTAAATTTTTTATTTTTTTGTGTATGGGAAAACGTGGGAACTTACACGTGTGAATGAAGCCTTCATGCTTGGCCCCGGTTTATGAAACTCCAAAGTTTCTGAGAGTCTGGCAGTTACTGTGGCTGAACAGTGCACTGATTAGTGTGTAGGTTTAGGGCAGATGCACCAAGTGGCGTGTGGGTTTAGGGAGGATGAGCCGAGTGGCGTGTGGGTTTAGGGAGGATGAGCCGAGTGGCGTGTGGGTTTAGGGAGGATGAGCCGAGTGGTGTGTGGGTTTAGGGAGGATGAGCCGAGTGGTGTGTGGGTTTAGGGAGGATGAGCCGAGTGGTGTGTGGGTTTAGGGAGGATGAGCCGAGTGGTGTGTGGGTTTAGGGAGGATGAGCCGAGTGGCGTGTGGGTTTAGGGAGGATGAGCCGAGTGGCGTGTGGGTTTAGGGAGGATGAGGCGTGTGGGTTTAGGGAGGATGAGGCGTGTGGGTTTAGGGAGGATGAGGCGTGTGGCGTGTGGGTTTAGGGAGGATGAGCCGAGTGGCGTGTGGGTTTAGGGAGGATGAGCCGAGTGGTGTGTGGGTTTAGGGAGGATGAGCCGAGTGGCGTGTGGGTTTAGGGAGGATGAGGCGTGTGGGTTTAGGGAGGATGAGGCGTGTGGGTTTAGGGAGGATAAGCCGAGTGGCGTGTGGGTTTAGGGAGGATGAGCCGAGTGGCGTGTGGGTTTAGAGAGGATGAGCCGAGTGGCGTGTGGGTTTAGGGCGGATGAGCCGAGTGGCGTGTGGGTTTAGGGCGGATGAGCCGAGTGGCGTGTGGGTTTAGGGCGGATGAGCCGAGTGGCGTGTGGGTTTAGGGCGGATGAGCCGAGTGGCGTGTGGGTTTAGGGCGGATGAGCCGAGTGGCGTGTGGGTTTAGGGCGGATGAGCCGAGTGGCGTGTGGGTTTAGGGCGGATGAGCCGAGTGGCGTGTGGGTTTAGGGCGTTATGTGCCCAGTGTCGAATGCTGGAAATGCAAGAATTGTGCATGCTGGGCATTCATCGCTGGGCACACACTGCCATAATTGTTGGTACCACTCTGTGCACTGTCCAGCCCCAGCAGCCTTCAGCCTCTTTTAGAGTTTGACAGGTTTGCTGACTGTGGGGCTGGAATCTCATGCATCGGAGCTTAACACCCAGTGTGTATGAGGCCTTGTATTAGGCCTGGGAGATTTCCCCCCCCAAAAAAATCTATTTTTTTTTTATTTTTTTTTATAAAAAACTCGATTTACGCTTCGATTTTTTTTTTTTTATTATATTAAAGTGCATCAACAAACAAAATTGCAAAGGCAAACCCTTTCTCTAACTGCAAAGTCAGTGTGCAACAAAGATTGTTAAACATCCAAATTATTAATACTGTATTTGGATTTAGCTAATAAAACAACAAAAAATCTTGAGGTTACTCTTAGTTGAATTGAACTGTGTCCGTGCCTCTCTGTGCCCAATGCCTCTCTGTGCCCAGTGCCTCTCTGTGCCCATGCTTCAATCACTGTGCCCGTACCTGATGCAGATTTTCATGGTATACGGATTTTACTGCTACACCGGTGGCCATTCCAGTATTCAAAAGCCGCGCCTCCTCCTCGTCTGTGATAGGCAGAACACTCAATTTCCCAGCATTCAGTGTTCCGCCTATCATGGTCATCCTCATAACACAGACGAGGATGAGAGGATGTCCGTGATAGGCGGAACACTGCCTGCTGTGAAATTGAGTGTTCCGCCTATCACAGACGACGAGGACTCGGGAGGCGCGGCTTTTGAACACTGCAATGGCCGCCGTCTGTCTGCATGACACACTGATCAGGTAGGCAGACGGCGGCTGCGGCGAGTAGATGTAATTGGGGTAATGCCGCCCAGTGCCATTCCGGATACGCCCCCTGCAGTCTGCTATGGAAACTTTGAAGGGGGGAAAAAAAAACAAACTATTTTCTTCAAATCTGAATCGATTTGAGCTCAAAACTCGATTCAAGATTAAAATCGATTTTTTTCCCAGCCCTACCTTGTATATACGCCCAGTCCTAGAAATCTGAACCATTGGATTATTATACGGGAGGATCACATAATGAAAGTCTTTTTTGAAGACCTTGAGTTGACAGAATATTGTTCCTTTATGCAGGATCTGGGCTTGCCAGTGTCTGGTGTACATGTGACCTCTCTAGTACAGGAATAGAAGGGGGTGGGTGTGACAACAGGACAGCACAGTGTGTTTGTATACCAATGTAATCTTATCTTGTGTTGCCTGTGGCTCACATGGGTGTTGTAGTCGGGTTCAAGAATTATTTGTCAATAAATGGTATTTGAAGTTATGTAAACTAAAATGTGAGGAACAAAGTGAACTTATGAAAACACAATTCGCACATAAACACTTCAAAACATAACCTCAAATTCCATTTCTGATAAAGAAAAGCCCTGATTGATTTTTGTCCTGAGAGTGGATGTAAACACTGAGCCCCGGTTCACACTCTAGTGACTTGTCATGCAACTTGAGAGTTCGAAGTCGCATGACAAGTCACACCCCATGAACGGCAATGGAACTGTTCTAATCGATGTGACTAAAGTCACTCCGACGTGGGAAACGGTTCCTGTATTACTTTTGGTGCAACTTCAATATGGCTGGCTTTCATTGACTTCTGTTAAAGAAGTCGTATGTAAGCCGTGATGAAGTCACTCAGGAATGTCGGATTCAGTGTCGATCCAGGCTAACTGGACATTATTTCGTTTTCTCAGGCTCTGTGTATTGTAACTAACTGGCATGATTTTTTTTTTTTTTCTTTTAGAAAATGTTAATGTCTTGCTTTCCTATTTTGTCAGTGCTGCTGATCTCCTCCAGGCTCTTTGTGGCCATTACCTCTTTGAATGCAAGTGCTTTAGTGGCAACATGCTGTCATTGCTTCAGATTGACTTCCAAATGGTGGACCGATGCCTGTTCAATGAGTATTGACAGGGCCACTAATGGTCCCCAATGGCAATTGACAGACTGGAAGAATTGTAACCATATAACAGTAAGTGCCTGAGCAAGTCTGTTATAGCAGGATCACCAGATATAATTATGTTAAAGCTGAACTCCAGCTATGCTTAAAGCAGAGTTACATCCAGTTCTGTGTTTATTAAGTCAGCAGCTACAAAAAGTGTAGCTGCTGACTTTCAATAAACACACACTCCCCTGTCCCACGGTCCAATGATGCGGAAGCCTCACTCCTCTCCTCCCTTGGCGCCGGCATTACTACTGTGGGCACCCAACTGCGGCTTCACAGCCGGGTGTGCACTGCGCATGCGCGACTAGCGAATGGCCATGCAATATTCTGGGACCTGTGATGTGTCCCTCCCAGAAGATTTTAGGGAGGGAGGGGCCACCTAGGGGGAGAGGAGTCGTCGCCTAGTCGGCCCAATCGGAAGTAGGAGCTGGGTACCTGTCAAAACCAGGTACCTGCTCCCCCCCCCCCCTAAAAATGACATGCCAAGAGTGGCATGTCAGGGGGTAAGAAGTACTTAAAGCGGAAGTTCCACTTTTGGGTGGAACTTCGCTTGAAATATTTACCTGTCAGTGGCCCCTCCCATGCTGCAAAGACAGGTGAAGCTGGCCATACATGGATCGAAGTTCGACTCGTTCAGCAGCAAATGGCCAATTTTCAATCCATGTATGGCCCCTGTGGTTGTACAGAAGTCGATCTACTGATCAGCGTCTGTACAGCCACCCTGTCAGGCTTTCTCTGCTTCGATCAGCACCTCAGGCTACAGCCGGCAGCGCTGACCAGTGTGTTCTTGTGTTCTGACAGTGGGAAAGTCTCTGAAATGTCAGAATATAATAAATCCGCAGGATGATTCCCCCATCAACCTCAAATGTGTAGATGGGGGAAATCTGGTCAGATTTATTTATTTTATTTTTTCAACCCACTGGACTCCTGTATGGGCTTCCTTTCTTTAGTCTAGGGGGTGATGAATGAGGTGAAATCCTTACCTTATTCCTTTCATGCAGGCTTCTTCCCTGATGTAAGACTGGTCCTCCAAAATTTCTCCACAGAAAACATTTATTATTTATCCCAGTTTGTAGACCGTCAGTATTTTTAAGAAAGTACAAAATAACAACGAGGGAACTTCTACACTGTACAGTAAGTTAAAAGTATACCATATATCAGTGTGGAAATGTTCTGCCCTGAGCTCAGAAATATAAATAAATTGTAACATTTCACTAGAAGGAGATCATTCTGTGAATGAACGCACACTGAGCCCCCCGTTCACCCCAGTGCGACTTGTCAAATCGCATGACGAGTCACACCCTATTGCCGGCATTGGAACCATTCATGTTGCTGCTGCTCATGTCAAATCTTAAGGCTAGGGTCACACCTAAAGTGGCTCTTGGCAGTGTTTTGCACGGGCACAGCAGATTATTCATTTGAAGTGGTTGCTGTGCCTGCGTTTCGTGCAATAAAAAGGTTCCTGCACCTTTTTTAAAATGCAGCCAGAGGGAAATCGCACCATGCAATTTCCCGCAACCGAAAAACATTGTAATTTTTAGATGTTTGGGGCTGCCCTTAACGCCTAGGCGCCAACTGCATGCAAATGTGCGGCCTCTCGGCGGCCGGGCCTTGGCCGATAGAGCTGTGCTGAGAGCTCACTCCTGGCAATGCCGGCATAGTGGCCGGCAGCTCACAAAAAGCTCCCAATCGATTCTTACAATTAGGAGTTTTTCGTTCATACGACCACCGTGACAGCCAATCACGGAGGTCACA